>JAUTXW010001143.1:0-707500 GCA_030620095.1 Kuschelorhynchus macadamiae | reverse complement strand
ATATATATATATATATTTATATTGATTTTTTACTCCTTCACGGATGGAAAAATACAATGTGTTTTCATTCCGGGTGTACATCCGTTCACTACTGTCGTTCTGAAAAGAGAGTCTCTATTCGGACGCGAGAAAGAAAGCTTCGAAAATGCCAAATGTGATTTTGGCGAAACGTCAGCAAAACTGTTCTTTTCAGAACGACAGTAGTGAACGGATGTACACCCGGAATGAAAACACATATATATTTATTTATATATATTTATTTATATATATTTATTTATATATATATATATATATATATATATATATATATATTTATATATATATATATATACATATATATATATATATATATATATATATATATATATTTATATATATATATATATATATATATATATATATATATATATATATATATATATATATATATATATATATATATATATATATATATATATACTCCTCGTCTTACTTTGAACCTTCCCCATATTTAACACAGAAAATGTGAATTAGTCCTAAAATTGTATTATCCACCCTCATATCCCCAAAATATAAAAATATGTTCATTATTGCATTTTCAAATGAATCCTAATTATAGGGGTATCTATAATTAGAACACAGAATAAAAGGTTGTATGTTTCTGGGTAATTAAAAGTCACCGGGCTTAAAGGAAATTAATTTATTATGAGAGCCATTGTTTCATTCCTGACATGGGTTTTTTATTTGTCGGCTTTCTGTTTGTCTAACAAGATGTATTTTTTCCTTAAATTAGTCCAAAATATTCGTTATTTAATATCAGTTTGTTGCAATAAACACAACTAATATTGTGACCGAACAATACATACTGCATATATTTTGTTTTGTTTTATGGAACAAAAATAAATATAAAAAGACCCAAAAGTATGTTAATTATGTTACCCAAAAATATGTTAAATTAAACTCCGACTGAAGGTGATTTTTTTTTAATTTCGGCTTCTCTTACTCCTTCGATCGAACGAGCAATTCATCGCATTTTTGTGGTTGTAAGTTGTTAAACGATAAGCATAATTGATTAAAGGTAACTCTACCACTTAGAACCTATCAAAATATCTACCTAAATTTAAAAACTGAGTTTCGAAGAAGAATATTAAGGACACCTTCACATTTGTAAATGCTGCCAGTACCACAAAATTATGTTTGAGTCTCGTTGGGCGTGGTATCTTTGTTTACTAACATACCACTAAAACTGGCAACCAATATTTTAGACCAGAAATGGCTCCAAGTTGAAAATTTTACCAGCTTATCAAAAAAGGCGTTCTTAGAGCTCATTAATTTTGTTTTTATTAATATGTATTTTGGTTTCAATGGTTAATTTTACAAACATCTTTGAGACACCTATGGGTTCTCCTATTAGTCCGATTCTCGAAACTATTGTTTTAGATGACTTACTGGATATAGTAATACCAAAATTGTTTTTTAACTTAGTTTTTATCTACAAATACGTAGATAATCTAATTTTTCAAGATATGCTGAGTCATTTGAACTCGAACTCGTTTAACAGCCATTTGCAATTTACAATTGAATATGAAAAGCATAAAAGCATGCCATTTTTAGACACGAAAGTTATGAGAACAAATTTTAGATTGGTATCAAAGAGATGCATCTTCTGGTAGATACCCTAAATATTTTTCAAATCATCCAGTAAATCAAAAATACAATACAGGCACTGCAACGAAAAACAGGGTAACTCATATTAGTAATGACATTTATTTACAACATAACCTAAACACTTTTTCATATATTTGTTAACAAACACATTCTGAAAAAATGTATTTACAACACAAACTTTTATGATGGTCCAACAGAATAATATATAAAACATGTCGTATATAAACAATCTTACCAATTCATTTATTTCAATTTTCAAGCAATTTTCCAACATAGTCAAATATAACCCAACACCTCGCTATTTTCAAAAGTTAAAGAAAAAATCTTCATCTATATATAAAACCAATTATATTTATCAAGTATCTTGTTTGGGTTGTGATGTGATTGTTTAATCGTCGCTAAAAGTGATTGCCAAATTGGAAAAAATGTGCTTTGGTAGAGCATCGCTTAAAAACGGGACATAAGTGTGATTTTAAGAATGTTAAGTACTAGAACAATATGACAATTACCATAATAGATTGTTTCTTGAAATGTGTCATATTAATAAAAACAAAAATGTTATTAATTCAAAATTAGACACTAACAAACTAAGCAATATTTACTGTAATATTTTAAACCAAATTAACATCCTGTATATAATCTTAAATTTAGATTTCGCTGTTTTATCTGTAGGATTTTTTTTCTTTCATTGTTCAAAACGTCGGTCAACGCACAGTATCTTTTTGTATTTGTTTCAAATATATGTTAATAATTGTTAAGATAGTTTTGTCGTGAATGTACAAAATTTTGCTTTTATTGTTTTTGATTTTTAGTATGTTGGACTAAGTGAATGTAAGTATATTTTAATGTGCAGTATAACTGTATATTTTTTTACTTTCCTTGACACGTTACAATATATAAAAATTTTAATACGGCACTTTGCTTGATAAAGTGAAAATTTCAGTACAAGTAAAGTTGTGTTAAAGGGCTTTACCTATTTTTGTATCCAAGTACCCAGAGCTCACCTTAATGAAACTCGCTTATTATTACAATTTATACAATGTCTATAAACTTATAGCCAAATAAATATACGTATTATATATAAATTGTGTTATCTGTGTGTGATGGAATACCTAACTTACATTTACTACAAAATTTCTTTTATAATGAATTTTTCTAGCCGAAAGTTACTGTTATCTTGAATAGTTATTTTGCGCATACGTAAATAAAATTTGATTTATTTACATATCCAATAATCATTCAGATTGAAACAAATATACGTTTTTATCTTATATACATGCATACATACCTACATACGTATATACAGTCATTCACTTACCATACATACTTACACAATATCACTGTTTCGAAATTCTAGTATACCATTTTTTAAATTTTGTTACTTTCCTCGAAAGAAGAAAGTATTGTTTGTATTTGTTGCTAATTTATTTTTGTTTTTATTATCTATTATTTTTTGTAAATTGATTTACATAATCTGTCAAAAGTCAATTATTATGTGTATTATTTACATTCATAAAAAGAAGATCTTTATTCTAGAAAATGGAATTTTACCGACTTTAAGGGAGAACTGCACGCAAAAAGTGAAAAACCAGCGACAAGGTCTAGTCGAGTTGAAAGTAAGATGAAAAGGTACCTACGCATTAAAAAAAACTTCCTGCACGTCTGACCCCAAAAAAATGTGTTATGTATAGGTTATTTAAATTACATTTCGGTTAAAAATGGGTTCAAAAGGGTTCACGCGCTGCAGAAATACAAAGACATGAGTACGATTTACCATTTCAAATTTTGCAGTTACGTAGACAAAGGATAAATGTAAAGCGGTAAAGAGTCATTTTGTGGAAAAAAAAAATTATATGCGAAGGCATGTGCGTCAAAAAGTGGTGAAAAAATGGTCGAAAATGGACAAATTTACTTTTATTTTATAACTCTAGATTCGATTTTTTCATAAAAATTCGCATTTAGCGCCCAACTATACATATTTCCCTATTAAAATCACATTGAAGCTACTACATATCTCTTATAGTTTTAACATAATATTGCAGCGGCCGAAGGCCTGCAAATGATCTATATTACTGCGTGCAGTTCCCCCTTAAGCATTTAGTTAAGCAGCTATTTTGATGACACTCAGGAAAACATTTACCAGTTCATCACTATTTCACACTTGAGTTTTGCGCAAAACTTCAACTTAATTGGACTAGTAGTTTTTGATACTGATATTTTAAACATTTATTTAAGCCCCCCATTTTTTAACATTTGCCACCATTTCGTTCCCCCTTATTGGATCTTTCTAATCAAAATTTGAATTCAATCGGATAAGTAGCTTTTTAGCTATGCCGCTAACAGACAGACAGACAGACCGACGGAACTTGTTTTTCGGCATCGAGGGACCCTGAAATGTGAAGATCTGGAAAAATCTCGGAGGATGATTTTTTCACGATTACAATACTTTCCTCTAACCAGGAAAGTAAAAACAAAAAGAATTCTAGTGAACACAAAACTGTTTTCTAATCTATTATATTAAATTTTTTTTTGTACTCACACCACCGCCACCCACGGAAACTATGTAATGGTCGCTCTCACTCAAAACTAAATTTAATCCGGAACATCTATATGAATGGGATTTTCTCTAGTTATATTAGTCTACCATTACTAGTTGTTAGAAATGAAATTTTTATGGCTTAAAATCTTTTTATTTTTATCACGTTTGTCGAGTGATTTAAAACCATTCAAATGTAGTCTGGAACCTAAGTCCTACATAAAGGCCTACATCAAAATAGCTTTTAAATGCAAGCCCGCATTCTATGATGATTTAATGACAGTCCTCTTTTTCTAGGTCGGTTTTTTATTGTAAGTTAAATGGTTATGTCGGAACACGATTTATGGATTCACAAGAACTTTATTTAAGTAACGGAGAGACAAGCTTTTGTTGGGATTAATTGCTTAAAAATTAAACTAAAATATAAATGTCTGTTAAGATAAACAAAATTATTGGCTTTAAGTTACTCAGTTCCTGTAAAATAAATTTAAAAGCACTTCTTGTTTGTTAACATAATACCGTTTTATGGTGAAATAGGCGATTCCACAGCAAGCAAGCAAATAAGCTGAGCGCCATTAAGTATTTTTTACATTTAAAGTTGTTACGAATCTTAAGGGAAGTTTATATAAGAACCAATACAATTTTAAAATTTTTATGCAAAGTATTGCACACATTTATTAACGAAATTTCGTTTTATGGGGATGTCAGTGTGGCTTCCGAAGCAAGCAATGACTGAGCGTCATTAAGCATTTTTTTTTTTACATTTAAAGTTATTAGGATCTTTCAAGGGAGTTCGGTGCAATGTATTCCAAAACTATGCTTTCTGAATTTTCTTACACGTAATTTAGTATGTAATTTATAATTATCAAACTACCATTTTGGCTAGACCAGGTTAGGCCTTTTAGTATTTGGTTATCGTAAAACGAGTTCCATCAAATATATTGTGTATTAATTAAATGTTTTAATATCAAAAATAAAATGGCAGAATGCAAATTTTGACTAATAATAAAGGATTAAATGCTACTAAAATGCAAAGGTTTAAATGCCCTTCAGAAATCAGAAACAAATATTATATACAAGTGTGCTGTCGACAGAAAAAATGGTGTTAATGTCGTCTATACAAGAAATGGACCAAATCCAAACGGAAACTGCATCTCAAAGTTCTTCAAGCTCTACAATAAACAATCAAGAGCACGACTGAGAAGTTACTACACAATCTGGATCCTTTGTGATGAAATATTTTTTGGATTCTATGATATCAACAGAACAGGTAATATTAGTTATTGTAATCAAGGTCATCTTAAATTGACAAAACGTTTTTTTTTGCGGGTCAAAATTGTTGAGAATTTGGCTCGGACTATTTTTGTCTCTGGTGTACCATTTCTATCGTAGAAGATTATGTCCATCATATAAGTTGCCAAGTAGACGGAAACAACAAATACATCAAGAAATTGAGAATATAACAGAATTCAGGCAAATGTAAATAACTTCTTACAAGAGGCCAAAAAATCTAAATCTGCTGTTGGATGGTTGGAGTTTGGAGTAATACTCGATTTAAATTTGTTAATACGAAGGATAATCGCCATACCGGAGAATATCTAGTAAACGAAATTGACGAAATATTTTTGCAGTACAACGTCGAAAAAAAAGTTGTCTTAATTGGTCAAAGGGCGTTCATATTAAAGGAACGTTATCCAGTTATAGTTATATTCTAGGGTGCATATTACATACTTCGCATTTGTTATGTGGGGATATTTTAAAGTTAGAATATGTCATTAAATTTACGAACCAAGTGACAAACATAATCAAATCAATACGAAATTCACAGGTATTTTGTTCCATTCTAGAAGATATTAAAAAAGAGAAAGACTGTAATATATCTGTTAAACTGTCATATAAAACCAGATGGGGCAATCACTGTCTAAAAAGTATGCTGATATGTAAGCCTTCTTTAAAATCTTTGGCTGCGAATGAAGCTGTGGCTAAAATACTGGAGAAATCAGCAAAACAAAATTTTCCATACGATGATGTGTTTTGGACAAGAATTACCTCATCCCAGCTTCTCAAGGTCACCGGTTGACCGAGGAAGAGGTTATTGATCAAAGCGAGTTTATTGATTCCGTAGCTTCACAGATGAATCACATTAATTAATGATGCTCGAGTTATGGTAGTGTTTGCAGGATACATATCCGGAATATGGGTTAAAGATTTTCTATGGAAAAATATTTACAAATTTTCTCCACTAATCTGGTGGAAAGGAATTTGCAGTGTCTCCCAGTTATGCTAGGTGGCAACTATTGTCAGCTCCAATTTTATCTGCAGCTACTGAACATTCGTTTAACACACAGGCAGGGAAGTTAACATAGATCTCACATAACTGGAAACTACTAAAAATAACCACACATAGCAATCTGAGCAAGAGCAGTGTTCATTATCAGAAACGTCAGATAGTAAAGATAAAGAAATTGAGAATTTATTTAAATCCGAGGACGACTCTTAATAACATTTTTGATTTATTTTTTACGTAAAGGATTTAGGGAATAACTGCTCCATCCATATTTTCATGTCTATTATTTTTGTTGTGTACGTGTTATATTTATTTACTTTATTTTTAGAGTTTGGTTCCAAAGTTCCAGTTATTTTTCTTTTTTTTTTTTTCACCTATTTTTGGTATATCACATTACATACTTATATTTATAAACTTTTTAGGGCTTGGTTTAAGTACTAAATTTTTATTTGTTTTGTTTCTGAATTTCTGATTTTATGTTTAGTTAATGATCTCAATATCAATATCAAAGTAAGTTGACTAAAAGTAACTAGAATTTTGTTATTTCTACTACTTTGACTTGTTTTTTTTTTCAGCTTTGGAATAAATAAAGTTGATTGGTTGACTTAACAAGAGTTGTTTTATTGTCAATTTTACAGAGTTGTTGCCTATTATTTTGCATGCATCTTGATTTTAAAAATCCCACTAAGAAGACCACTTCCGGGACACAAGCTATACATGATTGCTAAATAATTACCCTCTTTTGCGGGTATAGTTGGGTAAAAAGCTCATCTCGGAAAACAGAAACTGCACAAAATTATTGCTATATATGCAATATAAAAACTTGGTGTATGTCCCTTAAATACTGGTACGTTATTAGATAGACAATTTTGTATTTAGTCTGTAATGAACTAAATGTATTGCCGAAACTAAAGCTAATTTACAAAAAAATCTACTGTCGCCAAAAACAAATTTAAATATAATAATTCTCCGAGTACGATTCCGACTATTCGCCTACAAAAAAATCTGGATTTTTATTAATCTTTTAAGTGTTGTCACACATTTCCGGTTAACTACATAATCCGGAAAGAGAACTGTATTTTTTTGCAACCTATCACAACCTTCTTTGTTCCTAAATTAATTAACATTAAGATGTCCTTCACGCGAAATGACCTGAGAAGATTTTCAATTAGTTAGTTAGATACTTGAATAATTCCTACTCGTTTCTGGCCTATCCAAGCGTTACAATTTACTACACCTCATTTGAAACATAAACGAATTTGTATTGACGTAGTATTTCAAGAAGTTTGCCCATTTTGCTATTGAAAACGTTTTTACAAATTCACTGAACGGTAGAATTTAATAATTTTAGAATTTTAATTGATTTTTTTATGCAATTGTTAAAATGATATGTATTTTATCTTGCATCCATATATCTGTCCATACTGACTACTTTTTAAGGATTTTCGCAACTTAAAAAATATCGGTAAATTGGCCTTTATCCGAAATTTTCCTCGTAACGAATTCCACCAAACACAGATAACACAGTTTTATATACCTATACATAGTTATTTAGCAATAACTTGAAGAGAACTTACAGTGTCATTACGAGAAAAGTTCCGTTAAAAGGAGTTTATCCATTTTTTTACCCAGAATTTAAATCATAATAATACTTTCATTCTATTAAGAAAAGCGAAGTATATTACAATTTATATAATATGTACATTGCGATTAATTCTTATTATTAACATTTTAAACAAGTAATGTGTAAAATTGGCAATAAAACAACTGTGTAAAATTGACAATAAGACAACTCTTGTTAAGTCAACCAATCAACAGCTTTATTTATTCCAAAGCTGAAAAAAAAACAAGTCAAAGTAGTAGAAATAACAAAATTCTAGTTACTTTTAGTCAACTAACTTTGATATTCATATTGAGATCATTAACTAAACGTAAAATCAGAAATTCAGAAACAAAACAAATAAAATTTTAGTACTTAAACCAAGTCCTAAAAAGTTTATAAATATATGTAGCGTGATATGTGAGAAATGTACATCTACCAAAAATAGGTGAAAAAAATGGATCGATTTCTATAATTCAATTGTGTCCCGGAAGTGATCTTCTTAGTGGGATTTTCAAACCCAAGATCCATATTAGGAAAATAAACCACCAGTGATACGGTGAATATTAATAGAATGCCACATTGACAGCCGTCGTTATGAGATGTTCTATTGTAATGTTCACGGGAGATCACAGTTAATTTTGTTTTCTTAATATACCTACATCTTGGTTTTAAATTTACTGTAGCTACGTTTGCCTTAAAAAATATTTCGATAACTCACCGTGAGAGATCGAATTAAGTAGTATATATATATATATATATAATACTAGAAATGGTGTAAATAAATAAGCAGTCGGTTTTTTTACAGATCTTCACGTTTCATGGCTCCTAGATACCAAAAACATGTTTTCTCAATTCCGTCGGTCTGTCTGTATGTCTGTCCGCGGCACAGCTAAAGAATGTCTTACCAAATTGAGTTCAAATTTTGGTTAAAAATTAGGTGTGATATAGAGATAAACTGCTAAAATTTTGGTACGATTTCAAGATGAAAGCCAAATAAAATGCTAAAAAAATCAGCGCAAAAAACTTCTTACTCAATTGACAAAATTTGCACAAAAATTAGATGTGATATAGGGATATATTGTAAAATGTTTGTACAATTTTTACATGGCGGAACAAAATGACGACTCAAAAAATTTTGAAAAAAGCAGTGTAAAAAACTACGTATTCAATTGATTATAAATTTTACACACAAATCAAGTGTGATATGATGTAGAAATTAGTAAAATATTGGGATATTCAGTCTCATGAATAACTTTTTTTTCTTTTTCCTTCTATTTCCCCGAAATAAATTTTAAATAAACATTAAACTGCTTTTTTTTTAAATGAGTAGCCAAAGTGTTATTATTATTACTACTTATTTTATAGAAACCTCTCGTCAAAAAGAACGGCAAAAGGTTTTTTTGGCAAGATATTTAAAGGTAAGTCGTTCTAAGACATTTCTTAACGTATTCGAATTGGTTATTCGGATTGTAAAAGCTTGTTTCATGTAGAATAAGCTGCGGAATATGTTTTTCTTAAGTTTTTTTTTGTGTTGTACAGGTTGGAAAAGAAGATAATGTAATAATTTAAAGTTTTCAACAAACTGTGCGGGGACAGGTGATTTTTTGAAAAAATTTGAGGGGAGGGAAAGTCTGATCTTTTCTTAAAAGCAAAGACTCTCTTAGAGAATAATTAAACATATAAAGCACAATAGCATTCAGTGAACAGGACCGTTCGATTATCGCCCTGGATGCTTTTAAGAAACCACTTAAAAAAAAGTTTATTTTAAATATGAAACAACGGAGATGCCCAATAACTTTATAATGTTAGTTTATTTAGCATTATTCGCCAGTTAATCTTCTTAATTATTTGATTAATTATCTAATAAAATGGTTATATTTAATATTATATAACCATGCAATGCAGGTAAGACGACGTATAGCTATGTTGAATGGCTCGGTTTTACTTGTATTAGGTTGTGGGAGAAATATAATAATACACACTTTCATGACAATTAAATAACAATAAGAATTTTAGACCAAATAATAGATATTATGAAACATAAAACATTTCAGGCACTAATTAGGTTTATTCATTGTGAAAATAATTGCCCATGTGTTTCTTAAATAACATTGGAGAGCAAAACATAGCGAGTAGTAATTTATTTGTTCGGCGCCTTGCACTAATTGACTACAAGAATGTGTTTATTAAAGTAGCGTCACGGTTAAAAACAAACACTGCGAGACTCTCAAGATGCTCAATAATAAAAAAGTAATACTCATTTATTGTTGTTCTACCAAGAGCCATTGGAATTATGATCCGCTGGTAGGCATGACTACATTAAAAATTGCTCGGGTAAATCCTCTGAACCTGTTAACTCTCCGCCGATGAAATAAAATATTCGTAATAAACTATAAAAAATCATTCCTACTTTGTAATAAAAATTTAAATTTGTCCTAAAAAATTATTTTTATTATACGAAACTAAAAATAAAGCATTAAAACGTAATTAACACAAGAAAAAAAACAAAAATACACTGACACTGTGTGGTGTAGCTTATAAGACCCCAGGAAGGCGATCGATCCCCCTACCGCCCTTGCTTGATCGCGCTTCCTTCATACATTAAATGCAATGCCTATACTCAATATATTTACACAAATCAAATGTTGGTCCTCCCCGTCCTTTGACCAGAGCTAAGCCACTGTGCTTCTCGTGCCTTCGTAAAAAGGAATTATTATTGTGAACGTAAAAAAATCACCCTCCGGGATTTTTTCAGATCTTCACGTTTCAAGGTCCTTTGATGCCGAAAAACATGTTTTCTCAAAAATTAAGGATGACTGGTAACATTTTGGTAAAAATCAAATATGGCGAAACAAAATGGCGGACTAATGAAATATTAAAAAAATATTACTAAAAAACTGCTTATCCGATGTATCTCATATTTTGCACCAAAATCAAATATTATGTAGGAACTAACTGGTAAAAATTATTATGTATTTTTATTTATGTTTGTTCACAATATGTATTGTCTAAACGGCTTGGCCGATTTTGATGAGTGAAACGCCAAATTGAAGAGTACGTTTCCTGGTGGTCCCATATATTTTGATTTTGTAGACATACAATGCCATTTGCTAAAAGGTACCTTTTTTGCTATTCCGTTACGTAATATAATAATAAATAATAATAAACGTATATAGGATGATCATGCAAATATGCAATCGGTTACTCGGCGATGGTTTGACCAATTTGATTCGGCCAAAAAGTCTAAATTACGTTATTTCCTAATAAGCCAAGCTATCGAAATAATTAATTTCTTCTTTAGGGCTCTATAAATAACATAATTTTCAGAAAATATGGCGATTTATTTGAGACAAACCTAGCTAAGAACACTTATGGGATATATACTTTTAACCTGTAGGTGGTAACAATGACATATACATACTTAAACACATTACCCTCCGTTACATGCGCTGTCGGGTAAAAATAAACTCAATTACTATGAAATTTCCCAAATAAAGGGAGTAAACCTCGAGGCCATACCTCACAAAAATGTCAAATTTACAAGTACTAACCAACCATCCAAATTTTAAAAACATTATAGCCATTACTATATTAATGAAAACAAATAAGATAATAAAACAAAAAAAGTACTTATAATTGTATAAATAGTGTATTGGGTCTATTTCAGAGCACTCTGCAGAAGAAAATAAAAAAATAATTAATAGCCTTTTTCCCTTACCTTCGAAACTCCTTTAGAATTATGCGCATTTGTTTCTTTTATCAAGAAGTAGGAATAGTAGGAATACGAGAGCGGGTTTAAATATTTTAGCGTAGGTTTGCTTTATTTCATCGCCCAAATTATAATTGCCCTCTACGCCCTCAAAAACTAGATACGCCACTGACCGTATAATTTACCAAACAAAATATGATAGGACGAGACAGAGACCGGAAAATGGAAAGTTGAACTTATAATCAAACTACTAAAAATGTATTTCCGCAAACATATTACTTTCCCATACAATATGTATCTATACGTCAATGGTTTTCTCAAGTTAAAGTTTATATGTAATAAATATAATAAATTGATCGTGTCTTGCGTCAAAAAAAATATCATTTTACTTATTAAAATTTAGGGTTTTACGCCTTTAAAACTGCTTTAATTCTGTTTTTAGAAAACTATTTCTATCCTATATAAGGATCAAACGGTCTATATACATATAAAAGATTCATGACGTGTTTTACCGTTTGTTTTTTTAAGTAACCGCTTTAAAAATATTCGTTCTCTGGGGACTGGTTCATATCTAGGCTCTGTATAACAAAAAAAGAAGATGAATTTATGTATAAAAAATTTAAAAAAAGTGACGTGTTTCCCGTTTGTTTAACAACTAAAGGCTTTATAAGGAGAATGTTTCATCCTCCTAGGGTTACCATGTATAAAGGAAAGAAAAACAAGTTCCTACATGCATCATAAAATAATTTTTACCTATTTTACTGTTTGCTAAGCAAACGACATGCTTCTGAAATTTTTTTTTTTATTTTGAGTTTCATCTTACGAGTTGTCTATAGTAAAAAAAATTATATACAGAAAAAAATTAAAAAATTTAACGTGTTGCTCTGTTTTCTGAGCACCCTAATGGTTCTGAATTTTTTTTTTCATTTTCAGATAGCTGATTCAGCCTCTTAGGGCTACCCTGTATAGTTAAAATAAATGGTTTTATTTACAACAAAAAAATAAAAGAAACATATTTCACCATTTTTAGTTTCCTCGTAAAAGGGAAATATTGTAATCGTGAATAAATGGACCTCCGAAATTTTTTCAAGGTCCCTAGATACCGAAAAATATTTCGTCTGAATGTTTGTCTGTTCGCGGCGTAGCTAACAAGCTACTTACCCGATTGACTTCAAATTTTGGTTAAAATTAAGGCTCACATGGGGATGACTTGGTAATAATTTGGTAAAAAAATAAGGGTCACATCAGGATTACCTAATAATATTTTGTTAAAAATCCAATATGGTGAAACAAAATGGCGACCTAGTGAAATATTTAAAAAATATTACTAAAAATCTACTCAGTTTACCTCAAATTTTCGTAAAAACCTACAAATTTTGTGCAAGAATTAATTGTGGTATACAGATGAAATGAACTGCTAAAATTGTGATACGAATTCAAGATGGCGGACAAATAAAAACTCCCAGGTGATCGTTTTAAGGTCCCTAGATTCCAAAAATATGTTTTCTCATTACCATCGGTCTGCCTTGTCTGACAGTTCGCAGCGTAGCTGACAATTTACTAACCTGATTAGCTTCTAATTTTGGTCAAAAATTAAGGGTCATTTTGGGATTACCTGGAAATATTTTGATAAAAATCTAATATGGCGGAACAAAATAGCGGCCTATCCAATTTACCTCAAATTTTACATACAAATCGTGCTACATAGGAATGAACTGGAAACATTTTGGTACGAATCCAACATAGCAAAACAAAATGGCGGCCCAATAAAATGTTTCAAAAATCAGTTTGAAAAATTAAATTATTAAATTATTTTCAAATTATGTGCAAGCGTTAAGTGTAACAAAGAGATAAAATGGTCAAATTGCGTTACGAATTCAAGATGACAAAACAAAATGCCTGCGAAATTAAATTTTTGAAAAACCAACCTAAAAAAATCTTATTTAATGGAGGAAAATTAAATGTGATATAGAGATAAACTGGTAACCCATGACGGAACAAAACGGCCTTTAAAAACTCAAAGTATGGCATAGGCAGAAACTGGTAAAATATTGGCACGAATCTGATATGGTGGAAAATATTGGGCCCAATAAAAATATTTAAAAAGACAGTGTATATTATATGAATGAAAAGACAGTATATATGTATAATTGACTATGTACAGAATTAAATTTGGCCACACTTCACTATTCCACATAAAAGGAAAAATTCATAACGAGGGAATTTCCGGGTAAAGGGAAAACTATACAGAAATTATTTTGTATAAAAAAAAATAAAATATATTTGACGTGTTTCGCCGTTTTTACGGAAATGACTTTCATAATTTTACGATGCTAGAACATTTATCCCAACTATTTCTGTTTTCAATTTGACTATTATCGGTTTGTGCGTTCTCAAAATATGATTTTTTATGTCTTTATATCAAATTTAAAATGAATCGACCATTCTCAAGTTATCGTTGAACAACATTTCGTTTAAACAAAAACACACACATCCGTACAGACATCAACTATTTTTTTTCTAAAAATATTTTTCATATTCTATCCTTCTGAAACGTTGAAAAAACCTAATTTATATTTTTCGAAAATGTTTGCAAGCCTATATAATGTATTAATTTAGTATATTGGCTTTTATGTGCAAAAGTAAAAAGGTGAATTGGATTGGATATAAAATTTATGCAGGCACGCATAAATTTAAATAATAAAAGCCAGCTACCAAAAGCTCAAAAAAGTCAAGAATTTGTCAAGCTAGATGTGAACCGTAGGAATTATTATAGAACAGCAGTCCATTGAATGGAACAATTAATTATACCTTTATAGACTTTGAAAAAGCTTTTCAAAGCAAATATGGTATACTGGAATATAGCCATTGGTTTTATTCTTGGTTTTATTTGAATAGGTGTGGTATGTAAATGAATATATGTATATTCGATTTGGATTTAAATTTTTTACAGGGACAGTAAATATTTATTCGTCCCAATCTAAATGAATGTTAGATATATAAATCAAATGTATTGTCATAAATTCTTATTTGCGCGTGCTCAAGAAGACTAAGAGAACGGTGAGTTTCAGTTGACAAACAACATTAAACAATAGCATTTTAAGTGCCTATATGCATGGTTATATCTTTCTCCTTTCTTCAGAAAACGATTATAGGGTAGCTTCCGAGTAATTGAGTAAAAGATAGGTAAAAACCTTTTAACAGAATTTTTCTCGTAAATGAAACATTCTCTGTGTCGAGCAAAGTGAAAAGGGGAAAGACTACAAAGGCAATTAAAACAAAAAAATCTTATAATCTCGTAATTTGACTATGTAATTTAAGAAATATTAAATATTGTATTCATTTTAGTATCCAAAACTATTCATTCGATCATTATTAATAATTCAATAAATTCCTTATTTCAAAACCTGCAATCCGGCAACACGGAATAAATCTTACTTGCCGCGCAAATTGTTTTTTGTTGCAAACAAACAAAGCTATTTTATTTGTACCTACTTATTCGGACGCTGAGATTTGTGCTATAGTGATATAGGTAGTTGCAAAAATGTATAGCGAAATATTTAAGATAAAAGAATGATAAACTATTATTTTTATCATTTTCAATACGTACGAAAAACATAAAACGTATTCCAGTGTACTAATTTTCTTAAATTTTTCTTTTTGACGTCACGAAACACATCAGTGTAGTGTACCGTGTGGTTTCTAAAATAACTTATATGTAAGTGGTGCAAAATTAAACAAATAACTAAGTGTTTTAATTAATTTGTTATAATTTATTTATTCAATTGTAATGGTTTTCTAATTTAAAAATAAATAGAATTTAAGGTCTAATACAATTACCTAACTTTAACTAGCATTCGAAATGGGTATTTGTGTATCATTCAGAGAGTAATATTGCAATGTTTCTGTCTTTTCAAAAAACTGTAAATTTTAAAATACCTTAGCGGCAAACCTCACCGTTATATAAATAACACTTGTGCTCTAAATTATTTGTATTTTCATCTGTTAAAATATTTGCTTTTCACCCTGGATATGCATACAATTATTACTAAATAGTTATACGTCTATGCATAAACAAAAATTTGTTTGTAAAGGAATTCGTTAAGATGGAAGTTCCGGGTAAAGGCCAATTGACCGATTTGTCGATTATTTGAATCTTTTAAAAATTATTTCGTAAAATGTCATTACAATTTTACCATATTTTATAATATTAACTATTTATTACTTAAGAAATATTAACTTCTATACCTGCCAAAGTTCTGGACATGAATTCATACGCACTGCATATACACTTTGGGTCACAGATATGTACTGTCATAAATTGTATCTTTTATTTTTTAGTTCACTTTATAAAAGGATGTTTTTAAAATGTTCAATATATGATTTTTATTTCATACTCTAGTACTAGAAATATTAAAAATTCATAAACTGCATTACCGATTTTCAGTCGAATCGGACTATAAATAACCATCCCCAATTGTCAGACATATTGGAGCCATCATTTTAAAATTTTTATTTATGAAAATATCAAATTACATTGTACGTATGCTAAATTTGAATCGATTAAATGGAAGTGGCTGAAAAATCAATTAAAAGATCTGAACAAGGCAAACACTACACAAACAAAGGAGTGAATCTAATAAAAACCTGGTAATACTGTACGTTTTATTTTTTTAAAGGAAGACCATCTTTATAACCACTTCCTCTACATTACTTTTTTCCAAGCAAAGGAAAGGAAGCATAAACAAGCAAGCAATAAAGTAAATATCATCACGAAGATTTGTCGTGGCAAGAAGCCTAATAGGCACGTAAAAATATGAATAGTAAAGGCATATAAAAATAAAAGGATTTGTAAAAATATTAATGTATAGAAATAATTTAAGTAAATAATAATTCGTTTTCGTAATTTTGGCGGGATTTATTTTTGTTTATTGCATCCTTGAAAGTGATAGTGATTCGGCAATTCTAGGAACTCTAGTGCGATATTTATAAACTCTACTTATAATGAAAACCATAAATCATTAGTTTTTTTTAGAACTACAGGCTAAATTGTAGATTACCTTTGACTGGTTAAAATTCAATTTGGTTAATTTACTTGTTGTTTCGTCTTAATCAAAAGTTCAAAAAACTTTCTAAAAGAAGGCAAAACTTATGTAAATTCTCAAATATTTATTTACTCTATTCTATTTAATTCCCTTATATTATTTACATTAATGATATCATTGTGTTCGCAATTTGGTATTAAATATTTTAATTATTTCCTTTCAGGAAAATATTCCATGCATATGTTTACATTTAGATTGTGTTTTTTTCTGACGTTACAGAAATGGTTGTTAAACTATTTTCAAAATTAAAATGAAGTTTTTTTTATCAGTTAGATGACAAACACTTTGGAAAGTGTTGAAACTGGTAAATAAAATACCATACACCAAATGTGAGCATATGCGACCTAGATTAAAACTTATGCCTTCAAAATAGTTTCTCAGTGAATAGGCTATTGTCTAAAAAAAACAAGAAAAATCAATAAAAAAGAACTGTTGTGTAGTTGGTTTGTCTTCTAACAAACAATACATTTATTTATTTAAAAATATGAGAGAGTACATCAATTATACAGTGTGTCGAAAGAAGTATGCAGCTCTTTTATTATTCATTTCTCAGAAAATTTTGTTCTTCATAAAAGTTGATCCTTGAAGAAAGAAATAGTTTTGACAGTATTACATTTTGTGGCAGATATAACAGAGTGGTCAAAAAATACTAAAAAATGGATTTCAAAAAAATTATTTTTTATAGTAGTTAACTAAGTAAATTTTTTTCATATTAGTTATAGTTAAGAATATACTTGATATAGATTGAAAAATCAAAAAAATGAATTTTTTCGGTGTTTGACCTTAAATATTAATTTAATTCAATTAAATTATTAACTATAACTAGGTATTATGAAACATTTTACTTAGCTCTTATTTACGAGTTTTTGTGGTCTTTAAAACTGTCTTCACAAAAATATTGTTTTTTGAAATCTAACATCCTATATATCTGACCTAAAGTGTAATACTGTAAAAACTATTTTACCTTCAAACGCCAACTGTTATCAATAATAAAATTTTCTGAGAAAAGAATAATAAAAAAGTTTCCCATTCGTTGCATACTGCTTTCGATATAACCTAATAATAAAAACACCAACTTTTATCAATAATACAATTTTCTGAGAAAAGAATAATAAAAAAGTTTACCATTTGTTGCTTACTGTTTTGGACACATTGTATATTAAGTTAAAGCATGGGCTTATAACGCCAATGGATAAAGATGAAAATTGTCTTGGGCGTGTAAAATATAATGTAGTGATTAATAAGACTAATTAAAGAAAGAATAAAATTTTCGTTATTGTGTTAAACTATTTTGCTTGTAAGTAGAGTAAATATATGTTAATATTAGTCACAATATCTGTTAATAATATTTAGTAATTAATATTAGTAAAACAAGTTTTGTAAATTATGCTATCACTTTCCTGAGTAACGAAAGCATTGCTTATATAAATACCACTTGCATTTTTTGCCGCAAACGATACCATTACAATTTTTAATCTATTCAGATTTCTAACTTTCACGAATAGCAGTCTTAGGCTATCACACAACATGTATCATCAAAACAGAAAATCGTTAAATTTTATTATTAGGAATAGTGAAGTGTGACCTAATTTAGTTCACTACTGTCTTTTATTGGGAGCCATTGTGTTCATCATATTGGATTTGGACCAATATTTTACCAGTTTCTACCTATGCCGCACTTGATTTTTTTGTATAATTTGAAACAAATTCAAAAAGTAGTTTTTATGTTAATACAAACCGTTACTTTGTTACATCATGTTGAATTCGTACCAGCTTATCCCTATATCACTATTTAATTTTCCTGCAAAATTTAAATTCATTTGAATAAGATTTTTTACGTTGATTTTTTAAAAAATTTATTTATTATTAAATTCGTACCACAACTTTACCAGTTTATCTCTATATCACATTTAATGCTTTGCACAAAATTTGAAATGTATCTAATAAGTAGATTTTTTAATATTTTAAAAGGCCGCCATTTTGTTTTACTATCTTAGATTTATACCAAAATGTTACCAGTTTGTTCCTATATAACACTTGAATTATGTGGAAAATTTGAGGTAAATTAGATAATTAGTTTTTTCAGTAATAATTTTTTTAACGTTTCACTAGGCCATCTTTTCTGGCATATTAGATTTTTACTAAAATATTACTAGAACATCTCCATATGACCCTTAATTTTTTGATCAAAATTTGATGCCGTGAATTGACAGACAGATAGACAGACAAATCCACAGACTCACCGACAGAATTGATAAAACGTATTTTTTGGCATCTAGGGACGTTAAAACGTGAAGATATGTATAACCTGAGAACCATACAAATATTATGTTTAGCTGCCATTTTGTTATTTAATTAATTATTTATGGCACACAATTTGAAATCAGTCCCTTAATTACTTTTTCAGGCTGAATTTTTTAATATTTTACTAAGCCGCCATTTTGTTTCGCCATCTTGGATTCGTACCAATTACCAGTTGATTCCTACATAATACTTGATTTTTGTACAAAATTTGAGATAAATTGGGTAAGTAGTTTTTTAGTAATAATTTTTTTAACATTTCACTAGGGCGCCATTTTGTTTTGCCACATTGGATTTTTACCAAAATGTTACCAGGTAATCCCCATATGACCATTAATTTTTAACCAAAATTTGAATCAATCGGGTAAGTATTTTTTTGCCTATGCCGCGAACGGACAGACAAACAGACCGACGGAATTGAGAAAACATGGTGCCTGGGGACCCTGAAACGTAAAGATCTGAAAAAATCTGGGAGGGTGATTTTTTTACGATTACAATTTTTCTCTTTTATGAGGGAAGTAAAATACAAAGTATTTTGTAAAATATGAATTCAATTTGCAAAATCTAAGTTGTTTTTTGCGTGACAAATAATATGTGATCCAGATAATTTCAAACAAAAACTTCGAATGCTTGCTTCTAGGAGGAATTAATATTATTTTTATCACATTTTAACTTGCCCATGAACTAAAATAAATAATTTAGAAATAGGTTTATTTGCGTGTTTTAAGAGAATAACAAAATATAAAGAAATGGTAATTTTTCGAAAAATATTTAAAATTTATTATTAGAAAAACCGGTTCTATATATTCTAAATATACCGGGTTTGATATCTTTATCTTAAAAAATAATAAAGAAAGTTAAGCTAAGCTGTGTTATAAGACCCATGTAGTGACAAATAATATTCTCTTTTTCTTTTCACCATATTTCTCTTGGGTTATCCATTTTTTCGTTTATTTCGTATGTGTATCTGTAAAAAAAGCTGAAGAACATTATCATAAAACTTCACTCTCTATGTCCTATGTTTTTTTAAATTGAAAAATAATTTTCGAATTGAAATAGATTTTTTTATTATAAGACGCTGATTTCCAGATTATGATTTTTAAGGTTATTTTCCAATAATTTGAATTTTAAATATTTCATATAGGATGTAAAATATAAAAATCACTCTCTGTTCAAGAATGTATTCAAAAATAGTACATAATAAAAATGAAAGAATACATTTTAAAAAGTTCAAATTTGCTATTGTCTTATGGATTGTTAGAAGAGAAAGCTTTTTGTCAATTTTCTCGGTTGCATTGAAAAAAGGTTTCAAACCTGGTATATTTATTTATAATCGATAATAAGAGGCGCATTTATTGGAATAATAATATGCGGGATTTCCTATTAATAAAAAACATAGGTTATGTATATTTTCAACTATTTAATGATGTTTAAACATTTTTGGTAATATTAAAAGATAATGAAAGAGGAATCCTATTTTTTTATATCTCCTATAGCTAAGCTCTAACTATATAACTATATATCTAAAAACATAAAGGAGCCATGTATTATTTGTTAATAAAAAAAATGGTATGTCGAGTGTTTGGTTATATTTTAAAGGGTACTCTAGAGTTCGTCAAATGGGTCTGTCTCTTCTTTCTGATTATAAAATACTATAAATATCCTCAAAGATACTTGATAAATTCGAGAAAAACCCTGCCATAATACGCAATGTCAGTGTCGCAAATTTTAGGTATAACCGGAAAATTATAAAAAAATGGAAATTACGAAATATTTTATCTTTCGGAGAAGCTGCAGTATTTTTTGGGGGAGGTTCTTACCCCCAAAAACCTCCGTGGATGCGCCACTGGGCAATGTATTCCCATTGGTGTTCCCTTTTTTGTAAGGCGTATAGATTAAGGAAAATAGCACAACGATAGATATGTAACATTTTTTTTAATATCCAGTAATCCGGACAAATCCCTTGCATTTAATTGACTGGATTATTAAAGAGGCTGTACTGTATGTACTGGCTGTATAGAAGTAAAATAAATCGCAAAAATTTTCAAAAAATAGAATAAGAAAAATATATTTTTAGAAAAAAAAAGTATATGATACATGTACGGATAAATAAACAAAATTTGGTCGAACGATAACTTGAGAACGGTCAAACCGTTTCGTTTCAAATTTCCGCCAAAAATAGTCTACGCATTGTTTCGCAGAAACTTTTAATGTTATTCGGAGAAAAAAACATGTTTTACACGCCGAAAAGCAGATTTAATACCTTGGCTTGTTTCCTAGCCTCGAATACGCATCGGCTATGAAACGTCAGCCGCTGCATGAAATCTTGCGCTTTTCTGCCTAGTGAATGAAATAACTATTTTTTTTGTATGGAAAATTTTTTTGTCTAGTACACAGACAGGGTAGCCCAAAAGTGATAAAGCAGCACCCTGAAAACAAAGAAAAATTCAATAAATGGTATAACATGTCAATTTTCTTTTATTTTTTTGTATATACATTTTTTTCAACTATACAGGGTAACCCTAGGAAGATAAATAAAATAGCTACATGAAAATAAAAAAGAATGTATTTGAGAAGTATTTAGTTTTCGTAGAAAACAGCGAAACAAATCATATTTCTTTAATTTTTTCGTATATAAAAATATGTTTTCAACTATACAGAGTAGTCCTAGGAGGGTGAGATAATCCTCTGAAAATTTTAAAAATACAGCGTGTAACAGAAGTAAGGAAACATCGAAGTATCTCAGGTACCACTTACCTGAATTTAATGAAAATATAATAAATTTAGGTATGTAATTATGTCGGATCCAATGGCAAGCTCCGCTTTGCTGCCAAGTTCACCGTTTTGGTGGAACATTCTATATGTTATATTAATTTTTTAAAATCTGTGTAAAATCCTCAATACTTTTTATTAAGAATACTTTTTATGAAAATCAACAGGTTTTGCGAAAATTAGGGTCTATATCCATATTTTAATGGATTACCTTTTCAACTGAAACCTAAAGAATGGAAATTTTAATTATACGGGATTATGGGGATAGAATGCGAAACCTACAAGATGTTTGTAACATTTTTAATGACAAATATCCTAACAGAAATCCAATAACTAAAACTACCGTAAGTAAAATTGAAAAAAAAATTCGTGAAACTGGAAAAGTAAAAGATGCTGTACGTTCTGACAGACCGGAAAGCACTATAATTCCTCCTCTTACTATCAAAACATTAGCAAAAGAAAACAGCGTGTCAACTTTAAAGGTAGGTTGTAAAAAACAACGGAAACAATACAGTACAAACAAGAAACTACCTAATACAACAAACAATAAATTAATGAAGCCAAATACTGTGTGAAAACATTTAATACATTAAAATGAATGCCAGCTCCTCAATTCGTCTACATTCGATTTCTATTCACTCCTTTAAATCCTCGAGGTTATTGGGCTCAGTTTTATACACCACATTTTTAAGGTGTCCCCACAAAAAGTTGTCGAGGTCCTGAGACCGAGGTCGTCCAATTCATCTTCTAAAAAAGACATTGTCTAGATGTTCCCGAACATTCCGAGTAAAATGCGGTGGAGCACCAACCTGCTGAAACTATTTCATCATTTGGTGCACCATTACCTAAACAAATCAGCAGGTAAAATAAGGAACTTCGGTGTTTCGGAAATAGTTCTGCATTAGCTGGGGCAATTTTGGTCCTTAAAATATTCAAATATCTTTCTCCAGTTAATGTGTCTTCCCTGAAGAAGGGACCAGTTATTTTTCCACCCTTTATATCACACCCAACATTTATCTTATATCTTATATATCTCATAATTTGATCGACAAAATTTAGATTGGTATGGCAACGTTCCGTCATGATTTCCCAAAATTCCAAGCGCCTATCGTGATCATCGTTAGAGAGTTCTTGCACCAAAGTTATTTTGTATGTATGAAACTTTTCGGTTTTTAGAAGTTGGTCTACGGATATATGTGAAATGCCATTTTCTCTTCCTAATGTTCTAGTAGAAAGGTGCGAATTAGAAGAGGATTATTCTAAGGAGTAAAACAACTCTTTAAAAACATGATTAAAATTTTATGGTTTTTAAAGGATGTAAAACGCTAAATTTTAATAATTAAACTATTAATATTAAAAAAATCCGCAAGACGTATGTTCTGTGTGTAATCTTGTACGTAGTCTCTTTTCCCATGACCTTTTTTATCCCTAATTTTGTTACAATATTGTGTTTTGCGAAGTAGAACTAATTTATATAGTCATAGTCATCCTGTTTAAATAATGATTTTTTAGATATAGTATTTTCTTCTTGAGTATTTCTAATTAATAGACTTCGAAAGAAAAGGGAGGCTTTTAGTTCGGGAATCGATCTAGAAGTATCGTGTTTCATATCGTTTTTATAGGGACACCTCCTATTACTTGGCTGCGCATGTAAAGGAGGGTAACAGTCATTTATGTCAACACAAAGAAACAAAATTCTTGCGGGCCGCACTCAAAATCGAAAAGAAAATTGAAACATTGGAAGCTTAACAGTGCATCCCTTTGTTGCCGTTCCCCCTTATTTTTTTTAACCAGTGAAGGTTTTAATAGGCGAATAAATACTTCTTTTTTTGTGTAAGTTTCGTGATAAAAAAATCTAGATGGCTGCTAGACTAGAAAAAATAAATTAAAGTAAAAGAGCAGATCCATCGAATATTTGGTTCTTTTTAGTTTTATTTATAAGTTTTAGTCAAAAGACGAGGCTCAAACTGTTCGAGGGCTAATCCTAGGTTAAAATGTTGGACGTACCTAATAACTAAAACAAGTATTTGGGTCTATTACACTTAAAATTTGGCTACAATCACGGTAAATAATATTATCGTTACTTGAATAATCAAACAACGATATTATAATTATAAAAAGAGCTATCTACATAGAAAATCAATAACACAAATTGCAAAAAATTAAAATGATTAGTACAATTAGAACTTGGTGCACCTAAAAACTCCGGAAACCATATGAAATACGATAGTTTGGAACATTCCTTCTTCTTACTGACATGACAAATATGTTTTGATATGATTTATTATTACCTATTTTGGTAGGTATTAATAATCTTAATGAGAAAAAGTTTGCCCCCCATAGGTCGGAGGGTCCAGCTGATTAATTTTTTGGGTTAATTGCAGTTTGTGCATCAAATTTCAATATTTAATTTATATGAAAGCATTTTTATATTTTATTTTTAAAATCTGTTCGTTATAAGATGACCTCAGCACACTCCTAAATACTTCTTGAAAAAAATCATTCAATCTGGCCAAATCTCCCGGATAAATATCGATGTACTGGGTCTTTGCTTTTAATTTGCCACCCCAAATATTAACTTAATTTCAAAGAATGTTAAAAAGTTAGAGCATTTATTACATAGTTAGTAAAAACGTGTAGCAGCCCCAACATAAAATTTTAATGGGACACGTTGTATGTTATATGCTTAGTTTAAATACACTGGGCTTGATATCTTTAAATAATAAACGAGATATTAAACCACGCTGCCTCCTTGAGCGTCCGGCCGAAATATATGAAAATACGTATACAATTGACAACGTGCAACGATTTTTCTTTTTGATATAACGACAGACGAGCGAACCGGTCCGCAAGCAAACACATACGTTCGTCGTTGATATACTTTACGTCCACACTCAGCGAACGCATACGTTCCCCACCGTTCGGCCGTATTCGTTCGCTAAGTGAGTACGCATCTGAAGAACCAACAAGCGAACGAGTCTGTCCGCAAGGCAACGCTCCAACGCATACGTTCGTTATCCACGTCCACACTAAGCGAACGCATGCGGTTTTCACCGTACGGCCGTATGCCTTCGCTAAGTGAGTACGCACCTGATTACTGTTTTGTCTCTTTTTTGTGTATTTATGTGGTTCGTAAATGAAGGTTTTAACTTGTTTTTTATGTGACCTAATATTTAACATGGATTAATTACGTTTCATATTGTGTTGTAAATATAAACGCGGACTCAAAAAAAAATATACAATGTTTGTCAAATACACACCAGTATCAAAGTGTGAATAGTGATTCTCGATCACACAGCTTGTATTTTTAGACGCATTTACACAACACTTTGCCTTGTGTTATATTAACCGAGAGTTACCCATGTTAAATTGACGTATATATATTTGTACTAGTAGGCCTTTCACACGACATGACTAGTATAGTGCGGGAAACGAAAGAAAACCGGGCGGAGTCAATTGGTTTAGGAAGGTCGGCCAAGAAATCTCTTTAAACCAGTGGTGTCCCGTCGTTCTAATATGGCACTACTTTTTGACTATACGCACTTCAGGTAATTAAAAAATATAACTATGCTTAATGAACCTTTATGATGAATTAAATGATTTAATTTTGATTTTTCTTGATCGATTTACCTATAAATATATTTTTTCTTGAGTTCTGTCATTAACGGTTCCCGGGCTACTGCCTACGTCCACTGTTATTGGACCACCCAGTGTAGTGATACACGATTTACAAGTCCAGATTTTACAAGGGCAGCCAGTATCAGATCCAGTGAACGAGATTTATCAAAATTTTAATTTATGCAGTTCGACTTTGGGCTACTCGGGTATGGCAAAAGTGGCCGTCTGTGTCATATTACTTTATACAGGGGCCGTCATTGTGAAGTACTAGACAGGGCGTTTCCTAATTGCGTGCTGATGTTAAAAGGAATGTTTTTATGTCCTAAAAGTCTTAACTTTTGAGATACAGGGTGGTAAAGTTAAAAAAGAAAACATTTTTTTCATCCCAATTCTGATGCTATTGTAGATAACTGCGTAAAATTTGATACACGTCTTCTATGCATTAAGGAGCATACGGATTTACCCAGGTTAATTACATATGCACGCCACTGGTAGAAATTTCAAAAATTGATTGTTAATAAAAAATGTCCTTTTATGCATAATCACGTGTTTCAAATTTCACACAGTTATTTATCTATAATAGCATCAGAATTAGGATTTTAAAAAAAATATTTTTTTAAAACCCTGTATCTCCAAAGTTAAGACTTTTAGTTTCATATTAAACTTTTTTCTTAAAGAGGTCTAAGAATCACCCTCCTTTAACATTAGCATGCAATTAGGAAACGCCCTGTATAGTACTTCACAATGACGCCCCCTGTACAAAGTAATATGACACACGGAGACAAACGGTCACTTTTGTTATACCCGAATAGCCCAAAGTCGCACTGCATAAGTTAAAATTTTGATAAATCTTGTTCACTGGAATCAGTGCTGGCTCCCCTACTATAACTACATTGATGTGTTAATTTTGGAAAAATATGAGTTCTCTAGTTTTTCAAATATTAATTGCAATATTAGATCTTTTTTGACACCCGGTATTGAACAGAAAATTAATTATTTTGAAGCAGTTTATTGACAGCTACTTTATGAACAATTTTACAAAATATATGAAAAACAAATTAAGCCATTTTTGAGGTTGACGGCTGTGATTCTAATGGTTCGATTCCTTCTAAATCGTTGTCTTCCTCTGAAAATGAGGTTTCGTCGTCACTACTTGAAGATCCCAGTGTGATATCTAAATCATCAATAACCGTTTCGATTTTGCCATCTACTTCCCAGTATTTATCTTCAATAGAACGAACATGTATAACATACGATTTCCAATTTTTAGCCGATATTGAGTCAATCGCTTCTAATTTTATTTTATTTAAATCTTTAATTGAAAGTTCACCGGTGTTGCGCTCTCGAATATATTTTTTTACTCCTGCCCATGCAAGTTCAATAGGGTTGAGGTCGCACATGTATGGAGGCAGCCTTAAAGGTGTATGACCGAGGTTACGTAAAAGACCGTCAATTTTATACTTTTTTCTCTAGGCTTGTTGGCTGATATTATTTCATATAATTGATATTTTCTCCATGTTGGAGCACATACAAGATTGTTCGATTTAAGCGACGATATCCAATGAGCTTTTGTAGAGTATTTAGTTGGCACTTTATCTTCTACGTGAGAATGATAAGACGCATTACCCATTACCACGACTGATTTGGGAGGAATGTTAGGTAGAAGCTTCTCGAGCAACCACTTTTCAAAATTATCTCTATTCATCTGTCCATGATAGTTTCCAGTTGTTAGTCCCGAGCGAAAAACTAAAGCAGCACGTGGAACAAATCCGGTTTCTGAACCAGCAAGAACTATAATAAAGCGACTACTAGAGCGGATGTCGTGAACAACACCTGTAACACTTTCATTTTGCCAGCATTTGCATATCATTATCTACCCAGGTTTCGTCAAGATACACAATATTGCGTCCTTCTTGCCTATATTGCCTTACAGTTGATAGATAGTTCACCCGCCAGTGAAAAATATTTGGTCTCAATGAGCAATTTTCGTTTATTTTGGCACTTGCGCCAAACAAAACCATTTGATCGTAAAAGCGGATTTAAGGTTTTATACCCGTACGGAAAAATCTATTTTGTTCTTTACAGCACGAAAAGGTGATGTTCGATTTTGAATTGGAATAGTCAAACTATTATTTTCACCTTCTCTAGTACAGGCCTCTATAACGCTCGCAATAACTTCACGTGCACCGCTTCGAATTGTTTTTCCTCTTTTGCTCGTCATCGTTACTTCGAAATAATAATTCAAGGCAACGCATTTATATAGAAATGAAAACAAATGCACGAAATGTATAGGCGCCACTAGAAATAGCAAGTGCATGGAGACTCTAGGCACATCCCAATTACAAGTGGACCAGTGCGAAATTTACTAAATCCTCTATTAATTTTCCGTACCGCTTAGTTGGCGCACTTTATAGGTGAAGCGGCAAACTATTACAACAAATAAAATAACATAAAATTTATTTGCGTACACAATTTTTACTTTTTCGCTTGCTTAAGACTATGAACCTTTATTTTAAGGCCCGCCCGGGTTTTTTTTCGTGTCCCGTACTTTATTCACGCAGTCGTTTGAATCCGCCTTTAATGTTTGTTTTGCTTTTAAACTTAAATTTTTGCAGAAGGTAACGTAACCTAATATCTTCGTTATTATGGGAAATATAAAATGTGTTAAACTTATAGGCATTTCAAAGAGCTATAATTCACATTGATCTTTTTGTTTCTACAGGGTGCGTTGAAAACTAGGTAATAAGAAGTTTTTTAATGACACGCCCTGTATTTTTGTAAGTATTTGAATTTGATGATTTTTAGACATATTTGCTGTACAACAATCTATATCTAACTGTGACCGTTTTCAAGTTATACACATTTTTTCTATTAGCATGTCATCTGGAACATATTTTATTTTATTACTGGAACACAAATTGAAGAATTCAGAATTCGAAAAATATTTTAAACTGACGTCTATTGAAAACAATGCAAGAATTACAGTGAATAATAAGTCCTCTTATCATGTATGAAGTGATATTGTTAGTTACATGCTTCTCTAATCTTGTTTTTTATATCATCAAAATTTAAAGTGACGTTTCGTAAAAGGTCTTTTATATATCGTCAACCAAACCAAAGGTCTCAGGCCTGGAGAACGAGCTGTCTAGAAGACAAATTAGGATTTCTAATCGAAATTTGATGTGTTGAAAGTCTAGAAGAAAATGAAGACGTTTGTTACTCTACTAGTGACAACTGTGTCTGTCAACTACTCATTGTTAATACGTGACTCATAACTCCATAAATTTTATAGAATATATTCGGATAATCGTATTATTATTGTTATGAAGTTATGAATTCTAATCATCAAAATCAGTTCGTAATTCCTGTAGTAGTTGAAGGTTCCCTATGATGATTACTAAGTCCTACGTCCACTGCAATTGTTTGATTTGGCATATAGGAACTTGTGCTATCGTATGCCAAAATAATGATGCATATTTCCGTTACGCAATAACCCTATATGGTCAGCGTACTTAAGATTCGACAGGAGTGATCCTATTCTCAATTTAGGTTAAACACGCGAAAAGCTCATTCAGGATGGATGGATATCTGGACAACGTTTCTGATAAGTGCAAACTATTTCCAGACAGTTTTGTTGGGCTTAGGCATAAATTACTATATGTTTACCTATTATTGAAAATTATTTCGTGCTTATATGAAACCGTTTGACTGACATCAATGCAGCTGGAAACAAATAACTGAAGATATAGGATTGAAAAATAGGTACATTAGTAAATTGCCTTAGTTAAGACAGAGGTCCTGTTCAGTGGCTAGCCCCTTCTCTAAACCTTTGCACTTTACGCTTTTTTCTTTGGTGATATTTAAAAAATACCTTTTATGAAATGCTTCTTTAAATTTATATGATTTAGGGAACGATGTTAAAGAAGAATGTAACAATAAATATCACTCATGATTACGTGGTTGATCTAGAGAACTTATTCGTTGGTTTAATGCTTGCATTTTTTTCTAATGAACATTCATTTTAATATATTCTTCGAATCTTGTAAGTTTCTGTATCATAAATGTTATAAGTAAATTATATTTCTTTAAATTATCATAACTTATTTGAAAACAAATTAAGTAAGAAATGTTTATTTGTTGATAATTTTTACGTTGAATCTTTTTTTATCAGGACATAGAATTCGAGACAACAAGCAAATTTTGCAAATAAAAAATGCTTTGTTTCCGATATACAGGGTGTTAAAATGGTTTTTTTGTCATAACTTACATACCACTGTAGATATTTTTATGAAATTTCGTACATTCTTTTCTACTATCAAATAATATTTTTTCATCTAAAAGATTTTTTTAAATTTTTGGCAGTGGTGTCCAAACGGGATTTGGAATAATTTTTTTTGAAGAAAAAATATTACGCCACTGCTTTTTTTTAAATGAACATTATTTTTGAAATACCCATGTACTTTGGTCTCTTTACCTTTTTTCGTATGACGCAGTGTTTTCGCGTAAAAAAAATTTCTAATTTGGTATTTTTTTACTGTGTAAGAACTTCCTAAAAGAAAGAACTTTTTCAAATAACTTTTTTTAATTAACTCAAAATTAAACGAGGTACTTGCATATTTCTGTTAGTATGTTAGTAAGAAGGGTGCAATATCTAAGGCGAAGGAACCATTGTTCCGTGAAGGGGCCTAGTAAGGAAATTGGTTTCTCTTTTATTGTTGCTGCACCTTATTCTATGCGCCCAATTATTTCCTCTCTTGTGTTTACCGGCGTTTTAAAAATTAAACTCTTCATATAACCCCATAAAAGGAAATCACATGGAGGGAGGTCTGGTGATCGAGGTGGCCAAGCAACTGGCCCATTTCGACCAATCCATCTGTTGGGGAAAGTAGCATCTAGGAACTCTCGCCTTCCCTTCTAAAATGACAAAGTGCCCCATCTTGCAAAAACCACATGTTTAGTCTGATATTTAATGGTATTTCTTTTAAGAGATTAGGCAGATGATTTTGCAAAAACTATTAATAGCCCTGACATGAGTATTGCGGTAATTATTGATCCCATCTCGAGTAAATAATGCCTCGTCTACAAAAAGAATTTTTGGATTAAAATTTTGATCAATTGCATGGTTTTGTAGGAGCCGTTCACAATACCGGACTCTGCGAGATGATTTTCATAGTAGCGCTTGCTCACATTGAACGTGAAATGGTTACAACTGATTTTCCTTCAGTGTTGTCCATACTTTTGTTTGACTTAATTCGACCTCTGCAAAATTCCGAGTACTTCTTGATGGTTCTTCATCGATAATATTTAAAATTTCTTGTTCTTTCTACACATTGTCAGGTCGCCTCGGTCTTCCTGCATGTCCTCCACAATTTTCCCTTAACTCACCACTTTCCCCTTAATTAGAGTTAAATTAGAAGCAAATCCACTAGTTCATTATTTTTATAAACTTGACCCATTTCCACAATTGAAAGAAACTGATAAATCACGTCGAAAATATATCATGCGAGTGATCGACAAGAAATTGACGGCTAATTGACATTAATTTTTTGCAGGTGGTTGAATTTTTGAATTATTTATTTTAGTTCATTTATTTATTTATTGGTATTCCCACATACACAATAAATTTGTAATTATATGTAAGAGAATTAGCGTACCTTCATTTTTTCAGTTACTTAAAATAAGCGGATTGAAAATGAGGCTTCTTTTATTAAAAATAATACTAATATATTTTTTTGAATTACATTTGAATTGTAGGAATGTCTATTTGAAGTTATTAACTTTAATATAAATTAGACAAAAGCGAAGTTTTATATTCAAAACATCCTATCGAATTTTAGCGATTTCGCCATGCATCAAAACGGTTTTTATTGTTTTACGCGAAAAAAGACCCTGGTACGAGAAAACGTCAAGAGGCTAAATTTGCTGAGTAAAATTGAAAGTATTTGCAATTGATTTTTTAAGTCCAAATAATTACATGTAACTCAAATAAATAACCAATTTTTACTAAATATACATATCCCATATATCTCAGTAGTAGTGCTCAGGTTGATGAAAATAATAAAAAAATATTTAGAAATAGACGTATATTTACGCCATCAAAGAAACCCTTTTTAGGAAATGTTAACAATTATTCGTTAACTCTCAAAAAAAGGCGTATATTTTGATTTCAGGACATTAATAAGTTTTATTTTTCGATAGTACCTAGTCCCGAAAACAGCAACTAAATATCTTGATCCCTGTTGAAAATATTTAACTTCGAATTTTCACTTTTTTATGTTATCTGTTTTTTACTACTTCATCGGATAATACGTATTATTTAAAGGAATATGCAAAATACGAAGGCTGAAGGTAAAACCTCAGAGAAGCTTCATAAGAAATAGTAATCACAAAAAAGCAATACGATAAAGTTTTATTCATGGCACTGAATATACTCACATATAATCGTTTATTACATCTTAACCTATCTATAATCTTAAAACATAAAAATAAAAACTTAACGCATATGTATATTTCGCAGATTGCAGATTTATCAATTGAATAAAGCAAATTCGTTATGCCTTACTCGTATAAGTCTGATTTGAATATGTGTATTGTGCTGATTGTGCAGCTTTATTAGCAAGAATCATTTCAATACCGTTTTATACATTCAGATATTTTCTACATTCCATTTAATTAATATGGCGTTGGCGAGCATTCCAACGCTATCACGTTTCATGGTTCATAATTATGTTGCTCGTTTATTATTTATTAAAAATTGTATTTATGATTGTAGCAAATGACGAATATAATTAATAATGACCGTATTAACTAGAACTTTAAAAGATTATGTATTTTCTTGGGTAATTAAATAATTTGGGTTAGTTTATCGAAGATTTTACTTTATTCGTAATTTTATGATGCTATATATAGAAATATATAGAAAAGCTAGAATCCCATACAGATATTTAACTGTATTTTAATGCAATTTAACCCTCTAATATCATTTATATTTTATATATATTTTTATCACTTTCTGATGACATTATGAAGCTGACGGATGTATCAAAGGTAAACTTGGCCAACTTTCAGGTATAGAATAATTTTGGCATTACACCAAGTTAGTGTGTTGTGTTCGTGGGTTCAGGACAACAAATAAAACCTCCTTTTATTCAGAAAATGCCGACATTGTGTCTTTGTCAAGGCTTTGCTAACAAAAAAGAAGATTCTGTCAGGAGTGGTAAAAGTTTACACCAGAAATGTGTTATTATGGAATAAAATTAATACTTACCTAGTGATGTTTGATTATATTCGGCCTCGGCGAAGTAAATAAACCAATGTAGTTCCCTATTCTAGCCCGTATCAACCACCAATTTTAAATCTGACTTAAGAGGTTCCGTCCGCCGGCCGCCCGCTATCAACTGTCTCATTTCTGTCTTCAGTCCTTTGAAAGCTGTTGTTGCAGTATTTTTGGGTTTTATTTTGGAGAAAAAAATAATTGGAGGGTGTTAAGACTTTATTTACTTCGCCCAGGCCTTTATATAATCAAGGTCAGACATCTCTAGTTAAGTTCGTTTGGTCTATTAATTATATCGGTCTCGTAAACAAACCAATGTAGATGTTTAAAGAAAGTTGCAACAACAGTCTAATCAATATACGAAATATAGTAATACAGTAACAAAAAAAAACTAAATTAAATAAAACTATACATTATTTTTCTTTATGAAGATATTTTTCCTTTTTTTGTCATTTTAACAGTTTAAAAAAAAGGAATAAAAGGAAAAAACATTGAATATAAAAAAATGTACATACATATTTGTATGCAGCTAATCTGGTATTATCAAAACTAACACCGGGCCGTGCTGTTTTTGAGGTTGTGGCATGCCTAGTTCTTTGAGGCTCAATTGATATATATCTAAGCCAGTTCTTAAACTGCTGTGTCAAAAAATCCAAAACATACGGTACTAGATAAGGATCCAACATCTTAAGGACACAAAACTGTCACCATAGTTTTAATCCACAATTGTACTGGTTTAGAGTAGCAGCTGTAATTGAAGACACACAGATCTCTATTGATTCTTGGGGTGCGTCCCCTTGTGGTTATGCTTCCCTGATAACCTCATTACTACCAGGGAAAGAGTGTTTGATAAGGGGTGGGATACTCCGCTAAATGAGAGTAAGGTTCTTTTAGGTTTAAAAATTATTGGTGCATACTAATAAAGATGTAAAGAAAGCATAAAAAAGAAATCGCCCCATTTTACTGTAAAAGCGTAGGTAGGCCCCGGGATCCACGATCTATGAAATATATTTTATCCATTTGTGATTGAAGCGACTTGCAAATAGATCTATATCTGGGTTACCATACATATTTAGTATTTTTGTAAAAGCATAGTCCGCTAGACTCCATTCTGTTTCTCTGTGAATTTGGCGAGATGCTCTGTCAGCAAGATTATCCCGCAGAGTTAATATATGAAGCAAAGATATAATATAATTATACACTCTGCTTAAAATATTACACTTTTTTAAATTCTAAATAAAACATTTTAAACCGAAATACACTGCAATTAATTCCAATTCATTAATATAGTAATATTTCTCAAGTTCTGACCAATAACCAAAAGTTGTCTTGTTATCGTAGTACGCTCTCACCTCGTTTTAGAAGCATCTGTGAATATTTCCATTTTGAAATTATCACAGCAAATTGCTCGAAATGAGGTGAAAATCTTGTTTTTCCACCAAGAAAAATCTGAAAATAGTGTTGGCGCATCTTTGCCTCATAATTTTCTCCAGAACTCCGCGTTTGAAGCCCTTGGTGTATAAAAAACCTTATTTTATAGCTGGAACTGCTGAAACTAAAGTTTCAAGAAATTATGAAAAACTCGAATTTTACATTCTTTTAAATTTCACATTATCCTCAACATATTATTTTTAAATATTTTGAATCTGGCAGTGACATAGAACCAATGCAATGCCTAAATATTAACATATGTGTTTTGGTATAAAATTACTTTTCTTAGAATTTATGATAAAACCTAAATATTTAAACAATTTTATTCTTTCTGTTACATTATATTCACATTCTGCCTTGTTTCTCCCTAATAAAAACATATCGTCTAAATAAATAACAGATAATAAGCCTTGTTACCTTAGAATTATCACCACAGGCTTTAATATTTTTGTGAAAATGTAGGGAGCGCAGTTTAACCCATATGGCAAACAATTATATTCATACAACTGACAAATAAATTTAAACCTTAAATATTTTCTGTGTGATTTTTTAATAGGCAATAAATGATAGACGTCTTTTAAATCAATAGTGCGCATAAAATTGCCTCGCATTATAAGGCGAGCAACTGTTCGATGATCCTCTATCTTAAAGTGTGAAGTTCTTACATACTTATTAAAACATTTGAGGTTTAGAATTAAACGATGGTCTCCACTCGATTTGGGAACTAGAAAAATATTTGAAACATATTGACCCTCAGTCAGATCAACACTACTAATAGCCCCCCCTTTTTTAAATCCTTTATTAACTTTTCGATAATTTTTATTTCATTTGGTGGTTTTGGTTTCGTAATTAAGGATAAAACCCGGGCTTTTATATAAGATACGATTTTATTATCATTTAATAGGTTACGTCACCTATGGGCAAAATATTTTAATCTTCTGTGTCTAGTAAGGACGATCCTGCTTCCTCCGTTGGTATTGGTGGTTTTGTTATAGATAATCATATATCACTAAGGAAACGACCTGCATCACCAAGTTGTTCCAAATACTTCTTGTTTCCTCAACCTCTTTATTTGTCATGCTAGTTATTACACTTGTAATGGATGATAAAGCTAGTTGATCCTGAAGTTGTGCCAGACGTGAGTCACGGCGTACAGTGTTCTCTGGAAGAGCTATTTTTACCTCAGGATTAATCCTTGGGGTTTTTACATCCTGACAGTTTTCTGGAGGAAGGTATTTTTAACAAGATTTATTTTTAAATCTTCAATTTAATTTTAAACTTTAATCCAACGGGACGCCAGCTCCACTTGGATAGGATGAGAAAATATTTTTTCCACTGGCTCATCCTCGCCCAGGATAGGCAAAATTTCAGGACTAATAGAGGATGCATTAGTGTCATTTTCCGGGTAGCTTCTTTGCCCGTCTGCAACCCTACCTACAACCATTAAAACAGGTTATATTAGAAAACTAGAAAATCATGGGATATTTGTTAAGGGGGAACTGCACGCAGTAATATGGATCATTTGCAAGCCTTCCGCCGCCTGCAATATTACGTTAAAACTATAAGAGATATGTATTAGCTTCAATGTGATTTTAATAGGGAAATATGTATAGTTGGGCGCTAAAGGCGAATTTTTATGAAAAAATCAAATCTAGAGTTATAAAATAAAAGTAGATTTGTCCATTTTCGACCATTTTTTGACCACTTTTTGACGCATATGCCTTCGCATATAATTTTTTTTTCCACAAAAGGGCTCTTTACCGCCTTACATTGATCCTTTGTCTACGTAACTGCAAAATTTGAAATGGTAAATCGTACTCATGTGTTTGTATTTCTGCAGCGCGTAAACCCTTTTGAACCCATTTTTAACCGAAATGTAATTTAAATTACCTATACATAACACATTTTTTTGAGGTTGTACGTGCAGGAAGTTTTTTTTAATGCGTAGGTACCTTTTCATCTTATTTTCAGCTCGACTAGACCTTGTCGCTGGTTTTTCACTTTTTGCGTGCAGTTCTACCTTAACTACTTCAAGACTTAGACTTCAATATAAAACATGTCATTAATTAAATAAAACTTGCATATTGGGTCCAAGACCAAAATATGTTTTATCGCCAGGCGTCTGATGAACTGATACATAATTAATTATGACCCTGTGATATAGGCTCCTAAATTCTTAGGCCCTGAGTCCAGTCGCACAGTGAGTTAAATCGGCCGTCTAGCACGACATAAGTCCCAAATGTAATTTTGCAATATTCTTAACATATTCTAAAAATCTATATTTAAGATAGTGTTAATAATAGAAAAATGCAATTGAGAAACAAAATTATAATTACAGTTCTCGGAGGGGAAGCCTTAAAGTTAGTAAATATTTTAAATCTGAAATTAACATGTTTCTATACATCATTTTCAAAACAGAAAATATGATACTAAACATAGCAAATGTTTTTCTAATTTCTTACATGACTACTGTTTATAATTAAAGTTTTCTACGGTATCAAAACTTTTTAAATATTAAAGCCCTTACCTCAGAAAATTTGGGTCTTTTTAGGTATTACTATATTTAGGTAGTTTTTTTTTAACTTGTAGAGCATGCAAAAAAAAGTTTGTTGAAGTTTAGTTTAATTTTTATATAAAAAATAAGAAAAAGGATCCCGTTTAACCAAAAACCAAAAAATTAGCTGCTCATAGATGCCCATTCGGGATTTATATAGCTTTAACTATGGCTCCTTAATTACTACTGACTGCACCAAAAAAAACTGCACGATGTTTATATGACCAGAACTTTGCAAATAATCGTCCGAGTGTAATAACGGTAAACATTTTGCAAAGACTAAGGTACAAAATTTCGGAATTTTGTATTACAGCTGTCATCTTTTTAAAGTTCAAGATGGCGAACCCATTTTAAAAATATGGATATTTTATCCCTCGGTAGAAGTTTTACATGCCACATCGTGTTAAAACTAAATTAACAGTTATAATGCCACATTATTTCCAAGCAAAATGATAACACTTTTAAAATTCGGTAAATAACTAAGATATAATTTTATAAAACCACACTCCCTTCAATTCTTTTAATATTAGAAATGAAAATTTCAAATAAAAAACTAATCAATTAGGTAAATTTTAACGACTTTTCTACCTTTACAAAAATAAATCTTAAACGAAGATATCTCCTAAGCTACCAGTTCAGTGCCAGTAATTGGCATTTTTGTAAAGATAATTTCATAAAAATATATAATAGTGCAATATATAAAATATAAAATAAATACAAAAATAAATATAAAAATATATTAAGTGCAATATCTAAAAAATATCGACTTCATTGTATATGGCAAATAACAAAAACAATTTATTTATCACGAAAAGTATACCTAACTAATTAATTTTTATTTGAATGTTTTATTACCAATATCAAAAAAATTAAGGAGTGCTTGGGTGCAGGTGCCTACGTAGTGGGCTTTTCTAAAACATTATCTGTTACATATTGTTTAGTCTAAAAGTTCTTCTATTGTTTATGTAATGAATAGAATAGAAACTCAATGATATTTTGTACTCACAATTCTACATAACCTAAATAAAGCAATATTTGACAAGACACCTTGTATTCTATCTTAATTTTATATGCGTCATATAGCTATTAGTTAATAATAAGTTTAAAGCAATGATTCATGCATTTTGACATCAATTGTGTTTTTAAGTTACACAAAACATTACATTTTTATTAAAAACTGAAGCCATTTTAGTAACCCGCATCTTGTTTACATTTTTTTTTGCAAAACATTTTGTTACCTATCCTAAAAAAGTATTATATGAAATTTAAAAAACGTTAAAACAATGCTTGAATAATTATGTCGTACTACATGGCCGATTTACCACACTGTGAGTCGGTACTGTAGCAATTAGAAAAGTTTTAAAATTGAGAAGTTGTTAGAAATGAGGTTTATAAACTGATTCCTCCGGTCTAAAACAAATCTTGAATTTTAAACTAACAGGGATGGCTCTTTTTTTTGCATTTTTTTTTCGGTTAAAACAAGATTTATTTACGCAACCACCAGACTACGAGTATTCTCTTGTGGGCTTACTAGCTATATGTAACGCATATTTCTTAAATATAGAATTTTAGGTGCGTGTAAGGGAGATTACACTCCAATTTTTGCAACTTCCTCCGTCCACCACAACTACAACATCCACTGGACTCAGGGGTAAATATCTAGGAGCGGTATAAGCATATCATAATTAATTATGTATCAGTTTATCCGACGCGCAACAATGAATACAAAATCTTGGTCGCAGGCTCCAGATCAAAATATATGTTAAAAGAGTAAACATCGCATGATAGGAACAACGTAGATTTTGTCATAATTGTTCACTTCTCATTCGATAAATAATTACTCATATATTTACATTTTGATTTATTTTTTGTAGGTCAATGGGCATACTCCTACCCCCAGTAACTCAGGTATCCACAATTACCACTTCACATATGACCCTCCATCACAGGAATCGATCCTTAGATTCAGCTCTACAAAAGATACCGGAGGTCGATGTCACGCCTAGCCCGGAATGTGAAAATGCTGTTCCAGCAGTGTTGGCGAATAATGTGAGGCACCATCAGGTGAGGTGTTTTATAAAAAATTAATGTTGCTGATTCAGTTTATATTTTTATATGTAAATACAGAGGTCACGAAAGTCAACAACCTAAGGACAATGGACATTACAGTGTCTTTAATTACAACTCATTCTATATGAGAATGACAGAGTACTGAAGATTCTGCCTGTGTTGTCCAAGTTCCATTTGTGTTTTTTTTAAATTAAAAATAAATTTTCATAGCATACTTGAAAATCCCAAGAAACGAACCTTCAAATATGAGTGAAAACTGACATTTTCAAGTACAAATAGAAATATAAAATTGATGCTAAAAATTTTGTTGTGCTGTTCTTTTTGACGAGAAGTTTTTATTAAATTAAAATATATTTTCAAGAAGCTTATGTTTATTGACAAAACATGTTAAATGTGAAAATAACTAACTAGCTTCTGTATTGATGTCTAGAGAGATCTTTAATTACTTTTTATGGATAGTGTGCCGTTAATTAAATATTCGTTGGAAAAATCGAGGTAATATTGATAAATCGATTGTATTTTTATTATCATCAATACTCAAAATCTGTTTTTAATATTTTTCAGCCACAGTGTAGATCGTCAGTAGTTGTGTAAACCTTTTTATGAGGTTTTATGTATTTAATTTCAATTGAAAATTGAAATTCAAAATAATTATCAAATTTTTGTCGTAGTTTTGACGAACTGATCACATGATTTAACTTCTCAAGAAGGTTTATAACACTTTACGGAACTATTTGTTAAGAAACTATAAAGAAAATTAGGTTTTTTGCTGGTAGATTAACAAAAGTATAATCGCTGCATTCCTTCTTCGAGGAAGGCTCGTCTTACTTAATGATAGATTGATTATGTTTTTTTACAATTTTATTGTAAGAGTGAAAAGAAACTAAGAGAGATCAGTTCAAAAGGAATATATTTAACAATTTTATTAAGAATCTAAAAAACTGCTTTATGGATCCACATAATTGTAAAAATGTGGGGGAATACTTAATATAAATAGTCGCTATGTTAATTTAGTAGTTTACGAAGTACTTCGTTTCCAATTCTACAAAACATATTTACATCCGCTTTAATTGTATTTATTAGTAGAAAGAAATTAATACCATACATATACTTTTTTTTCTGGAATTTCAGTAACTTACAATGTGTCGGATTGAAACATTTTTTAACTTTGATAGAATTTTGCTATTCATATTGCAGTAAATGTTTACATTTTATAACAAAATATTCTTTTATACAGGTATCGTCAACAAAACAACGGGATGAGCTCGCATCCCTTGGATCAGATGATAGTGGTATACTGTGTGGTTCAGATACGAGCGACACTACAAGAGAATCGAGTGTAGAACATCTATCGAACGAGAGTCGAGAAAGTCTAAACGATCTGGACAAACCCGTGAAAATAATACCCAAGTGCCAAAATGATAACTCAGAACAAGAAAGGACTAAAGCCATTGTAAATAATTGTACCATAGGTGTAAATAATTTCGAAAGTGTGAGTGATAATAGTATAGACAATATAAACAGGCCACCACCTAAAAGTTCAGGAATGCTGCGGCTTTTGGAGAGTAAAGTGTTTGATGTCCCTATGGCTATGCATTATTTATTCAATAGTAAAGAACCTGGGGTAAGTTATATATTATTTTGACCCTTGTCAATAATTTATAAGTGAACCGTTGGACCGAGCCCATCTCTGGCTTTCCTAAATTTTTAATACTAGCAGCTAGTTCAAAAGTTCCGTTCATAAATCTCAAACTACTTTTTTCGGTCCCGCTTCTTTTTGTTACCCCATTTAGGGATATTTTTCTTCTGCTCTAAAAATAAAGTTACGTGTAAAAGAATTTTTATTTTTTTTCAGGTACTTTGCTATATTGTTAACAAAATGTTTACATTTTGTGATCACGAGGTGGACTTTTACCTTCCGCAGCTGGTCTGTATGTACATAGAAATGCACGAAGTGGCCGAAGTTATACATCGATATTTGGTTCATAGGTAAGCAAAATTATCACCTTATATTTACGTTTAATACTTGAGTCTCGTTATCGCATGTCAACATTTAAAAAATGTGTCTTATTATTTTGAATAAAAAATATGTAAATATTGTTCCGTCACGTATATATATATATATATATATATATATATATATATATATATATATATATATATATATATATATATATATATATATATATTATCTGTTTGATGAACAGGTTTTAAACTTTATCGCTAGTAAATAATTTTATTTGAAACATTTTTTGTTTCTTGGTCTTTTTCGCACTCTATAATACTTCTGACAAAAAAAATGACATCTGCATTAGCGACTGACCTGATAATTCTAACGATAATTTACAAAATGCTACAAAAGGTCTACGAAAAAATTATAACGCATAACCCTGAAGCCAAAATTGAACGATTTAAGCTAACTTACCTCAGTTCAAAAGTGCTTTGTTAGGGAGTTATTGCTCGTCAAAATATAAAAAACTATCTTATTATTTTGAGTAAAAACATATTGCATTTAGCGATCATAATGAAATTTGATATACAAAAAGATTTTTTTTTTATTTATATTTTTAGATGCCAGCAGGCAGATGTTAAAAACCTTGTTACGTTTTGTTCAAAAAAGCTTGAATATTTCAAACATTTGAATTGAATATAACAACTTTTACAGTTTGTGGGTAAATAATTTGTTTAAATATTTTTCTCTCTTAGTATTTTTCGTTACCTGTAATATTTCAGCTTGATTTTTTTTAACTTGTCCACAGTATTTACTGCCTTGGTAATTCTAAGGATTATTTAGAAAATGATCTACAAGATCTGTACAAAAACATAATATTTTTTAAACTATTTTATCAATGCCTTTTATGTTTTTTTAGTTGTTTGAAAAGCTCTTTTTTACAGTACTATCTCACATAGCAAATTTCATCCTTTTCGCTAAAAGCAACATTTTTTATCCACAAAAAAATAAGCTTTTTTAAATTTTGAAGTGGGATGACTCCATAATAAAGCACTTTCCGGCTAAGGTATCTTAAAGCTCAGAATTTTGAGAGACACTATGTATATATATATGTTGTAACGATGGTCTTGCGAAAACTACTCAAATGAGTCGGGTAAATAAACATATAATATCGAGTTCAATTACGGCCATTCTGAAAGATTATAGCTAATTCCTAATTCATATATAAGAACGGTACGTTGACGATTTAGTGTTAGTCTTATAATAGATGTAACATATAGTAATCGGGGTATATTGCCTTTAATATTTAGTAAAGTTAATATTATTGTGAAGTAGTATTTATTGTAAACCGAAAAGTGTGCCCTATAGCGACAATTTTTTTTCGACCAGTAACAGACTGAAAATTTATTCATAAATGTGACTTTATCTGATTGTGGCTAAAATTTTTCTAAGAGGTCTACAAAATTACATTCCAAAACTTAAGACTTATAAGTTTTGACTTTACCATCGTGTTTTTGACTCGAAGAAGACCAATTGCGAAACAAGATTAATTGAAATTCTTCAAGATGGTGTTATCGAAGAGTCAAATAGTCCATGGGCATCACCGGTAGTTCTTGCAATGAAGAAAGTGGATGTATTAGATTTTTTTTGGACTACCCTCCACTTAATGACGACACCAAAAAGAACAGCTATCCATTAATTGATCAGCCGTTAGCCACTTTGTCAGGCTTCAAATGGTTGACATATTGACAAGTGGCTACTAATGAAGAAGATAAGGAAAAAAGTGCTATTACTACTGGTAGCGGTGTATACCAATTTAAAATAATGCCTTATCGTCTGTACATGGTCTTTCATTGAGGAGGAAAAACGGTATTTTTTCGACTTCCCCCGTATTTCTCAAGAAATTCAAAATACCTAATCGATGTATTTTAGTTCGGAGAATTCGAAAATCGTAACTTATTAATGAGAAACCTAAGACTTACGCCAAAGATGTTGGATTTTTTAAACGGAATACCCCATATATTATTACATTTTTGAATTCTATGGTCAATTCTTAGTGTTTTTTAATAAGGGTACTATATGTCTATCTTCAACTGTTTTTGATTTATTTTTGTTTGAAAATTGACATTTTTGCTTCTTTGAGCCGTCAACTGAACGTTTGGACTAGATCAAAATAACTTTCACATTTCTATCTTAGTTTTTGGTAAGCTATCCGTTTTTCCTCCTCAATGGAAGACCCTGTACAATGTTCTGCTGAAAGGCAGATGCAATTTATTTTAAAAGGCCTTACTTGGAAAACCTGCATGGTGTATCTAAATATGTGATGGTAATGTGTCGATCATTCGAAGATCGTATAAAAAAACTTTTCAGCCATTTTAGAAGATATGTTGCATCGAAAGAATTTGGAATTTTTATTGCATTTTGCTTGTAAGGAGGGCATTCAGGCAGATGAAAGCAGGGTCGAAATAATAAGGGATTGGCCAGAAACAATCACGAAGTAAGAAGTTTCGTGAGATTTTGCTGCTATTACCGTTGGTTTGTAGAAAATTTCACAAAACTTCCAGCACTACTGCATAAATTAAGTGAAGAAAAAATTGTTTATAACTGGGCTTTAGAATGTGACACCAAATTTACAAGACTGGAATCTGCTTTGTGGTCAAGTCCAATTTTGCCTTTCTATTTTATCGCAAGTCAACAATCTCAAGAACTTGTTATAGAGTAGCGCCGTGTATAATCCAAACCTGAACAGAAATATTGTGTCACAAGAAAAGAATTACTTACCATCGTAAGAGCTGTTGACCATTTTCACAAATATTTGAATGGGCGAAAATTCCTGATTAGAACGGACCACACCACATTAAAATGATTTATGGAAATGAAAAATCCAGATAGGCAGCTAGCTAAATGGCTAGAATAGTTACATAAGTACAACTTCCATATTAAACGTCGATCCGGCAAACAACAAAAACTGACGATTGCTTAACAGAAGAATGGAATGATCATCTAAAAAACTCTGATTTTGCACGAAACCGAAAATACCGGAGTTAGACAACATTGGAGATAAATGCATTCAAAACTGTAAGACTAGAAGATTCACTGGTCGTTGAGGATGGACTGATGAAACGAGTGTGGGAAAGACTACTAAAACGCGACTAGTAGTTCCCACAAAAAATTCCAGGACATTGTACAAGAAGTGCATAGAGGAAAATCTACAAAGCACCTTGGAGTAAACAAAACTCTGGATAAAATTCGAGAACGATTAAACTGGATTCGCTATCATGAAGACATCAAGTAATGATGCCAAAGATGTGGTAGATATTCAGCAAGTAAATACCCCAGACGAGGATCTCGGGGACCATTGAAACAATAAAACGTCAGTTTACCACTTGAAAGGATAACAATGGACGTGCTGGGCCATTTTTAGAGTTTGATCGAGGTAACAAATACATCCTAGTGATTAGTGGCGGCTGTTGCATAAGAGCTGCGGAGCTGCAGAGAACACAACTAATTTCGACAATTCGTATTTTTTGAAATATTTTTGTATAACAAATAAATCTGAGAATAAATCTCTAACATCCCTGTAGAGCCTATCGATTTTTTTCTCTAACGGCAACAAGACAACCGCAAATTTCACGGCCTAAAGATCTCCAACGTAGGCTCGTTTTCCAACGAGCGCGGAACTGTGTGTGCACAGCGAATGATTTTTGAGAATTACACGCCAGATTGGTCGAACACCTCACGTGGCTTAATACGGCGATTTATGGATTATATGCGGCTGCACGGTGGCATAAACATTGAAGTTAGCAGTTCCAGTAGAAATAAAACATACAAGCACCAGTTTAGAGATAAAGTTTATACAAAATAGTTTTTTGCGTCCGTATTTTTAATGCAGAACACACCCTTGAACAACTCACGCGCCGCCACTGCTAGTGATCACGGATGACTTTAGTAAAAGACTTGAAGCATTTGCTCTCGTGAACAAGGAAACTACAACAATCGTCCAAGTTTTGGTTGAAGAAATCTTTAGTACATATGGAGTTCCACTGAAATTTCATTCAGATGAATAACGGAATTTCGAATCAGCCATTTTTACGAAAGTTTATGAAATCATGAGGATACGGAAAACTAGAACAACACCTCTACATCCTTCATCATTCAGGAAGAATTTAACAGACTACATAAGAAGATCTCCAAAACTGTCAGAAATCTCGACAGGGACCAACATCTACCCTTGTTGAAAAGAAATACAAAATTATGCTGAGGACGTCCACGAACATCTTCAAATTCACGAGATTACACGTGACCGCATAGAATTATCCAGTGATCGAAATATAACTTGGTTTGGTTGTATAAAAAAAAGTTTATCTCCAAAATTGTCCTAAAACTGAGAAGGACCATGCCGAATAATCAAGAGGATTAAGAGGGGGATAGTATGATGGTGGTCTTAAGAAAACTATCCAAGAAAATTATAGCAAATTCCTAATGTATATATAAGATCGGAATGTTAGGGTTAGTCTTCTAATAGGTGTATTAGCGTATAGTAGTCGAGTTAATGCAATGAGTATTTAATAAAAAAGTGTTTTTATAAAAAGAACCCATAACAGTATATAAAAAAGTTTAACGTAATTCATTTATTTTATTTTTTATATACAAGTGTGTACATAGTGGAAAAAATGTATTTTTATGTTCTACCGAACACCAACAGATTGGACGATTTATTTTTTGATGCATCATTAATTTCCTTAAAACTAATAGATATACTTACTACAGGAACAAGATGTTATGTACTTCTTTTTTTTTTAAACATTTTTAACATCTTTAAGCGATCGTGTAATTATACGTAGAATACTCCTAATTGTCAGGCCTTTTTCTGTTATTATATTTATGTTAAAGTAATTCTTCATTTTATGTACATACCAATTGATATAATAATATTATTCCATTACATCAGTCGAATACCACAACCACGAAATTTTTTATTTTCGCCCTGTAGTGTATTTACGTAAATACATAGATAATACATCAGCAAATTAATGCTAGGTTTTAATTTACTTTGAAATAATAAAATTATGCAAACGCTAAATATACCTTTGTTTTAAATGGGTATTGACAAAATTAACGTAATGAAATTATAAATTTATATATAGGGATTTTCAATATCACCACATTTATTTTTGTCTTGAATAAAAATATATATATATATATATATATATATATATATATATATATATATATATATATATATATATATATATATATATATATATATATATATATATATATATATATATATATATATATATATATATATATATATATATATATATATATATATATATATATATATATATATATATATATATATATATATATATATATATATATATATATATATATATATATATATATATATATATATATATATATTATACCGGGTGTCAACGATATCGTTTTACACGATGCCATTCATTTGCTTTTTAGGTTAGGATATTTATATTTGGGTTAACGTAATATGGTATTAAGACACATATTTTTCATGAAAAAACAATTGAATATTACTGCCAGTTTTTCCGATATCAGAACCAAGTTAAGAATATATTATTTTACATAGTTTGATAGAGCTTAGAATTACCTTTTCAATGACATATCACAAGTTATATTTTTTTTTCAAAATGGCGGACCAGGAAGCGCTTTTTCAAAATTCAATAAGGCGGTCGTTTCCCGATACCGATGAAATTTTGTTTAACAAATTATTAAAATATTAAACAAAATGGGGTTTTCAATGGATTTTAATCAAATTTAAAATCAAATTTTTAATTTATCACAAAATGGGATAAGTTTAATTTTTTCTTTAAAATGTGAACTTTTTCTTAAATTTTCTCAAAGATTTTAAATAGAAAGTTGTATTTATTAAATATTAGTATAATCTTATTAGCTACACGAAACCGCATAACAAGCCGTATTTTTGCTTTTTGTTTCAGAAAAAATTGACAAAACCTTGCCGATACACATTTTTCCTAATACATAACATGAAACAAACACACACATATTATTAATCAGAAAATCCTGGAATATTTTTTATTGTTTATTGATAAGTAATTTTGTATTATTTTGACATTTTGTGACTGTTGTCTTATTTTAGGAAAGCGAGAAAAATCACAAGTAGTATTAATTTTATTTTACCAGTAGATACGGTGCAGTAACATGAAAGATGACTTAACTAAGATAAGTAGGTCTTGGAAACAATTGCATAGGGATGCCATTATAATTTTCATTAGATTTAACCAGAAACGTCAAAAGTACTGTTTTGTATCGACATTTCTGATAACTTTCGTTACATTTTTACACTGAGAAAAACAAAAAACAAAAACAAAACCGCATAACAAACCGTAGTTTTGCTTTTTGTTTGAGAAAAAATTGACGAAACTCTGCCGATATACATTTTTCGTAATACATAACATGAAACACACACACCCACACACACATATTATTAATCAGTAAATTTCGGAATATTTTTTATTGATAAGCAATTTTGTATTATTTTGACATTTTATGATTTTTGCTGTCTTATTTTAGGAAATCGAGAAAAATTCACAAGTAGTATTAATTTTATTTTACCGGTAGGCTTTCGGTTTTTCCGGAAATACCTAGACCTAAGTCAAGAAATTTAAAAAGAACCCTGTATATTTTTTCACACAGTTTGATAGAACTTAGAATTCCCTTTACATTGACATATCACAAGTTGATTTTTTTTCGAAATGGAGGACCAGGAAGCTTTTGTTCAAAATTCAATATGGCGGCCATTTTCTAACACCGAAGATATTTTTGAATTATAGGTAGAAATAATAAACAAATATGGGGGTTTTTTATTGGGTTTAATGCTAATTTAAAATCAAACTTTCACAATTAATACAAAAGTCACTCAATTAAATGTTCTATGCGCTGTCCGCCTTGTTCTTCGCTTACACTCTCTCAACATTTTCCGCGAGCAGGTTTCGTAAATGCTGTTCTGAGATACTCTCAACGGCTCGTCTTATTCTAGTTTCTAACATTTCCAACGATATTACAGGAGTTGCATACGCTTTTTCTTTCAGATGACCCCATATAGAAAAATCAAGCGGGGTTAGGTCAGGCGACCTCGCTGGCCATCGAATTGGTCCATTGGTTCCCAACCAGTTCTCACCAAATCGTTCATTCAAGTAATTTGCAATAATTCTTGAATTATGAGCAGGGGCGCCATCTTGTTGGTAAACCAAATCATCATTTTGCTGCAAATTATTTATAAAATGTTCAATTTCATTTTCGAGAAAGTCCAAATACATCTCGCCAGTTAAAGGCTGATGGAATAATATTGGACCAATAACGCTTAGTCCTACAACGCCTAACCAAACATTAACTCCAAAACGTTCCTGGAAGGCACCTTCTCTTACTAATCTTTGATTTTCTTTTGCCCAATAACGAAAATTATTTCTATTAAACATCCCTAGATTAGTAAACCTTGATTCGTCCGAAAAAATAATCTTATGATGAAACACAGGACTTATTCTATAATTATCTAAAAACCAATTGCAATAAATAAGTCGTCTTTGGAAGTCATTTTCAAATAGGTGGTGGTGAATTTGATACTTAAACGATTTAAACCCGTGTTTCTTTAAAATTTTTCTGCCGCTTTCATGGGACGTATTGCACTGTTTGCCTAATTCACGGAGGGAAGCTGTACCGTACATACTCGATGTACGCTAAAACGTTTGTTTCCACTTCTTCGCTTACTACGAAACCATCATTGCCATTAGCATGGACACCACCATTATTTTCATTTTTTAAATGTTGTACTAGCCAAGGATAATATGCATGTGAAGGAGCGTCACGATTCGGAAAGCGTTCCTGGTATAATCTCTCTGTGTCCCTTGAATTTTTGCGACATTCCCATAAATAAGGAGCATGTCAATTTGATGTTCTCTTGAATAAACCATAATATTTATTTTTAAAACTAACTAGAACCACTTCTCAGTGTAAAAATGTAACGAAAGTTATCAGAAATGTCGATACAAAACAGTACTTTTGACGTTTCTGGTTAAATCTAATGAAAATTATAATGGCATCCCTATGCAATTGTTTCCAAGGCCTACTTATCTTAGTTAAGTCATCTTTCATGTTACTGCACCGTATCTACCGGTAAAATAAAATTAATACTACTTGTGATTTTTTCTCTCGCTTTCCTAAAATAAGACAACAGTCATAAAATGTCAAAATAATACAAAATTACTTATCAATAAACAATAAAAAATATTCCAGGATTTTCTGATTAATAATATGTGTGTGCTTGTTTCATGTTATGTATTAGGAAAAATGTATATCGGCAAGGTTCTGTCAATTTTTTCTGAAACAAAAAGCAAAAATACGGCTTGTTATGCGGTTTCGTGTAGCTAATAAGATATACTTTAATACTAATATTTAATAAATACAACTTTCTATTTAAAATCTTTGAGAAAATTTAAGAAAAAGTTCACATTTTAGAGAAAAAATTAAACTTATCCCATTTTGTGATAAATTAAAAATTTGATTAAAATCCATTGAAAACCCGATTTTGTTTAATATTTTAATAATTTGTTAAACAAAAATTTCATCGGTATCGGGAAACGACCGCCATATTGAATTTTGAAAAAGCGCTTCCTGGTCCGCCATTTTGAAAAAAAATATAACGTGTGATATGTCATTGAAAAGGTAATTCTAAGCTCTATCAAACTATGTAAAATAATATACAGGGTTCCATTTGAAATTCTTACTTGGTTCTGATATCGGAAAAACTGGCAGTAATATTCAATTGTTTTTTCATGAAAAATATGTGTCTTAATACCATATTTTGTTAACCCAAATAAAAAAATCCTAACCTAAAAAGCAATTGAATGGCATCGTGTAAAACGATATCGTTGACACCCGGTATATAGCGCAATGCGGATGGGAGATTTTGGGCCGTTAGTTAAGCCAGTTTATTTATATAAAAGCAAGATTTAAGAGTTTTTGATAAATGAAAAAAATGCTGCCACGTTTAGCTCAATGCTTTTCCCAATTAAGGATAAAAAACATCAATATTATATATTTGTAGCTTGTTGATATAATAATTACTTGTGTTAAGTATTTTATTAATAGAATATAGCATATTGTGATATTTAGCGGGAATACAAAGTTTATCAACATGCAATCATTTTGAGATCGAATTCGGTTATAAAACATTTTTTTCTTATTATGAAAAATAAAAGTAGATGTCAAATGAAGGGGTACAAATGATGTCAACTGAGTTTAAAATAATTGATTACACTGGTTAGCATAACTACACACTCAGTTAGGCTAGTCGGAAGCCATTGGTAGGTTCTTAATGATTTTCGCGTTATTATGGGCGCCATCAACATTAGTAGTTAAAAAGAGAAGATAAAAAAGCAAAAACACTAGACAAAGTCACAGATTTGTATCGAAGTTTATATATTTTAATATGTTTGATTATCAAAACATGAAAAGTAGAAAATAAACACAAATGAAAAAAGCTGGGCACAAAATCACTCAGATTTATTATAAAATATTTCTGAAAGTTTACAATATACAAATTTTGACAATGATCAAAAAGAGTCACAGGGGAAAGTTCTAGCTATACCAAATTTTAAATCTACCAAAGCTAAAATTAAGAATCTTGATATCCAAAATATAGAATCTTGATATCCAAAATATACCAAAAGTTAAATAATTTAACATCAAATTATCCAATACATTCAAATTTAACCAAACATCAAAATCAATTTTAGATAGATTTTAAATGCAAAATTTTTTAAGACCCAAAAACTGAAATAAACCAGTATTGGGTAATTAGTTTTATAAATATACAATTACATAAAAATTTCACAACTGACTTATGGATAAGTAAAATGACGATACCGAATATAACAAAAAGGTGTAAGATAAAATACGAAACATACCCCAATTTACATTTAAAGATAAGTATGTAATTGTTTTATATGCAGAATAACCAATATGTAAAAATACAAATATAAATGCCAGTTGCTAATAGGAAATAAATATACAACAAATTGTTCTGTTGTTTAAGAACTAAAAATTAGTAAAATACTTAAGCGGAGTGTAATCTATGGTGATCGACCGATATGATATTTTTGGATGCCGATAAGTTTCTGGTCAATAATGATATATATCGGCATAACGACTAAACTATGAAGCGGTAACAATACATGGCGGTAAAAAAGGAAATTTGCCGAATATTGATTTTTACCAGTGATTCCCCGAAGGTCACTGGGCCGCTATCTTGGTTTGACCCTCACGTAGTATTTGGTTTTATTGTGATTTAGTTAGTTTTAGTTGTTCATCGCTGATCAGGCTGATTAACGAAGAGAATTAATCTGCTGTCAAAATGGCTTGCGAAAAACTTACTTACTGGAAGTTCTTTATTTGAAATCATTTGTCACTCGAAGAGAAAACATCATGTGCTATATGCATAATTTGTGATTTTAAAGTTTCTTTAAGTGGTAAAGGGAAACCCGTAAATACGTCAAATTTGAAATATCACCTCACAAAGCACGCTGGAGAATATAACAAATTAAAATAACTTCAAGGATGTTTAAGTATACGTAAATAATATACAATACACGCACAAGCACGTTAGTGTACAGTATTTTTTTTTGTAAATATGTTGGTCAGATTATTACAAAGGCGTAGAACCAGGGCCATAATTTTATTTGCGATTATTTTACGCGATAGGTAGATAAAACAAAATTAAAATTTATTTCGTAGTTATAAGGAGAAATTACCATTTATAAAAAATAACGAAGAACTTTGCTATGTTTTAATTTACCCAGTTTTTCCAATGTCCTAAGCTTTTTAGGCCTTCACAAACAGACATTTATATATTGAGTATCTAGCTATATAACACTTTAAATAGACACGGTCTTCTTCGCTTTGACATTGACTTCATAAAGACATATATTTAATGTAGAATAAAATATTATTTTTTAATTTTTAGTGCTATTGGTCGGTACTTTTTTATAAACATTTTTATTTCATCCTTTTTAGTTCTATTTATACAACGTTTTAAGTTTTAGCCTGAACTGAGTTTAAAATTATGAAGGTCCCTAAAAAATAAACAACTAGCTACTGGGTCCATTGTATATGAAATTTTGCAAGAAAACCCGTATTAATATTATAAAAATTGTCAAAATTAAAAACGATGAGTAAAACTAAACTTCGTGCTATTAAATACCCCGAAAACCATATAAAACACGATAATAATGTACATACTTTTTTCCTGATGATATGGTGAACGCAAAAATATTTTCTCCGAAGCTCGCCGAAACAATTGCACGCACATTCCTTTTATAAACGATTTCTCGATACTTAACATTGCTAAAGCGGATAGTCTATCTTGGCCCAACTCCTCAACAAAATGTATAAGCCCTCGAAAAACCCCTGGATTTTCAGACAAAGCCGTTTCATCATGGCCACATAGTGCCAGCTCGAATGCTCCACAAAATTTTACACAATCGATAATTTTGTTTAAAATATAACGATTTTTGGATACATTTTCGTTAAAATCTCTAGGGGATTTTCTATAAGCTGTGTCTAGCTGAGTGCGAATATTAACACTTTCGACCGTAGCATAGTTCACCGAACATTTCATGTGATCTGCAGAAAACGCATGTTTTTTTAATTTTTCTTTTAAGTGTTTTAAGTCTTTAACACCGGTTTTGCACCATAATGAGTCCGACGAGTCCTTAGAAAACAACAAACAAACATAACAGTAAAATGAGTTAGAGACTTCACAGCCACATATCCAGTTAGCTAAATAGTACATACTTTTGCGACAGTTTCGATGAGCCTCTTTATTTTTGTCTTTACTAGTTTGTCGTATACTAAGTTCAGGCAAATTGCGACCATTTACCTTGAATTCGGTTATTTTCCCAAAATTAAGTTCGTTAGCACTCTTAAGTTGTTTAATTTTTTGCACTACCGACATTTTATTTCATCTACATTCACAACTCAAACATAGACCACCTTGAAATTGGATATTTTTACAAAATTAAGTTCGTAAGCACTTTTTAGTTCCTTATTTTTTTGCACTAGTCACTACCAACATTTTATTTCCTGTATATTTCCAACTCACACATGGATCATAAAAAATATATATTACAAAAAACAGTATATAAATCAATTTTCATCGATTAAAAACGTCCGAAACAATATCGAGTTAGAATATCGACCGCGCGACCTCTGAACAATTGAACATGCAGAAGCCGACGTGATGCGGCGACCGATCGGTCGAATTATGAGAAGAGACCAGCTGATGATCCAAATCGCGATTTCATATTCCATTTGCTATCACGTTCGGCTGCGGCTCGGTAGTTGTGAAATTTTCGGGTCCTTTCCTCAAGCTTTAAGCTAATCAGGGCAATTCGGACTTCCCAGCCTAGCTTAGTATAGCGTATTTTATTATGCCTAAGGAACGCAATGGGACGTATTTAACTTTTCCCAAGGTTCGCGTTTTATTACAACTATTAGGAGAGACGGTCAAACGAATAATTTATTTACTGCAATATTTTTGGGGGTTCATTGACCAAATGACTCTATGGAAGAGCCGCCACTGTGTTTTATAACGTAACATTATATTGTGTTTCTAGATAGCTAAACCGAAATTACAATTAATTCATACCAGTATGTCAAAAGCATGAGTTAATATGTGACATTTGTTTTTTAACAACTAAACTAAAAAATAATAATAATAATTTGCCTCCTTAAAATATATGAAAACTATGCTCTCGATTATGGTGTTGGGATGATTGTGGGTAAATTTGAGACTGTACGTTATGACACAAAATATTTTTAAATTTCGTGTCAGCTATCTACAAATAAAATATGTTACGATTTAACACAAAATAAATCTTAATTTCGTGTTATCTATTACGAAATTCAACCGTAGAAACAAGAAATAAACGTATGGCCCGTCTACGCCAATTTAGGTTTTTAACAACAAAATAATAACTAATCTTGAAAAAAAAAAGATCGTGAAGCAGTTTTTGTAAGCATAATTATGTTGTTCTTGATGTGGTTTTTTTTTTTGGACTTTTTTTGGAAAAATAAGATATTAAAAAAATGTGTTTTTTAGTTAATTAAAAAACAATGTTTTTAGTTTTTTTACGTTATTTAATATATTTTAAATACTCTACTCAATTATTTCTTCGGTTTTATTTTACAAAGGTTTGAACCCTGCCTACATAAGTGTTTTAAGAAGTGCTTTTTTTTGCTTGTAGAAAAAGAACAAGAATTTCATTATTTGATAGCCAAATAATTTGTTTGGATAATCAATTATATAGCGTGGTATGTGACCCTGCATATTATCAAATAACATTTGATAAATACTTTAGGGAAAAAATTGTGCCTGATATTTATGTGAGAAAATGGTACATTAGGGCATTCTGTGTATAGAAAACTATAGATACTTAAATGCAAATTCCCATCACCATCCAGTACAAAAGAAATCGGTCATTAACTCACTAGTATTCAGAGCTATGTCGATTTGTGATCAAGATTCTTTAACATCGGAAACATCGAAACTGACCGAAGCTCTCAGAGGGAAAGGCTATTGCACTGAGGATATTACGCGTTCAGTTAAAAGATATAGTAATGAAACTCCGCCAAAGGAGAATCATAAAGAGCCACCATTAGGTAGTGTTGTTCTTCCCTACATACATGGTACTACAGACAAAATAGGACGATTACTTCGGCGGTCCAATATACGTACAATCTTCAATGCGCATAAGAAGATTGGACAATGCTTGCTATCCTCGAAAGATATTGTACCTTTCCAAACAGAAGAAGTATGTAAAAACTAGACTTAAGGAACATGAACGATGTATTAAAAAGAAACAAATTGTTCAATCTGCTGTAGCTGAACAACAGCATAACACGGGCCATATATATGTAAAGAAAACCAAGGTTCTAGCTTCGGTTCCAGGTTTTTAAAAACGAAAAATTAGAGGATCTGTTGAAATATTTAAACATATAAAAAATTTCAATAGAGATACGGGTTACGGTCTACATCACACGTGGAAACCGATCTTAACACAGGGTCACGGTTCAGCGAGCACAAGTCGGGTATAAAAGCCCGCCTGAATCTCTTCGAGCTCATTCAGTGTTCAGATCTCGTGAAGTAAAGATCCTTGAAGATGCCTCGTGCATTCGAAGGCGAAACGTCGAATAGTAATTCCAATTTGACACGGTCTAATCCCAAGAACCATGATTTCTTACCAGAAACTTATTCAAGATATCCAGACATGCTGGAATTCCATGTCTTTTTGAACAAAAAAGTGCAAAAAATGTATATATATTATTGACCATCCAACGATTACGGATTTGACATCTGAATAGAAACTAATTAAAATTATTTTAAACCTGAAGCCATTCGAAAAGTTAACAAAAATAGCCAGTTCTTTACAGTGTTATATTTTAACTGTTATAAGGAGGGTTCTAATTTTGCTGGAGTGGTACCATGAAAAACAAGTTAAAAAATTGCTTGGCTTTTCGGTTGAAAGAGGTATATTCAAAAAATCATTTAAAATGGCGACCTTCTTAGACCGGCGCTTTAAAGGTAACTTTTTTAAAAATGATCAAAAACATATAGGCCACAACTTAAAAGCCTGGAAACCGAAATAAGATAATCAACCGGACTTTTGGATTACCTTGGTAGTGAAAAGTGACCACGGTCACTTTTGGAAAATGTATGAAGAGTTTGCCGAAGAAAGCACTATTTCTAACAATAACTCAAAACTAGCGGTCTGCGAAAAATTAAAAGATGAAATTGAGATATTTGAAAACTTATCTATTAGGCACAGGAAAACCAATCCTGTTTTTTGGTGGAAAGAAAAACAGGCTATTCTACCCATATTATATTCGCGTCGCGTTATATATTTGTCAGCACACGGGGGAAGTGATGCCAGTGAACAGATATTTTCAGAGGCCGGAATTGTAACTTCTGGAACCTATTCGAGAATGGTTTCAGCCTACTGTTTTGTTATGTTTATGTTATCATTTTGCATTTATGTTCTACCTTTGGATCTAAGTCTAAAATTTTAGTTTTATTTAAATATTTATTTAATGTGTAATAAAATGATCGATACCAAATTATTTTTATAATCTGCCAATGCCGTTACCACCGTTACCGTTAAATCGGAATTAATAAGGATCGAATAAGTTATTGTAGGCTCTGGTGAATATTCTATTTTAAGTAAAATGGCCTGCCTTTCAGATAGGCGCAGAACTTTTTGCCAGTTATGTGACAGTTTAAATTTATCAAAAAAGTTTAAAAAATCATTAAAACTGTCAACATTGGTAGATAATGCATAAGGAAAATTACTAGGAAACGCACTGGCTGTTAGTCTTGGATATTTTAGGGGTATCTCTATCGTTTTCTCGCCCAGGAAGTGCAAAAAATAAAAAATTATTTATCAAGTTCATTAAGGTATGATCTACATTTAAAAAACTCGAATTATCCAGAATATTTAGCTTATCTCAGAAAGCTAACGAACTGCACCCTACTAGTTTTTTAATTTTATACCTAACTCTTGATAACTATAATAAATAATTGTTCTCATAATGTGTCTTGTATAATATAAGTGTGCATATTTGAGTGCGTAAGTTTGTTTCTAACGATTGTATCAAATTAAAATTAAATTTAAAAAATAACAATGCAATTGTCACTAGTAATCTATAATTTATTTTGAACGCCAGAGGTTAGTGCAAACTAAAAACCCAATAAATGTTCGGTTGTTTTGAACTTAAAATGTTAAAAGCTTAAGTAAATTTGCATATGAGGTATTAAAAAGTGAGTGAATAATGCTATTAATATAAATGAAAACTCGAGTATCGTTCTCTTATAAAAACAATTTAATTAAAAAGTAAATATCTAGCTGAGCTAAAAGGTGGCTTTATTCCTGTACATCAAAGTTTTCAGAGTGAAACTTGTGTATCACTCAGTCTACATTGAGCTCAGCACCAAGTTAATACTTTATAAATCAATTTATTTCATACTATTTCGTAATGGGCAATTGAGTCTGGGAAACGGTTATTTCCCGACACAAGATTCATTCATTCAGTTTTATCGTCGAAACTAATAACAAAATTAAACCATATCAACCAATTATATTTTTTATATTAACAGTAATTTTATTTTATTGACAGTGTTGTTCAGGGGTTATCTTCAGAAACATTTTCACTTGCTATAGTGGTAGTTGCAAACTTGTCTGTGGTTTACTGTTTGTTCTGGAGAACCTGAATGAAATTTTCTTCGCTTGAATCATCTTTGCTACTTTTGTTTTCAATGGAATCTTCAATGTATTGTTCTGCAACAGTTGAGCTTTTCCATGCACCATAACACTTTAATGTTGGAAGATCAGCTCCCGCATTAGCCAAAAGAATAGCAGATGTCCTGCGGAAACAATGCCTTGTTTTTTTTGACATAGCTTCAATCTATCTATAGAAACGGTGCATTACTCATTGGCGATTGATTAAAACCCTACATATCCATAGAAATTGCCTACTTTTGACAAACCTCCTCCTTTCGTCGAGGCTGCAGGTCCATGCGGCGCGGCGTACAATATGCCCAACCTTTGGGAAATACATATTTCTTTTCTATGGTCCAAAAAGCGAACATCTCCATTTATGTTTTTAGATGAAAATTAAGGTATTTTCTAAAAATGTCCAGAAAATATTTTCTTTGTTTGTCGTCATTCAATACAGTGAATATCTGTTTGTATTCGTCTTGGTGAAAGGAACGGTTATAATCAATTCGGGCCACAGTATTCGATGTCTTTCAGCAGCGTGTTGTAGGTATAAATTTTCCCGTCCACAACCACCACAACTACCTGTAATAATAGAGAAAATAATTGTCACAATGATGAAATTTTGATTGACGAAAAGAAATTTGTATTTTATCTGGCGTTTAAGATGATTTTAACCTTCTTAAGATCGAAAACAAAAACAAAGTTTAATCTTGCTTACCTTAGAGAAAAGGTGGATGATGAAGCTTCTTTCATGAATTGATTAACATCTTTTCTTTTTAAAATTTTAGTTTTATTTGTCTGATGACCAACTTATTGCATTCTTCAGGAATGCCGCCAGTTTAGGATGTTTTGAAATGACAGCTTTCTCTCTTACCATCAGCATACAATTCAATATAAATATTTTGCCCATAATATTGAGGGATTCATCTTTTTCGATAAATCCAAGAAGTATACCAAAAGAATTTTCTCATTCATGACTTTTTATTGTTTATAAGTTTTTTTCCATTCGTTGAAAAGTAGTCTCCAAATTTAACACAGTTGATGAATTGACAAAATGGCAAATTTGTTATTTTCAATTTACAAAGCATCACCAAGCAACAAAATCAAAAGTAATGCTACGAAAATCCAGTTGGCCCAACGCTAATACCTATATACGGGTAATCTAAAAAAAATCATCGGAAATATTCGTTTTTCACAAAACAGTATGAAATGTACAATACATGTCTGTGAACTGCTATTACAGTACTCATTTAGAAATTCCATTGCAAACATCAAACTCGTACTGTAACAAGCTAGTTTCCAAGCTTGTAACGTAAATAACTTCATATATCATTGTTTTTAAATTTTACTTAAAAAAAAGTTAGAAATATTCAACATTATTAATAAAGATAAAAATCAGATAAAAAAATGTGCACAAATGCATCAAACACACGGCAGGAATTTCATCCCGGCTTTTCCTAAACATCAAAAAATCAAATATCTTCCTCGGAAAGTTTGTTACATGAACCTACCTTTAATCAGATATGTTCTAAATTATAATAAAAAAACGACTAATAATTGAATCCTTGATTTCAGAAAAGTCCAATTTTTGTGATATTTGAGTTACAGCTGGGATGCCATTCAAAAACCGAAACTCTATCGATTAAGCGCAAAAAGAACCTAAATTGAATATTCTAAATGCACAGGGTGTGGCAAAAACCTCCCACGTTTTACACGTCAATAAAAAACACTTACGGCCAGTATTTTCATCCCCAAATAACTTTATGCTTCGAATATTTACCGTCGAAACGATTGTTGAGGCAATTGTACCCATGGAAAATATCGACGAATTATACGGAGATGAAAATAGCAGCCCTTAACTTAGTAACTAGGTTAAGATAGGTGTTAGTTTATGCAGAAACTCTATGTTTTTAATTTAATAGATCAAACAATGCAGTATGCCCTTCCTGTGTTTTGAAAATTATTTTTGAAACACATTTATAGCCGTTTCTAAATTATTGCATCACTGAATGGGCCATTTCCTGTGATATTGCTGCATTTTTCTTAGAGTGGCTTATAATACATGAATGAAATTTAGTCGATATACAAAAACTTTGGCCTTGAGATATCCGGAAGTAAAAAAACAAAAATGTAATGTAAATTAAGCCCGATTTTTTTCTGGGCCATCTTACGTCTACAACTGAACATTGGTCTCCATAAGCTCTTTCCATCTAGTTCTGTTTGAGACAGTTCTGTGCCCAACCAATCCTGCTGTCCTTATCATCTTGTCATCTCATGATATGTTGCCATAATCACACTTTAGTTTTGTTGTTCTCGGGATTACGCCTGTTACGTCTGTTCGTAGTCGTATTCTCTCATTTCTGATTCTGTCTCTAGTGTAATTTCCAGCATATTTCTTTCCATTTCATGCTCTTAGTGTTACTATTAACTTTTGTGTTATTTCTTTAATAATCGTCCATGTTTGTGCTTTGTATGTTGTAACTGGGAGAATACACGCGTCGTATACTTTAGTTCTGAGGTGCTCAGATATGTTCTTGTTTGTTCATATATGTTTTAGTTGCCCATCGTAATTAAGGTCGTCTGTCTTTCTGGTTTTGTTTTTTTTTTCAAGTGTTATTTTCTGACCTAATTTTTTTTACCGTCGTTAGTTATGTCCGTGTCCATGGAGCTCGTGACTTTTGTCTTCGCCATATTCATTTTTAAACCAATAATCTTCGACGCCAGTTAGTCAGCATATGTCCTAGATCCGTCTCGTTTTCCTGAATAGCACAATGTCATCTGCTAACCTAAAGTATATAGTCTTTCACCGTTAATATTGATTTCTCGCTTCGACCAATCTATCATTTTGAATATCCTTTCCAGAGTTAAATTGAAGAGTTATGCCATATGCCTCTATTTATTGGGAAGGTGTTGGTTCTTTCATTTAGATCGACTGCTGATTGCACTTTGTTGTATGTATTCTTGCTTGATTAAATTTCTGTAACGATAGTCTATGCGTGCATTGTCCAGTTCGTCCATGAGTGCCCAGTGTTTTATGGAATCGAAAGCTTTTTCGTAGTCGACGAATGCTATGTATATGGTTAAGTTGAATTCTGTTGCTTTTTCAGTCAAGATTTGCACAGTAAGAAGATGATCGCAACTACTATAATCCTTTTGAAATGCAGCATGTTCAGTGATTCCTAGTGCTATGCCTTGTTAGTAATTCTATTTTTAATTTGTCTAGTGAGCCGTTTATGGAGTTGAGGTAAAAGACTAATTTTCTAACAATGCTGCGTCTCCCTTTTTGAATAGAATTACTACAACAGCCTCATTCCATTCATCATGTTCTAAGCATGACAACAAAAGTCCATACGATATTTGATTCCCTGACCTGACCTCACCTGATTCGAACTATTTTATTTTCTTATTAGTTACTATGTTGCTATAAACAGTGGGCTCTTCTATCTCGTTATTGCTGGATTTGTGTTTTGGGCAGTTTCTGAAATCAGTGAATTGCGGCTTTTGACCTCACACACTTTAAATTTTAAGTAAAATATTTCAAATTAAAACGCAGAGTTTAAATTCAATTTACATTACAATACACGTTCAATAAACATTATCAAATATGGTGTTTGGCTAGATATGATTATTATTCTGTTCCACGGTACAACTAATAATAGCTTTTTATTGAGATAATAATTCCATTGATGTTTCGGGATCTTTCTTGACAATGAGTTACAATGACAATTTTAAAAATATTGACATTAAAATGATTATCAAAATATTGATTACAATCTGTTTAAAGTGAGCTCAAATTGTGTTTCCTTTTTATTTACATTTACTATATTATTTTGGATATAACTGTAGAACTTACTTTAATAATGCCAGGCGATTTTAATAAAATATCTTAAATACATTAGAATTGCGTAATCATTTTGTTTTGATATGTTGAACTGGCGCCAAAATCTGATCAGTTTATCTCTATACGCTAATTAATCGTATACATAGTTTTTGAACTATGGTGTTCACAAAATTGTTTAGAACACATACACATGTACTACTTTTTTGGAAGCTGTTTGCCAAAAAAGCGTGTAAAATAGTTTGTCGGCACAGAAATTTCCCTATTATTTATAATATATTAAACTTCCTTAAAAGTATTTTCCTTGAAATAAAAATATAATACATGTTGTTTAGCAATTTTTTTGTAATAAACAAAAGTGCTACATTCAAAATCTACATATTTTTTTTTGTTTATTTTCTACTTTTATCTATTAGGGTCGATAAGTTTTAACATTCAAACCAATGACCTCTTTTTTCATTTTCAAAAAAAAATTTAAATATTTTTATTTAATACTTTTTAATGTCACATACATTAAGGGACTGAGATTAGTGTATACTTCTTTTAAAAGTAAAATGTCCTCCTCAAGCCTGTGAACATAGAAATAAACAGAGTTTGTCGTCTTAACGTAATTACCGATGTATAATTGAGTTGAATTAAAGAACTTTTCTGAATTTACATCTGAGCAAGATCTAGATATAGAATTTTTCTAGTAGTGCATTTGTAAGACAATAAAAGCAACAATATCGATGAAGATTTTCAGCAACAGCTATTAAAGGCGTTTCCCGAGTGAATCATGAAACTCCGTTTTTATTAAGCATAAATTACATCTGATTTCTGGGTGAGCTATACAATCAGTATAGTAGGCATACATTGAGAAAAAACGCTGGAGATTGAGCTTCGAATATTCCTCCCGACAAATTTAATGATTATTTTTATAGCATAGCCCACAATCTAAGCAAAGGTATGTCCAATAATGATATTCTATGTAAATATCTTTGTATTTTAGGTTACCCCAACGTCACTAAAGAATATTATGATTCATGTCTGGAACACGTCCTTCAGTGCCGCGGGCGCAATGTTCCATAATGTCATCTGACGATCAGATCTCTATAAACTGGGACAATCCTTTATAGGACAAATGCAAAACAATGTAGTTAAAGAAACGAATAATCCGCTGGCTAAATGCTACGATCTGTGTTTATAATATGAAGTAAAACACATTTACAGAACACTAATAATTTCCCCAGTAACTAAAATTGTGCAATTTATGCATCAAAGAAAATTTTACTACCAACTTGTCCTAAACATGTGTTTACTGTTTTTAAACAAAGGGAAAGTTGCATGTCATAGTAATAGATATTTTTAAATTAAATTAAGTATCGTTCCTTACAAAATACTCAGATTTTAGCAATTGCTACTAAATCAATTTTTATTGGGACATTTTTCCGCTTTTGATATCTTTTTGATGCACCCTATACTTCATACGTGAAATGTAAGTCAAGTATGTGTATGTAGAAAGTTTTATCAAAATTAAACTTTTCTGATGAATTAATAATACATTTTTCCAATGTATGTCGAACACTTCCTTCCTATCACCGTACATTAATATTTTCATCTAGTTTTTCGAATTTCTCTCGATTAAACAAATTTACATTTAATTTCTCTTGCCTCTGTTTTAACCCGACTGCGTATTCAAAGGAGGTTAAATGCCCTTGACCGATTTTCATGATTGAAGCATCAAAAGATGTATCTGGCGAGTGTTCTAGCTAGGATTGAGATGAAGGGCACGCTAAGGAGATTCTAAACTAAAAAAAATGTAATCGGTTATTTTTCATTCCTGTATGATCTAAAGGGTTGATTTTGGGCGAAAGAAGTATATACACCGGGGAAACATCTATGTTCCCTCTAGAGACCGAAGCATAATTAAGCCCGATCGCTGATAAAGCTTATTTTTGAAGTGTAGTATGCACGAATTTCTGTTGCTTGTTTTGTAAGTTTTAACATATATTCCATGCCAATCTTCGTTTATCAAATGAATATATCTGTATCAAGTAGCATATTTTAGAACGTTGTGTGGTCTCTTTCTAGATTAATATACTAGTCTTTTGGGTTTTTTTGTTTTTTTTTTATTTTATATTTTATGTACTACTACCTATAATAGAAAGCTACAAAAATGTATTTAGTTTTAGGGTGGTATATCGATACTACTAGAACTTTATAGTAGGTAAACTCCCTGTATTTTATTAGGAATAGTGAAGTATGCCCTATTTAGTTCCGCACATAGTTATAAATACGCATAATAAATTGTATTTTCTTTCAGTTTTGTAGACAAAAGGAAGGATTCTGGAGGGAATTTCCGGTTAAGTTTCTTTACAGATTTATAAGGAATAAGGAATAATTCCTTTTATCTAGAAAATTGGAACATAACACAAATGATATAATAAATAAATTTCTTTTTTGGCTTTTTCGCAACTGAATAAAAATATCTAAGTTTAAATTGATTGAAAAAAATATTTATGAAAATTACATGTCTCAATATGTCTGTCCACACTCCACAGAATGCTTCGATACATGATATAACGATTAATATTTAAGTAAAAATAAGAAATTGTGTCATTCACCTTAAGTTTTTATAGACACAGCAGTTGTAGAAATAATTTCATCAGTCTTGAGTTGGTTTTTGGGTTTCGAACAGCTGCCAAAATGAAATAAATTACTAAACAAAAATAATTTGTTTATTTATTATACTAGAAATAATGTTATCCTGTCAGGACTCCTCAGCACGCCAATCGTAATTTAGAAACATTTATAATGAAAAGAATTGGTTTCAAAATTTTAAAAGCTGTCAGTTTTATCTGACATGTAACTTTGAAACAGAAATTAATTTTTTCGTTATAATTGTTTCTCTCTTACAATTGGTGCACTGATGAGTCCCGACAGGATGAAAGCAGTTGAACCACTCCTATGTGGGTATAAAAATTAATATTATGTATCAAAACATTCTGTATACAGACTAGTTAATGTAATTTTCATAAATATTTGTTTCAACCAGTTTAAATTTAAATATTTTATTTCGGTTGCGAAAAAAAAGCGGTTGCAAAAAAAAGAAATAAAAAGATATTTGTTTATAATTCTTTTTCAACGCAACAAATAATCTGAACACAATTAAAAAAACAATTTATATATGTCATTACTAAATGGTATATATACAACTCTACTGCTATACTATTCCTTCTATAGGAAGGATTCATAACAAGCTAGTTCCTGATAAATGAAATATACCATTTTTTTATATTGTTTTATTCAAACATTTTAACAGGCCTCCATTTTCTTCCACTGTATTGGGATCATACCAATAGTATACCAGTTTTCATTTATATCACCCTTCATTTTTGGATAAAATTTAAAACCATTTGAAAAAAATAGTTTTTTACACTTGATTTTAATAGGACGCTATTTTGTTGCGCCAGGTTGAATTTATACAAACATTTTACCAGTTTATCTCTATATCACATTTAACTTTCGTGCAAAATTTGAAGTCGATCGAATAAGAAGGTTTTTTTTGATACTACTAGAACTTTATAGTAGGTAAACTCCCTGTATTTTATTAGGAATAGTATAAATAGTTCCGCACATAGTTATAAATACGCATAATAAATTGTATTTTCTAATTTTTTTAAACATTTTATTTGGCCGCAATTTCTTTTCACCATATCGCAAAATTCGTACCATTACATTTTGTAGTAATACATTGTTTGAAACTCGCCTTTTTAAGAATTTATTAATCCGCCATTTTGTATTCGTACGAAAATTTTCCCAGTTCATTCCTATATCACGTTTGATTTTTGTACCTTTAGGAACGTATGTATGTGCTTGATTAGCTATATATCCAATACATTGCTTTTTTATATGAACTGTGAGAGTTTATTGAAACACTGTTAAAATGAAATAAAATAATAATATTGAACTATAACTACAAAATTCACATCCGACTTCTTGCAAGTCCAAAAACAGAGTCCTCCTCTAATATTAATAAAAATCTCAAGAAACATAAAATTCCACCCCCTGTGCCAAAATTCCTCGCTTTGATTGGTCCTATTCGTTGGCAAAAGGGGTTTTTTTCTATCTTCGTAAACTTTCCCATGGTCAAAATAAAAACACTCATTACAGATAGTAAAATGGGAATTTGGGGAAAGCGTTACTAAGAAGAGTCGTTTCGGTATTTTCCTATCATAAAACCTAAATGCAATAAACAGTTTACTATCGGTGATGGTTCCTACTATCGAACGTGCAACAACATATTTTAAAATCGTACAAAGAAGTGTTGTAAAAATAAAAATTAACGGATAGCATACAAGAACGTTAAAACTAAATTAGACTCTAAATGCCGATGGAAATTCCCACAATTATGTACAGAAAACTAAGTACCTACAAATTGTTACATTTCTCAATAGCAATAGATAATTAGCCTAGATTAAAAAAGTAAATGTAAAATAAAATAAATATGTACAGTATGTTATGCAGTAACAATGAAAAGAAAAACAAATATATACAGTGTGATATGCGCAAATTTTAACTTTGGCAGACAAATGTGGGAGACATTCAGTCGCCACATACCTTTAAAGTAAATCGAATAAGTAGTATTCTAGTAATATTTCTGTGACATTTTACTAGGCCGCCATTTTATTCCGCCATATTTAATTTTTACCAAAATATACCTTTTGGTTTCCATATGAACCTTAATGTTTGCCGAAATTTAAAAAAATGATTTAACTCCTTGTTGCGTACGTTAAGTTATATCTTCTAAATTTTGTTTAATCGAAAGTAAATAGATGCCTACCTTAAAGCGTATTAAAGTGTTGTTACAAAAATTAAAGATATATGAATTTTGGAATGTTTTTAGATGTCGATGAGATCCAAAAAAAAAACTAACTATAGCATTAGATTTGAACACATGGCCACTTTTAGAGCATTTTTCTACCAGGGCGGGATATAAAAATGACTCTTCCAGCCATAATCAATTTAAAAAAAAAATATGTCAAAAGTTGTAAAACTGCGGAAATAATTCACTGGGGAACAGCAAAAATGTTTCCGGGACCAAAATAACAAAATCTTACTTACTTTATTATACTAATTGCTTTGTAGATCCATACTTATCAGCTACCTGTTCTTAATGTATTGGAAAGTTCGACCATTAAATGAGAAATACCTGGATTTATTATGCCAGGTGTACTTTATAAGAGGTTTTAATACATATAACATAAATCCTAAATTAGTTTTATTTCAACCACCAGTTGTTCGAGAGCTGTTCGTATTTGAGAAATTAGAGAGTGGCGAGTTTGTGTAAATAAACGGGCTCATTTTTCTTATATATGTGGTGAAGTGACTTTTGTGAAACAAAAACTTACTCTTAGCTCTTTAATAAAAAAGGCTTATCACTTGTATTTTGCCTGCAAAGTTGGAGTCCAGGATAAAAATTGGACTCCCAATAACTGCTGCAACAAATGTGCGTCCAACATTCGCGGCTGGCTAAGTGGAAAAAAGCGTAAGATGCTCTTGTCTGTTTCTGTGATCCCGCGAGAATCGAAAGACCACGTTACTGACTGTTACTTTTGCTTGACACCTTCCATCAAAAAAGGGTTTTCAGAGAAAAAAGGTCTGCGATACAGAAACAAAGGGGTGGCCATTTTATGGTGACACAGTACCTTATCTAGAAAACGGTAATAGTTACGACAAAAAGTTAAATACAAAAGTTGTTTGGATTCAATTAAATTTTTATTTTATTTCACTTTTGCTTATACAGGGTGTTTCGTTTTGACGTGACACATGTCAACTTTCTTAATTTAAATGGGATACTCTATATATTATTACATATTTCGATTCTACTGTTAATTTGCGAAAGTTTTTATAATAACATCTATATTTGAATTCTTTATCGTTTTTGAGTAAATTGAGTTTTTAGTATTTTTTTTAAAAAAACATTTAAAAAAAAAATGTTTACCTATAAAACTTTAATGAAACTGACTAATATCCTAAACAAACATTACTAAGGGTTCAATTCAACGATTTTCCATGCTGGTCTTACCAATTAATATACAGGGTGTTAAAAATGGTGAGCAAAACAAACAGAACTTTAAATTTAAAAATCTCCTGTTTTTCAAAAGTAACACTCTGTATATTTTTATTTCATCTGATACAGCGTTCAATTACCTATCATTACTCATATATATGTCCTATACCTAAAATGAACAGTTTCGATTTTATTAGCCGTTTTCTGATTTGACTATTTTTTTTTAATATAAGTCAACAGATGAAGTGGGCTAAAATAAAAATGTCGTAAACAAAGCCTTATTCTCATTTCCTTAACACATAGCGACTATAAATAATGTTAGAAAATACAAATAAAAGTGAAATATGATGTAATTTATGTTCTTATTATTTAATGTTTACGAAAATAAGGGAGAGGCAAAAAAAATATCTTAATCCACACGGTATAACTAATAACTAACTGAGAATTAAACATGATTAAAACAGATTATAAAAAATTTTCAATATGGCTACCGTCCATTGCGATACATACAATTAGATGCATTAAAATTATTGATCTCTTCCCTGATTTTTATTTTTAACTCATTTCTATTATTAGATCTATTTTTATAAACTTTATTTTTAGTGCACCCCACAAAAAGAAGTCTAAAGGGCTTTAACCAGGGCTTCGTGGTTGCCAGGATATTAAACCATGTCTTCCTATCCACAATGGAAAGTGTTGATTGGGGAAATTTACTACCGGTGAAACCGTGTGGTAAGCCATCCTGCTGAAAAATGATATTTTCTCGAATATTTGCTGGCAAGTCGTTGATAAGGGGCATGATTTCATTCCTAAGCAGCCCCAAGTATCTTTCGCTATTTAACCACCTGTCAAAAAATATTGGTCCGATAATACGGTCGCAAATAATTCCGCACCACACATTTGCGGTTTGACGGCCTTGTTTTTTAATTGCTTTTATTAGATGTTTATTAGTTTGAGACCACTAATACCCGCCGTATTAAATGAGGCCTCATCAGTCCAAAGCACTTTTGAAAAAAACACATTTTCGAACTGCCGGTCCATAATATCACAACAAAAAGTCAATCTTTCATCTAATTCAGTCTAATTGTGATAATAATTGAGTTGGAAGAAATTTATAAAAATAATAACCATTCACCTGCAGTGTTTTTTGAATACTTCCTCTACTGACACCTGCAATGTCTCTGTCAGCATCTCTTTGGGATCATTCATCATCTTCCTCGAAATAAAGTAAAATCTCCAGTTGTTTTTCCTCAGTGAGGACAAAATTGGGACGATTTTTCTTAAGAGTTTTTAAGGACACCATTTTCTAAATCACGCACAATTCGAAAAAATATAGTCCTGGAGGGAACTCGATTATTAGGATATTCCCTCGAATATTCTCTAAGGGCTTACCCTGGACATTTATTATTTTTTATGAAACAGTTGTATAATTTCAAACGTTCATCTAAACTATATAAAGCCATTTTTTAACAAATTTCGCAGCAAAAATTTGACAAAAACGACAAACAGAGCAAATGTCAACTTAGGTCAACAATTGCATTAGATTATTTCCTAAGCCTATCTTGATTTTTTTAATTTCTGATCTCATTTACTGGCAAAATTCCGGGATAAATCAGAAAACGGCTAATAAAATCGAAACTGTTCATTTTAGGTATAGGACATATATATGAGTAATGATAGGTAATTGAACGCTGAATCAGATGAAATAAAAATATACAGGGTGTTCCATTTGAAAAACAAGAGATTTTTACATTTAAAGTTCTGTTTGTTTTGTTCTCCATTTTTAACACCCTGTATATTAATTGGTAAAACCAGCATGGAAACTCGAACCCTTAGTAATGTATGTTTAGGATATTAGGCAGTTCCATTAAAGTTTTATAGGTAAAAATTTTTTTTAAAAAAATATGTTTTTTAAAAAAAAATTCTAAAAACTCAATTTACTCAAAAACGATAAAGAATTCAAATATAGATGTTATTATAAAAACTTTCGCAAATTAACAGTAGAATCGAAACATGCAATAATATATAGGATGTCCCATTTAAATTAAGAAAGTAGACATGTGTCACGTCAAAACGAAACACCCTGTATAAACAAAAGTGAAATAAAATAAAAATTTAATTGAATCCAAACCACTTTTGTATTTAACTTTTTGTCGTAACTATTAACGTTTTCTAGATAGGTATTGTATCACCATAAAATGGTCACCCTGTACAACCCGCCATATGTCCGTTGTCTCATAGTGGCGAATTGCCTATACCTAATCCACCGTAGGAATATACTCTTGATTCTAGTGATAATCAAACGGATTCAAACGGTAGCATACCGGAAAATATCGCCGGCCCATCAACCTCGCAAGACTTCGATTTTGTCTGTAAACTTCCTAGTAAAAAGTCACACAAAATAAGTCAAAGTAAATTAAGTGACCTTATAATGGATTTAGAATTGCCCAAGAAAAAAGCAGAACTATTGGTCTCTCGATTGCAACAGTTCAATTTAGTTCAAGATGAATTAAAAATTTCAGCCTCAGATTAATACCATTTTTTAATATGGAAAACAATTTGGTAGCCTGTAGGGACATTGAGATATTAATGCTAGATTTAAATATGGACTGTGATCCAAAATACTGGAGGCTTTTCATTGATTCCTCAAAAGTAAGTATTAAAGCTAAGTTACTCCATTATGGAAACCAGTTGCCTTCAGTTCAAATTGGTCATGCGGTCCACATGAGAGAAACTTATAGCAATTTGAAATTGTTACTGGAGATTTAAAAGTTGTGGTGAAACATAGAAAGAAGATATCAGGGAAAATGGATCTGTGAGATGTTAACCGACTACTGCTAGATTATTACGAGAGATGTCCCAAAGGTTGCTTTCAAAAGGCGGGCTAAGAAGCGCAAAATGAGTGGCTGAACTTTACATGCAGTGATAAAAATGTACTATTTAATTGCTTTTGTTGAACCAACAAAATTAGGTATTAGATTTTTTTGCGACCTAACCAAATTATTTAATATGTATTTTTTAAGATATTTGGGTGTAGTTAAATAAAAAAGATAGGTTTTGTTCAAGAAACAAAAAAAAGTTGAAGTTTGTTCCCTAGTATTACCTACCTAATGTCTATTTTCATTTTTTCGTTAAAACAAAATCTACAACACGTTACATTTATGATATTTTTAATAATTAGTTTTCTTAAAAGCTAATACTTTTGTTCGTTGTATATGAAAATGATTATATTATGAGTATAAAAAGTTAATAATTATTTGTTTATCATAATTTTTTAAACTATTCACTAAATGTTTCAAATATAATGGAAAAATCGATATTAGCAGTATTAGTCCCAGAATGTTCAAAACTTTATTTTTTATGAATTGAAAATTATCGATATTTTCTTGAAATGTATTATCTATTTTCAATCTTATGAACAAATATACCAAACCTCAAAAGCATGTGTTACTTATAACTTATAAACAAGAACAACTTTCAGTAATGTCTAAAGGCAAGAATTTTAAATTCCTTCCTAGATAACCAGATAATTTACGTATCTAAGAATATCTAATTGCTTTCCACGCTGGGGCGTCTTAACTTCAACAAATCTTGTCTGTGTAATATCATCGCCTTCATTTAGATTTCTCAGCCAAAAGTATTCCCGCATCGTAAACCAACAGCGTATTTATCTTCGTTTGTAAGATGAAAGCCAGATCTGGAACCGAAAGATTGAATCAAGAATAAATGCATAATCGATAGTTGTCAGTTGTCATAACGTTTTGTAGCCAAAGGATTCGTATATTCAACGAATGTTTGATATTGTTTCTTTTATTAAAAACCAAAATATTATTAAAAATGTATATAGTAAATAAGTATTTTAGTGGATTGTGGAATAAACTAATTGGTTTTGTTTTTCTACATACTAAGAATGAATAATTTTGAAAATCACATATCTCACAGATTTGTATGGATATGCAACTGATCTTCATAAAATATATTTTTTTACCTTTTTATATTTTTGTTGATTTTTTTTATTCGTCAAGTGAAGCCACATATGCAAGTAAGAATGTATTCTATAGTTTTTGGGTTCATGTACTAAAGCCGAAAGTGAAAGTACTAGTTTCTCGAATACCCATTCTGCGCACACGCAAATAATAATGTTTGTATGTTTTTTCGACTAATCAGAGACTACTTGTTGATTCTGCGTCATACGTTAATTGCAAGTTGGATACTACTACTTTTTATTAAAATGATTCATTCAATCGTCGAAATGGGGAGGAATAATTCCATCGCTACAACTTTCATTTATCAAGATGATAAAGTCTAAGATAAATACATACGTACGTTTATACAAATATTCTTTATTGGAACTTTCCTTACTTACATATATTCGCTCTTGGATACATTGCTTCGATACTCCAGTATACCCCTCTTTTGTTTTTGCCTATGTATTCTTATTTTTTGTTTTTTTTTTTAATTTTTTTTTCTACCATAAAATGCTTTATCAATTTTTTTTAGTTTTTATTAATTATTTTTCTTTGATAAAAACGATTCATTGAAGGAAAAGGCATTTCCTATTTTTTTTTAACATTCGTACCAAAATAGTACCAGTTCAAAATATAATGAACATTGCTTTTACAATGTGAGTATCTACTCTACTACATAAACCAGTATTTTATTATGATATGAAACTTCAATATCGGCCCAATCGCCCTGGAAATGTGTGCGTGGCCCCGACAAACCTTTCTGCCGGCCCTGAGATTAGAAAATTCACTAAAGCAATATACGACGGTTCCGCAATACAATAACATACATTGCTTAATTTATTTTTATTATGAAATCGGTTCCCGTTAATTTGTAATATCCTGCAAAATACTAAGCGCATCACACTTGTTGCTTATCTAAATATTTTCGTAGTTAGGTTTTAATTTTCAGAAGAATTCGTTCAGCGTTGGTTGCCGTTAATGATTTATAGGTATGAGGTGTTACAAGATTGTTATTGTGGAATTCTTATATTCATATTCTCATTTTGAATTCTCACTAAATATACGTACATCAACAATCAACATCTCATTGTTTTATCGTCTCGACATTAAATAGTTTTAAATAATTATTTGGTGGGTAGTGTTTTTAATTAGCCTATTTAAGATTTTAGATATTATTTTAATGTCTAATAGACATATTAAGATACATTTATTATGATTTGTTGAGATTTATTTAAGAAATTTATTATACTATTATCTAGTTCATATATTCAGAACACCTGTGATCAGCATCCTTTACTTTGTAGTAAATGCATGTCAGTTTTGATATTCATAAGTGTTTTTACTTCCAACAATTCGGGACAGAATCTTTTATAATTTTAATAAATAATTTTTTTTTCTTTTTAAATCATGAAAAATAAAAAGGTGACTTTTTGGGTTTTTGGTATTTCTAAACTACATAATTAATAAATAAGTGTTTGAATTGTTATTCTGAATATTCTCAAAAATATCTACAAGTGGCAGAGTCAGGAAAGCACTCGCTTGTTTTTTTACGAAAATTTAACTCCGTGTAAAATTTTAAAAAGCCCAGTTTTTTCTGGTAGTACATTTTATCTAGTCTTTTAATTTTTGTAAGTTGCAAGTTTCGGCTTTTATATATTGTGTTTGCTATATACAAGGTAATAACTGAATGATAACCAAATACAAAAAAACTAGCTCTTCCTTAAATGAAAAAGGGAAATGGTATTGGATAAGCGAAATTTTCCAAATGTAAGTCAAGGACTTAACATTGGGTGTACACTGTGTCCCAGATTGCTTGTACTCACAGGGTTTCTCGGAAACCAGCAGAGATATAACTTTGCGGTTTTCGCGACCCTGTGTCACTTTTTCGAGAAACTTTGAATGCCGCAAACAGAATTGTGCACATCGTTTCGTTCCCGAGATACAGGGTGAAATAGAGATTTTGCGCTTTTGGGGGTGGTATCATATTTCGGACACCCTATCAGATAGAGAAAAGGTAAAAACTGCTATGGATAGATATTTTTACGTAAAATCCAGTGTTGTAGTCGCACAAATTTTTAGACGATCCGTTTTTGAGATATAGCCCAAACTTAGTATTTTTTAAATGGGACACCCTGTATTTTTTTATTCCAAAAAATTCGCCTTTTTTCCTCTTTAAAATGATGTATCACACCATGCACTTTTGACGTAAACTAAACCTTATAAACGCTATATTAAAAGAAAAACGTAAGTTGGCCATGGAAATATGGGTAGATATTAAAAGTGTCCATAAGCAAAATTAAACAACATAAAAAATTAATAACCATTTTTTTACTATGAAATAAATAAACTTAATAATCTTGATAAACTTAATCACAATACTAAACAAATTCTACATAACTAGAAAAACTGTTCAAGATGGCCGCCCCTCTCACGAACACATAATTGGCACACAGTGCGAATTCTTCTTAGAGCATTCATCATTATTATAGGTCTATCTTCCAATGATCTAAATGTCTGAATGGTTGCATTTCGCAGCTGCTCCATCGTATTGACTGGATTCAGGTAAATTTTGTTTTCTAAGTAAGACCAAACGAAAAAATCTAATATTGAGAGGTCTGGCTACCTAGCAGGCCACCTTACTGGTCCATTTGTACCAATCCAGCGATCGTGAAAATTTTCAAATAGAAATGGCCTTATAATTTGCGCATTGTGGGCAGGAGCACCGTCCTGCTGAAAGTAAATATTGTGCAGATTTGCTAGCGGCAAGTTATCCAATAAATCCAGTAGAATTTGATTTAAAATTGCTAAATATCTATCTGCTGTTAAATTATTATTGTAAATATGGAATGTAATCTTTGTTCCCAATATAAAGCAAGCGACGCTAAACCCAAACCTTCCTTGCTGCTGACGTTCTCTTGTTAAAAATTGGTTTTCCGTATACCAGTGCCTATTATTATGCCTGTTAAAAATACCACTACAACTTATATAGGCTTCGTCGGACCATATAACCTTGCTACCGAAGTCAGGGTCATTTTGGGTTTTTTGAAGATACCAGTTACAAAAAGTTAGACTCCTTTCTGCATCTCCAGGATGCAATTGTTGTACTACATTTACTTTATAAGGCTTATATTTATGTTTTCTTAATATCCTTTGCGTTTGTGATTTTGACACCCCCACTGTTTCCTGAATATAATAATAATAATTGAACTCTTTATTCAAAATAGTACAAAATATGTATAATACACTTTTTTTATAAAGGATGAAAAGGCGAAGTTCACCTTATTGAGACAAGTCTTGATAAGGTGTTTTTACACTTAACCCAAGAGTAGTAGTAAAAAATGCATATTGCTCTACACATAGCACAATATTATAATAACTAAACTTAACGTTCAATAATTTAATTGATACTGACTTATAATTTTTGTTTTGTAAAACAGGACTATCTGGTCGAATTTTTTTTTTTTGTTATTTTTAGGTTAATTATTAAATAAATATTTTTTTAAATTATATCGGAAGGAAGGCACGGAGCGACATGCGAGGCCAGGAGGTAAGGCATTACAAACAGAGGCGATCTGATAAGAAAACGACCTCTCAAAAAATGAGGTTCTATGCATAGGCGGAGTCAGAGTACCCTTAAACCTAATATTTAATGTATGAACGTCTGTTCTGAATAATACTTTACGATACAGATAGGAAGGCTTTTTATTAGTTAGTATTTTATGATATAACACTGCACAATGAAACCTAAGTCGCCTTTTCATGTTAAGCCATCGAGATTCGAAAAGTTTGTGACTCACAGGCTGACGTCTTCTTATTACATATATAAATCTAAGACAGCAATTTTGTATCCTCTGCACCCGCTGCGCCGTCGTGGCTGAGAGACAGGGTCCCTACACAACATCGCAATAATTGAAAATCGACAGCACCAAAGAATCACATAAAATCCGTTTTAAATTTAAGTCAAGAATATGCCTTGAATTATAAAGAAGTTTTAATCTAACAATTGCTTTTTTGATACAATTCGAAATATGTTTTTCGAACCTTAGATCACAGTCCAAAATCAGTCCCAGATTTTTAGCTTCATTTTTAAATGGTATCCGCTGGTTGTCAATGCGAATGTCCAATCTACCCGAAACCTTAGTTCTATCGCCCGGCCTTCCAAATAACATAGCTGTACACTTGTTCGGATTTAATCTCAAGCAATGATCAAGGGAAACTCTGCGAATAATATCCAGATCCGTATTTATAACTTGACAGCTATATTCTGCAGCATTCGGATGAAAAGAGTAAAATATTTGCGTATCGTCAGCGTACATTTGTACATTACAGTTAGTTATGAAGGTAGGCAACATAGAAGTATACAAAGTAAATAATATGGGACCCAAAACTGACCCTTGCGGTACACCCTTAGTAGTGGATAGATAGTGAGAGGACTTGCCATTAAGCACAACAGCTTGTTTCCTATCTTTAAGATAATTCTTGAAAAAAAGCACAGCAGACTGACTTAGACCGCAAAATCTTAGTATTATTTCCAAAGCCGCGTGATTCAAGGTGTCAAACGCCTTGGAATAATCAAGTAAAATTAAAATTGTACATAGACCCCTCTCAGCAGCCGTAAAAATGTGGTCGGTTACATTAAGTAAAGCCGTCGCGCACCCGTGTCCCTCCCTGAATCCCGATTGTGTTTCAGGAAGGATCTTAAACTTTTCAATATGTTCCACTAGTTGACGTTTAACTGCATATTCCAGTATCTTAGACAGGACTGGCAGGATACTTATCGGCCTAAGATCATTATATCCCGAGGGTTTGCTAACCTTAAGTAAAGGTATAATATGCGCTGTTTTCCAATCAGATGGAAAAACTGAGTGCTCAATACAAAAATTAACTACATGCGTTAAATATTTAAGAATAAAAGGACAGCACATAATTATAAAATTAATGTGGATACCATCTGCTCCGACAGCACAGGATTTTATAGAAAACAGGGAAATTGAAACATCTTTCTCCGAGATAAACTTAAAAGATAAAAAAGAGTCGATATTTTGTTTAGTACCGCTATACAAAGCTTCAAAGCCATGTAAATCAATATTTTGATTCGGAATAGAGAACACAAAGTGTTGATTAATTAAGTTCACATCAGAAATGTCGTCAGGAATACTAGAAATATTTTTATTTTTTTGATATATATGAAGGTTATGTAAAGCACTCCACACATTCTTGGACCCTAACTGACTTTGCTGCCGAATGTAAGCCCTTTTTTCTCTCTTTATTGCTTTGTTTTTAAAATTTTTTAGCTGAATGTATTCTTGACGATCCTGTTCGGCTTTAGTTCTTCTAAATTTAGTTTTTGCTTTGTTCGTTAATGATACTAATCTCGCAATATTATCAACAAACCAGGGATTATGTGGTTTTTTAAAAACACATGTCTGAAGAGGGGCATGTATGTCCATTAATGTTTTAATATTTTCATTAAAGAAAGCCAGTTTTTCATCAATATTATTAATATGAAAAATGTTATTCCAGGGGATGGACCTAAGATGATCGTAAAGTAGAAGCTCATCAACTCTTTTAAAATTTCTAAAAGTAATTGGTTTAGGTTGGTTTACAGAAAAATCTATAAATATTTTGACAAAAACAAGCTCATGATCAGAAAAACATACAAGTCTCGTTCCACATTCTATCAAAGGAAAATTTTCAGGAATAATAATATGATCAAGAAGTTTTGAACTTGAGGACGTTATTCGAGTTGGTTCATTAATGATTTGTTTTAACCCGGCAGTATCCAAAAGATTTAAATATTTATTTGTTAATGAATTATTAAAATCCAAAATATCTATATTAAAGTCTCCTAAACAAATTAAGTTATCACATATAGGAATTAGGTTAAATATGGCCTCCTCAAATTTGTCAATAAAATGGTTGAAGTCCATACTGGGGGGTTTATAAACACACCCAATAATGACATATTTATGTGGAAGTTTTATCTTTATCCAAATATCCTCAATTCCTACCGTCGATTCCAGTACTTCATATGATAGTGCTCTCTTTATATATATACCCACACCTCCCCCCACAACCCGCCAGCCCTATCCCTTCGAACAATATTATAGCCGTTTAAATTAACAACATCATTTTCAATTCGACCAGAAAGCCATGTTTCTGACACACATATTATATCATAAACGCTATTACTAAATAAATCCAGAAATTGATCAAAATGTGCCAATAGTGAACGAGCATTAATATGACAAATCAATAAATTTTTCATATAACGCAATATGAAAAGAGCAATTAGAAATTATAAAAATGAAAAATGAAAATTTAAAAATTAAAAATTATGAGTATTATCAAATGAGCCTCCGTGGCAATATTAATATACCAAACTAATTTGGAAAGCATATAAGTCGCATACATCATATATTTATTTACTATGTCTAGAGATAAACATAATAATCTCAACAACAAATTCCAATGATTATGAATTAAAAAATGTGATCCCAAAACCAAGAAACAATTAATAATTCTCGCAGTATCAAAAACTTAAACACAGTAATAACCACTATGTTGTCAAAATGAAGTGGCACACCCATAATATATATCATTAACACTTTGTGCAGAGTCACATTTTGAGCACAACGTATGTCTATAATATCACGAAACATTTTACAAAATAGTAAATTATTATTATTTTTCTTTTTTTTGTAATAGAAATACCGTCAAAGAAAATATGTTCCACGCTTTTATATCACTTCAAATTAACATACATTATATTTCTTTAATACAAAATTTCGAATTATAGCACACACATGTATGCACCGAGGCAAAAAAAAAACTTACAAAATAAGAAACCATTCGCTGACTGTAGCAAACATCTGCATAACCACATATATATACAACAACAATGCAATCCCATAATAACAATGCAATCCCGGAGCATATTTTAAAATTATTCCAGTTTAAAATAATCAGTTCGGAGTTCAGACACAGTGCTAAAAACACGCTTAAATTTAAATTGTACTTACCGATATTATTTGTTTACTAAAGAAGATAAGTGTTCGGTGTTTTCGATACGATGCACGCGATCACCACACTTAACGTAGACAATGCCATTTTGGCACCACACAGACTTATTTGTGAACATATTCACTGCACTCTTAAATAATCCAAGTCGGAATTGCGTTAAGTCCTCCTGGATAAAAACACCCGAATTTTTCAAATTCTTACGGCTTCGGAGCACTGCCGCCCGACTCGATTCCGTACTGAAACACACTAAAACAGCCGGGGGGCGCGGCTTAGCTGGGTCGATTTTGCGTTTACTCTATAGCAACTTTTAATATCGTTGTGTGCTAATTTAAGGTTAAGTTTTTGATTGAACATATTTAGAGCAATATCCCTAAGATTTTCGTTGTCCTCCCTAGGGATACCAAATATTCTTATGTTAAGGCTCCTGGAAGCCTGTTCCTGCCGATCAAGCATAATTTCAAGCTTATTATAGTTCGACCTGAGGAAACTAACCTCCTTATTTAGGGTACCAATAGACTTTTTCTGTTCAACAAACTGCTTATCAAGTCTTTCCTTCAACTTGCCGTAGACTTTGTTTACCAGATCTTCCAGAAATTTGTCAGTGAGGGCCTCCTTAATTTGTTCTTGAAATAACTCCTTTATTTGCAATAAATCATTCTTGGATAGACCCATCTTTAAATTCCAATGTAACTGTCAACAGTGTCACAATCACTAGGTGAATATGTTTTTGTAAAAAGAATGAACAAAATGAAAAAAAAATCACCCGGAATAACACTCACTCTAAACTTCGGCTCGTTATGAAATGAATTTACAAAAACAACTCCATAAATACGTATTTTTACACAGTTATTTTATTAAAAATTTCTGGACCACAGAAGCACACGTCAACTACTCACATAGCGCCATCTACATCTATCCTATATATATGCCTACATGAATTCGCGTGATTGGCCTGAATACTTGCTAATACAACAATCTCATTGTTCTCGTGATTTCGTTTATTATATGTTTTAGCCCTGTGCTTTGAAAATGATCCATCATTAATTAAATTTAATTTAAAAATTGCCTTGTGTGGCTGAGGCCTTTCTGGATATCTACGATATAAAAAAAGCTTTTGGAAATAGTCCATAACTCAAAGTGGAATTGAAAAAAAATTTTGAAAGGAGGTTCATAATAATTTAAGCGCTTGGTGCTTACCTGTTAAAATATAAATCAGATGCTTGATCACTGTTTTCATGACATTCAATAAAACAAACCATCATATCATACTTATGACTATTTTCAAAATTATTCATTTCTTCTTAATATCTATTAATTTACCTGTTAGAATTATTGGTAACTCGTATGATAAGAGGATAAACACGGCAATATTTGATATATTTAAGAAACAAATAGTTTTGATTTTTGTTTCCATGCCATATTTCCATGGCCAACTTACCTTTTTCTTTTAATATAACGTTTATAAGGCTTAGTGTACGTCAAAAGTGCATAGTGTGATACATCATTTTAAAGAGAAAAAAAGGCAAATTTTTTGGAACCAAAAAATACAGGGTGTCCCATTTAAAAAATACTAAGTTTGGGCTATATTTCAAAAACGGTTTGTCTAAAAAAAATACTACACTACTGGACTCTACGTAAAAATATCTATCCATAGCAGTTTTTACCTTTTCTTTACCTGACAGGGTGTCCGAAATATGATACCACCCCCAAAAGCGCAAAATTTCTATTTCACTCTGTATCTCGGGAACGAAACAATCTGGCACAATTCTGTTTGCGGCATTCAAAGTTTCTAGAAAAATTGACACAGAGTCTCGAAAACCGCAAAGTTCTATCTCTACTGGTTACCGAGAAACCCTGTGATTACAAGCAATCTGGGACACAGTGTACAAGGTGTTACAAATTCCTGGCGAAGTATGGGTGCCCGGAGTTTGCCGTTGAAGTATTATTTCTCCGTTATTTGTAAAGATAGATACTTAAGAGTTTATACGCATCTCAATGCCGGATTTGCCAATAGGCAAAATAGGCGCTAGCCTAGGGCCTCAACTTCTTGGGGGCCTCATGCTAAGAATCGATATATTTTTTTTATCAAAGTATCACTATAGATATAGCTCAATAAAATGTTATTGGAAAATATTGAAAGTTATATTTATTTGCACAAAACTTTTAGGAACACTTGCCCCGAGTGTTTAAATCCTTCCTTACATTTAAATAGAGAATTGAATGTGTCTAAAATCTGATTTTTAGTTTATTTAATTAAAACTTTTTGGCGTAACGTAAAAGTGGCGTGGTATTGTATTATTTGCATAGATAAACCCTAGAAAGATATTATTTTGGTCGTTCTTCCTTATTATTAATATTAATTAATAAAGCAAAGTTTAACATTCTTAATTAAAGCAAAAATTAAATTGCATTAAATCGGTAAATCGCTAAACACCAGAACGTGCGTAATTACGCGATGTTAAAACGCCGAGATTACGCCGTTTTCTTATATCAGAACAGGATTGTGATTAATGTATTAGTGAAATTAAAAGGATAGAGATGACATTGATACTGAGCACTTTCGCGATGAAATTTTGCGTTTTTTAAACGTTGTGAGAGTAGAAAATGTTTCAAGTCCAGCCAATATGCATAATTTAATTAATAATTGTTTGAGGTCAATTTTTCCATTGTTGAAACTATATTAAATAACATTTAACAGTGCCTGTCAGTAACGCTTTATGGGAGTCTTTTTTAGTTTTAAAACGGATAAAGTATTACTTATGAATAGTCGAATATCCGACTGCATGATTTCTACTGTTTTTTAATGAAAATGTAATTTTTAGAGATAATTATTAATAGAGGAATACGGAAAATACGTTTCTGCAGGGTTGCCTATCAACCTATGGCCGCAAACTCTTTTTCTTCTTCACAGGGTGATTTGTGCGAAAAATCTAAATATATTTCGTCGAATATTTCAAAATCTGTTGTTTTTCGTGACACAGTTTAAATTTAAAAGTTGTATAACTTTTTTCGCTCTACAGCATGGTGCATTCAAATTTTACTTTCGACGTTTTCGTGTTTGGGCCCCACAAATCGTTTTAAAAAGAAATGAAGAGGGGATAACCCTTTCTAACCTTGTATTGCACCAATACCATTGGCGACTAGTTGCAAAATATGTAGTTACAAAGCCATTTTCTAAATTCGAAGAATTGATTACAAATGTTAGAAATGACTATGTAATCGGTGTGATTCTTTTGAGGTAAAAACGTTCTTTGTTCCCATATTAGTATTTAATTGTTAATGAATTCATTAGTATTTATTTATGTTTTAAATATTAAATAAAAACGTTTCTAAAGGTCTTAAATTATGTAACTAGGGCTTTACTTAAAAATACCGATAATGAGAATTTACAGGATCCAAACGCGTCGTCAAAGGTATTTATTTATTACATCATTAGTTCGTTCGTTATTACAACTCTTAATAATTATTGCCTAGAGGGCCTCAAGTTATATAGCGCCTAGGGCCTCGGCCCTGACGGAGCTGCAGTATAAGTGCAGATGCTCCCTTTAGGCTTCCTCACGTCTCGGTTTCCTGCAACTTTCATAAAAAGTGAAAGCTAAATTCCTTTGGAGTTTTCATGTAGAATCTATTAGGGGACAGTTTTTTTTCTGGATAATAAATAATGATAAAACTATACTTACATATAACAATAATAATTAAAGGTGTATTATATAACAATTATTGTCAATATTATGTTCGACCTAGCCGCAACCCATGAACAGGTAAGCAAATCTTTAGCATGCTGAGTGAGGTAGGCTAAGAATTTTGCCCATTCATTTATAAAAAAAAATTAAGAAAAAGAGTATTTGTAAAAAGTTCTCTTTGTTACGTTGATGCTTACAAGAAAGATTAAAGCTGATTATTATAGATTTTTTCTCATAGACTACATTATATCGATGTATTCAAGCCAAGCCGGCTTCTAAGTGAAGCCCACTTGAACTTCGGTTGTTTATATCGTAGGTTTGTATCTGGATTGGAATTGGCTTGAAGCTGAGACAAATAAGTAAGCCCATTTCTAAAAGAATAAGATTTAAAAGAAAAAAAAAGCCTTGCACATGTAACCAACAGCCCGTTTTTGCAAAATAAAGGTAGATTAAAAAGCTGCAGTAACCCCAAAAAGGCTATACCATAAGTTCGGTGAATTTACAAATGCAAAGTAAACTATTCTTGCTGCAGTAATGCCGAGCTCATTTGAAAGAATACGAACGGCATAACTACCTCTTGCAACTTGTTTATTCATTATTGTTATTATTATTTAATTATTATTCTACATTTTATTCGATATTCTTAAGTGGCTTTGTTATGCAGATTTTCTTGAAGCAAGCTTGAAAACGTAGATTTAAATTTCCCGTGATGGGTAGAGATTGTTCTTTTTTAGCATACTGCTTTTAAGATGAAACCCTTATATGTTTATTATTTATTCTTTGCGAAAAGTTCTATATAAATCAATTTTCATCTTTCTGGTAAGATGCAGGATAACCAAAAATTCTGTTTACAGCACCCTAAATGTTACAAACAATTAGTCATGCTGTACAGACCCTAAGTATCTGTTTTTATAAATAACCGAAAAGACCCTATGACGGCGAAATCCGGACAGGCAATGCCCCGCCACGAATTTATAACATCCTGTGTACAATATGTGAAGCCCGTGATGAACTTTCAATTGTACTTGCTCAATAGCCACGTCTTTGTATGTAAAATTGGTATTTTATTTTTTTTTATTGAAAATTTGGTAAAAATCATCCTTTTTGAAAATAAATCGTAGCTTTAGGTTTTGTTACAACAAAATGTCCACAAATTTAACAACTTCCTATAAGTGAAATAAAGTTTCTTTAAAATCGAATTCACATTAACAAAGTTACTTGGTTTTAAATTTTGTTTTTTGATTTTTTCCCTCGATTGTATTAATTTAACTTAAGAAGTTTGTTTAAATTGACGATAAGTTAAAAAAATTTATATTGCCAACTTCAAAGAATGGAGCTAATTTATTTTTTTTATCAACTTTGGTAATTCAATTTCATTCACTAGTCTTTTATATATACTAGGTACTTACTAGAAAACACTTGGGAACGTAGTATTTTGATAAATTTAAATAGTCTGGTTTGGAAACCTAAAAAAAACACTAATATGTAAAATAAAATAGGATGTTTATGTTCAAATATCCTATTTCATTTTAAACTGTAAAATATGATGATTATATTCGAATATTAAGGATATATTAATTTATTGAACGTATGTGTTCCAAATTAAAATCACTTTGGTATCACTAGGAAAATGTAGATGATTAATTTTTTGTCGTGTGTTGTTATGAAATTACTCTTATATTTATAATATTCCCTTCTGTCTCTATACGTTATCATTCTATAACAAACGATTCATACAAAAGCAGGGGACAAAATTTAGACCTAAATTTTAGCCTTTCGAGTCTGTCATTATCACTCGACACCCCATTTCCGCGATATATGAACACAAACCTTCGAATAACAAACGAAAATTAGATCGCATCGTAAGGATGGAAACTAGGAGGGGCAGGTGATTATAATATGGAAATATAAAAATGTCTATTTGTCTAACAAAAGTAATTTTTTTAAATGTACTACTTCAGAAAATTATTTTGAAAATACCGGATTATTTTTATTATCACAATGTGGAACGTTTACTAATTACGTTGGCTTTATATTATAAAGTCAATGCTAATGACCTGTAATGCCATTAATAATCTATCTTTACTGAATGGGTTTAAATAACTAGTACTTAAATTAGTCATACTTATCCTGTATGTTTGATTTTGAACCGATAAAAAATTCCTTCATTGTTATAAATATATCAGACTTAACAATATTGACATATTTATCTTTAAGAACAAAAAGAAAAATGTTGCAGTCAGTACTAACATTTTTAAGTTTGGCGTATTCTTTTAGTTCAGGAAAGGAAGGTATGCTTGTTGGATTCTTAGATCAGGAATTATTACGATACTCATCATTTAGAATTTACTATTCTTTTATGAATCGGCGTTGACACTAATCGTTTTATATACAGAAATTAATTTGTCTATAATAATAATAGCCTACTTGCGTCAAAATGATGACCGTGGAGTAAATTTAATTAGAACATTTGCTTTGAATAAAATTTTGTTCCCGCTTATAATAAGTAATAAGTTAAACATATTTTTATGATTGTTTTAATTTTGCAGGTGCCGCAAATCGATTGACTTTTCATTAAAATGTGCGTGGTTGTTGCACGCTTATAGTACAGATACCACGGTGCCCTCAAAAAAGAAACCTCACGGGGTTAGACTGCGCAATCTTATACTCTCCGACGAATTGAGGCCTAAAAGTCAGCTCTCCTCTATATCACCACCTGAGAGAATGACTATGTCTCTCACAGACAGATTTACTGGATCTGCGCCTTTGAAGAAAACTCATCAAAGATCACAGGTATAACATTTTAAAGAATATTTAAGCAGCACATTGATTACTGAATTTAGAATAAATCGATTTTTTTTATTATTAATTTATTCCCAACCAACTATAATAGTTTATTACAGGGAAAATACTAAACTAAAAATAATAAGAAAATACTCTTAATACAAAGAGAACTACAAAAAATACTGTTAAAATAAAAAGAAATTAACATCAAAAACAACAAGTAATAGACATATAATACATAATTTTTTAACTCGTAATTCCAGGAAAAACTTTTTCAGTACTTTCTTGAACTTCTCCAGATTATTTACTTGCTTGATTTCCTTTGGTAAATTATTGTAGGTGACAATGCCAGTGTATAGGAAATTTACTTAAATAAATAGTTATTATTAAAAATTGCTTTTTATATATAAGGCCTATAATCGTCTGTTTGCCTAGTATTATGTTGATATATTGTATTTATCTTATGTAATGTGATATTTGAATGTTTCATTTTAAGGTTTATAGAATTAATTAATATACAAACTTTTAATTTATAAATTGAATTTATGTCTAGATATCCTTTAGGTTTATATAAATTGGATGTAGGTTTTAAATAAGGTAGTTTATAAATGCATTTTATAATTTTGTTTTGTATCTTTTTTTAAAGGATTTAGATTATTTGAACAAGCAGATCCCCAAACTGAAATTAAGTACTGTAATTTTGAAAAAACTAATGAAAAATAAATAATTTTTAAAAATATCTTATTTTATACAAAATACTAATTATAGCGGAAACGGTATTTTGTAAATTTTTAATATGTATTTTCCAGCTTAAATTGTCTTCAAAATATATACATAAAAATATTATACTTTTACAATACAATTCAATATTACCCTTAAAGTTTAATTTAGGTATCGAATTGATGTATATTAAAAAAAGAGCAGGTCTTAATATAGATCCTTGTGGGACTTCACAATTTATTAATAAATTTGAAATTTTAATATTTTTAATTTATACAAACTGTATTCTGTTTGCCAAATAATTTTTAATCCAATAATATGTAAAACCTCTAATTCCTCGTTAAACGAAATAATCAGTTTAAAAACAAATAAAGCCTCTGTTTTAAAATGTGTCCAATTCTCTTGAAGTCCTATTTTTTTGATCTACCTATTTAATGTTACATACGTAACCTTTTTCCAGAGCGATGCATCAGCACTAATAGGATCAATTGAATTGAAACCCGCTCCTGCCAAATTGTGCCTCGGCGATCTAAGCTCAGGCAGAGCTTTTGACAATGGATGCATGTGTTTCGAGAGTCGAAGAAGCGTAGTAAATGATCTTAGGGGAGAAAAGACTGAATGTACCTGCTTAGTAAGTACAGTTATGCATTTTTTTATGTTTTCTATACTATACCAATCTTTACTTTTTATTGTAACAAGATATGTCCACGAAAACTATGTGCAACATGTCATACCACCACGACAAATGATTTGAAATATTAAAACGATTTTTAAAGTTTAAGTTGACTAAATTCCCAAAGTTCAGATGGCTCTCATAAGGTAGATTCTTTAGTTCGTTTGGTACCTTGGTAATTCTCCACTGAACTCTCTCAAGGTACCCTATATCTTTGAGATAATATTGGTTCCAGAAGCAATGGGCATATTCAATCTTATTTTTGAGTAAGGTATATAAGAGATAAGATACAGGAAGAAGTTGAACTATTTTTTGAAACATGCAAAAAAGAAAAGGTTTCCTTATTGCACGATATAATGGATAAGACATAGTGTTTCACGTTCTAAAAGTTCGTTAAATTTTGTGAAAAATATATAAATATTAAGTGGATTCTGTGGATTGTGTCTTTATACCTGCCTAAATCCATTAGGGGATAAACTGCTTATAAATGTTTAGTTCTTTTATAAAGTGAAACATTTTATTCTTTAAAATGACTAGCGTTTCTAATTTATTTCTGTGAAGAGTTAGTAACAGTCCTGTATCAAAAAATGAAAAAGTAATTATTTTTAACGCCTTTAATATCCTTACACCAAAACCCAATAAAAATAGTTAAAATGTGTTCAAAAATAGTAAGAATCGGCGAGTCAACAATATACAGACTATCACATGTTGAAAAAATTGGCCCACTCAAATTACTAAGAAAAATTACGGGAAGAAAGAAATTGAAGATTGAAGATAATAAAAAAACTGATATAAGGGGGATTGTACATTAATTTTATTATGAATAAGAAGTACTTACATTGAATAAAACATGGGCTAGGTGAAAAAAAACGACAAAAAAAAAAGAAAGGGGACGTTGGTTACGAAAAACAACAAAATAGAAAGACCCTTTTTCTCGAAATATACGCATGTATTTTATTGTTTATTGCTTTTATATGATTCTAGGCACCAAGACTGCGACCCGAATTGGAATTCATGCAGGCGCTCATTTTGATTGGCAAACTATTAAGTTCGATACCTACGAAAGAAGCGAAAACAACAAGACTGGTAGCAGAGCTTACTACTTTAAATCTGAATCTGCCCGCTAGGGTCTGGTTACCGTTGAATACGACAACACCTCATTTAATAGTTAGAATACCGCCACAAGTTGCCGCAGTATTAAACTCTAAAGATAAGGTATGACAGACTCTACTGTAATGTTTTTGACAAGTTTTGCATGTAATTAAAGAGGTCTTTCTTATATATTTTTATTTTAATCTACAAGGTGCAGTTTACTTCATGTCCAAACTAAAATAAGAAAAAAATTCTTAGACAGATGTGTAGATATTTTTTTACTTTACTATAACTAATTACAGTACAGCTTCTCTGGGTTGCGATTTTTTTAACCCTCGCCAACTTTTTACTACGACGGCACTGACAAAATTGCCAGTAATTTCGTAGCAAAATTTCAGGGGATTGAAAGGCTCGCAATCCATTTAGTCGCTTTATTGACATTTGTACATGTAATGTACTGTGTACCGAAAACGTATTAAAAATATTAAGATTTTAACAGTTCGTTTCGAAAACAAAATTATTTGCGCACCTCTATTTAATGAGTGAAATTTTGAAAACATGATAAATGTACCCCACTAATACGTGATATACCCGGTGACACTGAACATAGGTTACACATTTCAATTTTTTTGCCTTTAGATGTCGTTTTAAAATTTGGATACGTTTGGTAACTTATTAAGGCGCATATTTTGACAGAATAGAACCTATACAGGTTCTATTCCAGTTTAACCGGAAGTGACCTGGACTTAAATATATCAAATTGAACCTTGTATATATTTTAATTTTTGTGCAAAATTCCCTTTCCGATTATGTTTCACAAGTTATATTTTTCTTTCAAAATGGCGATACTAAAAACGGTATTATGAAAAACAATACATTGTCCATATTACTTATAAAAAAAACATTGTTAAGCTTCTAAGGTGACCTGATCAAAATAGAACTTTTTAGGTCAGAAAAAGCATAAAAATAAAAATATCGACTTTTAACGAAGTTTTTTTGCCAAATTTTAAATTGGACGTTGTGAATTTTATTTATTATTATATGTTAAATTACGTTTTCAACAATGTGCCACAAGTTATCCTTTTATTGCCAAATTACAACAATATTTCTATTATTTTTTTTATCTACATAATTTTTTACTGTTAAGTAGTTCCTCCGATAAAAAATGTTGTTCTTGGCTCTGAGTTCGACAATAAAAGAATAACTTGTACCACTTCGTTCGAATAGAATCATCCATCCACCATCCCCCGGCTTTTTCAGTTGACTTTTATTTAATTTTTTTTTAAATAGATTTAATTATAGATAATTGTTATGTTTGTTCTTTAGGCACCCTATATTATTTATATTGAAGTGGTGGAGGTAGATGATATATACAGCTCTTCAGTTCCTAGTAAAATAATGCCTACTTTACGTCATACAAAGTCTGAAGAAAATTTGAAACATGACTCTGTTTCTTTATCGGCATTTAGTGTGTGTGGGGGTTGCTATGACGACAACGATCCTGAATGGAGCCAAGAAGATGATGAGATATCTCAACAGGTACATATAATATTATACATTTAAATTTACTTAAAAATAAAGTGATAATAGATTTCTGTATGTAGCAGCTCATTTAAAACCTTATTGCTTTTACTAAGGGCAGCTGCAGTATGTATAGTAATGCAATAGTTGTATTTCAATTTTAAACAATATTTAAAATTCGACTTTTTCTAGCAATTCTGGAAGCTGAAGATTTTTAATTTTGACGAACTAAAATAACTAGGTATTTAAATGCCATTAATTAAAGTAGTTTTAAATTTACCTCATCCTTTAGAGACTACAACAAAAAGAACGAATATAAGACTTACTTTTATAGCATATATTTATTACTGCAAAATAACCAAGTTGATTTTTGAATGTGCATGTGAAATGCAGTAAATATAAAATGAAGATATGCGAATCCGTTTTGAACGTCCACCGAAATTACTAATACTAATTACAATATTTGAACTAAAAAATTTTTAAAATTAGAAATATCGTTTTCAGCATACAAATAAAGTTTTTTACGACAGAATAATATTTTCAGTGTACCAAAAAATATTTACTTTAGTGTTATTATTTTCAGTATACCCAAATGAAAAAAACTATCGACAGAGACACGATATCGCAAATGAGTCAAGATTCCAGTGATTCTGGTATCCCTTCAATGTCAGTCCCTGCTAGTGAAATTCGGAGAAGATTGTCGGATTTTTTCCACGAGGAAAAGAGTAAACAATTCACACATGATCCCGAGGATCCGTCAGCTGCTGTATTAAAAGAACCTTGGCAGGTAAAAAGTTAAGAATATAATTACATTCGATAATTTTAAGAAATGTAATATTCTCTCAAAGTTTAAGCAAGTAGCCTATAAGCAAAAGATACTATTTAATATTTTTAAAATGAACTAAAACCCGATGTAAATATTCAATTTCGTTTAATTTTGGTTAATTTATATGACAATAATGAACTCTTATACCTAAAGAAAAACTTCAGTTTGTTCTTACTCTTTTTATATAAAATAGCAACTGATATTTTAATAACTGATATTTTATTTAAAAAAAAGTGGCAAATTAGATGCATAGGGTAATATTCAGTCCCTAATATATACAGAAATAAATTTAGTCTTGTATTATCTAAAGAGTTAAAATGTATGTATACCTTGTATTTAAAGGATAAAGAAACACGAATACGGGAGACTTCTCCATATGGTCATTTAGCATCTTGGAGATTACTGTCCTGCATTGTAAAATGCGGCGACGACTTAAGACAAGAACTTATGGCTTTCCAACTGTTGAGTATGTTTCAAAAGATATGGGAAATGGAACACGTTCCTTTATGGATTCACCCTTACAGGTAATGATGTTTGAGTTTTCTGTGCATATAATTTGTGTACGTAGTTCTGTCTTTTGATTTATAGTAGAGGAGTCACTCTAGCGGATTTTTTTGTGAAAAAAGAATTGCTCTTGCTGTCGGATTTTTTAATTTTATTTTTTGCATTGCACAACGACCTGAAGCCTTTTTTACTTTTATAGAAAAATTACTTTTTTGACATTTTTTTAACAAAGACAATTACAGCGATTACTATTGGTTCGATAAGAATTTAAAAAAATCTTCGTTTTCAAATTTCCGACAGAACTGCGTTGGTTTTAGACTTCTATGTTCATTACATAATCCACAAAATAGCAACACATGAAATAATAAATTTCTGATTTTCTTCATAATTTTACTTGTGTTTAATCAACTTTCATAAGAACTTGTAAAAACATACTTTTAGTAGTCATTAATAAGCATAGCGAACTTTAGGTATTTAATAAAACGCTTAAAAACTACATTTAAATTTGAAAATTAAATCGTCTGTATTTTTTGTGCAAATTGGACAAATTGATTATTTTATTTTTTTAGGTTTTTTTTAATATCTATAAAATGGTGCTAAAAATGATTTTTTAAATATGAAATTCTATTTAAATTCATGATTTAAAAAGATAAAATTTTGACAAAATTTGGTTTTTTTGTGTCTTAAACTTTATTTTTATAATTGAATATAGAGAAAAAAGCTTTTAGGGTTTCTTTTTTACATAAGAAGAAATTATTATTAATATTTTATTTTTAAATTATCTTTCAATAAAAATAATTATTAATTGTTTAAATATGAAATCAAATTTATTTTATTTAAAAATAAGCTTTTATTACTTTTTAGTTTTCCTTTTAAACAGTATATTCTTTTTTTTTCGCTACATTTAATTATAAAAATATATATTTAAAACAATAAAAACCAAATTTTTTTTTAATTAAAGAAATTAAATAGTATTTCTTAATTAAAAACATAAGTTTAGTGCCGTTTTGAAGAGAATGAAAGAAAATGTACATAAAACTTTCAATTTGGCCAGTTTGCATAAAAACCACAGACGATTCAATTTGCAAATTGAATTGCAGTTTTTAACCGTTCTATTATAGATACTATATACAAAGACCTAAATTTTGGTATGATTACTAGATCTATTTTGTTTTTTTGTTGGTTATGTCTTGGACATAGTCATCTGAAACCAGCGCAGTTTTGTGTGAAATTTAAAAACGAAGAAATTGCTAGTTCCGTTTAGACCAATAGAAGCCGCTATACTTACGTCTTTTTAAAAGTGCTATTTTTGTACAAAAGTCAAAACATTTATGCCTCCCGGTCTCTGTGCAATGCAAAAACTCAAGATTCCCTATAATTCCTAACATTCGTATACAAAACAAAACCGAGGGGGAGTCTTTTTTTTGCGAAAATTTCAGTTAGATTGACTCCAATATTATTCAACGGTGTTCCTTTTTTATAAGCTGAGAATAAAGCATTTTCATTTTTTAGAATACTCGTATTATCAGATGACAGTGGTCTTATAGAGCCAATTCTTAATACAGTGTCACTTCATCAAGTAAAGAAACATTGTCAGCTTTCGTTACTTCAGTATTTCAAAAAAGAATATGGTCCCGAGACATCAGAAGCTTTCCTTACAGCCCAAAAAAATTTTGTTCAAAGTTGTGCTGCATACTGTTTGATTTGTTATTTGATTCAAGTGAAGGACAGGTTGGTTTCAAACATTTAGTTGTATCATTTAAAATATTAATACACTTAGCTTTAGGATAGGTATAATATATTTTTTATGGAAAATATATTTTTTATGGAAAATACAGTAAAAAAAATTAAAAGTAATTTTGGCTAACAATGTATATTACACAGAGGGGTTAATTGTTACAATAACCTACCAAAACAAAATATTAACAAAACTGATATTTTTAAAAATCTCTTAAAGAAAATTTTTTTACAGATTTAATATCTTCACCTTTGATATATTTTTTTAATGTTTACAGTTTTTAATTTATAATAATGTTTATATGTTTATATGTTTTATATTAATTGTTGATTAGTTCCCTACTATAAATAATGTTGTTTTTCGCGAATAACTGATTAATTAATAAAAAAATGGCAAATACAATAAAAAAATTAACTTTTTGGACTCATGCACCGTTAACCAAGTCAACGTATTTAGAATATAATTCAAACTCTTTGTTTTGAGCTTCCGTAGATGGTTATATTAAAATTAATAAATAACAATTCCCAATATTCCCTTTTGCATTTAATTTCGTTCGAAATTTATTTTGTTTTATAATATATACTGACTTCTCCACGCAAATTGATTACATATATACACACGGTTGTCTTGTATTATTTTAAAAGATAACTCATTAAATATGCCAGTTATTATTTTTTATTTCCAGGCATAACGGAAATATTCTTCTGAAAAGTGATGGGCATTTAATACATATAGATTTTGGATTTATATTGTCCACTTCACCTAAAAATTTGGGATTTGAAAAATCTCCATTCAAATTAACTCCAGAGTTTGTTGAAGTGATGGGTGGTGAACATTCTGATATGTTTGAATATTTTAAGATACTGATCTTGCAAGGGTTAATAGCAGCAAGGAAACATCACGGCATGATTATCGATTTGGTTGAGATCATGAGATCAGGTAATTTTTTTAAGTATTTAATTTTTTTCTATTTCTATATATGCCATACTGGTAAACACGTAGTTTAAGTCACTATTAATTTATTTGGGCGATGTGATTAAATGCCGTGAGTTTTAAAATTGGACAGTTATCTATAAATACTTTAATCGATCATAAAATTAATAATTGGATGTATAAAAACACTTATTAGATAATAATTCTATCAACAGCACGATATAGTATTATAAAATGCTAATAAGCTTATCAATACTGGATAGTGATATTCGTCAAAAAATTAAAACTTCAATAAAAATAAAAGTTTTCAGGATATTTTCTCAAAACTTTTTTGTCTTGTGGTTCTATTGCTGTATTTTTATGCTAACTTGATATATTTTTTACAAGAAATCAAGACATACCAGTCCGTTAGAAACAGGGATTCTCCAAGAATAAAAACTAATTATGTTTACGTTTCGCGGAGATATTTCAGTACTTAGGTTGATTAATTTAAAATAATAATTACATTTATTCTGAGCCATCTCTACGTCAGCCTACACTCAAAATAAACTGCAAGTATAATATAAAAGCATCCTCATTGAAAAGTAGCTAACTTAGCTTCACAGTCTACGTAGGTTTCCGTGTATTAAAGTGTCATTTTTTTTTTCGTTCTTGTGTATTATGTTTCGGAATAATTTTGGGTTAATTCGATTTAAGTCGTTCTTGGAGTACTGTTAATAATTTTATTTAATGGAATATGACGAAGACAATTATCGTTCAAATCTGTGTTTTAATATTTTTAACAATAATGACGCCTCTATAAAATAGGAATAAATTAATTTGTATCAAAGTTACTCTAATTTCTGATATCTTTGGTTTAAAAAAATGTTTATAGATGCGGTTTCATTTTTTTAATTGTCAGTTTTCTTTCTGAGTAAAAACAAGTATTGGACTCGGATTTGTGGAAGCCAACAAAATTTCGTGATTAGTCAGTTAACGTCTAGCTAAAACTAGAACAGCATAACAAAACCAACGACGACCTTTTGAACGAGATCGCATTTGCTAAATACTGCAAACCACCAACAAGCATATAAGAAAAAAAATCAATGGCTTTCTTACCAGATTACACCGCTTATATTTTCGATATAACTTCATTAGGCAAGTTAAAGAAACACAAATACTTTCTAATTGGCCTTAGAATTACGCCCTCTAGCGGTCTATTTAGAAACTTGAAAATAATTTCCAGCAATTTGTTTTCAATTGCTATTTTTCTTTCCTTGTAGCTTCATATTTAAATTTTTAAATGAAACCTCTGGATACTTGTTTCTCCGAAAATTAATTTAAAATAAAAATTATCTTTATTTGTGTTGTAAATACTCTTTTAGAATTATTTATTAAAATGTATATTTTACCCGCTACTTATAAGTATTCTGTGGCTCTAGTAATGAAACGATAACAAAAATTGAAATCCTCATAGGGTGTTAGGAATGAAATTAACGTTAAAAATAAACAAAGAACAATATCAACTGACTGTTAAGCCCAAATTAGAATTATAAGTCACATAGGTATTGTGCCACAAATACCCAAATGAGCAAAATAAAACAAATGACCTACAACTTCGTTAAATTCAAATATATAAAAACATACATCCTCATCAAATTATGAAAAAAAGAAATCCAGTAGTGCACAAAGTTGTCAAACATGAGTTATAACGACAAATTTAGTTTTATCTATGTTTTTTTTATATATATAAAACAAGGCAAAAAAAGGCAGCATACATTTGTTCTGGTAACCCGATATGTAATTAATTTAAAGTTAATCTTAAGAATACCCAGTTTTAGAAGCCCCTGTTTGTTTAAGAACGCCTTGCCTTTTATAAATAGTAATAAATTGTTTTGTCTCTTATTATTTATTTCTTAACTTAGGTCTTAAAAATATATAAATATTTCAGGTAACCAGTTACCCTGCTTTAAATCCGGAGCTCCGACTGTACAAAATCTAAGAAATCGTTTCCACATGAACTTGACCGAGGAGCAACTTCAATTGGAAGTGAATCGAATGGTCGAAGGAAGTATACATTCGCTTTCAACAAAACTTTATGATGGGTTTCAGTATTTTACAAATGGGATACTATAGCTCTGTGATAATTTTCAAGAGTGTGTAGTTTAAATCGCATAGTGTTGTTACAACGCGTTTATTAGACTCATAAAATATTCCATACGTTGGCATATATTATCCAATAGGTATCTATAATATATTATATAACATTCCATATAAGTTTCGTTAACGTTTTATTTTTTAACATTTCTCATTTTAAAGACGCCCGATGTTTAGAACTATTGTCGATTTTATTTGAACTTTTGGTATACTGTTGTAGAAACAGTCTTAGAACCTTGTATATTTAGAAGTGGCAATAAGTTTTTGCTTAAGGAATTTAGGTAGATTTTTTCATTGTATATTTCCACCGACAATATGGTTTAATATGTGGTCTGACGGCATATGTCCTGTGAAATATTACATACGTGGTTCTAACTTGAAATTGATAATAACTTTAAAAATCTAAGATAGAGATATGCAGTTTTACTTTGATATGATGTTTACATTTTACTTTCCAGTCCTTCTCAGTCTGAACTTCAAAAATGGAGAGTTTAAAATTAAAATTGGCACTTTTTTTAAGTGTGTTTATATTTAGGTGAAAATAAGATTAAGGTATAAATTAAAATAAAATCAGTGTGCCCAACATTTTCCTTAAATGGTGCGTTTTTAAAATGTCGAATTGTTTTTACATTCAGGTGGTTAAAAACTGCCACCCCAACATTTGAATTAAGTTTGGTAATTAATTATTTTTAATTTTTAATTCGAATTTAATGAATTTGATAATGAACTGTAAATTAAATTATTATTTTTGCCACATATATTCAGATTTTCAATAAAATGTATTGCTATGCATGTTGTATAGAGATGATCATTCATTTTTAACTTTAAAACACCATGCGGAGTAATAAATAGAAGGATTGAAAATACATTAATGAATTTCTACATTTGTCTCCCCTCGGAAGTAAAATGAGGTACATATTTATTTTTTTGAAATTTTCAATAATTTTATTGTTGGAGGACTAATGAAACGTTTAATGTTAGGCAAGGCAAGTATATTAGGTTAGGTAGGGCGTAGAAAAAGAGACCATATAATATCTAATTAGTTTATTATAAAAAATAATTAATTTTTTTTATAGTGAAATATTAAAAATATTCGTATTATGATAAAGATAAAATGACTCAAATTGTAAAAAAAATTCGTAGCAAGTTCATTTTGCTTCTGAGTTAGGATTAATGAGAATGAAACAATAAAGTATAGATAACACGTAGCACTTTATGGAAATTGACCTTTCGAAACCCTTGGGCGATTTAATTATTCCACAAGGTGTTTTAAAGTTAAGTTAAAAAAAACATTCCTATTATCCAATATTCATAATAAGAATTTTTATTGAAAATCCTAATATATGTGAAAAAAAAATTTAGTTATAATTCAGTAGAAAGTCATTACAATCGAACTAGAAATAAACAAGTTATCAATCATAAAACTTAATTAAAATTGTAGTGTGTTTTATACACCTAAATGTAGTTAGATCCACCCTGTGTTGATATTTCGCTAAATAACAATTTATGGAATACTATTTGAATCTAATACAATCTTCAGGAGGTGCATAAGTAAATAATGTGTAAAACTGTGGTACCATGTGGTTCGATTTTAATCATCGTTTTAATAATATAAGTGAAAAATGTGTGTCATTGGCAAATACCTTCTTGTACAGTTTATAGAACTTTATAAATAAATCCATATGATATAGTTATTGTTTATTGTCAATATATGTTTTTGAAGTTACTATAAGTTATATGCCTATAAAAAACTAGAGCCTCCTGATGCCATTAGAAATAAAGATATGTATTTGATAAAGGTTCCCATTTGTTTAATGGAGTTCCATCAGTGTGAATGAAATATTAGTTGTTAATGAATCTTACTACAGAAATGTATTTTATTCCGAATTGAATTAGTGAAACTGAGAAGTGGTAAATGTAAATAACATAAGGAAATCGACATTTATTTATCTCTGCTTCCCATATTTGAGCATATAACAAATATTTTGATAGAGCGCGTTATAATCATTACTTTTTATGTAATTTTTAATAAATAATTATAATTAACTATGGTTTTACTCCGTCGTTAACTAATTATGTAAGTTGTTTTTACATAGTATTAAGGCATTACTAAATATTTTATTTTATTCATATCACAGTTAGTGAAAAATACACAAGAAACGTGAATGAATACGTTTGCAGGCCTTTTTTTCATTCTCCTGGTTTCATATATTATTTATTATAACTATTTGAATCAAGTTTAATTATTATTTAAAGTTCATAATCAAAACATGTTTATACTTTGTTACTACAGGTGCTACAGGTATGTGAAAAAAAAACTTTTGCTATATGTTAATGTACTAATACAGTGAAACATTATTAATACTTTGTAAAGGTAAGATGTAATTACTGAAAATGTAAAAAAACTTTCCAAATTTATAATGTGATCAAGCCATTAATAACTTCAGAAAATACGAATATAAGAAGATAAGATAAAATAATAATAATATTTTCTTTCATAGCTTCTTATCAAAAAGTATCCAGTTTAGTTTTCTATCTACCCCGATGTTATAGATAAAAAATAATTCACACTCCACTGTGTAACAAAGTCTAGTGTACTTTCATATTGGCGACGCACGTGTTTCGTCTGTTCAGTGTAGCGGCAGTGTCAAATTCGATGGCATTGAAATCTTTAGCAATTGATTTTAAATTAATGTGTAAATATCAAACTAAGGGAGCAAGTAATATGGCGCGGTCAGTAAATTCACGCCTCTTTAGCCTTTAACTTACTTGAATTAAGGGCAATAATGGTTCGAGCCTACCCGTTTAAAGTTTATTATTTTTATATTGTAGTAGGTAGGAACCAAATATTCTTTAAAATCGTTAAATAGTTGATACTTGTAACGAAGGTGTAATTACTTAATGTTATTATTATTTAACAGCAACATGACAATTTTTGTTTGTTCTTCAGATGTAGGAATGGACACTACTGATTTTGTTTTCTTTGCCCCCTTCTTTTTCTTTCTGGAAAATAGCCCCTGAGGAATTATTTTTTTGTTGTGAGATGCTCTATTTTCAGCACATGGCTTTTTTAATTGAGGACAAGCGATATAATGTCTTGTTTTAATTGATTTAAAATGATCTTTTACACTTTAAAGTTGCTCTTTAGACTTAATCATCTGGGTTATATGATTCCATTCTAAATTTAACTCACTAATTTCTTTCAATGATATCTGAGCTTACTTTTATTTTTTGGTATTTCTGCAATTAAAAAAAGTTATTTCTTCTATTGAGGTGATGTCCATTGTATGGATTCATGTCTCGGTTGATGCATACTTAAATTTGACACACAAGGTGAATGTGTTTACACATGTTCCACTTTATGCTATAGGCGAGGCAACTGCAGGAGAAAATGTGTATGCATGTTTTGCATTCTTGGCACATTGGCTTACATAACATTGCTCAGAAATTCTCTGAACAGAATACATAAGTGATCTATTTGAGTACTGTATATCTGTAGTAGATCAGCTACCTTTTTGGTAATTGCTCCTTTATATAGAGTCATTCTATCATATAAACGGTCTCTCACAAACTTCATTAAGTGCAAAACATTTTAGCTAACCTATTTGAGTTTTAATCAAGAAAAAACACATTTTATTGTTTTATGCATCCTTTCTAGACGTATATTAATATTAAGACCACAATTTAGTCGGTAACAAAATACCCATCCCGAAACACAAAAAAAAAAAAAACATGACAATATCTTCTAAAATTTAGAGTAACTGCATCTTCAACAAGCTGATTAACTACTTTTTTAAGCATCTTTTCAAATTTTTTTTTTATCTGTCTCTTCAATCAATGTTCTCGGCAATTAAGTTTTAACTTGTTTCTCTTTCAATTTTATTTTTGACAAATTCTTTCTCCAGACTTTGTCAACAAGCTATGTACAAAAAAGGCTTTGGGTTGGGATTGACATAGTACTAATAAAGGCATTAAATAAACAATTTACCATCTTTGACGGAAAAATATTAGGTCGCAGCGATTAGTGATTAAAAAGTTACAAAGAAAACCCTGTCTCAATTCATTAAGTACTAATAATGTAACCAGCTCAAAATCATATTAATTCAAACCGTGCGTTCCATCTATACATAAAGCATCGTTGCTATATTTTTGATGCATTTCAACCTGAGCATTGTTCATTATAATTAAAAAAGTCATTTGTACTTTGACCACACTGTTCCTGCTGCTTATAAAATAATATGCAGTTTTGTTACTTCATCTAGAATAACATAGAATAGAACCTTTGATGCAATTTTTTGGCAATTGCTTTTCTTTCATTTACAGAAAGCGTTAAGTGGCCTGGGTCATTGATCTGTACAAACCTAACTAATGACACACTCCACAATTTTAACACTTAGGGATGCTGGACAAACGCCGTTAATTTTATTTGATCTTTGATTTTTCAGATTCAGGCAAATGTAATAAATAAATTTTGTTTTCCTTTTGGAATTGCAAACAGCATTTTCATTTTTTACAAAATTCGATTTTGTGTGTAATTGAATCTCTTCTTCCCATACTTCAATTTCTTGAAATGTTTCAAATGTATACTGATGCAAAATATTATGTTGGTTCTTAAAGTGTTCAAACAGCCTGTACTTTTGAACATGTTTTTATTTACACAGAGAACAAACATTTTATGATTTGTGAAGTTGAACGTATTCCACGTTATCCAGCAGTTCTTATCGTTATGTGAATTTGGGCAAAGTTTACTTTTAGTTTAGCAAAGTAAACTTTCTTTTTGTCAATGGAACTAACTCTGCAATGTCATCAGGATGACTTAATATGTCCCCTAAAAACAATTAAAATATTTTACATAAGCAATTCTATATTAAAACCAGAATATTCCTTAGAGTCTTAAGTTGGAGGTATATCTTTAAACATCTGTTGCACTTATACTAGTACACATCCTTATGTAATAGTTAAAATACAAAATTTCAACTAAGTAATAGAACAAGAAAGATCCACGAAGACAGGCCAACAATATGACCCAAAATGAGACATAACGGCGAAATTGGTCGGTACCGGATTGCCTGTACCAGAATGTAAACGCCAGTCGCGCTTGCGTTGCCAATATGAACGTGTAATTATACTTAATGAGCTAGCAGTGTTGGCTTGTTGAATGAATCACACCCTTATGATGTTACACACATCAGTACATCGAAAAGATATACCTAACATAAGGAAAATGCATTTTTACCAATAACCAGAAAGGTACACGTTCTTTATGATTAAAGAAAATCGGGCAAACTTTTTTGTGTTGCTTGTGAACATATATGTCATATTTTTATTTTATTGAAAGTCTTGTGGGAATCATTTTGAGTTCGGTTAAAATGATTTTTGTAATATTCTACAACAGTATGATTTATTTTTTGTTGTTAAATAGTCAAATACCAATTGAAACAGAAAAAATCGTTGTTTTTTAACGGTAACACATCTTAAATGCAGAATCATCATACCATAGCATCAGTTCCATTTAAGTTAGTTAGTGACTAGCTGATTTTACGTATTTTCGCCTCTACGTTATGTTTTTGTGGTACTTCGTTTTATTTATATGGAAGTGTGTATCTGGCAGCAAGCTTACACTTGGGCTTCTGAAAGCAGTTATTTTCCTGTCAAAACAATAACATACTTTTAATCAATTACCCGATGTCTATCAATCTATCTGTCTATCATATCAACAATTTTACGACGTTATTAGCTGACACCGGTACATGTCTCAGTAGGATTAAGTATATGTAAGCTTTCGACTACAGTTGTAGCTGATACTGAGTATAAACCTAACTTGACGCAACAAGTCCTGTTCAAAGCATATCTCATGAGTTGTCATTTTGTTCTTTACACCGGATTTATTATTGCCTGTTCGTAATGTTTTATTTTATATATAATATTAAGACAGTAATTTATAAAAGTTAGAATTTAAGGTAGAAGTCGATTTACTCATCAGTTTAATAGTTTTGACTTACGCAAATATTTTAAATTAAAAGAAATACTCCTATAGTAATATTATTTTATGAAACGTAGTTACTAAAGTGTATAATTTAGGTTCAGGAAGCTCTAGTTTGTCTATAATTTTAATGAAATATGAGACCAAATGAACTGAGCCATCTATACGCCTTTTGTAAAAAGAAATTAGCGAGTTTAGTGTTATTAATTTCTTATTATAATTATGCTCAAAATTAAACTACTGAGTTTATGGAAGGTTTATATTATTTAGCTTACATCGAACCAAATCTAAAGTAGCAGAATGCACAATAGCACTTGTAATAGAAATTATAGGATTACTGTTTAGAACTAAATAAAAAATGTGTGATCCTACATTAAAATTTGTATAAGTGCTTTGCAGCAAATGATCTAACACAGCATATTAAAAAAATTATTTTGCTTGTAAAATTCAAAAATCTTCCATTAAGACTACCTTAAAATGCCAGCTGCTGGCAGAATTAGTGTTTAAATTTAAATATAATAACCAACAGTCAGTCACTATTTTTTTAATGATTCGTTCATAAAACACTTATTTTTGTATTGCAATCCTTTTAAACAATAATCACATGTATTTTTTATGTTACAAATAATTGTTTGATTTTGACTGTACAAAAAAGTCGCGACTCTTCCAGATAATCTATAAATATAAAATTTTAAATACCCTATGTAAGATGTTAATGCCAACCAAAAAATCGTTAAAGAATAAACAACTTTGATTTGAATAAACTCTGTATTAGCCCAGTGAACTAAAACAAATATGTTTAATTTATGTCTGATTAAATAACATGTAATACCACATAAAATATTTATACAGATAATCTGGGCAATTATACAAGATAACAAAAATCGTTTAAACCTGTTTATTTTATTTAGTTTTTCTTCTAATTTCTAGAAATATTTTTGAATATAATAGTAGTATCTCAAAAAGCGGGGCATAGTTCAAATGTACTTTATAAAAATATTCAATTTATTGAGTATTGGATTCTCAAAATTCTAAACATAGTTTATATAGCAAATCCTGTACCTAATTTGAATTTTTTAGAGAAATTTACGTTTGAGAATTGAGAATTTTGGACTTGAGAACTTGAAACATTAAAACAAATTCTTATGTCTATTGTAGTTTTTTTATGAGTAAAAGCTATACAACTTGTCAAAAAAGTTATCTTCAATTGGAACGTGAATAAAAATGAGATAGGATTGTGTAATTCGTTTCGCCTTGAGATGAACTTTTTAGACTCTACAGCCTCTAAAATTTTCAAAAAATCCATTTTCAAACGTCAATGTCTTGAAAGCAATTGAGGAGAATTTAAAAATAAAATAGGACATCCCATTTACAAAAAAAAGGTTACTACATGCCTTGCTTTTTTGAGACACCTTGTTTGTTAGAGAAAATATCAAATAATATGGTAGTATAGTAGCCCGATGTTTTGTTATCTAGTTCTAGTGCTAAGGTTTTCTAATAAACCTGTAATGACCTTGTAACCCTAGATAGCTTGAATGAGGTAGGTACCGCATTTATTATAAAAAATAGAAAAAAAAAACCTTCAATTTAAAAGTTGTTGGGATTGTCCTGAATCGCCAGGATTCGTTACCAGAAAAAAAATTTGCATCAACTTTGTTATTTTAAATGGAACACAATATATATCTCTTCTTGCTGATTATAAATGCACTAGGTTTGATACCCTTATTTATAAGATATCCGAGAAATTTGAGAAAAACCTTGTCATAAGAAGTAGTGTGTTAAAGACAGACGGAAAACGTTCTATCAGTGGACTCGATGCGGGAATACATTGCCTCTTATGGCACGGTTTTTCTCAAATTTCTCTGGTATCTTTAGAGATAAAGGTATCAAACCCAGTATATTTATAATCAAGAAGAGACCCATTTATTATACAGGATGTTCCATTTAAATAAACAAAGTTGATGATCATCATTTCGTTAATTTCCTATGTTCATTTGTATTTTCTGGTAACGAATCCTGCCGGTTCAAGTCAATCTAGGAATCTAAGGAAGAAGAGCATACCATCGCGTGTAAAACAAACAACAGGTTTGTAGCTCCTGAGCAGTTTTCATTGGTTTGTTTTTGAGTGCTAATAAATGCATATCTTTGTTTTAATGTGTGCTTCTGATGAGAACGTCGCTATAAAGGTTTATATACATTGAACAATATCAGGATTTAAATATATTTAACAGAAATAAATTTAGTTAAACCACAATGATATGATATGATTTAAACTTAAACACAAATTGAAACTTAAAAAATAAATAAATAAACCATTTATATTACATTGAGAGAATATATGGCTATAACAAAAATTTGGTAAAACCACAATAACAAAATAATAAACACATGACAAAAATAATAATATATACAACTACGTTTACGTTGAGGCTTTTCGAAGGCCAGGGTAATAATCGCACAAACATTTGATTGTCTGGTGCTAATCCAAGCCTAGACACAAACAAAAAATCTCTTACTTTGACTAACTAGTGCTAGAATGCGACATAAAGGCGCATTCTAAAATTATGACTTCTTATCTGACAAAAAACACATTTTCCTACAAATGCTAATTTACACATTCTGTTTCAAATTCGAAACTTATTTTCTTATTTCGGTAGATACAACACCATAACGATTTTTAATAACATTCGAACAACAGATTCTTTTGCGAGTGGTACAGACTGATGATCCATTAAATGCGCCGTCTCTTTTACTATCACTGCTGTTTCAAATGTATTTCTAAATTATGATCTAGTTTTGCATCTCTTAATCTGCATTTGAAAATCAGCCTGAATTTCTTATTATATTTCCATGCTCATGGAAAATTAGTAGCTCACTGGCTATATTTCTTCCTGCCTTTGTTTTGTTTCAGTTTTTTTTTGCAGCGTTAGTGCCTGCATAAGTATTTTGAAATATTTGCATTTTAGTGTTATATATATATATATATATACCGGGTGACACATAGCATATGGTACACGCTCTCTCTTTTTTACGTTTAGTAACTTTTTAAGATGCATATTTCTTTTTCTGAAAAAAGTTTAATTTACCATATAACATATAAAACAAAAGTCAGTGTCAAACTTCTGACCTGATTAAAATTAGGTTTTTAGGTTAGAAAAAGCGTAAAAGCATATTATTGTTTTTTTTTTCGGAAAAAAAATAAAAATATCCTCTTAGTTAAACTATGTTAGATTTATTTACCCATTATTTATAGTAGAAACTAAGTCTTCTATTTTCAGTTTATAGAAATTGGTAAATTGACCATTTTTAAAAACGTAACAGTTGATTAATATAAGCATTTTAAAATAATTTTCGCTTATATTAATTTTAAATTTAATTGTTTCTAGTTGCTTACTTACGATTATTCGAGGTAAATGCAGCTTAAATCGCATGAATTGAGAAAAAGTAGTAAGCTATGAAAAACAAAATAGCATATATACGGCCATCATTATCTGGTTCTTGGCAGTTGTAGTATGCGACTTAAACTGAAACAATAGACAGGTCAGAGAATCGTACTTCATCTCTCATCTCTTGAACGACAACTTGTCCAAAGCTTTACTTAATCAGAACGATCAATGAAGTCTTTTGTAAGTAAATGGGTAAACTAAAGTAGTTACAATACTTTTAGAAGTTTGATTACCAAAAGTATAGTCCAATCAATTAAGGTTTTTACTCCTTAATCCTCAAGAAAAGTTGACCGATTTTGACGATTTTTTTTAAACGATTTTTTTATACATTGTTTAAAATCAGAAATGTTTGATGGGGGCAAATAAGTATTTTCCAGAGTATCCCATTTTCGTTGTTTTTATGGGTTACAGCAATCCTGTCTGTAAAAACAACGAAATGAAATACCCTGTATAATGCTTATGTGCCCCCACCAAAATGTTTCTGATTTTAAACAATATATAGAAACAACAAACATTTAATAATCAAAATCGGAACTGTTCTTAGTTTAAAAAGTAAAAAACTTTAATTCATTCTACTATACTTTTCGTAAACTACTTCCAAAAGTATTCTAACTACTTTAAGTTACCCATTACTTTTATTTTATGAATAAGAAGTGAAAATTATAATTAATGTGACGCAAACTTTAATATTTTAACTTCTCTAAATTACCCATTTACTTACAAAATAAAATTTCATAGAATTTCAAGGTAGGAGATTTTTAAAATTTTTATTTCAAATTTCGGTTTTATAACAAGTGTGGATTAAGTGTTTTTTGAATCTGTATATGTCAATAATTAATTTTGTTACGTCTGTAGATCTTTTGCGCAATTCTTGAAAAACATTTCAAAAGTATACTTTTCCTAAACCGATTTAACTATTTTTTAAAACAATTTTTTTTATTCTGTAGGTAAGAAAACCAAGGTACATAACTTTGATCGATTGCGCCTTTCTATTCTCGTTTCCAAAAATAGTGTTGTTTATTCATTTTAACACAACGTCTATATTTCCTTTTAAATAAAAACGAATTTCCTCCTAGTATAAAAGATATTCTAATGATCTTTGAATTAGTATTAACTAAATCTTAAATAACTGGATGAAAAAATAGTGACATTTGACTCTGCTATATATTGCTTGTTTGAATGATTTACTTCGCCAATATATTAATTAAATACTTCAGAGTTAGTGTAATATAACTATAAATAGGATTTTACTCCTTTAACTTTAGGTAATTGAGAGGTATCCTCTATCCATCCATTTTGTAAATTATTAAACCAACTAAATAATTAATTTTGACTGAAATAAGTCTTCTTATTAGGTAACGAAAATATTAGGTACCTATTAAAAACACATTATAATTTTCTCATAATACAGTATAAAGGTTCATCATTAGCAAATATATGTTTTTTACTTTAAAACAGTTAGCTTACATTTAGTATTAAGGTATATATCTGTTTTCGCTAAAGTTTTTATGCAAATGCTAAGTTATATAAAGTCAAAGAGTTACTGTAGACACGAAATTTGACATCGAATTTGAAATAAATCTATCTCTTTTCGTTACTTAAAAAGACTTGAAATTTTTTATGCAAAAAGACTGACCTGACATTTTAGACTTTTTGCAAATTTAGAAAAGTGTTTTTGTATTGTTATTTAACGGCATTAAATCAAAATAATTTTTTTACTAGGTAATGTATTAAAAGGTTATAGTAGGTACGCATATGGATGTGATGTATGAAGAGATTTTTATTGCATAAATATGTATTTAACAATAAAACATAATTTTCAAGATTGTGTTTATTTGCATTTATTTATGATATTCTACATCAGCTGTATTGTATATTTTTTCACAATACTTTTAACCTGTTATCTGTACTAGAAAAGTATTCCTACCAATTTTTAGCGCCACTAAAAAAGTATACCTACCAGTTTTTAACGTCATCACCTGATTATTTTACGCCTATTGGATATAGACGTCTGTTAAATGTTTAGTCTCTTATTGCATGAAGTTAGCTCAGAAAATGATGAAACCGCAACACTTATAAGCTTTGTCCCTTTCTGAACAGAAACAACCAACTCTCCCTAAGAAGCAGAAATTCCTGTATCTGTCCGTAACATGCCCATTATTCAAGTATGCTGCTTATGTATGGTCAAATATAGCAAAGACAGACTGGGAGCAGTGTCCACATGTACCCAGAAATTCAGTGCGGGGATCGAATTTCAACGCCCGCTAATACTTAATGTTATAAACAAGTATGGGAGTCAGGTCACAAAGAAAGGTCCTTGCCTAGGGTGAAACCGCTGATATTTTGGTGTACAGGGTGATCAGTTAAGGGTAGCGAGCGGTCATATCTCACAAGATATTGGTCGTATAAATTTGAGAAAAAAAATCGTAATAAAAGTCGCCAAGAGAAATTGCTGAAAATTATTTTCGAGTTTGTTAAACGTCCGCTAGAGGGCGTAACAACCAACACCAAGTAGAAAAATGGGGTTTTTATAGAATTTTGCCTAATGAAAATATATCGATGATATCATTTTCATATTTAGTGACCATTTCCCTACACTTTTTGTCTAAAATGTTTTGTTCTATATATCAAAATAAAGCGGTGGGGGAAGTTCAATTGTTTTTTCAAACAAACCAAGATGTCTCCGGTTTCTTTTGACCGATTTTAGCAAACTTAGGCTCATATAAAAGAGCATAATTTGCACTACAAAACGCTTATTTGGTTTTGAATTTTTGACTTTTGCCGGCGTCGCTAGATGGCGTTAACTGAATTAGTAGCATATTTTTTAGTTTTTTTCAAAAAAAACAAATGTAATGGTATATTCATTTTTACATATTTTAAAAGGGGATAAATATCTCTATAATTTAATGAAAATAATTTATCATCTACCTTTTTTTGAACCGTTGATATTGACCAAAATATTATTTTATTTTATTAAAAAATGGCACGCCACTGCTTTTTGTCAAAATAAAAATCATTTTCGTAATCACTTATTAGTTGCTAACAAAAAGAACCTCTTGACTTTTTTTCGTTAGACGAACGGTTTTGGATTGAAAAAATAAGATGTTGTTGAACAGTTTTATTAAGATTTTTCATTGTGCAATGGAACATATAGACAAAAGTTGAAGTAATTCGTTAATAGAATTCTAAACATGTCAAACCAGCATTTTCTATTTTCGTTATTTGACGAGTTACGGCAAAATGTACAAGAGTATAATGAAATGTTTAGAAGCGAAATAGTAGGCTGAAAAAATATTAAAAAGTAATAAACGTCTTCGGATTGAAATTATATATGATGATATGGTGAAAATGATGGTGGAAATATGTTATTTCTACTCTTTCCAAACTATGAAAATTAAATTGGGCTTGTCAAAAAATCCCTTATCTGTATGTTTGGGGTCGACTAAAAATTAAATCTGAGACTACTGGAAACAAAAACTACTTTTCACAAAAAAATAGAAATACGATCTGACCCTTTGTGTTTCGCAGATATAGACCGGTAACCAAAATTCACATTTTAGCTTATTATTCGCATACGAACCAATGGATCGTCGATATGTAAAAGTGTACACTGCATCCCCCTCTATACAATTTTCTTGGCATGTTTTTTGTACAACTCTTCCGCTGTTCAGGCAGCCGATTTTAGTACGTTTTCAAAAAAAAAAACAAAATTTAGCTTGAGCCAATATAACTCTTAACTCTCTAGTATATACGCATGGATGAAAAATTACCTGATGATGATCGATAATATTACTTGCAATTTAGATTGTGTGTGTGTGTGTGTGTGTGCTATACAAAATTTATAGTTCCATTGCACCTTTTTATGGTAAAACCTAACATATAATTTTTAGCAGCCAAAACATTGGAATTTCTAAGATTTTCATGACAAAAAATGCTAATTTATTAGGTAGTTTAAAAACGTTCAAAGCACTACTTAAAAGTTATTTCATATCCTGTGTACTCTAATAGTTATTCCCGAGGGCCTGGCCTCTGGTCCCAGGTATATAGGTCGACCGACAGCGTTATCCCTTACCCGTGGAACCTTCAACATTTAATGTCCGAGTACAGTACGCCGCACGGGTTTGAAACCGCGACGAAAGGAGGAGGTCTGTCAAAAGCAGACCGTTTCGATGGATATGTAGAGTTTTAGCCAATCACTACTGAGTAATGCACCATGCACTGGTTCCATAGATACTTGCATTCTTTTCATAGTTTCAGATTCGTGTGCCAAACTTTTTTTTTAGAAAAATCTAGTTTTAATAATAATAAACCAAATTATTATTTTTTATGCTCTAGGCAATTATTTTTCTATAATAATATGTCCTAGGGCACTATTTCTTATTTAAGTGATTTTCAGATCATGTTATTATTAGTCAGATAAACTAGCCGGACATTAATTTTTTTTAACGATATGTAATTAGCATTAAATTAAAATATATAACACATTGTTCGGTTCGACTGTGAACGTTCCACCACAGCTAATATTATGTTATATTAGCTGTGGTTCCACTCTAAAGCCCGCTACTCACTATTCGCCGATTCATTAGTATAGTGTGGAGTGTCCTGTTCGTCAGTGCGGCTCATGGCTCGGCGATTACGTTTTTTTGGGTGTATGTATCGAATGCATGAATAGAACCGACGATTCGAACCGAATAGTGAGTAGCTTAAGTGTTTCTTAAACTAACTTTAAATGCCGTGGAATTAAAAAGACTTAAAGATAATAAACCCAAATACTTTTCCTAAATATTTAACCAGTTAAAATTACCTGTGTATTATCGGATCGGTAAATTACATCTTCAATAACATTTTTTTACTTTGGAAGCATGCTTCCTTTGAAATGGAAATACAATTTCCTCGTCACTTTCACTGCTACTTGAATATAACAACAAAATGGTTACTATTGCTTTTTGAATTTGAATATTTTTCGCCTTTTTTGAAATTGCACTGACGCTTGTGTCAAAAAAAATGTGCTCTGGAGGCAAGAGCTATCGCACTACATTCGCAATGGAATACAAAAATCTGCTCTAACATGGATTAAGAAATCCTAGTTGTTGGGATTAAACAGTGCCAAATTGGAATTACTATCCGACAATTCAAATTCGATTGTATGATGAATCTTTACTCTACGAGAAGTAGTAGATCTGAACACTGAATGAGCTCGGAGAGATTTAGGCGGGCTTTTATATCTTGACTTGTGCTTGACGAACTGTGATTCTGTTAGGACAGGTTTTCACGTGTGATGTTGACCATTTTATATGTTTAAAAATTTCAACAGATTCTCCAGTAGTATTGTTTTGTTCATGTTTAGTCTAGTAGATATCAATCATCCTGTTTTCTCCACATACACTTCTTTTACCCGAGCGAGCAATTTTATATACTCTGTTTGAAAAGTGATCGCAAGCATTGTCCAATCATATTATATGCATTGGAGGTTGATATGTTGGACCGCCGAAGTATTTTATCTGTAGTGCCATGTTTGTAAGGAAGAACAGCAATACTCAACTGTCGCTTCATATCGTTCTTCTTTCGCGTTATATCTTCATTGTAATAACCATTCCCTCTCAGAGCTTCAGTTAATTTCTCTGTTTCCGATGTTAAGTAGCCTTGATCAAAAATTGGTATTAAAATCATTATAAATCGAGCCGTTAACAGGAACATATGTGTGTATTGAGTCTACATCCAAACTGGTGAGAATGTCTTTGGGATTTAACTTGATTGTAATACGTTTTCCACGAAGAATCCATTTTCCTTGTAAATAGATTAAGAAAATTTGAACAATGTTTACCTAATTTGTATGTAGGTGAGTCTATTGAACAATTTGTGGAAGCAGTGGCATGTATTTTGAAAAGATCGTAGAACTTGGGCATCCTGTAACTGCTTGGCCTTAATGATTTCTTCTCTGCTACTTCTATCCTACTCGTAGGGTCTGCCTGTATGACGTTATAGCTACCTGTTCCACGTATTGCGTTTTTTTCAGGACAACTGTGCCATTGTCTTTATTTGCTGGAAGGACCACAATATCTATATATATATATATATATATATATATATATATATATATATATATATATATATATATATGTTTTCTTTCAAAATGGCCGATTCTGTGCAATTCTGCTGCTGGCTATTCCTGGAAATTTTACTTCTCCGGATCAAGAGAAAATAGTGCAGTTTTCATGGTAACACCATGTTTCCTCTCATTAAAACAACACATCTGATCTTTATTTGTTAAATACATTTAATGGCAAAAGTGTATAAGGCATACAAAAGTGTAAATTATTTAATAGACCCCTAAACGTGTACAAATTTTATTTATATCCGGTATTTTAGGGCTAACCTCCCAAGCCATTGCTGGGCTGCTTGCCGGGATACCTAATTTCCAAATCTGTTGGACTTGTAAAAGTGAATGCTCTTATTGGTTAGGAATCGCTGCATTGCCCGGCAACCATTCTAACCACTACACCAAAATAGCTTGCTAAGGAAGATCTCCAGTATCTATCTCCTATTCAAAATCTCTTTATGTCCCTTAGTTCCCTTTTCTAGACTTCTTGGGTATTGTTTCTATTCCGTGCATTTATACGGTTCTTTATTTCTTCCTAAACAATACAGAGTTCGTAGCTCCACTTCTTTCAGGGTACGTGCACGTTCAAGGAGTCCTGGAATTTATTTCTCTGAATTCCCATCCTGTCCTGGATTCCCTTCGTTCCGTTGGGATCGTACATGCAGCGTTCGCAATGTTTTCCTAATTCACTCATGAATCATTAATTACCACGTTCGGTAGGATGCGCGAACGGATAATAAGGTTCATATTATTTGACTTATTTCTGATACTTCCCTTACTTATAGGAGAAGCCTGCGTCGGGATCGAGCGGCAACATCCTGTTATTATGACTGGAACACCATTTTCGGGGAAAGTAATGTTTTTTCTCTACCTGGAGGGAATACAATATACTTCAAGGGGTCCACTACGATCACGCTCTCTTCTTTCCCGTAGCTTTACGGGCTACTAAATGCTCCCCGCTTCGACTTGTATCCGTCCTGCTATACGAACAGGCAAAGGCTTGGCTTGTTGATGCGCCGTAACCCGGACGTCTTCGCCTTGACTTGTGCTCATCCTGCAAGCCGCATAGAATAGGTCTCTGCTTGGATTGCCCGTCCTGCTCTATACGAACAGCAAAGGTCTTCGTACTGATGTGGATAATCCGAACTTCCTCTGATAACTGATTCGTCGGGGAAGATCCACCTATACAATAACAGTATAAGTTTTGTTACAAAAACATTTTTGTTTTAATATAGACTTGGAAATTGCACTCTACCGCGCGCTTTCTTTACAGCAAACTTAACCCACTAACCTAATACGCATTTTTATGAATTAATTTTGTTAAAAAAGAACGGTAATTCTTTACTTACACTTTCGCCGATTTTGACGATTTTTGGTACAACCGTAGATTTCCGGCCTGATAACGAATTCTAAGTCAAATTTTTTCGGCGACGTTCCGTTTCAGAGATATACGCAGTCAAAGTTCACAATCTTTTATACACAGTTTTTCACTTTATTTCTGTTTCCTTCAGTAATTTCTATAAGAAAAAGACTGAATACACAATCCTTAAATACCAATATTACATATATTTTCCAATGTATAACGTTATATAATAGTACTCAAAAATCACATTAATTAATTTGTATTTGTCAATCGAATTTTTCCTGATTTTGTGTTATATGTTGGCTACCAATGTCATTCTAAAAAATAATAAGTGGATCAGTATCATGTTAGCAGAGTATGATGTTAGCAGATGATTTAGCGCCGGAGTGCATTGGCACTAGGTAGATCGGTACCGAGTTAGCATCAGGTTAGGTGGCGAAGCACGATAGCTCGAAGGCATCATCGTTAAAGCTGTAATACAATAATAATATTGTCAATATGATACTGATCTACTTATATAACAAAATATCCATAATAAACAGCACCAAAATTGCTGCGTTGACAAAATTTGTCAGATTTTAATTTTGATGTTATTGCATATATTTTTATAACGTTATATTACTCAAAAATCGGAGTAATATAAGGTTATAAATTGGAAAATATGTGCAATTTTGATATTTTAGGGCCGCAATCCTTTTCATCTTGGTTTCAGTTTCGTTTCCGTATTTTCTGGTTATCTGAAAAATTGTCACCAGAACGACCGAAGATTGTTGTCGGGTAACAAAAGAATAAACCACAGAGAATAGTTACATCGGCAATTTATTTCTGTCAGTGTTATTTCAGTTTATGTTAGTTTATTCTTGCAGTGACGTCGCCTGGCACGGTCGAAACAAGTTTCGTGTGTTATTTCTATATGAGAATAATATGGTTCAGCCTTTTGATGCTTTTATTTTGGTTTTTAATGCAGTAAATTTCGAAAATTTTTATATCAAACTAATAGAGTACCATTACCATATGAATTTCGGTCAATAAGCATTGGTCAATTGCTAATCAAAATGTTTTAGAAACTTATATTTGGACATAAAAATAAATTATTAGGAAAAAATTTAAACATTATGTTAAGACAAAAATATATATTATGAGTGCCTTCTTACGGAATTTTTGTATATTATGTGTTTTTATGATAAGATGTCCCAAATCGTTAAAATAGGAAATAAGTACTTTTCGGTAATTTAGGTATCTAAATGTATTAATTTAAAAAGCAAAAAGAAAAGTAAAAAACATTGGCTTACGATTTTTTAATAATTGGATTTTAGAGGACCTTTTAAAACGTCCGTCCTTCGTAATAAATTAAAAATTTGACATTAATATATACATATAACATCCTCGTCCATTAAAAAAACTACTTGGGGTCATTGCAGTGGAGGATTTACGATTTCAGAGGCCCTATGTTTATAACTTTTTGGAGCCCCTGAAATTTTTACTTACGTACACTCTATACAATGTATCATAAACTAAACGGACACTTTTATAAATTGATACCTTTTATTAGATATATGGTACGATATACCGCGTCGGATCCAAAGCGAAGTCAAGACGAGAGAAGAGAGAAGACAGCGCGAACCGCGTTGAGAAATAAAAAGCGTTGCGCCGTTGCCATGTTTATTTTCTATGCCACCCGTTTTCCGTGTTAAATCGACATCAATTAAAATCAATAGTTAAATGTACTTCAAACTAATAATATGTATACATATGTACATATTTAAAGCACACTTATTAAGTTTTTTATCTCACAATTATCGATATCCACAAACTGACGAGGGGGCGTTTCCAGCTTGGTGGCCCTACGCTTATGCGTAGTAAGTGTAATGGTAAATTCGCCGCTGGATCAAAGTCTTTAATTTTAAGAATACTGGTAGGAGCTATGAGTACATCCACCCCAATTAATTCGAATTCGCGATATTTGCCGCCTTCTCTTCAGCTGCGACACACATTAATATATCCACAATGCCTAGTCTTTACTAGGCATCATTACTAGGATTTTTATTATTCATGCTGAGCAAATTAAAAAACCGAACATAGACTGAAAAGCAAGCCAGACAAAATTGCAATTACACAAAAAGGCGGTAAATATAAACATTAAAGTAAGGTTAGTTCCACAGCCGGCGCAAAGCACAAACGTTTTCAATTTATAACTCGGGCTAAGAACGTAAACACTTAGCGCAAGACGCAAACTTTTTCAATCTATAACCCAGGCTAAAGACGGGCTAAGAACCAATGTAAACGCTTAGCTTAAATGAAGGACGCAAGACGTAAACTTTTTCAATCTATAACCCAAGCTTTTTCACAGTTTTCACTTTCCTCTCTGTTTCCTTCAGTCATTTTTACAAGAAAATGAATGAAAACACAGGAATCTTCAACCACACAAGATAGTTACTTCTCGTAAGAGTCTTAAGCGTAAGTGTCGTAAGCGTTCGCCAATTACTCGCCGACAACCAATTCAATAACGTGTGACGCATCGTACTCCGTCACTCTCAGTCTAAAGATTTAGCATTAGTTACATTGCTCTGTAATAGAAATACGCCTTTTACGCATTGTTTTTTCAATATTATTTAGCTTTCACAAGTGGTAATAGGTCACAACAACTTTGAAAAAGTGTTGTTCGTGCATAATGAATCGTAATTAGCCAACGAAAGAATTAAAACTTCTTTTGTACCTGACTTTTGCAGGAGTTTACATAACAGAAACCAGTGTCATAATTGCAAAAATAGTTACAAAAATCACTTGCAAGGCTATATATATTGAATTATTCATTATTATTTTTTTATTTTTCAGGCAAGTTGTGTTTTTCTTTTAATATATAGCAGGTACTTTTAATTTTAGTTTCTACTCTGGATTGTTGCTCTTTTAGTATTAATGCAGATCTCGACTTTGTTAATTAATCTGAAAATTATTCAGACTTAGGTATGTGATGCCTGTGTAGTTATTGTGTTTTTTGTTTCCGTTTCCGTTGTAAAAGTGGTGATATTTAGGTATTTTTTGTAATCTCTAGAAAACATTATTTTTTAATTTTCTGAAAAAAAAAATATGTATGACAATTTCATTGGTTGCAGCTTAACGCAAGGTTCGATTTTCGCCAGCCGCTTCCCTCAAAGTTATAGACCGCCATCTTTTCGACAGCTAGCGGAAACTCAAACAGACGGCGGCAAAAATATACCCGTACCCATTGGTTTGCGTTAAGTAAACTTCAAGGACAGCTCAAACGGCGACGCAAGACGCAAACGTTTTCAATCTATAACCCAGGCTTTAATTGAAAACGTTTGCGCTTTGCGCCGCTTATGGAACTAACCTTACTTTTATGTTTATATTTAACGCCTTTTTGTGTAATAAAATTTAGTCTTACTTGTTTTTAAGTTTATGTACTTTTTTTTATTTACTGAGATTGGATAAGGTAATTATACAGTATACCTGTTTCTGTTATTATAAGAGATTTTTCAAAAATTCTTTTTCCCTGTGGTTATAGAGGCCGAATGTAACTTTAAAATTTTCTCCTTCCTTTTTTATTTTCCCCTTCTTTTTTTTATTTTGCCGTAAACAAGTCCGTGCGTTTCTGTCAAAATATGTAAACACGGGCGATGACTCATGTTTATTTTTTAAACCTAGTAGACTTCCTTACGGGAATTACAATAAAAATTAAGAATTAATAAAGAAGTGGGCAAATTTTTAAAGCAGCGCAGACGGATTATTGTTACATTTGGCCTATATAAGCACCGCAATCTCTTATAACAGCAATCTCTTATAACAGCAGAAACAGGTATACTGTATAATTACTTTGGATAATCAAAATCATAGTAATGATGCCTAGTAAAGACTAGGCCTTGTGGACATATTAACATATGCCGCAGCTGTAAAATTGATCAAAAGAAGGTGGCGGATTCCGCCTGCTAATTGGGGTAGAAATACTCAAAACTCCTATCAGTATTCTCTTAAAATTAAAGACAATGACTCCAAGCAGTTTTTTACTGAACGATTGTTTGTGTCGTTGGCTTTATCAATAATAAAGAGGCTAAAAGAACTAGTTTGTAATAACGAGAACTAGATATATGATTTGGTAGCAGTTCACCAGATCGTCTTTAGAGTTTCGTTTAAACAGAGCTTGGCGTGAAGCAGCATTAAATCTCGGGAGTCGGGAGTGACGAGTACGATCGGGGTCCAGTCTAGTTTTATTTGCCATGTTGTATTGACTGTATGAATATTCTATTAATAAAATAAGTAAGATATTTTTTTCCGTTAATATTAATTATTTATTGTTTAAAATTAGAAAACATTACAAGTAAAGTAATACTACCTTAAAAGTTAAAACAAAAATAGAACATAATGAAATACCCGTATTTAAGTTTAAAAAGAATTTTTAAGAATTAACAATGTTTTGAAAACATTTTACCATTTTTAACATTTTTTATTTGCTATGTTGCCGTATTGACTTTATAAATGTTCTATCAATAAAATAAATAATTAGTTTTTTTTTCTTTAATATTAATTCTTTATTATTTAAAATTAGAAAGCATTACAAATAAGGTAATACTACCTAAAAAGTTAAAACAAAAATAGAACGGAATGAAATACACTTATTAAAGTTTATAAACATAAGAATTAACAATGCTTTGAAAACATTTTGAAAGTTACAAAAAAATCTAAATAATTTAAGATCTAAAAGTAAAAACTATAAATATACCATACGGACAAAATTAAAGTTATTTACAAATTATGATTTAAAAATAAAATTGCGTGTTCTCTTTTTGCAGATAACCTGCTTTTCCGCTCGGACACGTTTATTCCTGCTTTTGAATATAATACCACTATGAAAAGCTCACAGAACAAGTCGGTGCTTCCCCCGCGTTATGACGTTCAGATAATGCTACATTGCCAGTAATTTTAGGAGCGGTAAAATATGCACCACGATACTGCAACGTTGCAATATTTCCGATAAATGGTTAAAATCCTTTACGTCATGATACAACAACAACATTACGCGGCTTTTGCCTTTAGTTATTGTTTTAGTTGGATTAGACTCACCAAAACTAATCTAAAAGATATTAAAAAAAAAACACTCAAAGTAGGTCAAACCATACGTCACATTCGTTTTTTGCATAATTTTATTTTTTAAACAAAAAATATACAAAAAAGAAGAAAGGCCGAAGTCTCAAATCCGTACCATCACACTGAAAATCGGCTACTCTGCCACGTAGCTATTAAACCACCAATAAAATAATTAATAAATCATCTGCTCATATGTTCCGGACAAGGTTAAAGACCGTCATCTCTCGACGGCTAGCGGAAACTCAAACGGATGACGGCAAAACTATACCAATTGGTTTACGTTAAGGACTACAGTGACTTTCTAGTGTAAAGTCACTGTATTAAAGACGCGCAAACAGCGACGCAAGACGCAAACGTTTACAATCTATAGCCCAGGCTTACGTAAATAATTTTCAATATAAAAATTTAAAAAAAAATCATCTCCAGAACGTGGATTCGAACACACATGAGTTGCATCCAAAGTTGAGAACCCTACCACTGAGCTGGGAAGCCCACACTGAACATTAAACAAAACATGTTTATATTCTGCCCAAATAAACGACGAACCAATAGGAAGAACATTGAACAGTATGTGGTGTGATTAGCATGATCCGCACCACTGGCTTTAAATGGGATAAGAAAGTCAATGTCCATGCGTTAAACAAGGTTGAAGTCCCGTATTTCACTTTATCCAGTTTCGGAATAGGGATATTTTGAGTCACGTGATCAACCATGTATCTGTTGGTTAGTTATCACGTGCAGAATGAGAATGATAACACAATTTTGATTAATGTTTTTTGCTTCTTGTTTTGTAATTTGATTGTTGTTAATATTTGACAGAAATCAAAACTAATCAAAAGTCTTATACTATAAGAAAGCTTACGTTTTAATATGTTTTATGTATTAATGCAGCAAATGAAACGATAACTTGAGTTATAGTATTTTGTAGGTTTTTAGGCCTACAGGTTAGTTTCGAAAGTAATTATTTTCAGTCATAACATAAAGTTTCCTGGCCTCTCTTAAAAGGAATCCCCTTAAATATGTGGGACTCATCAATGTTTTTAAGTACTTTAACTCCTAAGTTCTACGTAGCCCTGACTGGAACTTCTTCTTTAATATCAGGATTGATACTAATATTTGAATGGTGGTACTTCAGGAAATATGGAACTTCGTTTATTGAGCAGGTAGGCACAAAATTTAACTTTATAGACAATGTTTTAAGATTTCATCCAAAAATTAATTTATATATATATAAACACAGATATGCAGCGTCCAGTGCACTGCTGAAGGATTTATACTCTTTCCACTCATTTTAATAGTCTTCTATCAGTTTAAAAGAGAAACATGTAAAATATTTGTTCGAGGATATGGATATTGGATCCTTCCTGCCATGTTATTACAAGTGACGAAAAGCAAATTTTACAGAAGCAGATTGTCTAGCATTACATTTTCCTACAAATAGCAGGGAGGTACACTAATTTTATTACCTACTGTGTCCCCCATCCATAACTTTTTAAAGTGAAAAAGAACCTATGCATTTGTGAGTTCAAAATGACAAATGAAATCATTCTAACAACACATAAGATTTTGCCAACAGAATAAAATACTGTGGGGGATAGGGGGGGCACTCTCCCCATACCCCTATATGCTCTTTCCTGTGTACAAGTATTTCATTTACACTTTGATGCCTATCTGCCATCCGATTTCATCATCCGAGACATAAGAAAACTTTAAATACAAAAGATTTTTCATTTATATTTTTTAAGAAAATCAGAAATTAAAGAAAACGTGAAAAAGATAAATATAGGCACAATTGACATCTGAATACATACATTTGCAACATTTCAAATCGATACAATAATAGAAATTAGACTAAAATCGATTTTCTAGTTACATACAAGTGAAGCTAATAAAAATGTGTTAATAAATAATTCAAAAGGGGTTGTCTTGTAGGTATCTATAAATCATATTAGTCCATGGATAAGTGGAGAGTATAGAGAAGATAACACAAACAATTCTCAGCCTGCACAAGCCCCAGTCCCTGAATGTAAAGTGTGGAGGAATCCTCTTGGTCTGTACCGTGGAGCTGAATACCAAAGATTTTATTGGGCAACAAATAAAGAACCATTGACATATTATGATATGAATTTATCAGCACAAGATCATCAGACTTTTTTTACATGTGAAGCTGATGCAGGTAACACTTATATTGTATTTTTAATGAAATTTGAGATTAAATTATTTATTAGAATTAAAGAATAAAGATGTTAAAGCTCTGTGTGCTCTGTAAATAATTTCAAGTTTTGGTTTGTAGTGATTTTTGTCTTTGTGGTTGTTTTCATGCAGAGCATAAACTGTGTTTATTGTAAAAAATTCAAAGACGTTGATCTTTAGTTAAATTAGTTATTTGGAAGATTAGAGCACAAATTTAATTTAAAAATCCAAATAAGTATTGTACAGACACTACCATTTATTATTCATCTTAACCTTATCTTTAAATTAATTGATCAAGAAGCTAGTAAACAGTGTGATTTCCATTTTTTAATACAAACTATCTATCTATATCCGTATATTTTGTGTGGAAAAGGAGCTGATTTAATTTTAACAGTGTATTTATTTACACATGATGGAGGCCAGTGACCTGAAATATGTTTTGGTTTACTATTTTTGATTAAATTGAACTGTAAAAACAATGCCCAGTATATTCTTTTGCAAAAGGAAGACCCAAAACCTCAGCATTGCCATGCATTTAGCCATTGAACCAACAACATACTTTTGTCAGGAAAGTTGTGCATCTTAATGGGAATTAAAGTTTTCAAATTTTTGTTAAGTAAATTGGCATCATTAATAGTATTGTACAACAATTGAGAAATACTATAATTATTCAATATCCTACCATATTCATTACAAATATCTATATACAGTACACTATTTTGCATAAACCTATTAACATAGTCTTTTTCAGAAAAATCCTCTATAAATATTCCCCATATTTTCAATGACCTCTTGCTTGGCATGAGGTTTGACAAAGAACATGTTTATGACATTCTCAGAACAAACTTTCCTCAATGATTTATCGAGATTTTTGACAGTTTCTCTCTTTATCTCTTCTTCTAGATTACTGATTTCAATCAAATTATGCCTGGTTTTCACATTCAAGTACCCTTATGGAAGTAACCATGACTCTGTTAATGTTATTTAATTCTTTAATTTCGATATGCAGGCTTTTTAACTTCTCTACCTGGTTTGACATATTTTCTTCTAGGGATACTTTCTGTTTTTGGATAGAAATAATTTCATTTTTCGCCTCGAAGAGCTCTTCACGTTTTTAATTTACTGCGTCTTTCAACGTTTTTCTCAGAAAATATTGCCTCATTATCAAAATCTTGGGTCCGTTTTCTCTCCCTTTTAAACAATTTATTACTTTCTTTTAAGTCGATTTTTAACTGTTTGATTTCACTATGCAGAGAAGGAATTATCTCATTTTTTTCTTCTTCCAGATCATCCCACTACTCTGCATTCTCTTGTACTTGCTGTTTTAACTTATGATTTTCACTATGAATTTTATCCAGGTCTTGATTCATTTGTGTGAAGAGGGGATTTTCCATGATGGTATTATGTTTACATTCTACTGAACAGTAGATTTTGTGCCTTTCAATTTTAATATGCTTTTTAAAATCGCGTTCTAAGTAGCTAGGATGGAACACACTTTGACATGAGATACACCATAAGTTACTAGATAATTTGTTAGCCCAGCATTTGAACCTGTTTTTAGCCTCCATCATATTATTTTTATTGTGCTTTACAAAGGCACAATAATAATAACACATTAAATTAAGGTAGGATTAATATAGAGGATAAAAATTGGACCATAATTCTCTACAATAGGTTTTTAAACATCCCCGGTATTTCCCAGGAAATACCTATGTAGCACCGATTCTTCAAATTAGCACTATTTATTCCAAATAAGAACTATTTATTCCAAAAATGCACTATAAAAACGTTATCTTATTTTATACCCACACAATCACTTGAACCCAATTAGTTTCCAAGGCCCATTTTTTTTATTGTAAGTGTAGATAAGGAGAACAATAGCAAAGATATACGATTTCTTTACTATTATTTAGAAACTTAAAATATTGGAACACAGTTTTTCACGTTTTTCACTATTAATACAGTTTACATAGATCTGAGAATGACACAGTTAGATGGGGGACATTTTCAAAAACAGAAACATATAAAAAATTACACAAACTTAAACTTTTAAAACAACAAAATAATTGATTATTTGGAAGCTGTTCAAATGCTTTAATGTCGAGAAATATGTTTTACATATTATGAATATAGAAGTTTCTTAGTTCTGCATGACAAATCCGCTGTATTTAGGGATTTCACTTAAAGGAATGAATGAATTGAACAAAAGTGAGGACTTAACCTCAAAACAGAGGCAAGAGAGAACCATTCTAGTGGCTAACGTCAAACAATATAGAAAACTTCATTTAAGTCTGTTATAAATAAGGGAAATAAACTACATGTGGAAGGAATAGTGTACACTGGGAATCAATTACGTCATATAAAAGAGTCAGAAAGCTCTGTAGAGTTTCCCAGTAAATTTGATGAATTATTAAAATTTCAAAACCCTGAAAAAAAAATTAACAAGAATTGTTAAATAAGACTATATTTTGTATGTAAAAACCAAAAATGTTCTCGTGACCAGATCAAACACTACCCTATTTAATTAAAGGGTATTGTGGTGATCTTAAATGCCGTTTACTGATTCTTTTTAATTTGACAACGAAAAGCAATGTTTGAAACATATATTTCCTGAAGAGAGGAAATATAGTATAATAATATAATAAAATATACCAGTACTCAAGGAAGGAATCTGGGACCTTATTTTATGTTTTATTTGTTAATGAACTACAAGAAATTTTGAATAACTCCAAATGTTTAATATATGCCTGCGATTGGAAGTTTTATAAGGAAATAAATACCCAGGAAGACAAAATTTTCAACACAATATTGAACCCATTAATGCATGGATTAAAAACAATAAACTTTACTTAAATCCTGCTAAATGTTCTGTTAAAACAAAAAGTAATAAGTATATATTATGACTATAAAGTTTCTATATAATCTTAGCTTCAATGAGCGCATAATAAATATAGTAAATTTGGCATAGAACATGTTAAGATTTGTTATGAGAAATACAGTGGATTTGTCATGTAGAACTATAAAACTTCTGTATTTCATGTTTTTCAGAAGCAAGTTGGAATTTGGGACCTGAGGTCAGAAATATATTTCAAAAAGATAGAGACTGTACAAAATAAATTTTTAAATTTTTTATATTGCAAAAAGTATAAAGTTAACTTAGATTATTCACATTATGATGATGCTAGAACTGAATTTGGAATAAGCAAACTTACAGACAGAAGAAAATCATATACACCCGTTTTCACTAAAGAGGTTTAAATGTAGACCAGGTGTAACTTGACTGGTGTAGGTTTAAGATGACATTTTTAACAATTGGTCAAATAATATCTGGCAAACTGAGAGTTTTAAGTACCATGGCAACTAGACCTGGTCTATCTTTTAAACCTTTTTAGTGAATATGGGGGGTAATGTTTTGTTTCTAGTAAATATTCTAAATGCACAGCCAGTTTGACTTATTGAGAAAAATATGTTTTTATATCCCAGCCCAACCACAAAGGAGTTGAAGTCTATTATTTTTTAATTTTTCATTAACAAGTATAAGAAAGAATTTTCTTATAATAAGAATATGCAGAATTGAAAATGATGTTTTAAAAGAGTACCAATTTTCTAAACATATTTTTTAATGAAGGGCGTAATAAGTTTGCAAAGGTAGTGTTTAAGTTACTAAGTGGCACCAGAAAAACTATATAAAATTTTGTTTTTGTTCTTCTATTTAAGTTTAAAGTTATTTTCTTGATAATAGGGTTAAGTAATGGTGTATAATATGAACATAATATATGTTCATATTATACACCATTTTTTTGTTTACTTTTAGTAGTGCTACAATAGGACTATCGCTTAGTTATTAGATTTAAACATACACCATTAATTGTAGTGCAGTAAGATATATTGATGTAAATGTAAATTAAGTTAATACAGTGTATGTTTTACATCAGTTAAATAAATAAATAAATAGATTATCGAATGTCCCTCTATATCAAGAAAAGCTGCTAGCAGCACTTCTTTATTTTTAATTATATTCTCCACCTTGCTAGTTAGCTTGTGAAGAGCCAGTTCAGTTGATCTTCTTGTCCTGTAGGCATGCTGATCTTGATGAAAATAAGTTTCCTCCAGAACATCGTCATGAATATATATATATATATATATATATATATATATATATATATATATATATATATATATATATATATATATATATATATATATATATATATATATATATATTTATATATATATATTTATTATCTACCAGTTTCTCCATACCACAAAGCACATAAGGCTTATATGCTTCTGGTTCCGTGTGGTTTGGGTATAAACGAGACTCTGGTCAATCTCCATATCTTTGGTGTATAGCCTAGGGCTAAACTAGCCCTAAAAATAGTGCACAGTCTGAGAATTAGTGTATGCGAACCTGCCTATAGCACAGTGCTTAACTGCCCACCTAACCCTGGAAAGTGAATCTGAAATAGTTTGGTCATCGTGCCCTTGCCAGTTGCCATATATGCCCCAGTGGCCATAACCAGGGATTGTATAGTATGCTGAGTGTCCTTCGAGAGTACCTTTTTTTGGAGCCTGGCACATTCCGAAGTCATTTCTACCTCCTCACAGTACCTTCTCCACGATTCTCTCTTTGCCTTTCTCAGCTCCTTTTTATTTTTGCTCAGGGGAGGTTTTACAGGCTTCCCATATTCTCATTCTTTTTGCCTGATTTCAGTTACGTCATATTGTTTGTTTACTTGCATTGAGGTAAGAGTTCCACCAGGTAACGTTCCTGTCTGAGGCTCTCACAAGAAGTGGCAGTTGTCATCATAAGCCGAGTTTGCAGCGCCTGTTAGATGCTCTGCTGCCAGCTCTAGAGTGGTATATATTATCGTTTTTTAATGTGCATCAAGGTCTATTTCAAAAACCTCCCACACTTCGTTTTCCCCAGATTACGATATGTTTCTCTTTGCAGATTAATGCAAGAAATGTCAACACGCATATTCTATAATTTGAACAGCCCACAGTACTCGTCAGACACATGCCAGTTTTCAACAAAGCCATCGAGCCTATTGTTCGCTCTCTCACTATCCTTTGCAATTTGTATTGCCACTATTAAGCACCCCTTTCAACACTGCAGAGGCTGCTTTACAGTGCTGGAGATTCGCCTGGATTAACCTTCCAGTCTTTTAATAGGCTTTCAACTGGGAAGGCTCAAGTTTCCTAAAGGATAGTAGGGTCTGTCCTGTCTCTTTTACTTTTGAGTTAAAGAGTCTGACAAGGGCCTATTTTGCCCTTGTTTTCTTCTTTTTCCCGATTCCTTTCTTATGGTTTCTCCAGTCTGGCAGTATTTGCTTTATTTAGCTGGGATTTTTTCCTTAGTCTGGGACGCAGATTCCATTTTCTGCCTTTTGGGTCTTCCCTCTTTCGGGCTTCAGAAAGTCTCTTTGTCTGCAGTCCGATATTTTCGACATGAAAAGCCTTTACGACCGATCCTGCAGCAGCTGTGCTGGCTTCCTTCTGTTCTGGATGGTCTACCATTTATTTTTTTTTAAATTATTTATTGTGCCACAAGAACCTTAAACCACACAGGATAGTTACATCGGCGATTTATTTCCGTCAGTTTAGCGGGAGCGAGTCTTGCTGCATTGACGTCGCCTGGCCTGCTCGAAACAAGTTTCATGCATTATTTATATAGAAGGATATTATGGTTTAGCCTTTTGATGCTGTTATTTTGATTTCTAATTCAATAAATTACTACAAATTTTATATTAAACTAATAGAGCAACATTACCATATGCATTTCGGTCAATAAGAAATGGTCAATTGCTCATCAAAAAATGTTTTAGAAATTCATATTTAGACATAAAAATAAATGATTAGGAAATAATTTAAACATTATGTTAAGAGAAAAATATATTATTATTAGCGCCTTCTTAATGCTTGAATTTTTGTTATATTATGTACTTTTATGACAGGATGTGTTAAATCGTTACATAGAAATAAGCACTTTTTCATAATTTAGGTACCCAAATGTATTAACTTAAAAAGCATATAGGTAAAGTGATTTTCAATTAAGAAAGTAATAAACCTGATATTACGATTTTTTAATAATTTTTACTATTGTCATACATATTTTTAAAAATTAAAAAATAATGCATTCTAAAGATTTCAAAAAATAGCTTAATATAACCACTTTTAAAAAGAAATTGGAAACAAAAAACCAAATAACTACAGAGGCTTCTGATACCTAAGTATAAATAGCTTTTAGATTAATTAACAAAGTTGAGTTTTGCATTAATACTAAAAAAGCGACAATCCAGAGCAAAAATTAAAATTAAAAGTACCTGCTATGTTAAAAGAAAACACAACTTGTCTGAAAAATTAATAAAAAAATAATAAAGAATCCAAATATATTTATAACTAACCTTTTCGTATTGCACCGTTGTACCCACTGTTTCTTCATAATAATTAATTTTGGAAACCTATGAAAAGTTACACCTGACAAGTGATTTTTGTAACTATTTTTGCAATTATACACAGCACACATATTCCCAGACATGGTTTTTTTATGAAGACTTCTGCAGAAGTAAATATATCAGTTATAAAAGAAGTTTAATTCTTTCCTTAGCTAATTACGTTTCACTATGTACAAACAACACTTTTTCAAACTTGTGTGACCTGTTACCACTTGTAAAAACTAAAGAATATTGAGGAAACAATGCTTAAAAGGCAAATTTCTATTACAGAGCAATGTAACTAATACTAAATCTTTATACTGACAAGGCCGGAGTCACGTCACTCACCCGGTCATTGACCTTTGCGGTCTGCGAGAAACGGCGAACGTTAGGCTTACGAGAAGTTACTATCCTGTGTGGTTTATGATTCTTGATTATGCCATAAATTCACATACAGTGGCAAGGCGTCGTCAATATCAGATCTACTAAGCAATACTACAACAGTTACACAGTTATAGAGAACTTAAAATGACAACCCCAAAAAAACTTTAACTGCTTTATATCATGGACCCCTTTTCGAAAAACGCAGTTCAGATCTCACAGGTAGATGTTTCATTTTAGCTGTCAGAGAGGGAACTCTTAAATCCCTATCAGTTGGAAAAAGATGGGGGTGCTTTTTAACAAATAAAACCAAAGAGAGGTATTACAATTATGCAGTTTCAACATGCAACGGGTGCTTTTGTATGTTGAAGATTTTATTTGCTTTAGAAGAGGTACATCAAAATATAATACTTTTGTTATTATAGATTGTGCAAATGAAAAATAATGTATAAATATTCAATTCATTTAGCCTAGACCTCAGATTAATAATGTCATCCTTCCAGGATAACTGTTCATCAACATGCACACCCAGAAGCCCCAATCTGACATCATTTGTCCCCCCGACAGCAAACTTTAAAAGGTCAGTTATCCGCAGGTTCAAAAACAATGCGTTGTTTTCGCAATAACGAGGTATAGCCTTTGCGGACTCGCTGCCGATTATAGAAAGCTCAACCCAAGAGTCCGCAGCCAGAATCACTGACGTGTCATCCGCAAACCGACAAACCATTCTAAAAATCTGTTCTGACAACTCATTAACAGAGCATGAAGAGAAGTGGGTCCAAAATAGATCCCTGGGGGACACCGTGTGACACTCCCATCACCCCAGATCTGCCCACCATGGATTGCCATTTCCAATGCATATACATTGATATCTCTCAGATAAATAAGACCTGAATAGTGCAGCACCAACTCCACTTACTCCACAGGCTTTCAACTTATGTAGAAGTTTCGGATAATCCAAAGTGACGAAGGCCCTTAAGAGATTAAAGAATAGCCCAGCTGTCTTTTTTTATCTAACTCACAGAATATTTGATCAAAGGTGGTTATGATAGCAAGATCAGTTGATTTACCAAATGTAAAACCAAATTAGGTGAACTAATGGCTCAGCGATAAACTCAGTAAGCTGCTTTAAATAAAAATACTGGTACTTCATCCAATACAGCCGATCTTTTATTTGGCAATTCTATTATTCTCACAACCTCCAGAACATCAGCGGGTGTTAAGAAAAAAGTAGATTGCACAGATTTACTGCTTGTGAACTGTTTTAAACCTTCATGAGAGATAGTCACCCAGAAAGCCTGGCTGAATAATTGTGCATCAGATTCAGGCTCTGCAACAGGAACATTGGATGGTAATATTACAAATAATGAGAAAATATATTTTTAAATTTATCCTATTTGCATCAGTCACCCTTGTAAGCTCATTCCAATTCTTATTTGCCAAAGCATTCAGCAGTGATATAAATTGATATGATATGAGTATGAATTGACAGAAAACTCAACATTGAAGTCACCAGCTAAAATATAATTAGGTTTAAAAGTTGATACAAATTACCTACAAACTGCTCTACAGAACTAGATGGAAAACAATATAAACAGATTAATAAACACTTCCACTGGCATTCACTTAAGATGTTATAGGTTTAAGATGACATTTTTAACAATTGAACAAATAACTTTTCTAAATGTCACAATTACAAAATGGCAGTGACATAAGCGAAAAATAACTGGCAAACTAAGAGTTTTAAGCACCATGATAACTAGACCTGGATCAACTCTTAAACCTTTTTAGTAAATATTGGGGTTCAAGTTTTTACATTTAAATAAACTGAGCATTCAAAAAAAATTATCTAAGTTATTAGTTAACATAGGCACACTATTATTCACAAGGTCTTCTCTAACTAGATTTCTGTTCCGCCTCCTTTCTCTTTCCCACGGGAAAAATATGATGTTAACTTGAAGTTATTGCACTCAGAACTTGTTATTGTCTTTTATGTCACGAGCAAAGGGGTTGTCGGCAGTTATTTTCTCTTTGTAGGAAGCTTGATTGAAAATTTGGAATTCAAGTATCAGATGTTCCCAGTAGATTTTCCAAAGTTCATCTAATTTGTTATTTTTAGCAGAATTAAGTGATGCATTAGTATATGTTCTTTAATGATTTGATATTATATAAATTATCCCCTTTAATTACCTTATTATGATCCAAGTGTGAATCAACTGAAAATATGTTAAGAATGATATACTTAATTAACTCCTCCTTGCCGTCATAATAGAATCCCACTTTTTGGTTGCACTCTTGTTATATGGCAGAAACCAACAGTATTCAGAAGTCCCTTGCACTGTTTTCTTTAAAGCCAGGTTAAGTTGGTAAAGATGATCATTTGATGCAGTTCCATAAGGTGTGTATGAGGGACCCACAGTAATAACATTTTGTGTTCGAATTAACAACCTTTCGTTTAAGGTTTTTCCTCTCACTGCCTGTTCAGGACCCACAAATATCAGCATAAAATCTTTCTTTGTGAAGTTTCTGTTCAGCCTAATGTTCTTCTTAAGATCCTCCTATAACCATTCTTTCACTACATTATCAGTACAAAAATATTTTAACAAACGGCTACAACCCATAACCCTCATATTCTCGTCAATAATTAGAATTTTTCTTGCAGCAGTGCTGGAGCCTTATACATCTGCTCTTCGCACAGGAAAGTCATCTCCTGTGTATGTATCTCCATTGACAATGCAGCGATTTTGCTTTAGGTTGCGTCCTTTTGAACTTCCTTTGCACAGAAACAGTTCTTGCTGTTTGGCATTCCCTATTTTGGGTTTTAGTCAATGTCGAAGTAGTTTTATTCTCATAATTTTTATTTTTAAAATATTAATTGTGGTAAGTTGTTCTTCAATATTTAATTTCTTATGTGGTTCTTTTTTATTCAATTTGTGTCTTATAGGGTTCTTCTTGGGCATAAACTTCATTTTCAAATGTATATGTAGATGCTCTTTTTAGCTTTGCAATACAAAAATTGTTCTGTTCAATTTCTTTGTTCTTTAAGGATTTCAAACAGGTCATGATCTGCATCGTTGACAAGATCACTGTTATTAGAGTTTATTGAACAAAAGATAAAATTTCCATGTAATGAGGTATAGTTCTTGACATCTTTTATTGCACAACTAGGCTGAAATATCATAAACATACCCAGTTTTTTTTAACCTTCTTGCAACATTTAAAAGTTAGGGCCTTAGTTATTACAAATTAATATTCTCAAAAGATATCCGCTTGAAAACCACAATTTTTCACACACGAAAACCATTGTAAACAAACAACATGGCGTCGTGAATTTATTTTTTATTTATTTTGGTTCCCGTCTCAGTTATTGTTTTTACCGAGGAGTCGTTTATGGCCGAGTGTTCCTCGTCAGATGGGTTTTCTATTTCTTCTTTGTCCATGTTAGTCCCACCAGTAGCTAGGGAAAGATTATTCCCCACGCCGGCACCCCCGCGTTACTGTGGTAAGGCTTTTTTTACTTTGGGACTTTCCGGTTTCCCAAAGGCTCCGTTTACGATACCTGATTATGGCTCAAGTATCATACAGTCCTCGGCACAGCCCTCACACCTTGGCTTAAGTGTCCCTCTTGACTTCGCTGCCTCAGATTAGGCCACGTCGTCAGTGAGACTGCAGGGTCACAACCTCTATTTTTGGTGCATATGTTTGAGTATTCTTACAATGAGAAGGTTCTTTTTTTTTTGTTCTTCTGCTCTTCTAGTTTGATTTTTGCTTTAAGTATGGTAACTTTTTGTTGTAATACCATATTTTCTTATCTCAGTTTCTTTATATCCAAAATCAGATTTTCATTTGCAGTTTTCTAGTCATTGAAGCAGTCTGACATGTGCTGTACTGTCTTTTCCAGGTTTTTCATCAGCATGGATTAAGGAATTCCTTTTAGCAGACCTTTATAACAGTTTTTGACTTTTTTTCATCCATCCGCCATCAGTCTAGTGAAGAATTAACCTTTCTACAAACATTTCCACGTTTTTTTATTTCCCAGATTTTTCAGTGTTTTCAGCCGCCACGTTTTAAAAGTAACTGTTACATTATTTAAAACAAGGAGTCAGGTTATCGACTTTAGTTCTTTATTTTAATTTCGTCAGGAAACAACGCGCACAATGTAAACAACGTCTGTAAAAAACACTTTAAACATGAAATTTCCACTGTATTACAGATTATCCATTTTTGTAACTCCCTATACTGCTTTTCAAGCTTTTTAATGTATTTCGCCTTTTATCAAAAAATATATCGGACAAAAATATCAATGTTTACTTTGAGATAACATAAAATTTTAAGTTTAAAAATTTTTTATTTTGGTAATATTTATATTCGTATAATAATAATAAGGGGACCTGCCATTTTCGATTAAGTTGATTTTTGTTAAAATTAAGCTGGTTTTAATATACTATTTTCTAATATATATAAATATAAGATCTTATAATATACTTTCAGGAAGAGCAGAATATGAAATAATGCAAACTGCATGGCGAGAAAGAAATCCACAAGTTAGGCTTAAAGCAGCGCACAGTGCCATTGAGAAAAATCCAGATTGTGCTACTGCATATATTTTATTAGCCGAAGAGGAAGCTACAACTATTACAGATGCGGAGAAAATCCTTCGGCAAGCCTATAAAGTTGCGGAAGCAAATTACAAAAGGTCACAAAGCCTGCAGCATCAAGGAGCTTTAATGGAAGCACAGCACAGAAGGTAATATATATATATATATATATATATATATATATATATATATATATATATATATATATATATATATATATATATATATATATATATATATATATATATATATATATATATATATATATATATATATATATATATATATATATATATATATATATATATATATATATATATATATATATATATATATATATATATATATATATATATATATATATATATATATATATATATATATATATATATATATATATATATATATTTATATATATATATATATACAGGATGTCCCAAAATTAAGAGTTAATATTTTTACATAGTAATCTATGCCATAAAAGAAGACTGAAATGCCATGTAAATATATCAAAAATTGCTTCGTTAGAGAGAAAAGTCACCTTAACGTTTTTCTGCTAGATTTTTCGATTTATAATTTCAAATTATTAAAATTTAAGATTTTCTAGGAAAGAAAGGTACTCTTGGTTTGGTTCAGTACATAGTAAATAGTTTAAAAGGACATGGCATAGTTTAAACATATTTGGGGTCTGGAAATAATTAAATAATTGTGTTTCTATTTTCAACTGAAAATTTTAATTTTAAATTGAAAAAATCTGCAGGAAAAAGTTATGGATACTTTTCCCTCTCCCCCTCTCATTTGGGACGCCCCTGGTTTAATACTGATATTTTTGAGTTCAGGATTCGACTCATCATATAAAAGTTATCAAAATGTTCATAATCTCTAAATCGAAAATATTTGGGAAAAACTAATCTCTAACGAAGCAGTTTCGACATATATTTACGCCATTTTAGTCTTTTTTTAAGACACAGATTACTCTATAAAAATATTACCCCGACATTTCGGAACACTCTCTATACATTCAAGGGGCTTAAAAGACATGGTGGGGCTCAACTTTTGCTAAGCTCCTGTGTACAAAAATCACTTTTAAACACTTACAAGCAATACTCTTGATCATATTTTTTTCAAACAAATTTCATGTATAAATTTGGACGTACAGAAGTTTATATTTAAATATTATACTAATAAATAAATGGCTATTATTTTGTAATGGAAATGATAATATACATATGGACACGGTGACAAAGTCTAGCATAGTTAGTATACTTAAACCGGCGGAGGGTTTTTGCGGGGACGCAAATTTATATAGAAGAAAATACTGAAAATATCCCTGATCTTAAGATCACTATAAACTTGCCACTTTTGAAAGTACATTCGCAGAGCACTCTTATCTTCAAAATATTGTCTATTAAAACATATGGTTTCAGGGAGGGTATTTTGAGGGCATGTAGATTATTTATCATAATTATAACATTTACCATTGCTGTTATGTATACAGGGGGTCCCACTTAAGATGGATGCAAGCCAATATCTCTCGTTTCTTAGCGGATTTTTTTCATTTTTGGTACGACAGTGTAGGATTATGGTGTGCACATTTCCCTCAGACTTACCGCTAAGAAGTACGGGACCTGATAGGCGTACATTTTAACGGGTTTTGAATTTTTTTCTTTCAAGAGTAATCTACCTTTAGGACCTGATTTAAATCAAATCTAATTAATGCTGTCGACTAACCATCATCCAAAATACTTAAGTTACAATTTTTATAAATATTGATACAGGGTGTCAAAAAATTCTTAACTTTGAATATTTTAAGAACCATAATGAAACTTTCTACGACGCGACGCCACTGTATTAATAACTAGATTATAACAACCTTCCTTATTATTAATGCCTTTAATAAAGAAATATTTAAGCCAATATATCGATTGTTTCGTAACAGATTTTTTTCATTTTTCGTGCTAGAGTGTAGGAGAATAGTCTTCATCCAAAATACTTAAGTTCTGATTTTTGTAAAGATTGATACAGGGTGTCATTAAAATTTTTTAACTTTGTTCAATTATTTTGAGATCCATTATGAAACATTTTACGACGCTACGAAACTGAACTATCAAGTAGATTATAACAACCTTATTAATAATCCATTTATTATATTTTAGATAGCTTCCAGCTTAACTAAGATGCGAGGGCTATTAGAAAAATAAATATTTTAAATTATATACAAAAATAATTATTTTCCATTTTGCTTATAATGAATAATACTATCATATACTGCATTTTAAACCTGGATATTCACTAGATGAGTACACTTTTTTCGTTGGGAAGTGTTAATTTAAAAAATAATTTTTACGATTTTGAACTAACGGAATATTTCATGTCGTTTTATTAAGGAATAATTAAAAAATCGAAACAATTATTAATAAAAAACACTAGAAACTTTAAAAACTATTAACTAAACGTTGAACTAAGTACTAAAAGAACTAAAAGTCAATATCTTTAACCAAACCACTGTAATTTCTATAACATTTTTGCCTACATGCTTGTTTTATTTGATGTTTCAATTCTTCCAGTGTCCCTGGACGAGTTTTGTACACATCCTTTTTGATGGTTTCCCATAGATAAAAATCCAGCGGCGTCAAGTCTAGAGACCTAGGAGACCATGCTACAAAAGGACTATTACGACCAATCGATGTATTTGGATAATTTTCATTAAGGAATCGTCTTACAAATGTAGCATTATGGATTGGAGCGCTATCTAGCTTAATATACAAGTGTTCTCTATATTCTAACGTCAAATCATGAACATATTTCGCAATATTCATTTTGAAAGAAGGCTAAAAATTCCGCACCATTTAAGGTTGAATTAAAGAAGAAAGGTCCCAATAATACAGTCTTTTAAAATACCTCACCACAGACATCACATTTACTTTTTCAGAATATTGACTTTCACTATTGATTACCCAATGAGGATTCTCCAATAGGTATCTAATATTTTGAGAGGATACGATCCCATTTGTAGAAAACGTCGCTTCATCAGTAAATAAAATTTTTTCAAATATACTAGGATCTTCGTAAAATTTGGCTTGCATGGTTAGGCAGTACTCCATTCTTCTCTGGTCATCACCTGGTTGTAAAGCGTGCAAAAATTTTGGTTTAAACGGCTTAATATCATTTCTTCTCAAACATCTTGAAACAGAACTCTTTCTCCTAATATCAAAACTGGAATTTGGATTCAGCCGGAAATGATTTAAAATTCTTTCATCTTGTGGATGATTTCTATGCCGTCTGACTTTTTCATTCATCACCGAACCCGGTTGATTAAACATTTGATTGATTTTAGAAACCGTGGTGTACGATATTAAATGTTCGCGCATTGTATCCCACTAATCTCTCTATTTCTACTTTTTGTGCCAAGCTCAAACGCTTTTGAAATTATCTGTCTACTACACAAATTTTATAAATAGTAATAATGTACTACTACTAAGTCGTTTTGTAATTATAGGGATTTAATGAAATATTCCTTTAGTTAAAAATCGTAGAAATTATATCTGGAGTCATCTAGCTAAAGAATATCCAATTTTAGAATGCTGTATAAAGGGTGTTACAAATTGTAAAATATGCGTGGGGATCTCGGAAATTGTAAGAAATTGCAGAAAACAAAGTTGGTTAAATGGAAGCAAAAATGCGAAATTAGATGGTAACTAACAGTCCGTATACAAATTTATAAATTTCCAAACCATTTCGGAGATATTTGCGTAAATACGATTTTTCCCTATTTTGTATTTATTTTCTCCTGACTATTTCAGTAGGTATTCAAATATAAATTTAAAATCTCCATCGGCATTTTTTCACAAGGTAGTATTATCAAATTTTAAATGCGGCGTTTCGTATTCGAGTCACCATCATCGATCTAATATTTTAAAGCTTGTGACCTCCCCCCTCACACTTGCCCCAAAAACCGTTGTTTGCTTTTTACACACACACTTTATTTTACATTTTTTGTGCAATTGTGATACGTCATTGTATTTGGGAGGCTCAATGCTTCAAGCAAATGAAAAAATTCAGGCCCGTATTTAAAAAAAAGGTGATGGTGGTGGCCGGAATACGCCAAGTCGTAGTTAGAATTTGAAGATTCAATCTTGTAGAGAAGAAAAGGTGGCAATATAACTGTAAAATTTATTTTTAAACACGTATTGAAAAAAGCCGGAAAGAAAATAAATCAAAATCGGGAAATATCGTATTTATGCGAATATCTACAAAGTGGTTTGGAATTTTGTCAATTTGTAAAGAGCATAATATTAATAAGCACCAAAATGCGCAACTTTGACTTAATTTAACCAACTTTGTATATCTTACGGTTTCCGAGATCCCCATGCATACACTCGAATTGTAACACCCTGTATGATAGTATTATTCATTACAAGTGGCGGCTCCTCCATTAGGTCATATGATCAATGACCCCCCAATAAATATTTCCAAACAGAAAATAATAAATAATTTATATTTTTTAAATTTGGAAATTCCTTCTATTATTCTAAGCGTGTAAACTCGTTAAATGTTCATGTTGATTCCGCGGCAGTCGCACTATCGATGCCTAGCACAGCGATCTCCGAAGGTTTCGTTTCGTTGGACCTCGAGGCTGGCGGCCCGCGATGTCCTCGTGTTTATAAACGGAGGCGAGTTTTTCCCGAGTGTTCCCGATTGAATTCGTATAGAGGCGCATAGGTAATATACGGCTTACGTTGCAAATTTTAAATCGTGTGATAGGTTGTGGTTACGATTGCGTATTTTTATAGAATTTATTTTATTTTCAAGGCTTGTTTGTTGATTTTGCGGTATAAATTAATTGAAAAAATTAATGTTTTAGATAATCGTAGACACAGTGGTTTAGAATCTTAAGACTTCTAGGAGCTGAACTTTGAGAAATGTCTCGAGTTTAACGCCAGATATCGACATTTGCCGGAACTCAAAATTCGGCAGACAAGTAAAGACAAAAACAAAAAAGTAAATTGTTATTTTAGTAAAAATATGTACGATTTATGTGACTGGATATGTGAATGCGAATGGATAAGGGCATTTTATTGTTTCATGTATTTGATTTTTCCGATGACTCTGTGGTGTAAATTATAAAAATTAGGAAATTAGGTGTATGTAAGTATGTATTGACCCCCCCCCCTCAAAAGTTAACTATGAACTGCCACTGAAGTACACTTTAAACTTTTTTTTGTAGTTAAAGATATAATTAATATAAATAATTAAAATAAAAATAAGAATTTTTAATGACATCATGCCAATCAATATTTATAAAATTCGAAACATAAGTTTATTAAATGACGACTATTCGATATCATCTATTAGATTTCATTAAAATTAGGACCTAAAGATAGATAACTCTTTAAAAAAGATAATTCACACCCCATTAAAACAAGAGCCTATAACATCCCGTACTTTATATCCCGAGGAAAAGGTGTGCCCCATAGTCCTACACTCTCGTACCAAAAAAGATATTGGCTTAAATTTTTGTTTTTAGTTTTAACATAATAAAATTGATTTTTTTTTCGAACAGCCGTCGTATCTTAGTTAAGACGGAAGCTGTCTAAAACGTAATAAAGGGATTATTAATAAGGAAGGTTGTTATAATCTAGTGGATAGTTCGGTAGCGTCGCGTCGTAGAATGTTTCATTATAGATCTCAAAATAATTAAAGAAAGTTAAGAATTTTTAATGACACCCTGTATCAATCTTTATAAAAATCAGAATTTAAGCATTTTGGATGATGACTATTCGACACAATCTATTCGATCTGATTTAAATTAGGATCTAAATGTAGATTACTCTTGAAAGAAGTAAATTCAAACCTTGTTAAAACGTGGCTCTATGAGGTCCCGTACTTCTCACCCGGAGGAAAATGTACGCCCCATAATTCTACACTCTTGCACCAAAAATGAAAAAAATCCGTTAAGAAACAATCGACATATCGGCTTAAATATTTCTTTTGTGGATAAACTTAATAAAATTGAAAATAATTATTTTTCAAACAGCCCTCGTATCTAAGATCGTATTTAAGATGGAAGCTGTCTAAAATGTAAAAAAGGGATTATTAATAAAGAAGATTTTTTATAATCTAGTTATTAATACAGTGGCGTCGCGTCCTAAAATGTTTCATCATGGTTCTTAAAATAATTAAACAAAGTTTAATGACACCCTGTGTCAATATTTATAATAATTGGAACTTAAGTATTTTGTATATTTACTATTCGATGGCATCAATTAGATTGTCCTAGGTCCTAAAGGTAGATTACTTTTGAAAGAAGAAAATTCAAACCTTGTTAAAACGTACGCCCATGAGATCCCATACTTCTTAGCCTGAGGAAAATGTACACACCATGATCCTACACTGTCGTACCAAAAATAAAAAAAATCCGCTAAGAAACGACCTAGATATTGTCTTGTATCCATCTTAAGTGGGACAACCTGTATGTAATATCTAATCAAAGATCGGATTGCAAAAATTCGCGAGCGGTTCTATGCGTCGAAAGTTTGTCTTACGACATTTTCTTCGCATATCTCTATGTGTTGCTTACTTTATAATATTATATATATATTTAAACTTTATAATACTGCCTCTTCTGTAGTTATTGCCATAATACTGTTGCCATGCAATAGTTCCATTGGCATTGAAAACCCACCTACACCTACACAAACACATTGTTGCCACGCTATTGTTTGAAAACCAAACCGAAAAAAAAAGAGTATACTCTATTTCAACCAGAGGCACTTCTGTTTAGTCCTAGTTGTTTAAGGTTTCGTTCATTTCCACTTTAGAGACGTGAGTGTGGATAATTTTCTTGTAATACTTAATTGTACTTCAATGTCCTATCCTATCTTCAATCCATCTATTAGTTGCTTTTTATATGGTTATTCAAAGTTAAAAATTGTATATTTAGTCGACAAAATTATGTACTATATAATGGTCTAACTGGTGCTCTGTTATGTCTTAAAGTAATCCTGGAAAACTGAGAAACATTTAGTCTAAAAGTGTCTTTTAAGTCGGACTGTTCTTCTAGGTAAAAAGGATAAATGGTGTCTGAAAATATCCCCGTTTCAAAGGGGCTAAAATATCAGGAGTAAGGATAACTTACTGTTTACATTTGTTAATGAGAAGAAAAATAGGTCACAAGGGCAAAATTTTCTACTATCTTCAATGCCGCCGGATGCAGTGTAAGTGTAAGCTCCATGCCACGTTTTACGATTTTATCTTTTCTGTCTGTCACATAAATGTTCATTGTTTGCGAGATAAAATACTTGAAAATCTGTGACTAGTTTACAGCATACTAATCCTAAGTGAAGCTAAGACTGAGAGTATGTTGTTCACTATCAGTACTTCTACTGATATAACAAGTGACCCGGTTTCAGTTCAATTCTTGGGTGTTAATTTGGACCAAATTGGTAAGGTTTCCAGTATACTGTCATCCGATATATATGGTTTAAGAAACTTAGTTGACACTGTCTCAAAAACGTGTTAATAATGACGTTCCATGCTTTGATTCAGTCACATATACGTTTTACTTTCTTGGTGATATGCGGCAGCAAGGTATAGAGTTTGTATACAGCCTAAAGCTATCCATGTAACTACAGGTTTGTCTTACCAAGCAGACTGTAGGTAGACAATTTAATATTATGACTTTGCCTTCAATACATATTTTCGAGTGTCTTAAATATGCGAAGAATAATTTAGTCTTTTACACTGGATGTGCATTCTTATAGGACCAGAAAAATAGAGAAATTTTTTAGTTGAATATCACTCAATAAATAAATTGAGATTTGCTTTGAACTATTTTGCAACAGTGTTGTTTAATAAACTTTCCAAAGATTTTAAGGTCTTCTAAAAAAGAAAGTTATTGATGTAATAAAAAAGTTTCTCATATCAATGGCTTTTATTCAGTTAATGAATTTTTTAGCTATAAATTTAAAAATACTACTTTAGACTATTATGCCTTGTATTCTGCAACATTGTCTTATTGACTTCGAAATTACCGTTTTAGATGAATATCGGCCGGTTGCAGAAAGCTCTCAATTAAAGTTCAGAATGTTTAACGGAATGTCAAATTTGTGTCAGCGTGTTTCTAGATTTTTGTAAGCCACTTGTCATATCCGAAAGCTTGGTTAAATATTCTAAACAGCAATTGAGCAATCGCAGGTATATTTTTAATTCATGTTTTTTTTTCTTTTAGTTTAGTAGTACTTTGAAGTGTATAAACATATCAATGTATTAACACCTTTAAATAAAACACATAAAACCAATAATTTTTGGGTAAATTTATAAAAAATATTAAATTAAAAACAAATTTATATAAAAATCAAAATAAATTAACTTGTAAAGATTGTACTCAGTGTAAAATTCTTTTTAAAACATTTTTAACGATTATCCTCATTACACGATATTTTTTTGGATAAATATGAAGGATTTTATCAAAGTGAAATATATTTTACTGGTAAATTAAATGGACTTTAAATTTTCAAATTCTTTTCTTCTATAATCAACATTATAAAACTAGGTAGATTTAAAAATAAAATTTTATTATAATTATTTATGAAAAACACAGTGCAGACAAATAATATAAACAGTGTCGCAATGTCAATCAGGCAAGTTGGTTTTGATAGGATGAAAAACAAATGACTTCCCAGGGTAGTAGTAGGTATTGTGTAACAATAGCTGTTTAACACTTTCTGGGCAATTTGGTTAGTTCTATTGTTTTAATTTTTAGGAATGTCTAGTTTATGACGTTTAAAATAAAGTAAAAAATAAATAAAATCTCTGATCAGAAAAAACACCCCACATACATGGTAATATAAAAAATAGACCTTCTACATTTCATATAATTTAATGAAGTATGCTATTAGGCACATCATGTACATTTTAATGCAGAAGGAAAATAACTGCGATTATTGCATCATTCTAATATGTTACTAGTTTTAGTAGTTACTTCCATTTTATACTTATAATTTTACTTACTTTTCAACAAAAATATCGTTTATTTTGTGGCCTCCATTTTGAGTTTTCAAAATCTAATATTAAATTCGTTATCATACCTTCATCTTTATATGAATTCTAGAATTGATTGGGATAAATGCCAGCCATTTTGAAATTTTAAAATCTAATCATATTCGCTACCAGACTACCTTGACTCAAAACTTATATAATCTCATACAGGGACCTGTAACCAATAGTAACGAAATACTACAGCAAAATAATACATTGAAAGACTAATTTATGCAAGAAATGTGGGCTATTAAAAGTGATTTAACCAAGGATATTCAAGTTCTAAGACAAGAAACCCAAAATGTAAGGGAGAAAGTTCTCGAGCTAGAAAGAAAGAGCAAGAAATACAACATGATAATCTATGGTTTGCAAGAAGCGGAAATAGAAAAATATTCAAAATTTCCTAGATAGTGTTAATAACAAACTTAAAATAGACTACCGATTTGCTGATATAAGAGACCTATTCAGATTTTCGTTTTGTTTTTTTTTCACAAATTTATATGTAAGCATTTTTATCTTTTTAAAATTTTTTTAAGGCAATATTTTTTGTCATTTAAATTAATGGCTTTATTCCTAATAAATGTAGTTAATGTGTATTGATTTCTCTTTAAATTAAATAGTTCTTATTTCTGGAAAGGACAATTTGTGATTATAATGTGCCTATTTTCCTTTAGTTTGTGTTCTAGTATTTTTTATATAGTCTTAAGCTAAGTGAGCACTTGCAATGAATTGGATTTATAAAGGAATTTCATGGGATGGTTTAATTTTTACCTCTTATTGTTTTAGGGATACGAATGTCTTAATATATGTAAGAAGACGACTAGCTATGTGTGCAAGAAGGCTAGGCAAGCTTAAAGAAGCTGTCAAGATGTTTAGAGATTTGACCAAGGAAGTACCACCAATCATGAATGCTTTAAATGTGCATGAAAATCTTATTGAAGCACTGCTCCAAATGCAAGCTTATGCAGATGTTCAAGCAGTTCTGGCAAAATACGATGACATATCCCTGCCCAAGTCTGCGACAATATGTTATACTGCAGCTTTATTAAAAGCCAGGTAAATAGTAGTATGTGTGAAAAACCTACTTTAAAACCTATTAATTTAAAGAACTGTAAAAAAAGTCGGCTCGTATCACTTTTGCATTGAAAGAAATCCAAAGTATACTTTAATGGAAATCCAATATGTAAAATTTGCATTCTTTCAGATATATTTCTAATTTGTTTGATTTGCACAAAACTTAGATATACAAATTATCATTTTATGTTCACAATAATTGCAAAAATAATTACATACTATTGCAAGAATTGTTTCATCAAATACGATAATAATTATAAATAGTGCATTCATTTTTGCTTTACAACAAGTATTCTTTTGTTTACAACTTCAATAATAGTAAACGTATTTCACATGATTGGCATGTTTTGTACGTCGAACGATGAAAAATATTTTTTCCTGTGCGCAAATTGTTTCGTCATTGAGCAGCCGCATTAAGCAAATTACAGCCTAGTTATTTTATTTTATACATCAATATATTTGTTGTTGCTTAGTAGCGACTGTTCATATTCTACTTTCCAATGTCAAAGTGTCAAAAAATATTTAAAATATTTTGAATTTAAGTATACTCCCCAAATGCAAAAAGAAAGTTTCTAACACGTTTGAAAATCACTTTTTACACTCGTGTGTGAAAAGAGATGTTTTCAAAACTTGTTATACGATATACTGTTCCCTACGATTACTTATGAATAGGCTTAGGATATATATGCATTTGCATTAAAGCATATGCAAATGCATATTTTGGCAATTTTTGTATTTAAATGCATATTTAGCAGTTATTACAGGAAAAATGCATATATTCTAATTTTTCTGAATATATTTTTATTTCCCAAGACAAATTTGATATATTTCAAATATAATCCATAATAATAAAATAATAAAAAATGTCTAGTTGCTGGTAGGCCAAGGGTTTTAGCCATCCTTTCTTAAAATTGTTATAGGTACCCAATAAAACATCTGTGCTTTAAAAACTATGGATTTACCACGGATTTACAATCATAAATACGCATGTTTTAGGAATGTTAGAAATCATTTTTCAATTCAGTTTAGTTTACAAATTGTGGCGTGAACATTGTCCAATATGCCGAAAGAAAAGCGTTCATTAAGTGCGGTATTAAATCAATTCGTGAAAGATTTTCCTGATTTTACGACTGACGGTTTTGTGCTGTTTTGTAAATATTGTGATGTTCCTGTTACTGCGAACAAGAAATTCCAAGTGATACAACACATAGGAACTACAAAGCGTCAGATCCAAAAAAGTAAAAAGTGTACTCAGAAACAAGTTTTATTCACCACAGCATTTTCACCAGGACCGGGACCCAAACGATCAAAGTTCAATGAGGATTTGTGAAAGGCGTTTATTAGCGCGGATATTCCACTGAATAAATTAAGTAATCCTACCCTGAAGTCATTTTTAGGGCAGTATACAAAGACATCAATTCCACATGAATCCACGTTAAGGAAAAACTATGTTCCAAATTTGTACAATAAGACAGTTACTGAATTGCGGGAAAAAGTAGAAGATAAAAGTATATAGGTGTCACTAGATGAAACAGCTGATGTGGAACAGAGATGTCTTGCTGATTTTGTTTTTGGTGTGTTGGGTGTAGAAGCAGAAAGGGATAAATCATATTTACTTACAATCAAGATCTTAGACAAAGTAAATCATTCAACTGTTGCTGGATTTTTCAACGACTCTCTCACTCTTTTATGGCCCGGTGGTATTAAATATGATAGTGTTAGTGGTAATTACAGATGCTGCTCCATACATGTGCAAACAATGAGTGGTCTGCAAATATTGTACCCTAAAATGATACATGCCACATATCTTGCCCATGGACTTCATCGAGTTGCAGAACATGTTCGTGCTTTTTATCTACGAGTGATCTGATTTCCTCGGTGAAGAAAATATTCCTAAAAGCTCCGACTCGGGTAGAAAAATTTAAGAAAACTGCAGGAAACATTCCCCTGCCCCCATCACTAATTGTAACTAGATGGGGAACGTGGATAAACGCTGCTATTTATTACGCAGAACATTTCGAGGGAATAAAAAACATAGTCAACCAATTTAATGCGGAATAATAACATTGTATACAAGAAGCACAAAACGTTTTGCACAAAGAAGATGTACGTGAGGATTTAATTTACATTAAAAACAATTTTTCTTGCTTTTCTGATACTATAAAAAAATTTGACATGAAAGGACTTTCTTTGTCAAAGTGTAGAAATGATAAAAAAAGTGAGTGAAACTATAACTAACACTAAAAATAAAGTAATTTCTCAAAAATTAGCTACGGTTTTACAAAAAAATATTGGTTACAAAAATTTGAAAAATATTAGTGCAGTTTTGGACAATAAAGAAACATTGAATCCAGATAATGAACAATTTTTAGTAAACAGTGATTTGAATTTGTTTGAATATGTTCCAATTGTATCTTGTCATGTTGAACGATTATTTTCTGAGTACAAAGTACTATTGTCAGATAATAGAAGGAAATTTGATAATTTGTTACATCATATAGTTATAAAATGTAACTGCAACTTGTTGAATAGTGTAAACAATAAATTTTAAACAGGTTTATTCTTTAGTTAGTTTGTTTAGTTAGCTATATATTAAAATTTTATTTAATAAAATACTTTGATTACATAGTTGTATTAATGTAATAAATAGTGTCTTAAGGATACCTTGAAGTGTAAATAATATAATATTTTAATTGCTATACTTTTGCTTTATTTCTGTTTTTTTTTGATCCGATAATAAGTGCCTTCCTTAAAGTTCCCTTGTTTCGGAGCATATTTGCATGCATATTTTTAGATTTTTAAATGCATATTTATCCTAAGCCTACTTATGAAACTAACAAAAAAAGCACTGTTAACTTGGTTAGAAAGTGCCTCATATCACAACCGTGTTAAAAACATTTTTTATGCTTTTTAACACAACAGTATTTTAAATATGGTGAGCTGAAAGAGAATTGAAAACGCAAAACCTACTTTTAACTTATTTTAGCAATTACTCTCGATTTTTTAATGCTACTCTCGAAATTTAAATAAAAACTATATTCCTTCTGAAGATTCTTTGTTGTCCTAGAGGATCCTTATAGTGTTCATTTTTTCACTTTTAACACTTGTTATATAATATACTATTTCCATCTTGTTCAATCAACATTTACTTTTTGCATTTCAATCAATAAGTGTTGCCATATGTATGTATGTTTTTTGTTCTTTACAGAAATGTAGCAGATAAATTTTCGCCAGACGTTGCTAGTAAAAGAGGGCTAAGCAGCGCTGAAATGCAAGCAGTAGAAGCTATCCACAGGGCAGTAGAGTTTAATCCACATGTACCAAAATATTTATTAGAAATGAAACCATTAATCTTACCACCTGAACACATTCTGAAACGAGGAGACTCTGAGGCTGTGTCATACAGCTTCTTCCATTTAGCTCATTGGAAAGCAATTGATGGAGCCCTGAATTTGTTACATTGTACTTGGGAAGGAACTTTCAGAATGCTACCATATCCATTGGAGAGAGGCCACCTATTTTATCCTTATCCTACGTGTACAGAGTGTGCTGATCGAGAACTACTTCCTACATTTCATGAAATTTCAGTATACCCGAAGAAAGAATTGCCATTTTTTATAATTTTTACAGCAGGTTTGTGTTCTTTTACTGCTCTATTAGCTCTTTTAACGCATCAATATCCAGAACTTATGGGCGTTTTTGCCAAATCTGTTGTAAACTGGGTTTCCTTACCAGTTTTCTATTTGTATGACAAAGTTGAGAATATTGTCCCCCCAAATTTATTGCAGCAAATTATTCGGATTTAAGATTGTTTTCACCAGTTTCTGTACTGTCTTTATTTGTGTCTGATTATGCATTATTTATTATTTTGTAAACTAGTGTTATCTGCTCATTAATGATTGCATGTGATGAAAAGATTTATTTGCCATATTATGGTAAAACAGATTTTTTCCGATTGTTTAAGTGTATTGGAAAATAAAAATATACACAAGTAAATAATACATCTTTTAATTTTATTATTGTCTTAAATACACAGAGATTTCCGTCAGTTTACTCTGTATATGCAATTACAAGTGTCTCCATCGAAGTATCTTTCATGTTTTACAGGTTCTCCTACAATTCTCAACCAATTAAAAGTAGCTTGGTCATGGATAGCTGCAAAAAGAAAGTTCTGTTGTCAATATACAAGTGGCAGTGCTAAATTTGGTTATAACAGTAATTAGGGTAATTTTTTTTATCCGGAAATAATATATTTACATTTGAGAATACACAGATCGATCTATCAATAATATCTATTAATCTTTCACTTAAATTAAAATTAAAAAAAAAAAAACATTCAACTTAAAATATGTAAATCATAAACGAAGATTATCTAAAGAAGTATCCTAATACAAGAAGAGCGCAAAATTTGGATTATAAAACTACCAATAGGAATAATATTTACAAGTATCAGCATACTAGAGCAGTGTTGGTTGGTTTTTAGATCTTTTGATTTAATATGCAAAGAAATTGATCCTTTAATAAAGAATTTTAATGATTAATGAGAGTATTAAAAGAGCTGATCCGATGGAAAACGGTAACAGAGTGTACACACAATCTTAATGATACATGTTTGGCAACTATTACTTAACATCCTTTCGGTAAACCACTTATCAAATTAATGCAGAGGTTTTGTAGCAAAAGCAACCAGTATTAAGTATCAGTATTTTGCAAAAGTATAGGTTTGGTAGTTTACTAAGAAGAAAATTTAAACGTAAGTAATAAGTACATGATTTTATAATAGTTTTAAATACTTATAATTAGTACTTAAAGTAGATTTATAACTTAAGTACTAAAAGTACATCAAGATACTTAAGTATTCGTCGATTTTTAAGTTCTACAATCATAACCAGTTTAATTTGTTTAATTAATAATTTAAGTATTGATGAGTCTTATTATCAGAAACATGACAATGACTATTGATATTGTTACGGTCGTGTGGAAACTACCCAAATTGGTCATCTCTGTGAACGTCCAGCTAGAAGTAAACAACCACGTCATCCTTTACGCCACCGTATGTCCGGAAACAACGCAGAATATTACTGAACACTGCCACAACACATACAAAGACGACCGACGACCCCTTAGAATTAGTCTTATATAAGATGTGTTAGCGTAAAGTCGATTAGTTGTATAGTACATAGTTAATTTCTTTATTTAGCATAAATGCTGCGACTACTCTAAACTATTTTCGGAAACCATACTTTTATGTTCCTTATCAGCTTTTAAAATTGATTCTTAAATAAATGTGTTTTAAAAAAGTTGTTATTGGTTAACGAAGTATTTGTCATAAAATGAACCCATAAATATATAATTGAACCCTATTTTCATGATTTTACTGAACTTTTTATTAAGAATCGCATTGCTTATGACTACTAGACAAAATTCATAAAGCAATATGGATTCAAATTAAGCCGTCGAGTTTTTAACGTTTTTCTGTTAATAATTATACATTTTCTGTATTTTTAAAGCTGCATTAACGAAAACATAGTGTTGTACCCTTAAATTAAATTATGTTCAAGAACCTGCCTTTATTGTCCCCATTTATTTATTTAGACTTAATATTTATTAAAATGCTATACTATATTGAGCAATATAATGTCACCGGATTTGATTACTTACTTATAAGAATTTATTATAGCTGTCTTTATTAACTCGACTCTGTAACCTAGAATATGTTGGAAGAATGTTAGGTATTTTTGTGATGACGACAGACATAAGTATTTGTATTAATTTCTGTCGGGGTTTTGGTCTCATAGGTGTTCAAACAGACCTGAACATTAAAGTTCCGTATAAACAAAATCATAAAGCATCAAATAAAAAATTTACGAAACACTGAAAAGTAAAAAAATAACATTTCAAACCATCTTGATAATTTGGCTTTTTTAATAGACAACAGACATTACTTTCCAGTGTCTTTGAAAGTGTAAATTCTAATAGAAAGCTACTAATATAAAATATATATCCGAGACCGTCAATACATAAATATCTTTTTCCGTCTAATCATGTACAGTTTTTTGAGGTTAAAATGATTAAGCCTTAAAAAATATCAGCGTTTATAATAAATCGTATAAAATATCCTAGTATGGTGTGTTCGTGTGGTGATTCTTTAACAGAAATTGCTTTTCGCATCACGTCTTACTTTTAGACAATATGAACTGGTCTCGCTTTTTAATTGTCATAAAATAAGTATCCAGTACCCACTAGAATTAATGCTGCATTTAGAAAATCTGATAAATTAATAATTCAAAAAGTACCGGAGATGCAAGATTTTCCTTTTTAGAAAAAAATTATTCTGGTTTAAACGATTATGATATAGTTGCGGTTTTTTGCAATTACTTCAAAACTTTCGACTGTGTAAATCATGAAATTCTTCTTAAAAAGTTAAAGCGTTATGGATTCAAGGGTAACTGCTACAATTGGTTTAAGTCATATTTAACAAAGCGGAATCAATTAGTTAGCTATGGAGAAAAGATGTCTAGTTCAACTACAATTCCTTATGGGGTGCCACAGGGATCTGCCTTGGGTCCAATTTTATTTCTATTATACATTAACAGACCGTAAGATAAACGGAACTTTTACATTGTTTGCGGACGACACTACCATTGTCTGGCGGAATAAAAATTAAGACCTGTTAAAAGAAAATATTTCAAGAGATCTGATCTTAATTAAGGAAATGGTGTGATGCTAATCACCTTTGTTTTAATGTATCAAAAACTAATATTTTAACGTTTAAGTTTAACTTTGATAATCTTTACCTATCTGATACTAAAGTTGAAAACAAATCAAACATGAAATTTTTGGGAATACACATTGATAATAACTTGAAATTTATTAACCACAAATAATCTAAATGAAAAGTTGCAAGAGGCAGTTATCGTATCGTATCGTTTCAAATGAGCTCGACATTACTGCAGCAAGAATAGCTTATTTTGTATTTGTGAATTCATACCTCACTTATGGTAGAGCCTTTGGGGTTACTGCAGCCAACAACTTTTTAATTCTACTTTTATTTTACAAAAACGAGCTGTTCGTTACATGTGTAAAGCTGGGGCCAGAGACCATGCAATCCACCTTTTGTGAAATATAAAATTTTAACACTTACTGGGTTTTTAATACTTGAATCTGTATCTCTCATACATAAAAATATGGACATTTAATAACTGAAGGGCTTTAATACTAGTCAGAATTTGAACCTCCCACTTTCTATCCCTAGGACAACCTTAGTAAAACAGTCAATTTTATATGAAAGTAAAAAAATGTACAACCACCTCCCACAAATATTTAGAAATATAGAATCTCTTAAATTGTTTAAGAAAAAAGTAAAATGTAGCTTGGAGGCAAAAGCATATTATAACTAAGTTTGTGAGCATACCATTTATTTTGTTTTTTTATTACTCGTGTATTTTAGGTCCTTTGGGCAAAATCTGTACTTAAAAGCTTTATGTCACTTTTATTATAGTATATATTGGAGGATTTTAATATGGTTATATTTGTGCCTTTTCATATGACATGTAGTAACATAGTTTATAGTGTATGTTCTTTTAACAATAAAGTATATTTGAAATTTTTATATTTTCGTTTAAAACTATGCAAAATTACCAATTGCCAACATATAAATACGATGACATGCTGGAGTTATATCATAAAACGGTCGGGATTGATATAATGAATAAATGAATCGGGAGGCTAGCCACATCGTTTGTTTCAACTTCTTTTAGGGACATGGGTCTAGTTAACAGAAGCGCATAATAACCACTCGAACCCTACAGGATAAATGATGTTTCAGTATTTTCTGCAGTTGTAAATTACGTTAAATAAAAAGAAATCAAATGGCTTTGTAACTCATTCTTTTTTGCAGTTATGGCGTGTTATGTTAAGTTCTGAACTAAATATTTTTATTCTGTAGAGGTGTTATTTATAATTCATTTGAATCGAATTTGATTTATTCCTGAAATTGCTCACATATTCCATACCATGTACCTTTGATGGTTCATATATTTAAAATATATATATATATATATATATATATATATATATATATATAACAAAAACTGTATGGGTATTTATGAGATCATATAATTATTGGAAATAGGTTTGTTACCGGTTTATCTTGTTATTACCATTATTTTTGAGAAAAAAATGCTAAATTAAACTAGGTACTTAAAATTGGTAAAATATGTAAATTAGAATTTTGCCGTACATTTTTTAAGTAATAAGTGTTTCAAAATGTTAAGTACCAGTAGAAGTACTTATTTAAAAAAGTGCTGATACATTTTCTTAAGTAACGCTAATTCAAAAGTAATTTAAGTAGATTTGTGTACTGAATACATCAGCTTTGTCCTAATCGTGGTTCTTGAGGAATTCTATAATGATCAAATTGACAGGGTACTGATTATTTATTTTACCTTGTATTAGTGCATTTTTCTAAATAACTGTCTAGCTGCGATAATGAAAATCCCCTATTATCTTAATATTCCTGTTTCAAATATACACTGTTTTGTCCAAACCACCTATCCGGAGTTTATTAAATTTGAATTATTTATTTGGAAGACAGATATTGTCTTTATTTCTTCCTGATTTTTCACTAAATCGAATAAACTGTATAAAAGACTGAAGATATTTCATAATTTATTGGTGCAGAATGGCTTTTTAATGAATTTGTGAAAGTAAATATTTCTTCATATAAACCGCCTGACGGAAACTTTAAAGGCAAATTGATATTAGACTGAAGAAAGGTGTGTAAGTAAAATATCAAGGTGAACAAAACACTTAATTAACGTAAAAGGAGACCAAAGTTCTTTCATCAGTCTTGAGATATTAAAGTAGAAACATCAGTAATTTATCATTACACTATGTAATGCACCGGTGGGTATAAATATCTGAACATTGCTTACCAGTGCCCATTCGTTGTTTAGATAACTTACAGTGTAACTCTGAAGATACCTCGGGCTAACCAAGCGAATCGGCGGAAATTAATTTCACTTTCATAAGGTCTAAACTCACAAACTGTGGTTTCTTAATTGGATATCTCCTCTTCAATAACTGGTGTTAAAAATGTAAAGGTCTGATTTTAAGTTTCACTTGAATATAGCATAATTATGCATATTAATTTTTCTTTGATAAAGTAATTTTATCTGATGCACGGATTGTTTTATTCATTTTGAAACGTTGATAAAAATTGGTTAGTTACATAAAAATGAGAAAAGCAACGAACTTAGTGAAAATAAGATTACTAGGTTATTCAGCTTAGCTGCACTTTTAAATAACGTGTATGTTGGGTGTTAGCATTTTACAATAAAAATCAAAGTTATTCACATTTACATTACCCATTTTATTGTACACTTCACAACATGAAATATAATAAAAATGGTTTCTGATATCGAACACTTTGTAGAATTTGCTCTTGATCGATAGACATAATTACATCGACATTTTCCGTGGAACCATATACCACTGACCTTTCGGTAAATCAAATTGTTGGGGAGTACAATGTCTCCTGTGGGCGATATTTTAGTGGAAACTTCATCAACTAAAAATTGTTAATTTTTTAACGTTCATAATGTAACTCCATATATAAGAACATACCTTCATATTGACACTGTTGGATATGATGCTTACAGTCATCAATAATAACTTCTCCATTTTCGAGATTGAATATTTTATTGTTGGGGAAATTGTCATAAAGATATAAAGCGTTTGAGGTTGTTTTCATATTCTTTAAAATGCTATTTTCTATAGAATCCGTGTATTTTCGATTGTCTATCAATTTAAGCTCTTTGGCTAAATCAGACTGTGATAAGTTAAAGCGCGACAAAATTGGCACTAACACAGCAAGGATTTTATTTAATTTAACATTAATTATTTGATACTCGTTAATAGTAGATTTAAGTTCAGCATTTCTAATTTCATTGGAACTAAGATGAACGTTTACCTTTGCTAGCATATTATTAATGACCTCAGTAAAATTATTTTGTAAGATATATCCCAAACTTAGCGTGTTAAATAAAGTTAAAGGCATCTCTATTCGAAAAGCTGGATTTTCTTGCTGTAGTCTTCGGTCATTGTCGTAGTTTTCAAAAATATATGTCTCTTCCTCTCCTGCTTGAAAAAAAAACTATAAATATAAAGATTAGGAAACAAAAGACTGATTGATTATTAAAAGTAAGTTAATAACAAACTATGCTACCATATATTTTCTAAAATTGATGAGTTCTCAGAAGAATACATATGATGTATTATCACTATGGAAATGTTTAGAACTTTGTAACTTAGTTTTAACTTAAAAAATATTTTTCGGGGACAGTTAATTTATTAAAAAAATTGTACCATGCCCGTTAATTTTATACAAAAACGAACAAAATAGGAACATTTGTAATCATGAAAAATGGTAAGGAAAGTAAAAGCTAAACTACTTCAAGCAACAGCCTTAATCTATGCTAGTAAATAAATTAGGGCTAGATATGATGACAATATTGGTAAATATATTTACGTTTATTCCACTTAATGATATTCTAACATGTCTACGATTCCGACACTTTTTGACAAAGATAATTCTTTCATTTCAAGTAATGATAAACAAGTAAAATTAGTTGTAACGTAAATTAGGCCATCACGAACACCTTTTTTTGGCAAAAAAAGTCTTGTATGCAGTGCGTATCTTCACCATTAAATTACTAATACTACATTCTTTAACACATCGATGTTCTCCCCATAGTAAATAACAGCGTTTATCCACGTTCCCTATCTTGTTACAATTGGAACCGGAGGAAGGAAATATTCGTCGCAATCTTTCTAGATTTTCCACCCAGAATGGAGCTCGGATTTGTTCAGAAATTCGATGAAGTCTATGAGCAAGACAAGTAACATTATTTTTGGCTAAAAAATTTGGACACGACCCTTTGCTTTATACATATATGATGCAGCTTCTGTAACTATCACTAACACTTTTTTATACATGCTGCCACCAAGCCACAAAATATTAAGGGAGCCATCAATAGTTGAATGATTTACTTTGTCCTTTTTTTCCACTCCCAGTACACCAAAAACAAAATTAGCGACACATCTTTGTACTACATCGTTTTTTTCATCTAGCGGAACCTATATACTTTTGTTTGCCACTTTCTCCCGTAATGCATTAATGGTGTACATTAATGAGGTAGATAGTATAATAGTATTCATTGAACTTCGAACTTTGGTTCCTGGTGAAAAGGCTGTGTTGATCGACACTTGTTGTTCCTGAACTGGCTTTTTATTGTTTTAGTACCAAATCTGTCGACAATGATTCAAGGGCTAAAAAAACGTGTTTACTGGTGGGTCAAACTTCAGGGTAATAGGACAATTAGAAAGCACTGCTGTTTTCTTTTCTTTTGCTACTAGACCCTTTGCAAGTACAACAATATATTGCAAAACAGTTGCAACAAAATTAGTTTTTTAATAATATCTGCTAAAATATTCCGGTCTAGTAATTATAAAAATATATGGATATCTTAAGCAAATATAACTGAAGATGATTTTCTTTTAAATGCAATAGTAAAAAATGTGAATTTAGTTTTTACCTGCAAACTTTCCTAAATATGGAACAAACATGATTTTTTTGCTTAATATTTTTATGGTTTTAAATATTTAATCGTATTTTTATAAATAAGTGTTTAATCAATTTATCCATATGGTGTTATTTTCCATAGAGGATCTGGAACCATATTGTTGCACTGAAAACCTTGCTTTCTGTATGTGGTAAATAATCATAAATTTATTCATCTTACTTTTTAGTATTTTTACAGAATTCTAAGAAATCTGATGATCTACCTCAAATAAAAACTCTGTATCTCTGGAAATCTTTAAATGCCTACTTTTATTAAGGTTTGTTTTTTTTTTAGTTTTCCGTTTTTTGAGACTTTTGTGTGTCCCTCACTGTCAAAATCAAACATTTTTCTGAGGGAAAATTTTGAATCAAACTCACAATCTTCTTGTTCATTCTATTGATCACCGTATTTTGTATACGTGAAGGGAAGAACTTTTAAATTGAGTGAAAATGGAACACTCTGTTTTACTAAACTATCGTATTTATGAAAAAGTATTAGGTATATTTTTGTTAAGGATATCCTTACCTTCATTTTTTACTTTAACCTGATATATATATATATATATATATATATATATATATATATATATATATATATATATATATATATATATATATATATATATATATATATATATATATATATATATATATATATATATATATATATATATATATATAGCCTGTTTTTTTCGCCCCGAGTTTCTCGTAAAGCGATTTTACCGATTTTTGTCTTATAATTAATACAAAAATTTACTTATTTTAAACACCCTTTAAAATTGGAACAAGTATTCTATAATAAAATTATTTATTTATTGCCTACAAAATTACAAATGTACTAAAAAGTAAGCAAAAAATGGTTTCAAATCTAATAAAAAAATTTGTAAATTAAAATTCACTGGCTAATATCCAGGAGCCAGTGGCAAAAGCTCTGAGAATCGGTATAAGAAATGTACAGAAACTTGTGCACGAAAAAAAAACATAATTTACTTCCGAAGAAGATTAAGAAATGTACACGAAAAAATCCAAAGGAAAGACTTCAGTTACAATGCAAAAATGGATATTCATAATGCAATTTATGATTTATTCGCGTCAAAGACTAATATAATCCTTCAGAAACTTTTTAATATTATAGACTAAAAAATATCATCATCACTTAAAAAGTCCTCATCTTCTGAGGCCTCAAATGGCGCAATGACCATTGGTGCTATTTCGACATCTAGATCTCGTTCTCGATTCCACCAATTCCATATTAATTTCTTCTTATGTTCCACAGATTTCTTCCAGTACTCCGGCGTAATATAATTTAATGAATCTTGCCAAACAATTTGGACTTCACCTGATGTAAGACCATCGTTCACGTGTTTTTCGTAATATGATTTTGCCCCAGCCCATATTAATTCTATTGCGTTCAACTGGCAATGGTATGGCGGCAGTCGTAAAACCTCATGTCCATTTTCCCGTAATATTTCATCTACGGCATATATTGTTGGTTTGTTAATAGATTTTGCCATTAAAAGAAGTTCTAGTATCAGCAAAGGATTTTGTTTTTGTGTTATAAGCCAGTCATAAATATCACTTTTCTTCTTTTCTTCCAGGATGAAGTAGGTTGTTTATTTAAGATTCTTGAATGATAAGATACATTGTCCAGAATGATTAGAGATGGAGCATGTAAATTTGGAATCAGTTGTTCTTTTAACCACTTTTCAAACAGTTCATATTATTATGGTAGTCCATACTTTTGGATGTTGAAGAAAACAGTAAACTTGCACTTGGGAGAAATCCTGTTGAAGAACCTGCATGCAAAATTATGAACCGTTTTCTCGTCCTACATCCCTTTTTTCTCTTGACACTTTTTACAGACTCGTCCTGCCTAGATTTCGAACCACTTCCATTAGAAAATATCCAAGTCTCGTCTAAAAATACCACTTTTCTAAATTTTGAATTAACATTTTCCGTGTATTTCTTTAACAACTGGATGGGCTGACTTGCTATATGTGGCAACTCGCATAAAAATCTTCGATTACAGTCCTTTTTATATCGAAAACCCAACATTTTTATTAATTTTGACAACGATTTTAGTCCAGTTTCCAATATGCCTCGATTTTTTAAAGCTTCTTTAAAACTTGAAGGGTTATATTAGTTTTTGATGTGTATAAATCGGAAATTGCGTTACGAACATCCATTTTTACATTGTCACTTAAGTCTTCTGTCTTTGGCTTTTTTCGTGTACATTTCTTAATCTTCTTCGGTAGTAAATTATGCCTTTTTTCACGCCCAATTTTCTGCACAGTCCTTATACCGATTCCCAGAGCTTTTGCTGTCTGTCTCCTGGATATTGGCCGGTGAATTTTCATTTTCGTAATATTTTATTAGATTTAATACCATTTTTTTGCTTGTGCATGCAAAAAACCCGAAAATTGTTTTCTATTACTCTTTTTGACACTGACTTGTCAATCTGACTTTGAAGTGACATCGCTCAAAGATTTTTACAACTGCTGGTATTTATATGCTTATCCTCCTTTTTCATATGAAAATATCATAGGTCTATCTAATTCATCTTCCGGATTTTATGCGGAGGATATGATTACACGTAATAAAAGAAAAACCATCTTAAAAAGTTTGTCGTTGATAAATCGTATGACCCGCACGATAACACTGCTTTTGACTTATATAAAAAAATTCTAGGCTGTGCATTGGGATCATCCACATCCAGAGTAATGGTCTAACTTGTTTTGGGGATCTTGAAAATCAGATCATTCCTATTATACCTTATATCCTTATAACATACATTTTTACTACAGATACGTTGATCATTGCATGCTACTCCAAAAAACATTACATAAAATGGCCTTTTCTTCCTTTAATTACTTTCACCCGAAACTTAATTTCACAATTGAAATAGAACAAAATTACAAAAATAACTTTCTTGACATGACATTGTACCACAATCGAAATTCTATTAATACGGTGTGGTACACAAAAAAAATGGTCTGGTAGATACCTCAATTTTCAATCACATCATCCCCTTTCTCAAAAAAGTTCGTCATTATAGGTCTAGCTGGAAGAGCTCTAAAACTAAGTGATCCAATATAACAAGAAAATGCTATAAAAAGCCAAAGAAATTCTTACAGAAAATTGCTGCCCCATAAAACTTATGAACACTTATATATTATAGTTATCTAAAATAAAATGAAGTGACTGCCTGGCCAGTTAATTGTTATCCATAAGTAAACTTTTTCGGCTTAACCTTGATCTATTTAAGAGTAACAGGACACGTGTGTATACTTACTATACATCTAAAACGATACTATCTATTAATTTATCAAAAATGCAGGCCTAGAGAGTTGTTTAGGTATGTTTTTATTATTTCCTTTCTTTTTATGGTGAACAAAGGATTGATTGTAAGAAACTATTATTGATATTTGATATTTTAAATTTAATATTTATTAAGTTATTCAGTTGACGGAAAATACTTAATATGAGGATTTGTGTAATCTACTATTAATTGTTTGTTTACGATGAATATATTTTGATTAGATTTTTAATATCTGTTTTATCATTAATAGAGTTCTCGAATTTTTTAATATAAACCATCTCCTTTCATACATTTATTTTTATGAAAATTGGAACACGTACCTTGACATAAACTAGTTCTGACTGAATCACATCTTCCGTAAGGACACTTGGAGCATGGTACTCCTCTTATATAAACAGGAGATCCTATCAAATTTCCTCTGGGTCCGTAATTACATACTAGTCGGTGAAGATACTTTGCTTTGTAATCGGTAATATTTCTATTTCGGAAGGCAGACATACCACATCCAATAAATCTAGTCGCCGCCCATACTAACTGAGTATACTGGCCGATGAGGAACTTACCTCTTTGGATCCTTAAATCAGTAAACGTCTGACATAGTGAATACACAAATCACTAGTATTTTCTAAGAAATACAAGTTCATACCCCGAGAAACTGTCAATATCGGAAGGTAAAACATTTTCAACTTGCTTGTACCAGTTTAATATAAGAATGGCAATTTCTGGAACTTCTAAAGTTGGGGTTACCGCTGTTAAAACATTTTGTCCAACCTCCAAACGATCTAAAAATTTTATTCTTATATTTCTAATGCAGGTTTTTCATTACGATATTAATATACCGAAGAAATAGCCGATTGCCTAATATTAATGTATTAGTTAATTACATCGCTTGATTTTCGACACCTTCTTTTTTTTTCTCAGTTTACTTTCTGAGTCCTCTGAATCTAGCATATTAAATTAACTCTTAGTATCAAATCTGATTAATGTAAGTTTTGCGTAGTTTCTGAAATAATCGGTCTTTTCTACTAACCCTGTATTATTTAAAGGGTTGAAGGTTTTGGCAGATGTTTCCTATCATCATCAGGGTAAAATGATATATTTGTTTAGACGAACAAATTAAGAACATACTACATATTTACATGTAAAAAGAAAAATCTGCTAGTAATTTTTTTTAAGAATTTGGAAAATTGACAAGGTTTATATACATGTAATATCACACACAAAACATATTTTTTACAATTATATAATATTATAGTTTGGTGGGTAACCAGGAGAAAACAAATTGTGCGTTTCTTATATATTAGAAAAAACACTTGTTATTATTTTTTATACAGTTCATGAAAAACATCATCATTTTTTGATAAGAAATTATTGGATATTATACATATAAACATACCCTTTTAAGAGGTGTGCACTACTTTAAACCATACTTTGTTTTTAGTTTGTTTATGCAGGATTATATCATTAATTTTTGTCTACATAAGAACACTGCCTGCCATGTTTGAGTTTCAGACTAGCTATGAACAGTATATTAGAAGAAAGTGTACTTTGGTTATTTATTAAGTATTTGAACAAGTGAGACAGCTGTAAACAACAGTTTGTTGTTGTAAACTATTTTGGAATCAAATATATCAAACTCGAAGCAGTTATTTCACATTTATTTGATGTATTATTTGTTCTTGAGTAAGTAAGAAGAAAATAGAACTTTTTATGCTAAATCCTTTTTAAATTAGGTATATATTTTCATAATTATCATAATCAGTTTTTGCATTACTATTATTTGGAAAATTGTGAATATGTTTCCAAAATTTTGATGCCATTTTCTTAATTATGTAATACTGAAAAATTCATGTTACATAAACCTGAATGTGAGGGGTTATTTTTGCGAATATTATAGTAGTGTTGATAAAAGCGTTTTTTTATATATTGTGATGTTTCGCCAATATATACAAGTGTAGGGTCACAGGACATACATTCTAATTTTAATATTAAATTACTTTCTAATGTTTTATCATCACGATTTTTTAATGAAGTGAAAATATTAGAAATAAGATTAGAAGGTGTATAGATAGGAGTAGCATTAAAATATTGTAATATTTTGTTCACTTGGTTCTCAGTCGTGTGAGAAAAGGGCATTTTTATGTATGAAATTCTGGATGAATTATTTTGAAAATTATTAACGTGATTTTTATTGTAGGTATGAGAACTTGTTTTATTTTTCGTTAGATTGATGTAGTAGGATAATCATTAAAATATTTAGCATCTGAGAGCAGAATTGCTCTGTCGACCAGATTCCTAATGGTTGATATTTTGTACTTTAAATAGATAGTTCATATTTTGTACTTCAGATAATAGGAATTAAAACTGGAATATCTACCTGACCAAGTGTTTTTTCTATACCAATTTGTAGAGATTTTGTTATTATTTTTGAGATTAAGTGTGATATGTAAGAAATTAATAGAATGATTTTCAGCTATTTCTACTGTATATAAAAAACGCTGTTATCAACACAACTATAATATTCGCAAAAATAACCCCTCGCATTCAGGTTTATGTCACCATTCACTAACAACATTGCATGCATTTGATTTAAACAATTGTTCAGTATTACACAGTGAAGAAAATCGTATCAAAAGACTAATTTTAGAAACTATATATTCCAAGTTTGCAAACAATAGTAATAAAAAAACTGATTATGATAATATAATTTAATTTTGTAAAGTCTTAATTTTAAAATGATTTATTATTATTATGATTATTTAAGAGGTCTCTTCCACATAATCTCATTGATCCACCTGTTTTTCTACATTGGTCATGCTGAATCTCGTCGTCTAGACCCACACACTGGTCAGCCCATCTTTGAGCTATCTCGGCCAGTTCGTTGTCCCATTGCTAAAAACAAGATATAAAGTAAGATTAGGCTATCTCTTATATACTCTTAACGGACCAAACTATTCATATCAGCAGCTGAAGGTTGTCTACCTAAGGCACCTCTCGTTTCTTGACCAGAAGCGATATGATTTCTGATATCGTTATGTATGTCAACAATGTATTTCTTTACACTTATCGTAAATTCCGGCTTTTTGTATTCTATGCAACTGGCTGAAGGGCCTTCCTGAAATAAAATGTAGAGTAACGTATCAAACTATTCACTTTCCGCACAAGCGGAGCGAGCGTTGGCGAATTCGCGATCTGTAATTTTTTTTATCAAAATATCTCATAATCGTCTTTGGGTGATATTCGTGGTGTAAAAAACAACACTCAATGTTCAAAAGTGTGGATTATCATACATTTCATTTGCGTATTTAGAATGTTTTACAGGGGAGGGGACGGGAGGGGGGCTTAGCACTGATGTGGTAACCAAAAATAAAAAAGGGTCCTCGCTTTTTGTTACATACGTAATATATTGCATAACAGCGTCATGAAAATCAACGACTAAAAAAATGTGAGTGTATAAAAATGTGGCAATACAAAATCCAGTTCCACGAAATAAAAAATTGCAATACAAGAAAACTAGGTTTGTTGTAAAATTATTTTTGGTTTAAACAATTTTACTGGGGGGCATTTGCCCCTTTTGCCTCTCGTAAGACCTTTGCATTTTTATTTTTTTCACATTCACAGTATATTTATCAATTAAGCAAATTTCTTTTCATTTATTCAAAGATGCATTTCATTTCGATTCGATTTTATTACTAGGTAGATTACAATATTTTGAGTAATATTTCATACTTTTAATTCTCACTACGGACTAACTTACACTGTTTTCTTGATTTTTAGATGCTTTTTATATTTCGAACAGAAAAGTAACAGAAATAAAAAAGATACTACAAACTGCTGCAGAATCGGTATTAAATACGTTTTCCGAGTGTCAATCAAACTTTTAGCTCCTGGAGGCAGGAGGTTTCTATTTCGAGGAAGACACCGAATAGTTCAATCGTTGAATATAACGGAGAATAATTAATTATGACTAGCAATAAAGGAACGTTTCGAAAATAAACCAATAATTTTGAATAGACGTTTAAAGTCAATATTCGAACTTCCTTGTTTAACAAAACAAAATGCTAGTTTTTTAATGCAAATTTTTAGATTAATTTTTGGAACACATCTCTAAAAAATTTAGGTCAACTAGTCGAACAGTATGATATTATTTTATACATATGCTTACTTATTCTAAGCTGGAATTTGTAAGCAAACGAGAATATTCCATAAAAAATAATTCGATGTTACCAACTCTTGATGATTTCACAAAATTTGTATATTTTCGCTGTCAGTGTTTAGAAACTCTTTTTGTTCGTACAAATTAACCAGACAATAATGATGAACCTGGAAATAAGGACAATGGACCTAAGAAATGCAATCAACTTTCAGGAACCGGAAAAATTGAGTGTTTCTCTTGCAAAAAGAAATCATTTTTTTTTAAGTTTATCAGTTTAAAATTGGATCCTTGGGTTTTAAGATTGTTACAATTGTTTTCGTTCAAGTTATTTAAAAAAATGTGAATAAAATATAATATCATTTTACAGATTGAAAACAATGCTAGTTCATAAGTTCAATCACAAAATAGTGGTCAATCCCAACAAGATTTTCAGGGTTCATAACCATAAAATAATCAAAGTATCAATCCAGCTAAAAGTTTACAGAATAATCATACACCTATACAAACACAAACTGATTTTACTCAATTTGGCAATTGAGGGATGCGGATTCAGTTCAACAGAACAACAGTCAACAGAACCTTAACAGGGTTAATGGAGAAGTTTCCAGTTTTTCTGATATTTATTTTATGTAATATATTTTCTGCTCTATTTACAAATTTTTTATTTTCTGTTTGTCAAGTTGAAAATCATCGTTTTCTTGAATACTTCTTATACAATGATAAATATTCAATGTAACCAGGAAAGTACGCACTTCTTTTCTTAGAATAAAAAAAATGCTTTATAATTATTTAAACTTTGTTTACTTCAATATTTTAATAAAATGTTCTGTTTACTCTTAGAAATGGTGACATATAAGTGAAAATAAGAGTTTTCATAGTTTTTTTTATGCAAAATTAAATAAATACCTATGTATTAGCTCAATATAATAATATAATCCAATCAATATCAATTTACAATAAATTATAAAAAGTGGATAAACTTAACAAGTTGAATAAATTTTTTTTGATCCATTAATGTTTTCATTAATAAAAATGGTGTTTAAAATAAAAAATTAACTAAAAGGACTGTAGGCGATAAATGTATCAAAAATAGATAGTTTAAATGAGGATTAACTTACATTCGGGTAAGTGCAAAAGCATTAGGCAAGAAAAAATAGAAGCTAAACGATAGCACTGAAATTTGTTGCAAAGCTAGAATTATGGTATATTTAAACAACTCTTTGGGTCAGGGTGTGTTTCTCGATCAATTAAAGATAGCAAAGGTGGTTCCAATCTTTAAAAAGGGCGATCCTCACATTCCATCAAATTACAGACCAGTGTCCCTTCTGTCGGCAGTATCAAAAGTGTTTGAGAGGGTTTTGTACTCTAGGCTATTAAACTTCATAATACATAGTTTTAAACAGCAACCAATTTGGTTTCCTTGCCGGGAAATCAACTGATATGGCCATTTTCGAGGCAATCACATATATTATTGAAAAAATAAATTGATAAAAATGAAAAGGTGGCTGGCCTTTATTTTGACCTCTCAAGAGCTTTTGACACGATCGATCATAAGCTTCTTATGAGGAAGCTTGAGACATATAGTGTGAGGGGTCTATGTGTGAAGTTAATCTCTTCATGTCAGCAATCGATACCAAGTTGTTTATATCCATCAACATGGGCAAGACCAATTTTTTAACAAACAACCAGTAAAATTGGGGGTACCACAGGGCTCCATATTGGGTCCGTTACTTTTCCTGCTGTATGTGAACGACCTTCCGCATTAGATGGATGAGGGGCGTGTTGGGCAGTATGCAGATGATACATCAGTGATGGTGTCGCGACCTTCCCTCTCCAGCCTCTTTGAGGGTTGTTCGGTTACTGTGGGGACTATGGCGGCCTGGTATGAGAGCAATCACTTGAAACTAAATGTCAGTAAGACGGGTTTGGTTGTATTCGGCAAGACTAGGAATCTTATAGAGTCACTATATGTGAATTTTCAAGGAAGGTCTATTCCAGTGATAGATTCTACGAAATTTTTGGGTGTTCACTTGGATTCAGTTCTCAGCTGGGGGAGCACACGGCAGGTCTTCACTCAAAATTAAACAGTGCCTGCTCCTTGATACGGAGGCTGCGTTGTGTTATGTCCCGAAATAATCTTTTGGTATTCTACTTGACGTATGTCCAGTCTATCCTGTCATATGGAATATCCTTTTGGAGAGCCGCCCATTTTTCCGAGGGAGTCTTTAAGACACAAAAACGGATTCTTAGATGCATGCTCCGACACCACCCTAGAGTATCGCGCAAACCACATTTCAAAGAACTGGGCATATTGACAATTCCTTCACTATATTTTGCTGCTCTGTCCATGTTTGTTAAAAAGCACCCCAATTACTTTTCCCTAAACAGCGACCGATATGCAGAATCATAACCAGAAACAGATATGGTCATATTCCACCACACAGCTCCACCTTCTTTGAGAGGGGTCCTCACTATATGAGCATAAAACCATACCAGCTATTACCTCCTGAAATAAGGAGTATTGAGCAGACTTTGAAATTCAAAAAGGCAGTCACGCATTAAGCAAGAAGCACGTGCTTCTATTCATTTAAATTTAACTTTTAATATATTTTAAGGTTTTGTCAGTAATGTATTGTATATTGTGTAAGTTTTAATTCAATTTTAAATTTGTTATACTTTTTATATTTGATTTTCTAGCTCTGCAACAAATTTCAACGCTATCGTTTGGCTTCTACCTTCACCTAATGCTTTTGCACCTAACCGAATGTAAGCAAATCCTCAGTTAAACTATCTATTTTTGATACATTTATCGCCTATAGTCCTTTTAGTTAGTTTTTTTATTTTAAACGCCATTTTTATTGATGAAAACAAATGGGTCCAAAAAAAATGTGTTCAACTTGATTAACTTTATCCAGTTTCAACAATTTATTGTAAATCAATAATTAATAATTAAATTGGATTATATTATTATATTGAGCCAATACATAGGTACTTATTTAATTTTGCACAAAAACAAAACTGTAAAAACTCGTAATTTCACTTATATATCCCCATTTCTAAGAGTAAATACAACATTTTATCAAAATATTGAAATAAACAAAGCTTAAATAATTACAAAGTAATTTTTTTTTAAATTATGAATAAAGAAATGAATGTCATTTTGCATATTTTTCAAACTCAAATTTTACCACGGTCAATTATTACAAAAATGTCTCATATGATGCGGTCTTTCCTGTTACATTGAATATTTATCATTATATAATGAGTGTTTAAAAAAACGATGATTTTCGACTTGACAAACAGAACATAAAAAAAATAGAGCAGAGAATATATTTTTTTTTTAAATATCAGAAAAACTTGAAACTTGCCCTTTCACCATTAACCTTGACTTTCATCACCTAAACTTTGACTCTGTTGTTATTGTTCTGGTGACTTTAGAACTGGTCTATGCCCTTGAGCATCTATTTTTTTATATGAAAAATATGTTTGTGGAACTTAATTGAAATCAGACGATTATATCTCTAAATGTTCAAAGTCTTCCTCATGTAATTTTTGTAATTGTACGGATTCAATTCCCTCAGTCGCCAACTTGAGAAAAATGATTTTGGTTTTGTATAGGTGTATGATTATTCTGTGAACTTTTACCTGAATTGAAACTTTGATTACATTATGGTTATGAACCCTGAAAATCCTCTTGGGATTGACCACTATTTTGTGATTGAACCTGTGAACTAGCATTGTGTTCAATCTGTAAAATGGTATTATATTTTATGCCACACTTTTTGCATATTCCTGTACATTCATAGTTTTTAAAATGACTTGAACGAAAACAGTTGTCAGAATCTTAAACCTTACTGACACGATTTTGAACTGATAAACTTAAAAAAAATTCACGAAAAAAATAGTGATTTCCTTTGCAATAGAAACACTCAACTTTCCGGGTTCCTGAAAGGTAATTACATTTCTTTGGTCTATTGTCCTTATTTTGAGGTATATCTATATTGTCTGATTAATTTGTACGAACGAAAAGAGTTTCTAAAAACTGTGAGCGAAAATATACAAATTTCGTGAAATCCTCAAGAGTTGGTAACATCGAATTATCTTTTATGGAATATTCTCGTTTGCTTACAAATTCCAACTTAGAATAAGTAGGTATCTATTAAAATAATATCCTACTGTTCGACCGGTTGACCCAAATTTTTTTGAGATGTGTTCCAAAAATTAATCTAAAAATTTGCATTAAACCAGCGTTTTCTTTTGTTAAACAAGGAAGTTCGAATATTGACTTTAAATGGCTATTAAAAATTATTCGTTTATTTTCTAAACGTTCCTTTAATGCTATGTCATAATTAATTATTCTCAGGTATATTCAAAGACTGAACTATCTAAAGGGCATCGTCTACTAGACATGATGATTGTTTCAAAACTCCCCCGCTCTTCGGCATCTTCCTCGAAAACGAAACCTCCTGTATCCAAGAGCTAATTTTTTATTGACACTCGTAAAACTTATTTATACCGATTCTGCAGTTTGCAGTATCTTTTTTAATTCTGTTAATTTTTTGTTCGGAATACAAAAAATATCTAAAAATCTAGAAAATGGTGTAAGTTGGTCCGTAGATACCGAAAATTAAAAGTAGGAAATATTACTCAAAATATTGTAATATACCTAGTCATAAAATCGAATTGAAATGAAATGCTTTTTTGAATAAGTGAAAAGCCATTTGACTAAATTGATAAATATACTGTGAATGTGAAAAAGATAAAAAATGCAAAGGTCTTACGTTGACCGCATTCACGTAGCCAATGCTTTTTCTCATGGGCCTATTTAAGGAGAGGCAAAAGGGGCAAATGCCTCCCAGTACTAACTACTCGGAGCATCCACATATAACCCTTCATTTTTGACCAAAATTTGAAGTCAACCGGATAGTAGTTTTTTTGCTATGCCTCGAACAGACAGACCGACAGTCATACAGACTGACGGAGTCGAGAAAACATGTTTTTTGGCATCTAGGGACTCTTTTGTGATTTTTGCATGATTACAATACTTCCATTGTAAAAGGGGAGAACATTTCTAATTGCTTTTTGTAAATGGTAGTATAATTGCGGGAGGTCGGAACCTAAACTAAATAACTAGCTGATCAACGAGATTAGATTCAGTTGTTTTCGCCAAGATAAATAGATAAGAAAAAGTCTTTTTCAAATGAAAGTTGATGACATTTTCAGAAAATAGGAATTCTGTTACAACGTTTACTATATCGACCTGATTTAAACTTAATGAAAGAGAGAAAAAGGAAATGCTATTAAAATCCTAATAAATCCTAAATAAATACCTTTGTTAGTGGTTTAAATGCTGTTGTTTGTGATTTAACTGCTATTGCTGCTTTTGGCGTAACCACCATCCCCCTGGAGTAGGTCTAATAGGGTTCAGGGTTTTGTGTTAAATAAAATCACTATCACTAAGTTCGAAAATTATTAAAATATAAAATCAGATTTTTGACAATTAAAGGAATAATAGAAGATAAAACATACTGCCCTCAAGATACGTCACAGGTTTATTACGAAAACTGTTCTTGGTAGGTACTTCCATCCGTCGAAGGCTGTAACTGTCGATTTTCCATGGATTGTTCATATTTATAACCCTTAATGCTTAATTTCTTCCTTTTTCCGAACATCGGATTTCTCAGATTGTCTTCATTTTGCCAAATAAATACCATTACAAATTTGTGATAGTGAACTTTAGTCGTGAAAATAAATTTAAAATTACATTTCATGAAACTAGTTCAGGTAAAAAAAATAATCCATTCCCGTACTATGATACAATTGTAGGGTTTTGTTAGCTATTTTTTTTATTTGTTCATGTGGTATTTGAGTGGCAAGATGGTTTACCAAATGTAAATGTTGATTTGTATTATTCTTTTTATTGTCAAAGATCTTGATATTTCTTAAAGCAAAACCCGTGACTTAGGCCTGTTTAAGAGAAATGGTAAACAAAATATATTCTTGCTCGATAAAATGAAAGTTTTTATTAAGGGAAATTGAATGTTTTTCGGTATCAGAAAATCCTAAACTTTGTGCTCGAATTTCATCGGGCTATTATACTTACAAATAAAAGAAGCATTATTCGTTGTCAAAATACGTATGGATCAAATCAGATCAATTTATCCGCTGCTGTATGAGGCCTATTAACTGGTAAAGTTTCGGTGCGAACCATTGGGTTCAAAGGCGGGAACAAAATGTCAAAAAATCAGTATTAAAAGCTACTTATCCAATTGCAAATAAATATTGCACAAAAAATAACCGTGATACAGGGTTGAACTGATAACATGTTCGTGCGAACCCACTTTGGCGAAACAAATTAGCGATCTAATAAAATCTTAAACAAATCAGCATCAAAAAAACCTTATCTAATGAGTTAAAATTTTGCACAAAAAATAAGGGTGATTGGAGGACGTGCATAGTTAAAGACAATAAAATTTCAAAATTTAAGACCTCCGATTCCAAATAATAAACTCCTTCTCTTAGAAATATCTTGGCGGTCCTTTTGAATGCACCAAATTCTGCCAGATCTTTAATTAACCCTTATTGGTAACTTATTGTACAACTTTATTGACCTCTATGTGCGACTGTAGCTACAAGTTTAAGTCGATGTTTATAGGATATATATATATATATATATATATATATATATATATATATATATATATATATATGTGTATATATCTATATTGGCTCTTTGTCTGAAAGAATATTTGCTGTTAATCCGGCTTGTCTAAAGTCGTGAATGTTGGTTCACCCTCAATAGATTTAGCTCTGTGAAGAGTACGCAAACAACAGTTCCGAGGTATTTTAAAAGCTATCAAACGAACAATTCGTTTTTATACCTTTAAAATGCTGTGTGCCCCAATATCCCACGTCATAGTTGAAACACTTATCGATTAGCTTTTTTTCGCAATTATGTCACAAAACACTGGGAGCTGTTTTTTTAAAATTGCGTCAGTGTGAGAATTCCGTATTAAATGTTTGTCAAAAATAAAACCATTCTATATTAGAGAGTAAAAAAAAAGAAAGTGAAATGCGCGAATCAAGATCATGATGGATACGATATATCTTAAGGGAGAACTGCACGCAAAAAGTGAAAAACTAGCGACAAGGTCTAGTCAGGTAGTAAGGTAAGTAAGATGAAAAGGTACCTACGTATTAGAAAAACCTTCCTGCACGGCCAACCTCAAAAAAATGTGTTAGGTATAGGCAATTTAAATTACATTTCGTTTAAAAATGGGTTCAAAAGAGTTCACGCGCTGCAGAAATACAAAGACATGAGTACAATTTACCATTTCAAATTTTGCAGTTACGTAGACAAAGGATCAATGCAAGGCGGTAAAGAGCCATTTTGTGGAAAACAAAATTATATCCGACGGCATTTGCGTCAAAAAGTGGTCGAAAATGGACAAATCTATTTCTATTTTGATTCTAGATTAGATTTTTCATAAAAAATCGCATTTACCGCCCAACTATGTATATTTCCCTATTGAAATCACATTGAAGCTAATACATATCTGTTATAGTTTTAACATAATATTGCAGCGGCGGAAGGCTTGCAAATGATCCACAATACTGCGTGCAGTTCCCCCTTAAGAGTAATTTTTATCAATCAGTCACATATTTGAAACATATTTAAAATCTTTAATCGGGCCAGGCCAACAACAAAAATAGTGTTTAAAGACTTCAACTACACAGTTCTATTATTATTCCAGTATGAAACCGAAACTACAATACGTAAAACAAAGATGGCAACAACAATTCTGACAAAATTCACAAAAAAAGGTTTAAATATTTTAACATTTTTTCCGCCCCGCAAAAATGTATTGACAATAAAATTACCTTATATCGGCAAAGCGTGTGGCTTTCTTTCTTACATAATTTGCAATAGTCGGTACCCATTGTTATATTAAACATAAAGAACACAATTATAAAACTTTTTCGAAAATATAGCATAATGACAATGGCATCGACAAATCATCTAACCTTTTTTTTAGTTGTTAACCTGATATACATTAATCCAATAAAAAGTATAGTAAAGAGGCAAAGGTTATGATACCCTACTCGACCAGTGTAAACATTTGGTGTCGAGGTAAGAGTCGAATACAAGCGAGAGTGTTAAGTAAGCTTTTTTTAGCAAGGAGCGCTGATAATTGGGTAGATACCTATATTAGTGCATCAATAATAAGGATATGAAATCGCATTTTTCGTGAAATTATAGTAAATTTTGTAGAGGAAAACACGGTAAGTTTTTTATCGTGCATCATTTTGTTCCACCATATTGGATTCGGGATTGGTACCAATATTTTACTAGTTTCTACCTATACCACACTTGATTGTTGGGCCTAATTTAAAATAAATTGAAGTAAATTTTACACTAATTTTTTTAGACCGCCATTTTGCTCCGTCATGTTGAATTGGTGCCAGTTTATTTATTTTATTAATTTTTCTGCAAGATTTGAATAAGATTTTTTTTACGTTGATTTTTTCGTTTCACCACTTCGTACCACAATTTTACTTTATCACACTTAATGCTTGCACAAAAAGTAGATATTCACGCTATTTTTTATCAGGCCATCATTTTTGATTCGTACCAAAATGTTACCAGTTCATTTCTATGTAACACTTTATTTTAGTACGATGTTTGAGGTATTTTGGATAATGATTTTTTCAGTAATATTTTTTTTAACATACACTAGGACATCATTTTGTTCCGTCATACTGGATTTTTACCAATATGTTACCAGGTGATTCCTATATGACCATTGATTTTTGACCAAAATTATAAGTCAACCGGGTACAGTTATATCCATTATAATATCCGTGGTGCCTGCAACGTTTAATGTCCGAGTAAGTAAAATATTTTTTTTTTTGTTTTTAGAAAAATCTAGATTTAGTAATAATAAACCAAATTATTATTTATAATGCCGTAGGACGTTATTCATTATTTAACTAACTAATATAATGTCATTATTTGTCAATAATAAACTAGTCGAACATTATATATTTTATTAAGCCACTATTTTGTTTCGCCATCTAAGATTCGCACCAAAATTTTACCAGTTGATTCTTACTTAGTACTTAATTTCAGGAAAAATGGAAAAGTAGTTGTTTAGTAATATTTTTTTAACATTTCACTAGACCGCCATGTAGTTTCGTCATATTGGATTTTTACCAAAATATTACCAGGTCATCCCCATATGACCCATAATTTTTGACCAAAATTTTAAGTACATCATCGGGTAAGTAATCTTTAGTTATGCCCTAAAATATATTACTAGGTTTACACTTGGCCTACTCCATACACAAAATTAAACGTTGATATTCTATAATAATAAAAAATATTATCTAATAGCAGACTAATCCCTTTATGCACAATATAAAATTGGTGCGAAAGGGCTATTTTATTTTTGTAATTTGAACCCGAATTTTGGACTGATATTGTATAGCACTACCAGTTACAAAAATTATTTATTTTATTTCCCTAATAACAAACATTAAAAAAGATCCATGTATCCTTATCCAAAGTGTATTCATTTTCCCTTAACAACTATATAATGGAAATTAAGAAAAATATTCCTTTGTTGCTATCTCGTATGTGCAGGATACCCACTATAATATTACAATAATAGCTACATTGGGGCATTCAATGAGTTGCCCTTTACGACCAAAAGCTTATTAAAATATTAGCGTTGGTTGTTAAATTATTTATGTTTTAAATTTTCTGTCTTAGTAAGTAGCAAAAATTATATTATTATAATAATCTCATGTTATTTACTATTAATTTGAAAAATAAATGTTTCAGATTTGTCAATATTGTTGCATTTTTTTCCTTGCATAACTAATCTGGACAGTACCCTCCCCCTTGAAGTAATTTTGGATACGCCCCCCAGAGTAACTGCCAAAAGAGGGAAAATTTATTGAAGTGGGATTTAAAGACTCGAAAATTAGGATAAGACCAAAAGGTCTATGCTGGTAACAGATTCCATAATCGGGATTCAAGGGAATGAAGGTCGAGCAGTGGGAAGTCTTTGGCCTTTCCAGCTGGACGGTGAATGGATGAACGTGAGTCGATGCTCGTGTCTCCCCTGGTAAAAAAGACTAAGGAAAGCATACTGGATGATAATTCGTCAGAAAAAAATCCATACTAGCTGGTGCTCTATTGAGACAAGCTTCCTTGTGATGTTTGGATCATCAATCAGGCGAATTGCTTTCCTTTAGACAAAATCGAGAATGTTAAGGATTGAAGGAGAGGCTGCTATCATTATATGCGAACAATATGCAAGGCTGGGTTTTGATGTGCAATGGGCAGAGCTGTGAGTAACTTGATGAAAAAGATACTTTTCGGTAACTAAAAGTAACTAGTTACCTTTTAAGATTGGGAAAAAGTAACTATAATATAGATACTTTTGTAAAATAACGTGTAACTTTTACTTTTGAAAGTAACTTTTTGCTTCAAAAGTATCTATTGTTACTTTTGAAGTAACTAGTTACTTTAAAAGTAAACAGGTACTTGACGTAACTAGTTAATTTCAAAGAAGCTATTATTAAAAACGGGTTTCACATATCCGAGAAAAAAAGGGTCACAAAAAATAAATAGAAAAATTGAAATCTCCTGATTTTTTCGGATATCACTGGAAGTTTTCTAAATAATATAAACATTCATTTAACGATATCTCATGGAACACAAATATGCGTAACTTTTTCTTATCTGGGACGAGCTTTATATATATCACCGAAGCAACCATTTACTCATACCACAGAGGCCAAACGAAAAATTTAGTTGCTTCCGAAGTAAGGGAGTCATTCCAAAGTAACTTGACATTGAACTAGATATTTTAACCACGTTACCTTGAAGGTAATTTGCTACTCTTAAAATGTAACTAGTAACTAGTTACTTTAAAAGTAAATAGTTACTAGTAGCTCGTTATTTTTTAAAAGTAATTTACAAGTAACTAGTTACTCTCAAAGTAACAGTTGAAATATCTAGTTACTTTTAGAAAATAGCAAAGAACTAACTACTTTTTTCATAAAATGACTAGTATCTTCGAGTATCTAGTTACAATTTTCACACAAAGTAACTAGATACTTTTTTGAAGTAACTTTCACAACTCTGGTAATGGGTATCTACCTATACAAATTGGCAGAAAAAAAGTATTTCGGGAGGGAGTTCAATTTTTTGGCGCTGCCGTTGTAACTGACGTGATGTGATCACTTATTTCAGTGGCGGCTCGTGCTGAATTATATTGGAAGGTCAATAACAAATTTAAAAATAGGCATGCTTAAAATAAAAATCTTATCTTTAAGTTCAGGTCTATTCTTCGTTCTTTAGAATCGGAAAAATGCTGAATGACACGTTTTTTAAAATTGCACGCAGATTCCTTTTATAAACGATTTCTCGATACTTAACATTGCTAAAGCGGATAGTCTACCTTGGCCCAACTCCTCAACAAAATTTATAAGCTTTCGAAAAACCCCTGGATTTTCAGACAAAGCCGTTTCATCATGGCCACGTAGTGCCAGCTCGAATGCCCCACAAAATTTTACACAATCTATAATTTTGTTTAAAATATAACGATTTTTGGATATATTTTCATTAAAATCTCTAAGGGATTTTCTATAAGCTGTGTCTAGCCGAGTGCGAATATCAACACTTCCAACCGTAGCATAGTTCACCGAACATTTCATATGATCTGCAGAAAACGCATGTTTTTTATTTTTCCTTTTAAGTTGTTTAAGTCTTTAACACCGGTTTTGTACCATAATGAGTCTGACGAGTCTTTAGAAGACAAACATAACAGTAAAATGAGTTAGAGACTTCACAAACACATATCCAGTTAGCTAAATCGTACATACTTTTTGCGAAAGTTCGATGAACCTCTATATTTTTGTCTTTACTAGTTTGTTAGCACTCTTTAGTTTATTTTTTTGCACTACCGACATTTTATTTCATCTACATTCACAGCTCAAACATGGACTACCTCGAAATTGGTTATATTTGCAAAATTAAGTTCGTAAGCACTTTTTAGTTGTTTAATTTCTTGGACTAGTCACTACCATGTAAAATGTTATTTCCTGAAAGTCTGTATTTATTTTAGGAGGGTCAGATGAATGACTATCAACTACTAAGGACATACTTCTTTTGGAAAGAAAACTGGCAATCCGAATTCAAAATGTTGGAGGAAGACCATAGGCAGACGTAATATTTTTAGCAAGCGACCATAATTAAGGACTGGTTAACATTTTTGGCGAAAGAACTTTGTCTTTTAGGCATGTGTTAAAGGCATTTATGACGTCTAAAATTTGTGATCGTAATAATTTCATGCCTTACTTTCCAGTGGCGTGCATACAATATAAGCATATTGCTATAAAAATGGTAGGGTATTCTATTTTTCTTTTGTCAGAATTTTCTTAATTATTTTTTCTATAGGGACGCAAGCAGTACTTTTGTACGAGTGCGACAAAGATATTAAAAGACTCGTAGGTACAGAATAGGAAGAAACGCACGAGCCAAAATATGTTGTAGTACTGATTATAATCGACATGTTATGCACTTAAATAAAATATAAAAATATTCTGAAAAAGTTTAGTTTACAGGTTGAAACATTAACTTAACTGTTTAAATTTTTCGACCTAATACTAACTTAATCCATACGAAATGCTTAAATTTTGTGAAGGTAAGAAAATGTGTATTTCTTTAATTATTAACGTTAACAAATTTAATATCAATAAAATTACAGTCAGTAGTGACTCTGCGGAACGATCGTTTTCTTGTTTAACAATAAGTTGCACTTCTTTGCGAAACACAGGTTTAAATAATTTTAATAATTAGTGTTACATGACTTAAAAAAATAACCGCATTAATAAACGGATTGTTTACAAATAATTACTCAATTTTTTTTGGGACTAAAAAATGTTAGTCTTCTGAGAGCGGTTTTAAGTCACTATAAATTAAGTTTAAACTATTTATGGGCATACTAATGCAAGACACTAGCATTTTTGAGAGGTAAGTTATTTTAAGAACATAGAAATTTACTGTTGCCTACCCTGTTTTCAAAAGGCACTGCACTCCACTATTATTTTCAGCCTGCAGATTTTCTAGAGCAGGGGTTCTTAAGAAAATTGTCCGGATTTTCTTTAGTTTGGTATTATCGCAGGATTTTGAAAACCAAAGTTTATTGTTGAAAAGTTTCGGAGTCTTAGCAGATTAGATTTTGTACTCCTAATTGGATTATATTAGAATTGTAAATATTGCGGAAGTATGGCTGGAAGAGAAACAAACATGATTACAAGGAAATGAAGAGTGGAAATTCCGCAACATGTCAATCGCTGGAATTATACTGGCAAATGAGGTGGCATGGATTCTAAAACTTCCAGTTGTATGCGACAAGAAACAGTAATTATTAGGTCGTGGTCAGAGAAACCCAGGTGTGCGGAAACGGAAGGCTCTAGGTGAGCAGTGAGAAACAGATCCAATGGATTTTTGGTAGGTGGGTTCATTGATAACTTTTGCTGCTCTACCTTGGGGATCGGTTTTAGTAGATTCTAACCATTCTTTATTAAGAACGTTAGTCCCCAGAGATTAGGAAATTTACCTTAGCAGAAAACTTAAGGAAAATTCGACTTTAAGCGAGAGAATATAGTATGTGTTCGATTCAAGATTGTACAGGATAAATTATTGAGATAGGCGCAAACGCCATCGTTCATTCGGAATGATGGGAGAAGTTCATAGCTAAGAAAACAAAGGTATCTGGTTCCATCTGTACTGCTTCTTTTGGCTTCAGGAAGAGAATACGAGCCTTATAGGATTGAAGATAATGGTTAACCGAGTTAAGGTTTTCGTTTAGGCCACAGATATTGGTGGATGAGAAATTACATTTTGATTGTGGAGCCTCTCGCCTGGGTATACCCCCCATTCGGAGATCCGAATAGAGAGATATTTTGACTCCGGAATATTTTACTTGTGGAACCGCCATCATCACTTTCCATTGTTCAGTTTGAGTAAAATAAAACTCATACACAGGACTGGACTTACCCGTTCTTGAAATATCTATGTGGGGTGGCACCTTCTTGGGCGAGGGAAACTATCATGTTTATGCAAAATTTGAAGTTAAATGAATTAGTAGCTTTTATTAGTGATTTCTTTAAACATTTTATCAGGCTGGCCATGTTGTTTCGGCATACTGGATTTACAGCAAAATTTTATTAGTACATCCCAGAAACCGCTTTAAAATATGAAATTTGCACTTGAAAAATGTGTTTATTTTTAATTAAAAAATACATAATGTTAAAAAAAAATGTAAAAAAGTTTATTTAAATTTTACAACAAAAGTAGATCCATTGTTTTTCAACAGATCAAAAAAACTTTTTTGAACCAGATAATTGTAAATTTCTTTCTATCCGATAATTTTTTAGAAGGTCTTTTCTAATGTTGGATGTGGATTAGTATCAAATAAGATTAAAAAAATAAACATACCTTAAATAAATATAGTTTATTGTATGCTAATCTTTTAAATGACATATTATTTTAAAATTTGATTATGTAACATGATTTTCTGACAATATATCTTTTTTAGTATGATCTACATCAGAACAATACATAGTCTGTAAATTCTCGCTTTTTGGCTCTATATGTTCATGGCTGAGTTTACCTAAACCATGAGCCTTCGTATGTTTCTTCAAACTCGTTGAATCATGATATCCTTTGTTACAAAGTGAGCATACATATGGTTTTTCACCAGTGTGAGTTCTTGTATGAACCTAAAAAATTAATGTGTGATATATTGATATATGATAGAAACTAAGGAAATTTACACCTTACTTTTTGCCAATTATTAAAATTGTTCACGTCATGATACACATACCTTTAAATTGCTTTTTAAAGCAAATTTTTTTCCACAAAAATTACAAGCAAATGGTTTTTCTCCACTATGCACCCTCATGTGAACTTTTAGATGGCCAGATTGAGTAAACAATCGTCCACATGATTTGCACTGATAGGGCCTCTCCCCAGAATGCACAAGCTTGTGGTTATTATGAGCACTTTTCTGCTTGAACTTTTTACCACACTGTTCACATTCAAATGGTCTATCATCTGTGTGTGTTCTCATGTGGGAGTCCAATTGTGCGTGTGTACTGAAACCTAAAAACAAAACATATAAAATGTTGTGCAAAACGTAAATTTTTTAGCTATATTATAAAAAAAACATATAATATACGTAAAATATTTTTTTTTAATATGATAGATAATATATTAACAATATCTATGAAATAATATCATCATCAGTAACATTATTCTTTTTTTTTTCACTGCCAGTGCGAACAAAAGCTTTACTAGTTATTTCTAATCTCATCAGAGTATTTTCCAAAGCAATCGATTGTTTGGTTTGAAGCCTTCAGTTTTATTAGCATCCCTGTAAAACCAATGTTAGCATTGACACATCCGTATCCAAGAAAAGTCAAAGTAAGCACTAGGGGCAAGGGACAAATTAACTGCGATATGTTATTGTAGGAAATAAATACAGGGTTAATTTATATTGAAGTAATATAAATTCAGTTTAGAAGTATATTTTCAAATATATTTTGGTTACGGGGGTTTTGATGCATAACGAATTAAACTGTGTATTGATGCAAACAAAGTATTTTTAACTTACTAGACTTACTAAATATATCATCAAATATTTAAACAATAATAATTTTATAATGAATTTCTACATAATAACTACACAGCTCAGAATTTTTGTGTAAACTACGTTTTGTATAAAAGAGTAGAATAGAATATATTACAAAACTTTACAATTACAATGAATGTTTGCAGCAATTGGGAAAAAAACATGACTTTAAGATACAAGAACACTAATACTAAGACACTTATAAAATTAATCTAAAAAATAAAAACTTATATAAAATAATAATAATAAAATATTTCATTTGATATAAAAGAAAATAACTTTAAAAAAATAGGACTTCATGTGAAACTCAATGCTGACGCTATGCGAGATAAGTATTTATTTGCAATGCGTATTTCATTTCAATGTTGTCTCAATTTAATATTATCTATACCACATCGATTTCAAAATGTACATTATAGTTTAATAATTTGAATATTGTAGTATAATAACACTGGCCGACAAAAAAAATTATTTTTGTTGTAACACAAATCAGAATAGCATAATCTAATAGAATGGACCAGAAAGTTGTAGCACGTAGGGTTTTCTTGTTAGAGTGTTGTAGAACCATACCGAATGGTGCGATACTTAATATCCATAGAAAAAATGATTTCAGAAAATTCTTAATCCTGTTTATTGACTATGTTTACAGTTTTCGCCTATTAAACATACCACACATCTAAGAGAAAAGCAAACGAGAAAAATATTAACTTAAAACACTAATTAAACTTTTTTTTCGTTTATGAGGTGTCCTATCTTCTCTCTTCAAAAACCAACAGTAGTCATCCATCATGGCTGGATCCCATCGTCCTTGGTACCGAATTTCCATTATTCTGATATCTTGGTGAAACCTTTCACCCTGCTCGTCACTAACAGCTCCCAAATTGATAGGAAAAAATGACAGATGGGAATGGAGGAAGTGAATTTTTAATGACATTCTGGCACCAAGCGCTTTATAGGCAACTAAGAGTTCATTAACTAATTGTTCATAATTTTCATTCATATTGTTGCCTAAACTTTAAACTTACTACATTAACAAATGAATTCCATGCTCTGACTTCCTGCCCGCTAAGCTTTTTCGTAAAATGGACATCGTCCAGCAATTTTCTGATTTGTGTCCCAATAAAAATGCCTTCTTTTAATTTGGCATCACTTAACTAGGGAAAGACTTGTCTTAGGTATTTTAATCCATCACCATCTTTATTCAAAGCCTTCACAAAGTTTTTCATCAGCCCAAGTTTAATGTGTAAAGAGGAGGCAAAAGGACATTTTTGGGATCAACAAGAGGGACTAATTTAACATTTTGAGATCCTGGTTGAAATTCGCTTCTTTCTGGCCAAATTTTTGTTTCATAATGCTGATTTATTGCACGACTGTCCCAAAGAAAACAGCAATATTTTGTAAATCCCCCCTGAAGTCCCACTAAAATCGCTATAACTTTTAAGCCTCCCCGTATCTCTCATTTATACCTATTGTAGTTTATTTTATCCAAAATCCTGCGCATATTTTCATAATGCAACGATGAATTGCAGTCAAGTGGTAGTGAGAGCGACGAAGATGCTATAGAAATTGAATAAATCGATTCAGATGATCAACAAAACTGCGATTCTGGGAGTGAGAACCAGATGCCATTGGTGTCTCTTCATATTTTAGACAACAAAAATCACTAGTAATGGATGATATTCATAGGACAACCGGTACATCCAAGACTGATGGCGACTCTGAAGACGGGATTCCACTGTCAAAGCTTGCTGCACGGCAAGTAATTTTAATTCCACAGAAGACATCACTCAAAGCTAAAAATGGCCTCGATGATGTACAGAAGAACGAAGGGCAATGAGAACACCTGCGCGCAATATTATTCAATTTGTACCAGGAAGTAAGGCCCCGCAAGAGAGTTGTTGCATCCCGGCAGTTGTTTTTGTCATTTTTTTACTGATGAAATAATTGACGCTATTGTTCTTCACACAAATCAATGCATTAGAGATAAAGCGAAAAGCTATAGCAAGAATACATCAACAATTTCTGAAACATCAAGAGATGAAATCTAAAATTGATCGGACTTCATTGCAACTGAATGGGCAACTGGTATAGAGGGTTTTAAATTTCCATTATGCAATAACACAGCTTTTAAGCTATATTTAGATGAGTCTATGAATAAGCGCCACTCACGGGGAGAATGTTCAATATCAAGTTCCTGCATTAAACTGTCTATATCAGTACACGCCCACAACGAATTTTCCACACTGTAGAATTCAGAAAACGTAGCATTTCTTTTTCTGAAATTTGTAATTTTTGTTTCTTTGGCCAATTCCTTAAGACGGGAACCCAGAAGTTCTGACTGTTGCTTGGATAACCCCAAATCACGTACTAAATCATTTAATTCATTTTGAACAATTAAATGTGGCTCGCCGGAATTGGGACCTGTGGTAAAAGTGGGATCGGTGCCCTGTTCTTCTGAGTTGCTTGATGATGAGTTATCTTCATTATCTCCCAAATCAATAGCTTGCCAATTTAAAGGCGCAATCGGCACTGGCAAATTTGCGTTATGAGGAACAGGTCGTATGGCAGATATAAAAGGTTCTAATTAGGCTATTAAAAAATGGTACGTATTAGGGCTTTTCGAATATTTTTTTTATTATTGGAAGGGTATTTCCATTGTGAAAATAGTGAGCTGGCCTGTGTTAGAAAAATCTTGTCGGCCAGTGTAATTAGAAAAATCGCTAAATTTTCTTTCCTCGGAACTTCCCTTGTTATGAATCTATCCTTTTATTAGTTCAGTACATAGTCATTTAGTAACACAACATGTATACTATCTTTTTAAATATATTAATTGGGCGCCATTATGTTCCATCATATCGGACTGCTACCAAAATTTTACCAGTTTCTACCTATATAACACTTGATTTTTGGCCATAATTTAAAATAAATTCAATAAGTTGTTCTTACTTTGACATACACATCCATTTTGGTACGTCATCGTCATCTTGAATTCATACCATTTTATCCCTATATCCCATTTAATTTTTCTGCAAAATTTAAAATCAATTGAATAAGATTTTTTTACGTTTATTTTTTAAAAACATTATTTGGCCGCCATCTTGAATTCGTACCATTTTTTACTAGTTTATCTCTATATCACATTTAATGCTTGCACAAAATTTGAAATTAATCTAATGAGTAATTTTTTTCAGGCCAATTTTTTAAATATTTTATTAGGCCGCTGTTTTGTATTGCTATCTTATATCCATACCAAAATGTTACCAGTTCATTCCTATGTAATACTTGATTTTCTGCAAAATTTTCTAAAATTGGATTAGTTTTTTTAGTAATATTTTGTTTAAGTTTCACTAGGCCGCCATCTTGTTCCGGCATATTGGATTTTTATTATCACATCATCCCTATATAATCCTTAGTTTGTGACCAAATCTGAAGTTGCTCTGATAAGTGCCACGAACTGATAGACAGACGGACCGCCAGAATTGATAAAAATATATTTTGGGTTCTAGGGACGCTAAAACCTGAAAATACGTAAAACCTGAGATGGTTATTTTTTTCAGGATTACAAAATATTTCAGTTTTAGAATCTGATCTCTATACCACAATTAGAAGTCAAAAAGTTGCTAATAAACCCAGCCATAAAATCAAAAGAGAGGCTCGTATAATTGCCAATTGGCCATTTTTACACCATCATGGCCAAGTTATTATTCCCCACTTTAGCTATATTTCCGTCTTTATACTGTAATAGAACTGTTATTTTCTCTAGCCACTTTAGCTAATTAGCCATGGATATTACCCAATATCACAGCATTTTAGCCCATATATGATATTGAAGGCAATCGGGTAAGTGGTTTTTTAGCACGCCGCGAATAGACAAACCGACGGAATCAAGAAAATATGTTTTTCGCCATTTAGAAATATAAAGATCTGAAAAAATCTCGGAGGGCGATTTATTCACGATTCCAATACTGCCCTTTCACGAGGGAAGTAAATATGATTTAGCAGCCATTTTGTTCCCCATCTTGAATTCGTACAAATTTATCAGTTTATCTCTATATCACACTTAATGCGTGCACAAAATTTCATATTAATCTAATAAGTAGTATAGTTTTTTTTCAGATCGATTTTTTAAATATTTTATTGGGCCGCCATCTTGTTCCGGCACACTGGATTTTTACCAAAATATCACCAGGTCATTCCCATGTGGCTCTTAATTTTTGACTAAAATTTAAAATTAATCTGATGAAGACTAGTTTTTAAGCTATGCCCCGAACTGGCAGACAGACAGACAAACTGACCTGCGCGCGGCGACGGACTTAATAAAACATATTTTTGGCACCTAGGGACGCTTAAACCTGAGGGGGTGATTTTTTCACGATTATAAATATTTTATTTAGCCGTCATTTTGTTATGCCATCTTGAATTAGTACGTCAGTTTTAGTAGTTCATCTCAATGCCTATGGCACACATTTGAAATCAGTCCATTAAGTAGTTTTTTCAGGCTGAATTTTTAATTATTTTATTAAGCCGCCATTTTGTTCCGCCATCCTGGATTCGTATCAAAAATTTACCAGTTGATTTCTACATATTACTTGTTTTTTGTGAAATTTTTGATAAATTGGATAAGTAATTTTTTAGTAATAATTGTTTTAACATTTCACTAGGTCACCATTTTGTTTTGCCATATTGGATTTTTACCAAAATGTTATCAGATCAACTTCATATGACCCTTAATTTTTTTACCAAAATTTGAAATCAATCGGTTAAGTAGTTTTTTAACTATGTCGCAAAGAAGCAGACCGACGGAATTGAGAAAACATGTTTTTCTGCATCTAGGGACCCTGAAACGTAAAGATCTGAAAAAATTTCGGAGAGCGATTACAATACTTCCATTTTACGATGGAAGTAAACACTGGCGGCTCCAGTAAAAAAAATGTGGTGGGGCATTTTTTTGCGATGCAATATAACTGATTTTAAAACAGGTAAAAACTGAGAAACTAATTGTCTTATAGGGAGGTATATATACTCAGGTAGATATGTTTATAAGTAAATAAACTTTTAAAGTCGTATGTATTTTAAATTCATTTTACCCTCCTTGGAACTGGCAAAATAGAGTTTTGAATATTTTTAATTTCGTTCTTTTCAATGCTTAATATGGCCAAATTTTTTCGTATGTTTCATTCACACAATACTTCTCGAAACAATATCGAAGAAATATAATTGTTTTAGTTTTTGTAGAGATCCTCTGTTCACCTTCCATGGTTAAGAATATAGTCCTTAAAGCAGGCCATCGCCACTACACGTGTTTGTCAAGGAATGCCATACAGTAGTAGTGATTGGCCAGTGGGTATTGTCCAGGCTCTCGCTTTATTTCGTTCTCACATAGGTATATCGCCAATAGCAAATTCTTTTTCTCTCCCGCTGGCTTGTTAAGATAACTTTACTGCGTTATGGCGATCGCTATCTAATTTTCGGATATTGGTCGGTTTTGCTCAGACCTCTGTGTATTGAAAAGTAATAGATGGATATCGCACGAAAATATTACAAAATAAGGTATAATGTTTAAGCGAATTTTGTTTCATTTAAAATATACCTTTGGCAATTGTTTTTGTTAATTTATATTTTGTATTTTTTGGAGGGGCATTGTCGATTTACCCTTATGATAAAACCGCCACTGGAAGTAAAAATTACAAGTTATTTAATACAAAATTGTGACTGTAAAAACGCATTTTCGATAATTATATTATGAACATAAACGGTAACTTATATTGTTTGTGGACTTTGCTTGTAGAAACGCAACTAAAAAAAAAAACAGAGAAAAAATTTTATACACAAATTGCAAAAGAATTCTGAATCAGGATCATAAAACATAAAAATTAACCCTAAAATTACAATCTTACATTTTTTTTAGTAAAACTTCAAAGTGACATGCATTTTTACCTTTCCCACATTCTGTACACAAGAACTTTTTTTCTCTAGGTTTCTCGTCATGTAATGTTAAATGATTTTCTAATCCACCCCTGCTAGCAAAAACTTTATTGCAAATATTGCACTGTAATTGTAAATACAACTTTTTGTCCTCACTTTGATCAACTTCTCCATTCAGTATTTTATGGCGATACACATGGATAAAATGGTTGGCATACCTTTTGAATCCTTTTCCACAATAATCACATATATAGGGATTGTTGCCACTGTGGATGTTTCTGTGTTCATTTAAGACGTGAGCTCTGGAAAATGCTAATAAATTTAGGAGAATTAAAAAGACATTGAAGTAAACATTCAACCGCATTTGACAATCAAATAGTATCTTCATTTAACAAGGCAAGTTAACTTTTAACCCACATACAAAATGCTGCCTCTTAAATAAATAGAACTGGTAAATATCAATCTTAAAAACGAATTAATAAATCACGAAACAGTAGACTTGCGAAGACCATATTATATCAGAAATCTATCAAGAGCTTTACTGAATATAAGACAAATTAAAAGAAAAAATAGTAACTGCTACCAAAAATCTCTTTAAATGTTTTTTTTATTATTTCAAAACTTTCTGAAGAATCTTTTGGAAGTACATTATATTTAATGGCCGTTTTTCAGTATGAGTTATATAGCTCTTTCTATTTGTTATAGATGGCACGTTCTGAGTACCGTCATTTCAAGCATCTAAAACCTTAGTACAACTATTTGAGCATTTAATTCTGATATTCATATTTCTTAAAAACTATTTAAGGCCTAACGTCGCTTTTCTGCCGTAAGTCAAAATGTTGTTTTCCTATATTAATTGGATACGAGATTCTTCCTAATATTTTATCAATTTGTAAATTACATACCTGGATTTTTCCCTAACCTACATATTCATAAATTATGAGGCAAAACAATTTACATAAATAGAAAAAACATAGGTACCTATACTTATATCTTAATATATATTTAATAAATTTACATTTCTTACAATAAATTATTTTAAAATACTGAAAGGTAGGTACCTTGTTTTGCAGTCAGAACGAAGTAAACAAAATAAACGAGCTTAGGTATACGTTTTATGCATAACGTAAAAAAATGTTAGGTATGTTATTAAATGTATCCGATGTGATAAAAATTTAAAATTTTGATTGGCTGTTAAACGATTGTTGTACAAATGGGATAATATATTACTAATATGTACTACGCTGGCTATTGACATAGTCAATGGTGAGAAGAAATGAAGAGTCTCATTTCTTTTAAACCTTGCTTAAACTCAGGCCCCACACGGAGAATAGATGAATGGTATATTTAGAAGAAAAAAAACAGAAAATTTCAAAGGAATTTAGGTTACTACAAATAATTCATCTTCCCTGACCGCCATAATACCTACATCACCACCCATACATCTTATTATAATGATAAAATTAGCTTTGCTGATGACAATAACCAATCAGGAACCATTCCTAATAAGGAATGCAACACAAACTATTCTAGGATTGGCCTCAATGATTACTGTAAAAATAATACTGTTGTTCATGCCCAAATGTATGTTGACCTTGACATTGAGGCAGCGGAAGCACCACCTAACTTTACCTCTAATAGTAGAAATAATTTGTTGAATTTCAGCATTGATAATGACGGGGTTGCAAAATCTAAATCTTTGAAAATGAAAAGTACACTAGCAAAAACTCTAGTAAAAAGAGTGATATTATTTATTTATTTAGACAATAAAGAGAAATCGAATGGAAAGAATAAAACAAAAAACTTAGTTGACTGACTTAATTATAACTTTGTAACAGGTATAAGATACAGTTGACTTCACACCGGCATTTAGTAAGAAAACAACAAATTTTAGTTTAGTTTAGGGAGTTATACAATTATCTACTTCAAATATTGACATTACTTCGGTTAAAACCCCTTGGCTAGTGTTGCGTTGAGAAACTGGTTTCTTGTGGACAGAGTTGATAATTCTGCTAAAATTCAATCAGTAATGGTTTACGTAACAGAAATATAGCATTCGCATAGCTGGAGATTATAATTTATCTAATATAAAATGGTCTAAGTATTCAGTGGTAGATACATTTCCATTTCTAAACCTTTTCCAAGTAAATAATGTTGCTAATAATAATGGTGTTATCTTAAATTTAGTTTTTTCTGACAATTCTCAGGATACTGTATAGTGTGCTCATGATCTGCTTGTTAACTGTGTTAAACATCATCCTGCCATAATTATACAACTAACATGTATAATAAAATATAATATTCTAAAATTTTAAGACGAAATGACTTTACTAAGTCTGAGTTTAATACTATTAATATATCACTTTTCTCCACGCATTGGGATTCTATACTTTATCTTGGTATTGATAGTAATGTAAATACCTTGTATACAATACCTGATAGTTCAATTAGCAACTTCACACCTAAAAAAAGGTTCAAAAATAATTTTAAGTTTCCCATTTGGTTTGATACTAGACTCAAATCTAATAAAAACAAATTATCCATACAATATTTCTGTTTCGGAATATATTGTATTCAGCAATCTAAGATCCCTGTGCAAAGCAAGGGCAAGCAAATGTTACTCTGACTATATTCATAAAACTGAGGTAGTATTGAGAAGATTCTAGGGGTTTCTGGAGGTATGTCCAAATACTTAGAGGGAACAATGGGCTGCCGTCTCCCAGCTTTTGTGGTCCATCTGGATGGTATTCTAAGCTTTAGGGATATGGTTGATATTAATTCACTATTTCTATCTATATTTGATTTATACTCTAAACTCAGCCAAATTGACATCAACAAATCTCCTGAGCCTGACAGAATCTCACCCATGTTCCTGAGAAACTATACATTTGCTTTAACTAGCCCTTTACGGCTTATTTACAACACATTTCTTTATTGTGGGATATTTCCAGATCTCAGGAAAACTTCTTTCTTTACTCATAATTTTAAAAATCAGGGCAACATGAGTGAAATCTCGAAATTATCGTCCAATTTTACTGGTGTCTCACAAAAATGTTTCACTTGTTGGTTAGAAATTTTCCAACTTTCAAATTCTAAAAAAAATTATATCTCAGCAACATGGTCTCTCCAGTGATTGAGATCACCAATCTTGTTGCTTCTGAGAGAGTAATATCGACAGCTTTAGAGAGTAGTATTGTGGATGGCTCAATCTACACTGACTTCTCAAAGGCCTCTGACAGAGTTAACCACACTTTGCATACAGACAAATTATCAGCTTATAGGACAGGAAGTACTTTGCTGTCCTGGCTGAATATTTATTTGATTGGAATACAAAAAAATTATAAATGTAAAATCATAAACCTAATTTCAGAAATATCACTTCTGGAGTCCCTAAAGGTGGTTATCTTGCCTCACTATTTAATATTTTTATAAATGATATTTCCTTTTGTTTTTGACATTGTCAGTATCTTTCATATACTGATGACTTGAAAATATTCAAAATTGTTCAAACTTGTTACGGTTTAGTTAGAATTAACATTTAAAAACCTAACTTGTAATAATGTAGTTTCTGGGCTATCGGATTATGAAATTAAAAAAAGGTCAAGTAAAAAAAAATATGGCGGAAAAACTGATTTTTGAAAAAAAAATTCACCATATATTATAAATGGGTTTGATAGTTGAGGTTATATGAAATATTTTTATGTATTTGGCTTTTAAATTTAACGTTCGGTTTAACTGGAAACGACACTGGAAACAGTTTTGTGCATAACCCCAATAAATTTCAGCACAGGTCAATAGAGCTCTTTCTATGGATTTACATATTTGTGTTCTACACTTTCTGAGATATTCGCATTTGAATATTAGCACAGCCTACTATTGGACTATTATATATGGTAATATTAAAACGTGAATATCGCGAAAACTGTAAACGATATAATATTATATATTTTTAAAAGCAAGGAAAAGAGCTTTGTAAATTTGTGCAAAAATATCATGGGGATATGTATGAAAATTTTTCTGCCAATATCGTTTTAGGTTAAACCGTTTTAAAGAAACCATGTTGTTGATGAGAATTAATTGGAATTGATTAAAGAAGAGTATAATCACCTGTGAAATAATTTTTCAAAAATTATTGCGGAACATGATGAAAGAGACATGGATTTGTAGACAGGTATTACTCTTGCTTTTGTTTTGATGATGTTTTTATTCTACACGTAATCCATGAGCGACCTAGATTTGTGGTGTTGGTGAGTTTTTTTTGGCAGAAACATTTCATCATGAAGTTCCTTTATATCTTTAAAAATAAGGTGAACTTGTTATTTCAACTCAGATTTAAAAATATGTCTCTCACTTGAAAGTTTCTAGTTTACTACGAAAATTAATATTTTTGGTAGAGTAAAGTCTATACATAGTTTGTTTTTCATTTGTTTTATATACAATGGCGTTTTATATACTAATATTTTGATAATTTGACAGTTATATTATAAATAATTTACGATTCTTAACACATCAACATTAATAAAAGCATTGTCAATGCAAGTTTCAGTAGTTTTTGTAATATGCGTAGGCTCATTGAAAAGGTAGGTAATGTTGTATGAACACAAAATATTTAAAAATTGTTCTTTGTTATTCGTGTATTGAAATATATTTATAATAATAACACCCACCAAGAAGTGGATATGGTTGTCAAGATTACATAGAAAAATATCCATTTCAGAGTTAGGTGGTTATAAATATTTATAATTATTAATTTTTTTTTTGATAATTCCAATAGCAGAGACCTCAAATACACATTTATGTTAGTCTCCTTAAAGTCGATTTCAAATTTTAGATATGTGGATGTTCCTCCATGCTCACTGTTTTTCTACAGTAAATTAAATAAATAAATAATCTTTATTGTATGGAACTGAAGTGTACATTGGTGATCATTACATACAAAGGTGGAAAGATCCACAAAATGTATTTTAATAACTGCCATAAATTAAACTATATCACATCATGTGTCAAAAAATAAAATAAAAAGGGATTAAAATAACTTTTAGAAATAATACGTTCAAATTTTACAAACTGTGCTATATCATATATGTGAAAGGTCACTTACCATATACATATCTATAAGTGATGTGCAAGTTAAATGTAAAGAAGAAGCAAATCCCTTGATTTTGTGATGCACAACAGCAGAGATTTTCCAATTACAATTGTTTTTGTTTTATACAATGCCCTAGTGACACCACACCTGGAATATGTGTCACAAATTTGGTTACCTTCAGCAGCAACACATATTGGCTATATTGAAAAAGAAAGATAGGTTGACTGACAAACATTTTTTATACTAGTAATTTAAGTCCTTATCTGCCACATTTATTCTTTTTCTAAAAAGCCAATAGTAGTGGTCCTTAACTAACACATGGCACGAATCGAATAATCACACCTTTGATGTCAAATCAGTCACTAGAGGTCTTTGTATATAAATAAGTTTCTATGGATAGATCGTGTTTTATTTCCTTAAGTGCCTACAGTGTACAACATTTAACTGTGAGACATGCCCACTAATACCACCTAGCAGTCAGTAGACATAGACGAATCCACAATAACCTGGCAACCTGGTCTATAGAGTCTAGTGCTCATATATGACTGCTTGTCAGTCAAACTGTTAAGGCTTCTATATGTGAGGAAATATAGAGTGTATCCATATATGGTTTCTTACAGGACTGGGCTAAATAACTTTGGTTTTAAAACTTTACTGGAAAGAAAGAAACAGTATATTTTAACCAAAGTTAAGTACAAAGATTGTGATCTTATTTGAACTTACAGTTATGCTCACTTAGTTAACAAATCAAATGGGCCAACAATTATTAAATTCAGGAATTACACCTACCTAATGGACTTCATCAAGGTGGAAGTAGGGTAAAGGAAAAAGATGTGTGATATTAATGTATGATGTGATATTAATGTATGATATTTCTGATAGTATTTTGTTTCTTTATAGTGGTATTTTACTGTTAAAAATACAGTCTGTTATTATAGGTGATTTTACACTTGCATTTACCACAACATAACTATCACAACCTGTACAAAACTTAAACGCTACAGTGCTAAGGAAGAAGACTGTATCTACATCAATATTAATTATGAGATATATTCATTTTAATGTTTTTATCACATATAATTATTAGAGTTCTGACTTATTTTATCAGTATTTTTCTTCTACAACTGTATTTTGTCGTGCATAAGATCAAAAAAATGTGTTTGTTGCTGTAGTTATGACATCTATTTTTTATGGAAAATACAGACAGACCCTTTTTGCTTAGATTGGCTTCTTTACAACTATATACTGTATCACAAATTAACTGATTTATTTTGTCTCACCTTTTCCACACTCCTCACATTTATATTTCTTTACACCACTATGAATTAAAAGATGCCTCTTTAAATTTTGTTGAAATCTAAATGTTTTTTTGCATTCAGTACACTCAAAAGGTGCTTCTTTAGTATGACTTCTCATATGGTTGATTAATCTGTGCTGCTTTTTGAAAATTTTATTACATTCTGTACATTTATAATCTAATACCAGGCAAGTAAAACCTTCTTTGATGTGATTAGACAAATCAGCTTTTGTTTTAAATGTAACTTTACATTTTTTGCATTTAACTTTTGAGATACAATTCTAAAAAGAAAAAAATATTCTGTGATAAATAACATAATTATTGTCAAACTAAAGACAAATTATTGTCGATTTTACTTACCTTAAGTCTTTTGTTACGTCCCATGTGTCTTGTTGAATGGTCTGTTTTAATGCATTTTTCTGTTCTAATGTGTTCTGTTAATAATTCTGCATCTGGAAATTTCTTCCAACATTTTTGACATGTAATGTTGGTTGTTTTGTTTAAATTAATTTTTGAATTCTTTTCTCTGGTATCTTGGCTAGTGGCTTTGATATTATACTCCTCCTCAAAGTCAGTCTTAGTTTCTTTCATAACATCTTGTTCTTTGCATCTGTCATATCCATAGTCATATCCTTCATTATCAGAGTTCTCAAACTTAATTTCCTGGCATGCCGCTGAGTAAATAATGGCTAGTTTCTCAATATTTGCTCTAGACTTTTCAATAAACTTCAGAAACTCCTCAAATATTTGCACACAAGATAAACAAATATTCTGAGGCAAGTCATTATTGCTCTAAAATGTGTATATAATATATAAAAAAATTATTAATGATTAAAAATTACATTTATTATTCTCAACAACTCACTTCTTAGAGAATAAGCTATTAATCTGAATATTCTGAAACTTACCTTTATTCCAGTAATTTTTGCAAAAATATCAACATAAGGAACATCTGAAATGATTTTCATTACTTTGGTTTGTTCAGAGCAAAATCGGCAAATTAGAGGAAAATCTTTAATAGTTAATTGGCTCATATGTACAGTTAATAAAATTATATTTTGGTAGGGAAGTATTTATTAGTATTAATTAAAAACTGTCCTTGTTTAAATTTTGTGTAAAAAACGCTGTTGACTGTTACTTTTATAGTTGTTGAACTGTTATTATGACTTCTTGCCTTTCTTTCTTTCTTTTATGGTTGTTGGCTTTCGTTCTGTTGGAATATGATTTACCAGCTCTTTCAGGTAGTAACTAGGGGGTTGCCTGATTCGTAATCATCTCCAAGCCAATGTCTTATACTGTTCTGAGTACTATATTGCTTTTTGGTTTTCTCTTCGGGTGACTAAAGTTACGTACATATAGGTATAGTAGTAAACAACGAAGCAGTACTATCTACTGAGAATCAATTTATTTATATATTGTACATTATTTACATGATTTTGAATATAAATTTTGCTGTGAACGCACATTCACTTTATTCTTCTAACAATGGAATGGTTTGGAAGTTTTCAAGTTTATGGTATTCCCTATAATTTTATTTTATTATGATTAAAATTTGTTTAATACTTGTACGACTTTTTTTGTTTAGATTTCAAGGAACTGTTGTCAATAACGACTGAGGAGTGTCATTCCAATGTTGTTTCCGTAGATTACCAAAAAATTTGTTGTTTGAGAATACCGCTTAGAACACAATAAAACTCCATAAAAGATTTACGTAAAAACTAACTTACAAAACGAAAGCCTTGTTTATGTCTAGATATATCCATAAACAAGGACGAAAGTTAAAAATGAACTACACATTTGTGGTACAAACTCTAATCTTTCAGTTCCGAATTTCACTGCAAATTGCAATCTGACAATTTTCTGGCATGTCTTCCAACTATACACTGAGTGGTCGGGCAAAGAGATTCATGTAATTTTCATTAAATCTGAAGTCAGAAAAACCTTAATTGAAACTCTTTTTTGAGTAAATCTAGTGGTGCGACATATTTATCCGCATCTGTACAGTCGCAATTTTTCACTTTAGGAAAGTGCGTAAACTTTTTTCAACAACTGATTTTTCCATAAATCCAGTTTAAACTCAAATGCCTTCACAGTGTCAAGTAGGTTGTTAATGAGATTTTCTTTTCCTTGCAGTTTAATGTTCAAGTCGTTGAGGTGCAGCGTAATATCCGTGAGAAATCCAAAGTCGCGCAGCCATTCGGGGCCACTAAATTGAGGAACTGGTTTCCCTTTGGTTTCCATGGAGGAGGCGATTTATTCCTACAGTTTAAAAACGCGTTTTAACAATTTTCCTCTGCTCAGCCAACAAACATCAGAAAAATATGTCGCATTACCATACTCGGCATTAATTCCGTGTAAAAAAATTTGGAATTCTCTCTGGTTGAAGCCGCGTGATTTAATAAAGTTCACAGTTTTTACGACCATTTTCATCGTCTCATCAATATTTGTTGATGTTGCACAAAGATTTTGTTGATGAACGATACAATAGTAATGCGTCAAAAGAAGATTCTGCTGTTTTTTCCATCAAACGCACGAGCTAACGAATAAGTACAACTCAGTCCACTTTTCTTGAAATATGCGCTTTTCCTCACTAATTTTCCGTTTTTTACCCGGACTAGAAGCCGTTTTTAATGTCAAGGTAGAAGAAACGAGTTTAATTCTACGATAAAAATCTTTAATAGTGCTTTAATTGGCTGTACTCCAATAAATTAAAAATAAATATTGATAAAACCAAATACATGTTATTTAAACAAAAAAATAAAAATTTACCTGACTTAGATATCGAGATAAATGATATTAAGCTGCAGAAAGTACAAAGTATCAAATACTTAGGTTTAATAGTAGATGATAAGTTAAATTGGTCTAATCATATAAGTGAAATATCTAAAAAAATTGTCCCAATGATATCGACATTTAAATGTAGAAATTATCACACAGTAAAAGAAATGTATACAACTCTTTCTTCCTATCGTATTTTGGATACCTACTGCCTGTGTGGGGTATGTGCAGTAAAACGAATTTTGATTCCGTGCAAATATTGCAAAATAAAATTCTAAAAATACTTTTTGAATATGATAGACTTACACACACAGATACCTTATACAGGGAGTTAGGGGTAAAACAACTTAATAAAATCTTAGAAATAGAACAATGTAAATTAATGTTTAACATTGTACATAAAAGGCAAAAATGTAATACAAATGTTATATTCTCAAATGAGGTACATAGCTATCAAACAAGATCACAGAATAAAATATATCAAGTAATGACGAGAACAAATATAGGATTAAATGACCCTATTACAAATGCTTCCAGGGTTTACAATAGATTGCCTGATCTTATACGAAATATGCCTACATATAAGAAATTTGTTAAAGAATTGAAAACACAAATAGTTTAAAATATATTTTTTTTTAGACATTTGGGTATGTTGAAGTATGGTAATGGATTGTTGTTCATTCTGGATGTATTTCTGATGTGATGTCCACATACAGATAGATTATTTAGTGATTTAAGGATTATAATTGAAACCTATACCGCCCACATTAGCTTTACTATCCTCGAGACCAGAGCCCTGAGCACTGCTTTGAGGATTTATTATATATGTGTTATGTATGTATGTAGACTATTATTAATAAACTGATTGTTTCAAAAAAAAAAAAAATGTCCACGACAAAACTAAACTTGAGCGACTGCACGCCATAATACAGTATCCGTCTTACACGCGTCAAAATACACTATACTCAACTGACTATAATCACTTATCGCACAGGTAGCAACTTCACTGCTAGTTGGCACTCTTCCGCTTGTTCCGCTTCGTCCGCTCTTGAAATTAGAACTGGCCGCTGCCGTGTGATGCCGGCTTTATATAGGCCGAGCGCGTCAACATTAAATCTCTCAAAATTTTGAGCAACTACGAGACTAAAATGGTAGGTCCCTAGAGTAGTGATAATTTCTAGAATCATTAGAAAAATTCAATTGCAGTGACTTTAACGAGCCACTGTAGATTCAATTACAGTGACTCTTCGTATAAAGTCACTGTAGATTCAATAGACAAGCAGCGCCATCTAGTGGCCTTGTAGGAGTCGTAATCGCGAGTTCACAGAGTGGATCTCTATTCTTTTCTAACTAGGTGGCGCTAGCGTCCTCAGAGTGTTCCTCGCGGGCGCGGTTAGTGAAGGGCAAAACTACTCATTTTACTGAGTCAAATCATTCGAATCAACTCACTAAAATGAATATAATCACTGAGTCGACTCAGTGAGTCATAAAATGAAAGATATTCGGAGGTTCACTGTATTTGCTTTGCATATTTGAAAGCCTGTTATATATATTTATATATTTTTTTTATTAATATATTAATATTATATATTATTTTGAAATGATAAAGCGACACATTTTTATATAACATATTGCTTAGAATAATATATAATAAACATTTTAATTAATGTAACAAAAAATAAAAATATTACATTCTACAATCTACATGAAAATAAATTATTTTTGGTTTAAACTACATAATAAAATAGAACACAAAAATACATACCTACCTATTTTTTAAAAGTAAATCAAGATTACAGTTTAAAAATGTTAATCTGGCGTCTCTTGCCGATCCGAGCACAGCACAATGCAACGGCTGTCGCAACGCAAAGGCTTACTACCTCCAACTTACTTACCGATAGTGTGTTTTTAAAATATTTTACTGAGTACTGATTCTACTGAATGATTCGACTCTCAAGCAGGAGCAACATACGCAGACCGAGAACGCAGCTTGGACTAGCACGTCGATCGGTCGACCGTGTTGCTCTTTTCTGTTCCGACAATTATTACGCCGAAAGCGGACAGTGGCGGAGTGTGTGCTAATGTAATGAGTAGTGAGTAGTTGATCGTCGAATGATTAGAATCACTAATTCGAAACATCGATTTAGTAGCCAATACTAGGGGCGGTGTATTACAATATTTTCTTTAGCCTCTGGGAGCCGCTAGAAATTAGAAGGCGTGCCGCGGGTTGAAGACCCTTGCACTAGCCGATAGAAGCAGCATATTTTCCATGATCTCTAAACAACATTGGCTATTTATTATTTCATCCATGTTCTGGAATACACTTTTCGACTTTTCGGTCATAGATGTTCCTATTCTTACTCATAATTAATTATGTTAGGGTTAATATTAAAACGAAGCTTAAATTTATTTTATTTGATACACTCATCTTAGTCAAAGTTTATATAAAAATGCAAAAAAACAGAACATTTTGCCGCCTTTCCCCAAGGAAAAATTTAAAATTGAATCTTTTTACTCGTTTCACTGGTATAACCTGCAGCGGAACGAAAACTACTTTTAAACCTGATATGACATCACGGTTATTAAATCTAATAACCGTGATATGACATCACAACTTAAACTTGACATGTCAAGCAGTCCATCAATTGTCAAATATGTTATTTTAGGTTAGGTATTTAGTTTTAGAATTTTTTGAAAATACTTAAATTACTTAGTAAACATAAAACATATATTAATTTATACTTTTTGCAATAAATTTCTGATGTCGCAATGTTGCATCGATGATTTGTCCACTGAATTGCTAATATATATTTTTAATTTTCTGGAAATCCAAGACTTGAGTCGATTGAGACTCACTTGCAGAAGATTTCGAGACGTAATTAATGCTTGGGATAATATATTAATTAAGACTACTACAGTAGTATCTAATCAAAACAGTGATAAGTTTTTAGCCAGGTAAATTGAAACTAACATTTTATGTAACCAAGTAATGTACCAGCATTCTGTTTTTAGATGTTTTTCCAAGATACCAACAAAACTGGAAAAGTTAAGATTACAACACAATTGGAAATATGGGATATACAATGAAAAATCACTATTCTATGTTAGAAAAAAGTATATGCCATGGTTGAAATTAGATAAAGATAATTTATGGTTTAGCAGAGGCTCAAAAATATTTAACTATAAGAGACATAAAGATACTATAATTAACTCTACGCCTCATTTTGTTTTCTCTCCTCAGTATCGTCAGAGTTGTGTTAATATAGGATTTTCCTCTACAGATGTTACTAAGTTTACAGTTAAAGATGATATTTTAGTAGGTGGACTAAGGTAAGGGTCAACAGAAACAAACAAATTTTAATCATTTTATATAAATAAAGGGGATTATAAGTAAGGGGTAAGAAATATTGTTCTAAGTGTTAAGGTTATCCTAAGAGATTTTAATAATTTTTGGTATTCTATAAAGAGATGATCATAAATTAAAGGCAAGATACTTGACCACACTATTGTCAAAAATTGCATATGGCTCGATAATTATTTGCAGCCTTCTCAGGTGTACCTATTTACATTTCTGCCGCATCAATCACAAAAGAAACTATTTCCTATTTATGGTATCAGTTTTATTTATTTTTTTTTTATTTAACACGGAATTGTTTTCCTCCCATCTGTTATCTAGACTGTGTCTTGAGCATTTACTGCTACTATCTCTTGAGCATTTTCTGCAAGATACAAACAACTCAAACTTCACTTTCTTTAATTCATGAACATATGTTTCATTGTCTTTTGTTAATGCTTCTATTCTAGTAAACAAATTTTTCTTTAAGACTTGAAAATCATTTAGTTGATTTGTGATGGTGTCATATTTTACTTTTAAATCTTCTGTGTGAGAGTATTTCATTTAAATCAGATTTATGTTTACTTAGTAATTCAGTCATTTTTTTTATTTTTGCAATATTCGTTAATAGTTGTTTTAGCCTTTAATACATTTATTTAATTGCCAACATGTTTTTTTCTTTTCCTAAGTTTGTTGTAGATGATATATGATTATGTTTAATTGACATTTTTTATTTTTAAACTGTTTGTATTTGATTCCATTATTTAAATGTTTATTTTTTAAAACTTATGAAATATTAATTTAATTCATATCTAGCATATATTTTGCTTTAGTGTATATTATGTAGCAAAAACTTATTTAAAGACATCACACTTATTATGTATGACAAAGACTCATTAATTTTAACCTGCTGCCTCCTATTTTCAAGATAAGAACCAATCCACTTTCTGTTAGGTTAAGTTTATATCTAGATGTATGAAAAATAGCTAACAATGAAATATGTTGTTATTCATAAAATGATGTGTTCAGTGGACTAGACGATACTGGTGAAAGCCACACTTGGACAAATGGGGTCTTGATACAGGCGCTAATGCAAATGTATACTACATTTTTTAATTTAAATTGACTTACTAAATCAAAATTATATTCGAAGTTTGAGGGTTTTTTTTTGGTGCTAAAGTTATTTTAACTATTTACTAAATAGATTAAAGAGAAATTTATTTGGTCAATCAAAAAAATGTATGTTTTAAAACAGAACAAAAAAAAAGATTATTTACTTTCCCTCTTAAGCTTGAAAAAAGCAATGTAATTTATTTCTATGTCATCAGAGTATTTTCCATATCAACCAATCGATATAAAGCATTTTTTTTAAATTAATGAAACAGTTTTGACCCAGACGTCACATCACCAGGTAACTTAAAAAAAAAACAGAATTTTGAACCAGTTAGAAATGTCAAATTATCATATCTCCCTGTGAACAAATTTGACAGTTTACTAAATTGAAAAGATCTTCAAGAATGTTGCAGATGAACTGAAACAGTTTCTTGTTTAACATAATTGATTAGACAAAAAAATAAATTCTTTCAAAACAGTTTTTCTGGTTTCACTTTAAAATTTTTAATATTATTGTCATGTCAAATTTAGTTTATATATTCTATGATAAAATGTAGGTTTTATGAAAATCCCAGATGTACAAAAGATGTATGAAACTTGGGCATTTTCTTTTCATTCATGAGTTTTCAATGTATGCGCTCAAACTTCCCATTTGTGAAAAAAAACACTTTATTACATGAATAACTATTATTTTTGTACTGTTAAATAATAAACAAATCATTTCTATTTCTATCATCTATATCTAATTAACCTGTTAGAACGTATTTACAAAATTATTAAGAAGCAAAAGTATAATACAAAATTGAGTATCAAATTATCATTAATATATATTAACATTTTGTTGATATATTTTTAAATATACAGTTGGGTCGCTGGATGCTTACTGATGCATCATCATTTTTTGAAAATATATGTGCTTTCTAAACACGATATTTCTCTTATAAAATAGTATTCCACAAATCGATAATAAAAGAAAAGGATGAAACATGAAATATTGTCTTCCGAATATGAATACATTCAAGAAATATGCTAAAATATTAAATTACCAAAACTAATTTGCTAGATAGACATATGAACATCATCTACACTTATAAAAAATGGTCAACTGTATCTGATACTCCTAAACACTATGTATATTTATGTAGGCAAATTCCTTTTGTAAATTGAGTAGATTATTTATTAATCATCACATAGCTGTATATATAATATCTCCAATCCCAATACTTACTTGTTACTTGAAATATTGTTTACAAGAATACATACATACCAGATGATTCTTAATATATATTTTTCTAGTGATGGAGGGGTTTATGTTCAAAATCTCATTGACAAACATGATTTTCATATTGATAAAGGAGAAAGTACTTTTACCTGTTCAGTAGATATATCTCCAGATGGGTTAATTGTGGCAAGTGGAATGAGAAATGATTGTTTTAAAATATTTTCTTTGCATCGGGATCCTTTAGGTTTGTATTTTTGAGAGAGGCATATTTAAATTGGTTTCTTGGCATATTTAAACTTCATTTTAAAAATTATAAGTTTTGCTTAGAGTATCCTACAAAGAGGAATATTGATTGGTTTGTTATAATTTCACAATATAAACCTTTTGTGCAGAGCATAATGTTCTACATCTATAATAATAGTAAAAAACTGGTTATTGTTACCAATGTCTCCAATGTTGTTAACAATAAATGTTATATACTAAGAAACAGATATCAGGATTTGAATATACAAGTTTTTAAGTAGCAGTACTTTCTTTAATATAAGTAAGATGATATTGAGAAATACTAAACAGTGTGCATTTATGTAATTTTGTTATACTAAATTATCAAAATCATGCATATGACACTAGACATTGTCAAAGTTTTTACCTAAATAGAATTTCAAAATCGTTAAGCTATAAGTCGGTGTTTTAAAATATTCTAATAAATAATAACAAATGAAAACCATCTATTAGGTCACAAAAGTCTTTAAATAAATTTAAAAAGTGTTAAAAGAGTATTTGTTAAATAACCAAGATTGATATATTTATAAAATAATCTTATTGTAATATTAATAAAATGTATAAGTTCTGTATTTAAATAGAATGTAAGAGCAGCATGTTTGCTAAATAAACCATATTACTACTACTACTACTAACTATGAAAAAAAAGTTAAAGTATATGTTAATTAAATTTTGGTGTGATACTGGATATTTTCCTTTAATTTAAAAGACTTTAGTTTATCTTAATTTTATGTTTTTTATAAATTTTAGAAAACAAATAAAACTAAACTTATTAAGCATATAAACACATTAAAAAAATAACTCTTCATCAGATTTTTTAAAAAGGTGTAGTAATAGCTATAATCAGTCCGACACATAAAGCACTCGAAAAATGTAACATGTAAGTAACTACTCTGCTATAAATAATAATAATGTTTCTTTTATCTTTTTTTTAAATAAGTAAAATTTTTTCACAAAATCAGTATGAATTTGTGGATGGACCAAACTTATGTATAAGTTGGTAAAGCAAGTAACACACAGATCTAGTGAAGACATTTGATATAGTGCCTTTATAGCAAGGTTTTGAAGGCCAACAAATGAAAATTCGTAAGAGTTTTAGTGCCTATACTAGTCAAAACGAATTAAAGATCACTTCTAAAAGTGTCCATATATTTTTTTATAATTATTTTTTTAATTTTGCAAAAATTGCTTGCCTAAAGAATCATCAAGCATTAAAATAATTATATTAAAATAAATTATAAAACTTAAAATACTAATTTTTAGAAACCTTATTTTCAAAATTTTTTTTTAAAAAAGATACAATTAAAAAACTTAATAACGCATGTGTCCGCCACTGGCTAATCAGATTTCTTGACAGTGTCTGGGAATAAGCTTCAAACTTCAAATAAGAGTAAAACTAAACCTAGTCTAAAGATAAAAATAATAAATTTAAGATATTAGGACCAAAAATGTTATCTCGAATTACATAGATCAAGTGTAGTTCAAGAAAATAAATGAAATGATGATGCTAGGATAGGAAGAACAGTAGTATATAGTTTTTAAGTCAAGTACAAAGACTCCTTTGATATTTCGATCTTAAACTTTTTATGTACCAAACAAACCATTTCCATTGTAAATATTCAAGGTAATGTGGGATCTCCTGAAGCAAAAATACTTGTTTACAAGACTCATTAGGCTTCATGCGGCACATAAATCTCAATACTTGTTTTTGTAAGATATGCACTTTTAAATGTTATGCTTTCTCTAGCAGGATAAGGTCTTCTTGTAACTGTACCAAATTCCCTATGTCGGTTACGAAGCCTACAAATTACTGAATGGCCTCTTTGCAGTCTTTGGTCAATACTCCTAACAGAGTAATCTTCTTGAAATAAATTAACTGTGGCTACCGCTCTATCTTCACTCAAAGGTGTCCTTTGGACAATATCCCTTCCTAAAGCATCAAAATTATTATTATTTTATTGAAATCAAGTGCCTTTCGAACTGTTATAAAAATCTATGAACCGAAACATTTTTTTTTACATTTTTAGGTTTCTTAACAATAAGGTACAAATAAATAAAATTATACAGGAACTGCTCAGAAACTTAAATAAAAAAAGTGGTCCTTAATTTGTTTGACTAGTTTATACAAACAAGTATACCATAGGCATAATTTTTGCAATCATACTTTTTATTTTAATAATTTATAACAAGGTGAAAGAAATAGCTGAAAGAGAGCTATTAAAGATGCAGACTTGATTAGATCATCATAAATTAAGATATAACTAATAATGTGCATTTCAGAATATCATTAAAAATACAATTCTTATTAATTATTATTGTAACACAAAAAAAAACACTTGCACTAAAACAGTACTTTTAATCACTCACAACTAAGAATGCCAAATAAATGCCATTACAATATCTTTACTATTTTGTTTAGATTATTTTACCACGCGTAGGCGGCGTTGTCGCATTTGGCTTATATTAATTCGTGTTTAAGTGTTTCAACTGCGTGGGTACTTATTTTTTTATTACAATATTAATTTAATTTTTAGTTTTTGGACAAATTTTCGATAGGCGAAATATATACAATATTATATTTTGAGACAATATGTTTTTAGTTATCTGTTTTATTTCCATTTTTGTATTATTTATTCCTATAGCAACTCCCAATAAAACAGATCTGATAATGTTAGGACCAAACACATCTTTAAGGTGAAGTATTCTTGGCTCATAAGATAATCATAATAGCGGACTCTTTTTTTTAAATATGGCTTTTCCCAAGTTAAAAGATCTATAAATATACATACAAACATAGTTTATGAATATTTAAACTAATTGAATTTTGTTGGAAATATAGACTACATTATTATATGGTTTGTAAAAATATATCTTATGTAAACTTTACCAATCAAAATAAAAAAATATATAGATTAATCTGTGTATAATAGTTTTAGACACTTAACATCAACAAAACATATTTTTTTTAAAGAAACAATAGGTAAATTGTGTTTATTATTTTAAAATTGACAACTGTAGTATCCCAGATAAAAATATGTTCGGTGCCACGCAAATGTCTTAAATGCTATGTTCAGAGATACCTACTACTAAAAAAATTATTGAAAATGCATTGTTGTTTAGTTCTTGGAATGACATAGCTTCCTTTTCTCAAATATTTTACCAAAGAGTAAAGATTTGTGAATCATGTAATGCAAAGAGACAAATAGATTTTTGTCTGTTGTTGATGGTGTAAAGATACTGTTAAATTTCTTGTTGCTGATCTTTGATTCAGCTAATAGAATTTAAGAAATTTATTGTCTCACATAAAATTTATTGACAAAGCTGGAAGAAAAATTATTACCAAACAAATTTTTAAATATATAATGGAATATAAATATTTATATATATACAGGGTGCCTCCGGTTATTGCTAACTTCCTTATTATTGGAGATATGAGGTATTAAATTATAGTAGCATTTTTTCTGCTGATTAAGATAGTGAAATCAGAAAAACAATTGAACATCGCGTCTTCGAGTTATTCCAGAAAATGTATATTTTTTCAATGGAACACCCTGTATATTTTTCGACATAACGTTAGCAAATCGTCCTAAGAATAAAAAAGTTCATATGCACTATCTGCCTAAACCTAATAATAACAAAGTTATAACGATATTTTACTAACAGTCAAGTTGGCCATGAAATTAAAAATAAAAACAATTGATTGGGTGGCTTGGCGATATAAATGACAGTTTGTAGATGAGGGGCGTTTTGTTGTAGCAGAAAAATAATATATTTACAGTTTTAGTTGCTAAAGCTTGTTTTAAAATGTTGTTCACGCATAATGAAAAATGTGATATGTTAGAAACATACCTTATGTGTAGGAAAAATAGTACTATGGCAATACAAGAATACCGCCGAAGATTCCCTACTCGTAATTTACCGGACAGGAGGTATTTTTTAGTTCTCTATAGAAAATTTAGAAGTATATTTTTAAAAAGACAAGGAAGAGAAAACCTTTTATAATAAGCGAAGACGTTGAAATTACCATATTAGCCTATTTTGAAGCACACAAAGAATACTCAACAAGGGATTTAGCAAGAGATTACGGTGTTAGTTTAGTGACAATATGGCGGATCTTAAAGAAGCACAAGTTTATTCCGTATAAGTACCGGCCAATTCAAACATTGTTGCCTGGTGATAATGAAAGAAGACTTGCGTTTTGCCATTGGTTGCATCATGTTTATGAAAGAAATAATGACATTTTGAAGAACATTATTTGGAGCGTTGAATCCAGTTTTTCCAACAAAGGTATGTTCAATCGCAAAAACGTCCATTATTGGTCGCAAGAAAATTTATTTCTCACTAATCCCAGAAATCCTCAGCATCAATTTAGTGTCAATGTTTGGTGTGGTATGAGAGGAAGCGAAATACTTGGACCTGTATTTTATGAAGGTACTTTGACAGGAAGGAGATATGTTGACCTGATAATTTCTGGGGCGTTAGAAGAATATTTGGACGGCGTCAATTTGGCTACACGACAACTAATTTACTTCCAGCAAGATGGGGCCCCACCTCATCAGTTTGGTGATGTAAGAATGATGTTGCAGAGATTATTTGGAGACAAATGGATTGCCACAAATGGTCCAGTTCGCTGGCCACCTAGATCCCCAGACATAACTCCTCTTGATTTCTATTTTTGGGGTTAAAAAATGAAGTTTATAAGAAGAAATATGCAAATTTGGAAGAACTGAAAATTGAAATAAGGAGAATAATGGCGTCTATTGATGGAAGGACAATTTTAAAGGCGACGAGGCATGTGCTTAAATGTGTCCGAAAATGCATAGAACAAGATGGTGATGTGTTTGCTCATTTACTGTGACAGTTAAATCTAACCAATTAAGTAATATTGTTTTTATTTGGAATTTCATGGCCAACTTGACTGTGAGTAAAAATATCGTTATAACTTTGTTGTTATTAGGTTTAGGCGATTAGTGCATATGAACTTTTTTATTCTTAGGACGATTTGCTAACGTTATGTCGAAAAATATACAGGGTGTTCCATTGAAAAAATATACATTTTTTGGAATAACTCGAAGACGCGATGTTCAATTGTTTTTCTGATTTCACTATCTTAATCAGCAGAAAAAATGCTACTAGTTTGCTAATTTAACCGACCTCATATCTCCAATAATAAGGAAGTTAGCAATGGTGCCGACTTAATCGGAGGCACCCTATATATATATATATATATATATATATATATATATATATATATATATATATATATATATATATATATATATATATATATATATATATTTAAATATATAAAAATTTATTGACAAAGCTGGAAGAAAAATTATTACCAAACAAATTTTTAAATATATAATGGAATATAAATATTTATATATATATATATATATATATATATATATATATATATATATATATATATATATATATATATATTTACCTAGTTCACAAACAAAAAAACGTAAAATTTAAAATAAAAATAAAACTACAACCTGTCAGCACAGTGAAAATACATTAAATAATAGAGAAGAACAAGTCATTCCTCTTCATCTAGTCAAAAATATAAAAGGTATAAATAAAATAAAAAATGTACAATAAAATTAAAATACTACAAACTTAAAAGCAAATAAAGAGTACATATAAGTATTTTGACAAACAAGATACATACTTATACCACTAAAGACCTACTTCAAGTGAAGAGGCAGAGAGCACACACCAATACAAGAGATGCAACTGAAAATACTAAAATCTGCCATTGAAAAATTCAGATACCCCATATTATGCTTTCTCAATTAGCAGTTTTTTTAACTTCCCTTCTGAATATTCTTACTGAGTCAGTGACCTTTATTTTTAATGGAAAATGATTAAATAGTTTTCTGCTGCTAAAGATAATGGAATTCCTTACCAAAGTAGTCGATGGTATAGGTAGCGCAACATTATGTGTTTTGTCAAGTTCTGTAATTTCTTTCTTCAAATATAGTATGTTTGTACTTTTTATGTATAAGGCATACTGACTCGTGAATGAATAAGGATGGCAAGGTAAGAATATTGTTAAAAAATTGTTTACATGAAACCCTTAAACCTAACCTATACATATACAAAAGAGTTGTAATTACTTGTAAAGGTAACTTTAATTAATTTATTTATTTATTCATACTCTACAGAGAATAACTCGAATAAGCTTAGACTAGTCACATAGCAAACTGAACTAAAGTGTCATGTTTAAGGGCCCAAGGCAAAGTATAAGAACAAACATCACCCCATAACACTTGTAAATATTGCAGTTACTAATTTTAAAACATTACACACAATTTAAAATTGGACATTTGTGAAACTTTTAAAGTTATTACATAATAGATCATGATTTAAAAATGGGTTATTGTAATTTTTCGCTATTCTATTGATAAATGAATTATTACTGTAATTTGTATGGTGATAATTTTCCTGGAATAGGGCCACTGAACGTGTCGGCCTATCTATAAAACCATTCATTCATTGTTTTAGTTTGTAATATATTAAAGACATTGTCCGAGAAAGGAAATATTTCTGAAAATTTGTTCAACAAATATATACAGAAAAAGAGCCATTGCGATGTGTCTACGTTTTTCGAGACTATTAAGTCCAATTAGTTGTAGCCTAGTAGTATATTAAATGTCATTATAAGGTATAATATGTCTGTAAAGCAGGGGCGTGCGATGAAATTTTAAGAAAGGAAAGCAATTTTTCGAAACTTACCTATTTGTAATGTAATTCGATTCTTCAATAATTTTTTGCCATTTCGTCAATGACGTCATTATAAAAACGCCGATGCTCCGACATATTTTGGAGAAGTTTATTTTCAATGGACAACAGCGATGTATGCGAAAGTCTCTCCTACCCCGTTGAATTTCTCCGAAATTTTTTATACGTTTAAGTGTTGAAAAATTGCGTTCTACTGATGAACTTGTGGCAGGTATTGTCAATACTAATTCACACAATTTCGACACTTCGGTGTAGGCATCTTCCAGCTCCTTGTCTTTCAAAAATTGCATTAGTTCTTTAGCGTTAATTTTTGCGCTAATGTCATCAGTTTCTTAAATCATTTTAAGTTCAGATCGCAATAACACTCGGTCGAAGAACTGGCCATAATGAAGAAGAAGAGAATGCTGAATTTGGTCGACTATTTCATAAAAGAGGCGTCTGTATGATGTTTGAACATCTCCCATCTGACCAAATAGGTCAAAGTCATCTCTTTTTTGGCTTAACATGGATTTAAACATTCACTTTTTTTAGGCAAAAAGCAATATCATTTGTTTTAGTTTGTAATATATTAAAGACATTGTCCGAGAATGGAAATATTTATGAAAATATGTTCAACAAATAATTAAAATTAAAATCTCGTTTCAAACAGTCCAAAAACACCCTCGAACTATTTATTGCTTCTGGGTCCCACGTTTCATAATTTTCTATTATATTCTCAAATAGTTCAATCAGTGATTCACGATTTTCAGATTTCATTTCATTCAGATACTTTGGGCAATCGTTTGTGAGCAATGGAGTCCAAAGTTTGTGTACGTTTTGTTGACTTGGAAAAAAAGCAGCCATGCCACTTAAAGTAACGAAAAATACTTTACACTCTTTAATGTGATTGATGGACTGGGATAAAACTAAATTTAATGTATGAGCAAAACAATGGTCAAACACAGCACTTGAGAAAGTTTCTCGAACTTAAGCTTGCAGACCCCCTAATTATCATGCCATCACTGCAGCTCCATCATAGCTTTGAGCAACTAATTTTTTCTCTCCAATAATTTGTTTAGTAATGTTATAAACTACGGTATATAATGCATCTGCTGTACGATTTTCGGACACATTCTTAAAACTTAAAAATCGCTCTTGAATACTTCAGTCTGTTTTAACGTAGCGTATTCCTATAGATAATTGGCTAAAATTAGTGATATCAGTTGTTTCGTCCAGAACAAAAGCAATGAACTGCGCCTCGCCAATCTCCTTCTTAATTCTTTTTAGAATAATGGTTGCAACAGCGGAAATTAAATCATTCTGGTTCGACTCGACGTTCCGCGAAAAACGCTAGACTGCTCTAAATGATTTTTTAAGCAATCGTCATATTTAGCTATTAAACTAAGTAAATCTTGAAAATTTCCTCTATTTGAAGAAACCCTTGTTACGTCATGACCTCTAAATCTCAATTCGTGATGTCCGAGAAAACAAACAACCTAGAGAAGTCTTCTTAATATTTGCCTATTTTTATCGACTAGCTCATTGTGTTGGCGGTGACTAATTTCCAGCTGTTTATTAAGGGCGTGTTCAATTCTGGTTTTGTCGAAGACTTTTTCTTTTATGACGGCCTGCAAATGCGCTTTGGAGATAATGTGTCTTTTTACAGCTTTATGGAAATTGTTTAAATCGGAAAAAATAGTTTTATTCCAGAGACCTTTTTCATTTTCAAAAAGTAAACATGGCCAACAAAATAATTTACTTATATTTTCACAACCTGTTAGCTATTTAAATTGTTCGTATTGTTTTTCCGGATAAAAATGTCTAATACAGTTTTTCATTTTTGTGGCTAAATTTTTCATAGGCGGTTTTGCCTTTCCTTTGGAAATTATTTGATTCACACACACTATTCTTACTAAATTCTCCAATATTTTCAACGTTATTACCGACAGCCGAAGTTGACGGTATTTGCATATCCACGTCCGTATTATTGTCTTCCATATCGCACCATGCACGACGCGACGTACGTATCACACGACACACGGAGAGCCGTTCAAACAAAGAACCTACTCCAACGATATCTTCTGCCCCCACTTAAAGCACGCGACTGAAATGCAAAAATTGCAAACAGCCGGTGGAAAGTTCAATAACCTCTGGCTCGATTCACAGGAAATCAAGCATACAGGATTTGCTGCCGAGAAGCTAGCGGCCCGCATAGGTTCTATTCGATTTTCTATTGTGGAGTCAAGGCCGCATTTATTATGGGCTTGAAAATTAAGATAATATTTTAGCATTTTTAATATAAACTAAATTAATGGTTTCCTATTTCAAAAATTACATTTTAGAAGATGTTTTGTAATTTTTTTTGGGGAAGCACTGCTACCCTTGCTTCCATGGACTGCACGCCCCTGCTGTAAAGCAGAAACTTACAAAATTTGTTTTGAAAAGGGTCGATTCTATTAATATGACATAAATACGACTGAGACCAAATTATACTACAATATTCAACAATACTCCTAACTAAACAATTATACATGGACATAATGGCTTTGGTATCATAGATATGCCTACAATTCGGCTTTAAACATCTCAATATTTTGTATACTTTTAGGATAATACTGTCAATACATTTATTAAAATTTATCTCTTTATCTAAAACTACACCCAAATCGTTTATTGTGTCCACTGATTCCAAAAAATCATTTCCAATACATTAGACAAATATTATTGGATCCTTACATTAATCAAAGCGCAAGATTTTACATTTGGTAATATTAAGATTCATAAAGTTTTCCTGACACCAGTGAACTAAATTATTTAAATCTGAGTGAACGGAGAGTCTTCATAGTTTTTGACAACATTAAAGAATTTAAGTTCATCTGCATACAACAAACATCTGCATTCTGAAAAAATAGAAACGGGGATATTTACAAAGAATAAAAATAACATGGGTCCCAAATGAGAGCCCTCACATATTGTTTTCGTCCACTAAAGTAGGATCAGATCCACTCCAAGTAGGTACCACAGATACCAAAAGAGCGATGCTTGTTGAGTAGGAGACCATGATGAACACCAAAGGCTTTTGATATGCCCGTGTATATGACATCAACCTGGTATCCCTTTTCTTAAACTTAAGAAGTTATGCAAATGCCTTGGAAAAAACCATGTTGCTCTGGTATAATGTAGTTTCTGTAAGTTTGAAACAATTTTTCTGCTATTATTGCTTCAAATATTTTTGCAACAATCGATATCAAAGAAATTCCCCTATAGTTCTTGATATTACCTCTTGAACCAGATTTAAAAACAGGACATAATGTTGACCATTTTCAAACAGTTGGAAATCGAAATATTTGACACAGGAGCATATAAAGTATTGGAACACTTCTTATAGAATATTGGCGGTGTAACTTATGTCTCATTGATGAAAAGGGTCGTAATATGAAAAAACAGATTCAAAATTGTTCACAAAAGCATTAACAATGTTAATTATTCTTATGTAAAAAGTTGATACATGACCAAAAATACTTGATATTTGTAGCAATCATTTGTTTTGTGTTTGATACGTAGATCCGATAGTAAATTGTTTGGATAAGTAAATAATCAGAATGTTGACCTGTATGTTTATATTTCTTATAAAGTTTGTTTTTGTAAGTTTCTTTAGTTCCTTGCTTTACCACTTAGAATATTTGTTACCGGATATATTCTTTTGGGGTACATATTTTTCAATGATATTATTAAAGTTTGGGACACGAAAGAAAACCGGGCGAAGTCAATCGGTTTAGGAAGGTCGACCAAGAAATCTCTTTAAACCAGTGGTGTCCCGTCGTGCTTTAAATAATATGGCACTCCTTTTTGACTATACGCACTTCAGATAATTAAAAAATGTAACTATGCTTAATCAACCTTTATCTATATTTGTCTGTTTTCTTTCGTGTACCTCACTTCTATATCTCTTGTGTGTTGCAAAAACGGCGAACTTTCGAATTTTAAAATGATTTAATTTTGATGTTTCTTGATCGATTTACCTATAAATATATTTTTTCTTGAGTTTTGTCATTAACGGTTTCCGGGCTACTGCCTAAGTCCACTATTATTGGACCACCCAGTATAGTGATACACGATTTACAAGTCCAGATTTTACAAGGGCAGCCAGTTTCCTAATTGCGTGCTGATGTTAAAGGGGGTGTTTTTATGTCCTAAAAGTTTTAAATTTTGAGATACAGGATGGTAAAAGTTTAAAAGAAAACATTTTTTTCATCCCAGTTCTGATGGTATTGTAGACAACTGCATGAAATTTGATACACGTCTTCTGTGCATTAAGGAGCATACAGATTTACCCAGGTTAATTATATATGCACGCCACTGGTAGAAATTTCAAAAATTGATTGTTAATAAAAAATGCCCTTTTATGCATAAAAGACGTGTATCAAATTTCACACAGTTATTTATCTATAATAACATCAGAATTAGGATTTTAAAAAAATGTTTTTTTAAAACCATGTATCACCAAAGTTAAGACTTTTAGGTTCATATTAAACTTTTTCCTTAAAAAGGTCCAAGAATCACCTCACGTTAACATTAGCACGCAATTAGGAAACGCTCTGTATAGTACTTCACAATGACGCCCCCTGTACAAAGTAATATGACAGACGGAGACAAACGGTCACTTTTGGCATACCCGAATAGCCCAAAGTCGAACTGCATAAGTTAAAATTTTGATAAATCTTGTTCACTGGAATCAGTGCTGGCTCCCCTACTATAACTACATTGATGTGTTAATTTTGGAAAAATATGAGTTCTGTAGTTTTTCAAATATTAATTGCAATATTAGATATTTTTTGACACCCGGTATTAAACAGAAAATTAATTATTTTGAAGCAGTTTATTGACAGATACTTTATGAACAATTTTACAAAATATATGAAAAAAACTAAGCCATTTTTAAGGTTGAAGGCTTGATTCTAATGGTTCGATTCCTTCTAAATCGTTGAAAATGATGAAGTTTCGTCGTCACTACTTGAAGATCTCAGTGCGATAAGTAAATCATCAATAACCGTTTCAATTTTGCCATCTACTTCACAGTATTTATCTTCAATAGAACGAATATGTTTAACATACGATTTCCAATTTTCAGCCGATATTGACTCAATCGCTTCTAATGTTATTTTTTTACTCCTGCCTATGCAAGTTCAATAGGGTTGAGGTTGCACATGTATGGAGGCAGCCTTAGAGGTGTATGACCCAGGTTACGTAAAAAACCGTCAATTTTATACTTTTTTTCTCTAGGCTTGTTGGCTGATATTACTTCATATAATTGATATTTTCTCCATGTTGGATCACATACAAGATTGTTCGATTTAAGCCCCGATATCATATGAGCTTTTGTAGAGTATTTAGTTGGCACTGTATCTTCTACGTGGGAATGATAAGACGCATTATCCGTTACCACGACTGATTTAGGAGGAATGTTAGGTAGAAGTTTCTCGAGCAACCACTTTTCAAAATTATCTCTATTCATCTGTCCATGATAGTCTCCAGTTGTTAGTCCCGAGCGAAAAACTAAAGCAGCACCTGGAACAAATCCGGCTTCTGAACCAGCATGAACTATTATAAAGCGACTACTAGAGCGGATTCCCTGAACAGCAACTGTAACACTTTCACTTTGCCAGCATTTGTTCACTGTCATATCATTATCTACCCAGGTTTCGTCTGGATACACAATATTGCGTCCTTCTTGCCTATATTGCCTTAGAGTTGATAGAAATTTCACCGGCCAGTGAAAAATATTTGGTCACTCAATGAGCAAATTTCGTTTATTTTGGCACTTGCGCCAAGCAAAACCATTTGATTGTAAAAGCCTGTTTAAGGTTGCACCTTAAACACCGTACGGAAAATCTATTTTGTTCTTTACAACACGAAGTAGGCGTTTGCAGGTCGGAACCTTCTTCAAGTTTACATAAAAATCCTCTATTGTTCGTCGAATTACTTGAAAATCACCATCGTCAATTTTATCTTTGTATGATAACCGGGGTCTTTTTTTACCACGAGATTTTAAAGGTGAAGTAGAACATGAGCGATCATTATATTCTCATTGAATTTTTCTTACACTACTTTCCGAAACACCAGTGTAAAATGTAGTGCGTTCTGTTCGATTTTGAATTGGAATAGTCAAACTATTATTTTCAGCTCCTCTAGTACAGGCCTCTAAACGCTCGCAATAACTTCACGTGCACCGCTTCGAATTGTTTTTCCTCTTTTGCTCGCCGTCGTTACTTCGAAATAATAATTCAAATTCAACGCAACGCATTTATATAGAAATGAAAACAAGTGCTCGAAATGTATAGGCGCCACTGGAAATAGCTAGAACCTTCTAGCGGCAAGTGCATGGAGATTCTAAGCACATCCCAATTACAAGTGGACCATTGCGAAATTTACTAAATCCTCGATTAATTTTCCGTACCGCTTAGCTGGCGCATTTTGTAGGTGAAGCGGCAAACTATTTCAACAAATAAAATAACATAAAATTTATTTGCGTACAACAAAATTTACTTTTCCGCTTGCTTAAGACTATAAACCTTTATTTTAAGGACCACCCGGTTTTCTTTCGTGTCCCACTTTAACACTATCATAGAACTTGTCAATAGTAGTGTCGATTTCCTTGGAGTCAACAATAAAACTCCAGTCTATGCTATTGAAACAGTCATTAATCTGAACAAACTTGGCTTTATCAGACATATGTACCTTAACATTGGTCTTATTATCTAAAAATAGTGGAGACTTGGCACAAAAAGTCATCTCCAATGGAGGGTGATATATATCAAGAATACTTAGTGGGTTGGAACACTTGACAACGTTGAGGCTATCAAAAAATCGTGAAAAACTAGATCTAGAATTCGGTTGGTAAAATTCTCAATTAGATTTACTTGCTGAAGCTCTAAGTAGTAGACATGGTTGACAAAAATTTCACCAGAACTAGTATTTGCAGGAACCAGGTATCTTCATTTTCCCATTTTATCTCAAGTTAAAATCTCCACAGATGAGAAACCTGACTTTTTCATATAAGTTGTTGAGTTAGGTGGTAGGTATACAGATCCCAATATCACAGTTTCGCAATCTAGTTTGAGAGATACCCACAGGTCATAAAGATTGTTGAAGTTTCCATTCAGTAGCTTCGCAAACACTTCTGAATCGAGCGCTATTAGTGTACCACTGCCTCACCGACAAGTCATACTTTCATAATCTTTATCACAGTGAAATACTTGATAGCACGAGGAAAAAAGTCCGATGTGTCGGTGGGGAGCCAAGTTTCCGTCAAGACGACGATATCGTAATCAGAATTTTGGCTGCTAAGGAAACATTTATGGTCTTAATAGGAAGCTCTCTAAGATTTTGATAGTAAGGCTTGAATTTAGTCGGGGATTCTATTGAAGCTCTATTGCCAGACGTCTTAATGGAAAATTTTGAAGATTTGCGTCATTTTCCTTCACCTAGTTATTTATCGTCAGTTAACGGAGTTTTTTAGTTTTAATGTTCCTCATTTAGAATAGATGTATTTTATTAATTTACATTTATCATAACATTTATACTAATCAGCTCTGAAGGACTAACGTGTGCTTCAATTGCCTCATCCATCAGTGATCATAATTGGCCATTTTGAGTTTTAATGATTGTATTTAAAACATATCTATTATTATGAAGGGAAGGTCCCACGAGAATTAAATTAGTATTTCTACAGCTTTCCAGAAGCATTCGAACAGTTTCAGATTCAATGGACCTACCCCTAATAGCATTTGTAGATCCCGGAATAGAATGATATAGTCGTCATGTTTCAAAGTTTTACACAGGCTACCTCAAAAGAGGGCTTAGAGAGTTAATATCGAACTTATATTATTAGTATATACTTTAAAGAGTGTTGCAAAACCTTAATCACCTCCTGTAGTTCCAATTCCTTTTTCTCCACGGCCTCATCTCTTTCTTTTATTAATTTGTTCTTATTAATATCCAAAAACAATTTATCCAAATGTTTTATTTCCTTTTATGTTAAAGTAACATACATTTTATTATATTTGTCTGGTAGGTCCCAGGCAATTAAATTGTCAGATGCAGGTGGAGTCACTTTTTCAGAGAGGGTAAATGTCACTACAGGAGTTCCACAGGGTAGTGTGCTGGGACCAGTATTATTTATGTTAATTATTAATGAATTCCTCTACTGGTAAATGATAGGTATGTCACACTTTTTGCAGGCGATATTACTGCAGTGGTCGAAACTTAGAACTACGAAATCCTTTGGTCTAAGGCTAATGGCAGTGTCTGTGACATCTCAGCTTGGTGTGAGAACAATGAACTTAATAGTTCAAACACCAAGTTCCTGGTTTTCACCCCTATAAGAGTCCTGCAGGATAGAAGTTTGCTTACCAGAGATGGATTCACTAATACCAAACAACGGGAGTCAGTTCAGTTAGGTTCTTGGGAGTGTCGATTGATCAACACCTCTCCTGGAGCACTCCCGTCGAATGTGTTTGCAATAGATTGTCTTCATGCAATTTTGCGATGCTAAGGCTAAAATACCGACACGCTTAAAACGTTTTACTAAGGATCAGTAAACTCTGTTCTGGCATTTAATTTGTCAAAAAATTATTTGTAAAAATATCGATTTTGAAAGTTTCATTTAATAAACGACTTGTTGGAGCCACCAAAGTGTAATAGTATCATATATTGTTACTAAGTATAAAAAGGGAAGTTCTTTGGAAATCTAAAATGAACTCCAAGAAGTTTAGTCATATTTAATGATGCTGTTCTTATATTAGGTAATATACCGAGTGGGGCTGATAATCCACAACCTTATTTGAGAAACATAGAAATTGCGGAAAAAAAGTGAAATATTATTTGCTGGAAAACGAAGTTGTATTTTATAATATTTTTATATATACATGATGAGTCGTTTTCCTTAGGTCACTATCAACTTATTTTAAACGGGATATCCTATATATTTTTACATTTTTAAATTCTGCAATGATTTCTCTCCTATATCCAATTATTTTCGTGATATTGATATTTGAAATTTGACATTTCGGACACTTTAACCAGCTATAAAATCAACGGTTTGATTTACAACAAAAAGGTTCTTCCTTTCTTGGTTTTTAAATTTCTAGAAACTGACAACTTCCGAAACCAGAAATTGAAAATTTTGAACTTTCAACTTCCGGTTGAACCGGGGGGTAGATGTCATTTTATAGATATTTAAAAACTATGGTGGAAAGTGCAAGCCGTTTTGTTATAAATCAAACCATTTATAGGGTATCCCATTTAAAATGACGAAGGTGATAGTCACCCAAGGAAAGCCATTCATTCTGTATATACGAAAATTTTATAAAATAAAACTTCATTTTACAGCAATAAACTTTTATATTTTATTTTTTCCCGTAACTTCTATAGTTTTTCAGATAAGGCTGTTGGCCTATCTTACGTGTGCTACCCTGTACAGAAGCACTAAAAATGCCACATTAACTCGGCTGTGAAGCGACAGAAATAGTTGCTCTGAAAACCTATTTTATGGCAAATCTAATACCGATTAACATAAATAAAAAACACTTTAATTTTGTAGCAAAGTTATGAATAATGGTATCAAGTAAGATAGAATAATAAAATCCAATATAGAATAGACTTATTTTACAGGCGGCATATTGTTATACAAAAAGCTAAATACATATATATAACACAGACAATTTTTTTGTAACTGCTAATTGTTCTTCCTCAAATGTCCATTCTTAATTAAAGTCGATACAGGAGACCTCTAGAGGATTTATGAGTTAAGTAGAGTTAGCTGGGGTTTCTGGCTATGAAAACATTGGAAGTAATGAGGCAGCGAATTAGCTAGGAGTAACACTGCTTTATAAAGCCGACACCCATTCTATGATTTGCTCTGTTAGGATCAGGATTAGAGATTGCACTGTTGAATTTGGGGCAGAATGGCATGAACAACTAGACTGAAGAAATTAGATTTAGCCTTCCGAACACATAATAAAAAATACGTAGATTAAAGATATGGCCTTATTAAAACAAATACTACAAAAAGTTAATAGGAACACAAACATAGCGGAGCAGATACAAAAAACGAAGATAAACTCCGTAAATCTAATGAGAAAGAAGGAAATAATTATCAAACTGACATATTGTAACACGACAGCGAAAGAATATTGGATCCACTTGATAACATAACTATTCGTGATGTCGGGACAGAAAGTCTTATTATAGATGTGGGTCCTGAAAACTCAAGGCAATCACCACGACTGAAATTCGTGCTCAGATCATTTGGCATAAAAATGTTCATGATCACATGCTCAAATATGGAAACATTTACTTGAACGTCAATGCCTTTCACCTCGATGTGTTTGGGCATGAGCTTCTAGTGGGAACAAAGAAAAAACCAAAGCAGAATCCAAATGAAATTCCCCTTATGAGGAGTTAAAACACAATCGATTTTAAGACGAACAAAGTTGTTTAAAATGGCCAAAGACGAACAAAGTTGTTTAAAATGGCCAGTGTATATCAGCCCAAGAAAAAAGAAAGCGCTCGTTTTTTTAAGTCAATATACTGAAAATGAAGATATTATAAATTTCACAGATAATACAGAAACATTTATCGAGTTGTAGTAATGCAGCAAAAAAGAACTAAATACCAATGTCCTTTATTACAACGATTTAGAAAGTAATCAATCAAATAGCAGAAAGAAGCAGCAAAAACCAATAAAAACAAATCTAAAAATAGACAATTTGACACTTGTCGGATGAAATCAACAGGCTTTAACTGGCCAGATTTAGATTGCCTCCATTATCAATACGACTTAACAGGAAAAAAAATATCGGATTATCAAATTTTTGAATCAGAAAAATGTAGCAAAAGAAATAGTTTTGGTCCAGCCAAGCCTAATTCGCCTCTAAAATCAGTCCGAAACAAATTGGTCCAATTTATCTGCTGGTGTATAGACCTAATCCGAAATTGTAAATAAATTTAATACATATTACTAGCAAATAATGAAGAAAATAACACAGTAACTGCCAGACGTCCAAAAACTTTATAATATAAGCAACACATTTGTCATAAGTTTCTTTTTTTTGTAAGCTCCACCACTCTAGCGGAAATTAGAGATATTCTGAATAGTATAGGCAGAGGCACTTACTTCTGTGTATTGTTGACTTACTGATTAGCCTTGTAAATGAGTCATTTATATCTACAATATTTCCTCAGTGACTCAAGGTGGCTAAAATAGTACCTGTTGTTAAATGAGGAAAAAACTTCGAGCCATCTGAGTACAGGTTAATATAACTTTTGTGAATCAGTTAATAGAAACACAAATTAAAAAGAGAATGATTTCATTTATACAGACGAACAGCAAACTAATTCGGATTCCAGACAGGGAAAAACACTTCTGCGGCTGCAAAACATACCATGCACATCGTTTACGACTGCAAAATGAAATATCATCATGAAGCCATTCTCACAAGATTGTTGGACCTAAAAAATGCGTTTAATTGTGTCAGTCATGGAATACTGGGTAAGCTGGATTAATAGTTTCTTTGTAGAGCGAATGCAGTTGGTGCAAATTATTGACAGTTAGATCAGATTAAGAAATCGTGGTTCTTGGGATTAGACCTTGTCAAAATGTAATCACTTTCTGACTTTCTCATTCGATTGCACGAGGCATCTTTAGGGATCTTTACTTCACGAGATCGGAATGTTTTAAATTGTCATTGGGTATATTAACCAGTACCAAAGTATATTGTGCCATATTTGAGAAACATATTTCGGTATGACATACAGATAGGGGTTCATTTAGCATCTACACATTGTAAATAAATATACAAAATGTGGATGAAGTGAAGAAACGTAATCCCTAGGAAACAAGAAATATAAATATCTTGACATTCCAATAGGTCAATTTGCCCGAACCAGAATACTTTTCGATACAAGAATAACTAGTTAACGCATATATATATATATATATATATATATATATATATATATATATATATATATATATATATGGGAATATTCACCAATATAAGAAACGTATTTGGTGTTTTGATTTTGATCAACAGCAAAAGTATTTGACCAACTAAAATTGTAATCATAAATCAAATTAAAAGAGTCTGATCATCAACAAATGTTGTTCTTCTAATTGGAAGACCCCAGCTTATAAGACGTACTTGGCTTGAACGAGTAGACTCTTGATCTCAGGAATCTTCTGAGGGGATCGCATATTGCTCCCCAGCTGCACTGGCCGGGTTCCCCAGTTAAGATGTCTTGAGCTTAGAATGTATAGCCAGATCGATTTTTGAACCTAAGTTTATACATTCAAAACAAGGTTTAACTTTTAAAGTTAGTTTAACACCTGAGTGCAACCCAGAGTAAATGTTTTACTTGGTCAATTTAGAGGATTAGTATTTAGTGAGTAATAAGGAGATTTTTAGAGGTTCATACTGATTCAAGTAGAATGGTTCAAATGAAATGGACATATTTGAAAAAGATGATTCTGCCTCGTCTAATAACAAATTTTGGAAGTTTTTTTTTGTATAGAAATTGGGTTTTTTAAAACAAAGCTAATTTCATTAACTTACAAACGAAAATATACTTGTTTTAACTTACAGAGCAGTTGCATTATATAAGGTGAGCAAATCACAGAAACTGGTCATCACACAGTCTTCGGATTATTTTATTATTATTTTTTTTTATGAAAGCGAAAAAGAAATTTCTCGAAATTATTATATTATAATATTAAGTTCCTATGATGGCCAGTAGTGGTAGATCTTTTCAACCAAGTCAGATTTTCTAAATTTTATTAATCCAAACCGAGGTTATCAGTTTTTAAATTTTAGAAAATTGATTGCCCCACCCCACTATTTCATTTGAAGAAATAGAGCAATAAGTGTTATAGCAAAATTGTTCATAATTTTTTTAGATTGATATAGCTTAACTTAGCAAATTAAACATAACGTTGTTTTTATAGTTAAACTCAAAACTCGAACTCAAATATATTTAAATTTGTCAATATTAAAAGAACTTATACTCTTTGTCAACAAATAAGCAATTAGTATTACCCACCTAGGAACTGAAAAATAATTTTTAACAATCCTTGATAACTTTTACTAGAACGTATTCCACAAATCTATGCGATGAGTGGTTTCTGAGATATACACGAATTTCTATCTTATTCGCTCACCCTGTACATACACCAATGTCTTTCTTCTTTATTTTAGAATTAACTTTAATTCATACCCAAGATCTGGGACAAAGGGCATGGTGTGTTTCATTCAGTGAGGATAGACCCGTATTTGCCTGTGGAACCTCTGCAGGTGGAGATAGTAGAAAATCCATATGGTTATTTGACACTGAAAGGTATTTTATTTATTTAAATTCTCTAGCCACCCTGCAAAAGTGTTAACTACTTCATTTTAAAAAATTTAGCATAAAATAACTGTAAAATTCTAATTCTTAGTTGCGGTTTGGTGTGTCCGTAGAGTATACAATTTTTAAATAACAGAAATGTAGCGTCTCTTTTTTTTTTATTGACTTGAAGATGTTTTGAATCCTGTAGCACACGTCATTTTTATTGCATTTCACAACAATATTCTAAATTTTAGAATATTGTCTTGATTTAAAAATGTTACTTTCATTTGGCGGTTTTAAATTAACAACATTAAGATACTTTACTTTTTCCTTGTTAGGCGAGCCTGCGTATTGCTGATTACGGTACATGATCGATATTTAAATGTAATAAAAATCGTTAGTGAGTTGTCAAAAATCATGAAAATAAGGTTTGATTTTTTTTCAATATTTTGACACAATTTGGCCTTTTATTTTTAACATGCTTAAAACATTTCTGACATCATAGATTTCTAAATAGAGTACACGTGGTTGATTTACATTTTTGATATTATAGATAATGGGCATCAAGACTCTTTCCTTCTTTCTTTCCTTTCAATATGGAGTCGGCTGCCACTTTTTTGCTATAAGCGCCATTCTCCAGCCCAATAGGTAACGACAACGGGTTGTCGAGCAAAGTGCTCCCGGTAAATCGTTAAACGGTACTATTATTATTTATTTTGTTCTAATGTATCTTGGCTTCCAGAGGTTGCCCTTTAAGGAAGTACTACTGGTATCACGAGATGACCTCTACTTTCAAATCATCCTCGTACCCCTCCTATTCCCGCCACATGGCGGCCATTACGCTATATATTCTATGTAGACCTAGGCAGACGAACAGTATAGAATGCAGGAGTAACTAGGACACGTTTACAGCGTCTGCTCCCTTTGTTGCGGGGTCGTTACATTCACTCTGAGCGTTTGAGTTTCTTGCATCCCCCCAAAGCAACACAGCAAAACCGAACACGTGGAACTACTTATGTTAAGAACACAGAGATCTGTCCTCTGACTACAAAATAAGAGAGTCGGCATCAAGTAGTCACTAACGCGGCTCCGTTGATCTACAAGTGTGGCAAATATATTTTTATGCAACCCGCCTTTTGTTGTGGTTTTTGTTGTATATCATCACACGGATCATGACCAAAATGAATAGATAACGAGGATGGTTAGATATGCCTCAATGTACTGCCAAAACTTTATTTTACTAACAAATTAATTAATAACTCTTTTTCGAAAGATACATGTATTTGGGGTGAGGAGTAACGTTTTCTAAAAATTACAAAAATTTTTAGAAAATTTTGCTGCCCTCACACATGGATCTTGAGAAAAAAGAGTTATTAATTCTCTAAATTAACTAAAAGTAAAATAAAGTTTGTAAACTATATATAAATAAAAACGTATGTTATTTACAGATATACTGAAATAATGAATTTGAAATTAGGCCATTATATTTCTGCAACTTTAGACATTAAATGGGATGGTCCACATAGTATTTGGTCATGCGGCAACGATAGTCATTTACGAAGGTTAGTACCTCCTGTTTTTCAAATTACTTGTTGAAATGCTTAATTTAAACGCATATTTTTGAAACGGCGCAAATAAAGAACATAAAATTGAAGTAGTAAGAATTGCAATTCGTTAGAAATAAAATCTGTAATAGATAATGGTAAAAAATAATTTAAATATTCAGGAAAAAGCAATCAATTTCATATCATACCACTGCTAATATATATTTTTCCCTTGAATTTTTATACATTCCCAGCAATTTGCGGTCAGAATACGACAAGCACCAGCTAATGTTTCAAAATTGTAAATTAGGACTCCGTAATAAACATGAATATGGATTTTAATTTATGTCCTAAATAAAATAAAGTTTACACTGTATAGGGTATGTCGTAAATTGTATGTATTATACCTCAACCAATCTTATCTAAATACACCTATATATCTCAAGGAAGGCAGTTTCATGGAAAAAAATGTTTCAGTCTATTTCTGTTTAACACTAACTGTGCAACATTTTAAGTCAATTGAGACTTGTTGGTACACAACTTTTTAACATTTCATTAAAGCGCCATTTTAATCCGCCATAATGGAGTTACGCAAAGTTAATCGGATGAGAAATTTTCGAGCTATGCCGCGTACAGACGGACAAACATACCGACACGTTGACAGAAATGGGAGAACATTTTACTTCCCTCTTACAATGGAAGTAAAAATGAATAATACGCCATTGCATATGCCAATCAGCATATATTAGGAAAAAAGACACCTGAAAAGAAAATTTTTATTATATTTTATTTTTTACATTAAAAAGCATCTTTTATTGAAATTTGCTTGCTTAGCTCACCAGAAATATGTGATTAAGAAATTGGTAAAAAATAGCCCAAGCAAAGAAAACAATAGTTCAAGGACGAAAGAAATGTTTCTGAAAAATGATAAAAATTTTTAATATAATAATAAGTGAAAATGCAGATTATTAGCCGTCAAACAGAGAAGCTTTTTAAAATTTGTATGCAAATTAAACTATAATTGTGTAAAAGGTCTTAATGCATAAAAGTAGAATAAATAATTGGAGACTATATGCTCCATTATAATTTTATAGAATCCTTTATTTTATTTTCGTTAACAGTTTTTTATATATTCATTGGAAGATACGGTCAACTTTAATTCAGCTTAGCCGAGCTGTCTAATAAGAATACTATTATACATGACTCTAAATTTATGGTTTAAATTTTTTTAAAAATTGTGGCTTGTCTGCGGTCGATATTGGTCACTCATAGAGTCTAAATAAGAAATATAACGTTGACCTTGAAAAATGAGCATAATAAAAAACCGTTGTGTTTGCAAATAAAGTTATATCAAATTTTATAAAAAAATCTTTGTCAATAGTTTTTCAATAAACAAAAATTAACTTTTTCGAAACAGAAAAAAAAATAAAAAAACAACTTTCCTGTTTTCTTTATTAACAAATATTGTTTTACTTCGTTAAATAAGACTGAAAAGAATAAGCGGTTTAAATTTACTCCGATAACCTTTTAAATAATATTTAGTTATCACTCATAACAACATTTGGTGGAAAAGTGTATGCTAGTTTATAATTATAATATATTCAAACGTTTAAATATCTATTTCTATAATATCATTAGTAGCCCATAAGAAAAATCTTAACAATTAATTAAATAATAAAAATCGGGTGGATTCTTCGATTTCATTTGATTTTTTGTATAAATATTCTAGTGTAGTTGTTCTCGAGATAATGACGTTTGAAAATCGACAATTTCAGAGTTTAAGTGTTGATAAAATATTAATGGTTCGACTTAAAGCAAAACCAATTGTAAGTATGTGTACTCATAGGATTGATTAAAAAATAAACAAGTGGCAATTGGAAAGTAAAGCAATTAGCATGGACTATGTTATTTTGAATAGAACACCCTGCATAATATTTTATTTAATATGTATCTTCTTGTTGATTATAAATATACTACGTTTGATGTCTTTATCTTTAAAGATGGCCAAAATAATTGACAAAAACCATGCCATATCTGGTAGAATTAAAAAGTGTCCTTTGTCTTTCTAACTTATCGCCTCTTATGGCAGAGTTTTTGTCAATTTTCTCATTTCTCTGGTAATAATACCAGGTGTTCTATTTTAGAAAATAAGATGGTGCTAATTAACTACACTTCCGATCGGCATTTGCTATTTTTTTACGAATCCTGACAGTTCATATGAAACCATAAACCTTTGTATTTAACAGTTTTTGATACATTTTTAAGGTAGGCTTGCAGACCTTGTTTGTAAAAGTAGGAAAAATTTTACTTCTGCTTAGATCAAAAGTTAATCCATAATAAAACTATCAAAAGACTATTGGCAAGATTTTCTAGTAGGCCACTCACTATAAATAGCCCTAGATAAACATATTACCTCCAAAGAGTTCTATCCAAAGACGAAATATGATTCTACGTCTATTTAAAGAACAAAATTTTAACAATAATACACTGTCGGCAGGTATAATTTAGACGTATGAATAAATACACAAAGGTAGCAAACCTACTATAAAACTATAAAGAGTGAAAACACAAGACATAAACCTAAAACTGATATAACTTTTCTGTTGATAAAAAAACAATGTATAAAAGGTAATTTCTTCAGTTCAAAACTTAATACAGTAATTGAAGAAAAACTTAGCCTGCCAAAGTAACATCTGAAGATCACAAAAATACACCATAGCACATATTAAATTATAATATATGATGAGGCAAAAAAATTACCTGAAGTTACGTCATTACTTACCATAGTGACCGATTTACCTTTTACAACCATAAAGTAACTGACTTGTGGATATTGGGTTATGTCAGTCCAATGCAAACATTGGTGTCTTTATAAGAAAAAAATATGATGACGGATACTGAGCAAAAGGGCTCTGGGATTTTAGCTTTTTGCTTTATTATATTGGTTGATTAAATGGCACTTTTTAGTTGGTATTTTCCAAAAGATTTGAATATCATAAAACGCACTCTCTTTTTGGGTTATGTTAGGGTTTATTCTTGATTTAGGCTCCGTTCCATTGCGTTTTTTTATTTAATTTACTTTAATATTGGTAACAAATTTTTTGTAGATAACCAGTTTTTAGTATTAACTTTCTAAAATTTGTAGATGGGATCTTAGAACTGGTAATTGCGAACTAAAATTTCATGATGCATTTGCTGCGGGGCTATATTGTTTAGACTATGATTATTGCAATAGTGTAATGGTTGGTACATATTTGCATGGGAGAGTGGCTTTGTGGGATGTCCGGACTAAAAGATGTGTACAGGTAAGTACCATCTTTTATTTGTACTTTAACTACTTTATTACGTCACTTATCTGTGATTTGACTAACCAAATTGAAATTTTTAGTTGTATTTTCTGAGAACATGTAAAGGGACCACCTTAAATTCGCCAGTATATAGCTTATCATTTGACTCACAATACTTATTTGCTGCAGTTGATCAGAACCTAAATATTTTGGACTTTAGTGCTTATGGAGATATGCAGAAAAGGGATTACGTCAAAATGTGAGTAATATGACATATTTTACATAATTTTAAAAGCAAATGTTTCAGGTAGTGTTGGCAAATGACCGGTCATTTATAAATTGATCACTTATGACATTTCGAAGTTCGAAAGTACGACTAAAAGGTTGGTTTTTAATTGATACCAAACAAAGATGATCTGTAAAATATAAGACATTTTCACCCGTATTCCCTAAAGAGGTTTAAATTTAGACCAGGTCTGACTTGACAGTTATAGGTTTAAAATGACATTTTTAATAACAACAAATAATTCTTCTAAATGTCAGAATTACAAAATGATAGTTGCATAAGCGAAACACAATTGGTGAACTAAGTATTTTAAGTATGCAACTAAACCCGGTGTAACTCTCAAACCTTTTCCGTGAATACGGGGGTTGATGTTTTTTTTATTTAACAGTCACGTAAGTAATAAATAAGTAAGATAAATGACTGGTCATTTTAGGTCATTTATGCGATCATTTTCCAAAATTCATCAAATCATCACTTATAAAGATAAATGACAGATCACTTTTAAAAGTTAAGTTAAAGTCAGTTAAGGTCACTCATATGGTCACCTTTGGAAAGTGACTTATGTTACGCCCAACACTAGTTTTAGGTATATCTTGTAGAGAACTTCAGCTGGCCTCTCGAAACGCAACTCTTAATGTTTGGTAAAGTAAAGATAAAAACTTTCAGTATGCGTCAAGATATTTAATTGCATTTTCAGCTGTTTTAATGACAAAAGAATTTACTTTAATGTAATGCAGTCTCATGGTTTTCTTTTTAAATAAAATCCGCTTTAATGTTATTTATAGGTGGTATTTTCACTAACAGTAGATCTTAATGTTCTAACGGCTTTTACCTATTTTAGTAATAAAATTCTTAGAAATATTTATAATCAACAGCAAAAGTTATCGTACGAGCGGGAATCGAACACGCACCTAATATGTACAAGTTCTAACAAATTGCTTATCAGTGGCACGATAGCGCAATTGGTTGGAGGAATGGAGTAGTGATCCAGAGGTGCGGGTTCGCTTGTACCATAACTTCTATGATTATAAATATTTCTAAAAACATATTTCACAGTTTAAAAACAAACTGATAAAATACTTCTATTAAATAAAATTCTTCTTATTCTTAGACTTAATTGTTTAAATCAGGGTGATAAAATGGGAAATATTAGGGTCTGTAGTAGATATAACTTCGAAGCAGTAACAGCATTTCATTGCTACTTGTTTTCATTTTTAATAATTATTATAGACATCAGTAACTGGATCTAGATTGGTCATTATTTTAGTTGAATTTATCGACAATTAATTCCATCATAATTAATCCGAGTAATTCCGAGACAGTTGCCCCTCCTAAAAAAAAAACCTTTCAAAAAAATCATAATATTTAATTTTCAAAAAATATTTACACATTATATAGGTAACAGACATAATAACAGGGAGCTGGGATTGTTTTGATTTGAACGCAACCATACATTGTCAAAACTATTACTTGCTTTGGTCTATTACCATCTTGACTTGTTAGATTAGAAGGGGTGTTATCAACTATATTACATAGAACAAATTTATACTTGATAATTTTTAAAGGGGTTCTAATCTGTAATAATAACCTGTGTAATATTTCCTTAACATTATATAATTATTAACAAATAATCACTTAAATAACCTGTTTTTTTTATTTCCTTACAATGCGATTATTTAAAAACCGACAATACTGCCGCATTTTTGTCAATGGTTCAGTAAGTGAATTAACAAATTTAATAAATTAGTAAACTGAACAAAGGCTTTGAGTGAGATCATTGTTCTTGGGCGATTTTTGTGAGTTTTTGGGTTATTTTTTATTTTTTTTTGTGCGAGTTCTTGTACATTATGGTGCTTAAATGCGAAATATGCAAAAATTTGGTCTATGTTAGATAAACCAAATTTTTGCATAAAAATAATATTATTTTGTCATATTAATTGTTGTATGCAGATTCTTCCTATTATTTAATAATCTGTAAGTATTGTAATTAACCTTAAGTACTTACTTCAAGGGTTAATAAGATTTGTAATAGCAATTTTAGTGTCCTTTAGGCGCAACATTACATACCTACACTTTTTACCCTGTGCCGCATATGTATAAATTCGGAGGCAAAACCAATGTATGTAGATTCAAAAAAACACATGTATATTGTATATATACCTATATCTTTTTATACATACCTGACATAAAAAGTATACACTTGTTATAATACATTATTTTAAAATACTGAGATGTAGGAACCTGTTTTGCAGTCAGAACCAACTAAACAAAAATAAATGAGCTTAGGTATACGTTTTTATGCGTAGGTATGTTATTAATTTCCATTAGATGGCGCGATGAGTTTCCAGTGGAATTATAAGAATATGGGGCGCATTCACCACCACGTCCAGAAATGTTATTGAAGAAAAACATATTGGTTATATGGTAAATACGCAATAAAACAATATGAAAAATAGTATTAAAAGGTCTCAGTAACCAGACAATCATTTCAAGAAAAAATCATGTACTTGCTGAAAAATCTGGCTTAGTGTTTGAAATAATAAATGCCCGCTGTGATAATATATTTTTATTTTGATTAGCAGTTATATGATTATATGATTGTTATTGAAGTGGATTAAGAAATATTACTAATCTTAGGCTCATGGTCACTAACGTATTTTATGTCAACAAGTCAAAGGCAAGAAGAAAAGAAGTCTATCATTATAACTTTACAGCATTGCCTTTGTGAGGTCCGAAAAGGAGGATAGATATTTTTTTCTTTGTTACACGTACTTGCAGCCCAAGATTTTTCCTGTTATTATGTCTATGATAGGTAACAAGTAAACAGAATATAGAAAAGATTTTTGAAATATAAAAAATGTTCAAACAAAATATTAATGTTTGGCTATTTCTAATAACACAGCGAGTGAGATATTCTGAGACTGGTATACACCCCACATAGAATATATATAAGGTGTTTCAGTTCAAGTATATTAAATTTAAGAGGCCTTCATTAAGATTCAGATAGATGGTGTAAAAATTATTTTTTTTTTGTAGTTTATTTTAAAACTTGGATCCAAACAATATATTAAATCGAAATAGAAATTTTGTAGCTAATGTGTAGATGTAGGATATGATAGGATGTAAGAATATTAAACATCCCAGTTATTCAGTGGTATGAGATATGGGTAGTCGTAGTTGATAATAACAGCAAACGGCCGAAACAATAACTGTATCTTGGCCTTTTCTGGAATTCAACCTGCCACTGTTGAACTGAGAAATTTGATGTTCTTACATCAGATTCTATCTTTACCTTAAGTATTTTGTTTTAATACTTGGGTAGATTCAAAGTTATAAAAGAAAGCACAACAAAAAATGACAATTTTAAGAACCCTAATTCTTGAGAATGAAGGCATTATGACTCCCGGTGGGTTTCTAGGCTTCATTGTCATCTAGGAGTACCACCAAATTTTCGTTTATATTTTGTTGGCAAGACTGCAAAGAATAATATCTCGTTTAGGAGTAGGTTTCTATAATAAAACTCATTTAGGTAAAAAAAATCTCACGAAAAAGCTACCGGTTTCTAAACATGTTTAGATCTTATAATGAGACGTGTAGTGGAATAAACTTATTGTTAATGGCATAAATCTCTGCCGTAACCACAACACAAGACGACTGGATATCGAGGTAATTATGAAAACTGGGGTATGTCTCCTTGGGCAACTGTTTCACATTTACCTTAATTTAACTTCTCCTTTAAAAGCCTCTAGAACTGTGGTTTCCATGTTAAGTATGGCTTTGACGAAATCTCTGTTTAGTTTATATTTATTACTGATGATATATACATACATATTAAGTGTGCTGCTGCATACATATAAATTATATCTCTTTTTGCCTGTTGATTTTCATGTTCTGCAATCTTGTATTGTATAAAAAAATAAATACCAAGGGTCAGTTGTAGTACATACATTATGGTTTTTTCAATGTCCTCTTTTTACTTCGTAAAAAGTTCAGTTTGTTTAAGTTCCTTCACAAATTCAAGCAAATTTTCGCCTCTCTCAGTATTGAACATTTTAGGTTTAGGTCACATGACTTTGAGAAGTGTTTGATGGGCAAGCATAGCATTGTTTACCATTTATTTACTGTATCGAGGGATTCGAGCAGAATATTTTCTTGCATTTGATGAGCTTTCTTGACATTTTCCTCATAAATATATGTTCTGTTGTGAAAATGTGTAGCCAAAATTGTCAGATACATTATAGCGATGTGAAGTTCCGTTATGGCGAAAAACTAACGATAATACAATATTGATCCGTACACGCTTATGGTCGATGATCACGATACACAAGGTCAATGTAAATACCAAATTTTTTAAAAACTGTAAGCTTCAACCCTCGTTTCAATAATTTCATCCATCCTTCTCGCTTTTGTTTTGATAAGACATCTAAATAATCTCCTTGATCTTTAAAAGCTGCAGGGATTCTAAAACATCGGACCTGATCGCTGTCTGATAGTATTGCACAACATATAACTGAACAAAATACAGTCATTTCATTTTTAATTTCAATTTGAAGACATGACTTTCTCCGTTTGTGAACACAGCAATTGAACTTTGTTTGCCCCTCAGGCAACATGGCGGCCTTAATGTGACGTCAACATGAAATAGTCAATTCTGGAGGCAGGGATGCTTAAAGGTGTCGGATTGATGTTTTGCTTATCTAATTCATTTTGTTATATTTAACTATCCAGTTAATATTTTTCCTTGAATTTGTGCAATTAAAACTGCTTGCTGTAGGTAGATTACTCTATATGTTAAATACAAAATTTGGTTGTAATATATTTTTAAATTGTATACCTTTCTAATATTTATATTCTTTTTAAGGTTAATTAATAAAAAATTTCGAGTTGCTCATGACGTGGTTAGAAACACAGAAACTAGTATACTACAGTGAGTTTTCCTTTTGGCGGAACTAGTATCAAAATATGTAACTTTATTTGGTGCTTGTGATAACTTTATTTTACATGCGATTCTTTGTGACAGGCTCAGACAAATTAATTTAACATAAAAACATTTTGAAAACTAAATTTATTGGACGTAATATTTATATTATCTAAAAGAATTATGAATACTACTTTTGAAATTTATATCTAGAGCTGTAAAATGATTTTTATTGAAACGTATGTGATAATAAATCCATGCTTCAAAATCTTCTACATTATAGGCTCTGCGATGTATTTCTTAATATTCTTATGAAATTATATAATTTTGATATTTTGGAGGTATGCAGATGTAACTTATTGTACTACCCGTGGTATTTTGCAACAGCTACAAGATGTCTAAGTAATACTCTAAACGACCCCAGACTTCGGTGCAGGAACAAAAGTTGCTCTAAATTTACTCATGTGTTCAGTGGGAGCTACGTGTTTATGTAAAGTGTATGTTCGGATCAAGTATAATTATTATGTCTATCAGATAGAGAAGAAGCCCTTTTGTTATTAGCATAATTAGTTCGCGTACTGCAACCGCTTCCGTTCCTTTTGTTCCCCGTTGGTTTTAGTACACCTTAAAGCGCCCGTCGACAAATAGCGTTTTATTCGCTTACTGCTTTTTTCATCGATCTGGCGATTATTTCTGTTAAAAATGATACAGGACAGAAAATTATTCGGAATTACTATATTTTATTACGATTTTAACCTACAAGAAGAAACCAAAATATAAGACATGCCGACTGAAATTAATTAAATGTAATTAGATCAGGAAATCGGGCCGTAAATAGTTCCCGACTTGTCCTAAGTCATTTTGAAAATGTGTCATTTAGATATTCAAACTTTAGCACAGTATTATAAACATAAATAATGAGCTATCTTGTCACCAAACATCATGTGTTTGTGCAAATTCGTAAACATTTATTTTTACACGATTTATTGCTTTTGATCAGAGAACTTGCTTTTCGGACTTCGAGAACGTACATCCAAAAGCAAAAGCATTCAGTACGATGAGCCGCCACCACTTCATATCATTCTCCCCTTCTCCAGTCCCTAAGATCAGCAATCTCAGACGAGGTATTCTCTTTCTTCATGTAAACCTTCACCTTTTTTAAAATTATCTGCTTTACAGATAGTTACGATCTCCTCCAAGGCTCCCATGTTCGCAGTAATTTGCCGTTTTCTATACAAGTCCAATCTCCCATTGGATGTAATTTTGAAAATGGAGTCGGTTTATATATTTACCTGTCAATTCAGTTCTGTAACAATCATATCAGTATCAGTAAAAAAAATATCAGTGCATATAATTTAAATGATGCCCTCTGTTTTACTTGATATGCATGGTAAATGTGTAACAGTAACTTAAACATTGTCACAAAATTTGTCATCTTTTAAAAGTATTTTAGACCATATTATTAGTGAAATATTCCATTAACAGCCGGTTGCACAAAACTTAATTGCTGTTTAGAATATTTAACCGAGCTTTCGGATTTGACAAGCTGCTTATAGAAATCTAGGAACTCGCTGTCAACTTTGTCATTCCGTTAAACATTCTAAACCTTAATTGAGCTTTCTACTAACAGAAAAAGCAAACTGTCACAATCAATTGTGACAGATAATGTTAACCATAATTTTAAAAGTGAATACAAAAGTGTCACTGAAAAAGATTATTTACCCCTGAAAAGTTTCTGGATGTGCAATTTCTAAATTTCAATGGTATAGAGCAGGAGTGCTCAAACGGTCGATCGCGAGTGCTTTTTGAGTAGATCTCGAGAAGAAAAAATGTTTTAATAAGTATGTACTTAACTAAACTACAAAAATTTATTACGTAATAAAATAACACTCTGCTAGCGGCAAAAGGCGGCTTTATCAAAAGAACGCGCGGTACGAGTCAAAGAAAAGCCGCGGTTTTTATTCTTGCCGCTTTCCTAGAAATGTCGGGCGGCGCGTTTGACGGGAACATTCGAAACTTTCGTTCACGCCAATATAAATGTTGCGCCTGCAGGAATTGGAATAATTCTGAATTGCAACTTGAAGGCAATACTACGTCGATACAAAGTTTATTATTAAATAGTACAAAATGAGTGCAGCGAAGAAATCTAAAACGTATCATTTTAATAACGATTGGGAGGAAGAATTTTTGTTTTGTATGGTGAAGGATAAGTGCATTTGTCTTATTTGTCGTGCGTCAGTTGCAATACCTAAGCGTGGTAACTTAGAGAGGCATCATAAAACGGTTTATAAAAACTATGAGAAGGATTTCCCGCCACAGAGTGAATTGAGAAAACGAAAAGCACGTGATTTGATATCTTGTTTGAAAAAAGAACAAACCATGTTCACAAGACCAGCCAAACAATCAAAAGCTGCTACGATCGCGTCATTTAAAATATCTCATATATTGGCGAAACACAAGAAACCATTCGAAGATGGATCGGTTGTGAAGGAAGCATTTATTGAAGCGGGTGAAAATTTATTTGGATATTTTAAAAATAAAACAGAAATCATGTCTGCTATTAGAGAACTTCAGTTATCTTGTCCGACTGTCACAAGGCGTATTGAAGTCATGAGTCAGGACATGGCAGATAAACTAAAAAATAATATCATGGAATGTACATACTTTTCTTTACACTTCGACGAATCCACCGATATGACAGACACTGCCCAGCTGTGTATTTTTATTTGGATGGTATTCAATGACATGTTGGCTAAGGAAGAATTTTTGACAATCATTCCTCTGAAGGGGAAGACCAGTGGCGAAGATATATATGACGTTTTCTTCAATTTTGTAAAAAACTACAAGCTTCCAATACATAAATTAGTGTGCATTACAACCGATGGAGCACCAGCAATGACTGGAAACAAAAACGGTTTTGTGGCATTATGTCGAGCTAATGAAGATTTCCCTTCATGTTTTTCAATCTATTGCATTATACATCAACAAGTTTTGTGTTCAAAAGTTTTAAACATGGAGGAAATTATGGGCATTGCAACAAAAATTGTGAATTCCATCCGTGCACGTAGCTTGCAACGGCGGCTCTTTAAGTTGCAGTTAGAAGATAGGGAGTCAGCTGAACACACTGATTTAGTTCTTCACACGGACGTCAGGTGGTTGAGTCGCGGAAAATTCCTAGAAAGGTTTCAAGAATTATTGCCCGAAATAACAGCTTTTCTAGATGAAAGAGGTGATGACACTCAGATGTTGAAAAACAAAAAATACTGACTGATTTGGCATTTTTGACTGACATCACAATGCACTTAAACACCATTAACTTGGAGCTTCAAGGTAAAGGAAAAACTGTTATTGAGATGATTAGCGCAGTAAAAGCATTCAAAAGTAAATTGCAACTTATGATAGATCAACTGAAAAGAAAGGATCTGATACATTTTCCGTCTTTGAAAACATGGATTCCTCAGTTGAATTATGATACATATGAGTAGTGAATTATCAAATATTTTGGGACAATTCGAAATGCGTTTTTATGATTGTAGTTAATTGGCAAATGTAGCATCATATATGAGTTATCCTTTTTCATGTAAAAACATTGAGGAATTAGCTACTGAAATAGCAATCGGTTTAATATGAACTCATGTTCTATTGAAAATGAGTTGGTGCAGATTATATCAGATATACATCTCAAATTTCTGGTGTTTTATATCTGAAGATAAATATCTGAAACTAAGGCAAATCGCCCTTCAACTGACAGCAATGTTTGGGTCAACTTACTTGTGCAAGTCTGCATTTTCTGAAATGAAGATAATTAAGTCAAAATATCGCAATCGACTAACTGACGATCATATGTCATCATGCTTGCGATTAACACTCAGTGGTTATATACCATCTTATGAAAAGTATGCTGAGGACATGCAGTGCCACGCTTCAACATCCAAAGTCACTCCTTAGTTAAGTTTAACACCATATGTAACTCTTTTATTTTGTAACAACCAATAAACCTAACCCAAACCTTGACTAAAATAATGTATATTGTGCGGAAAGCTAATATCTATATATGCTACTGTACACCCTACCTAGGTAGGTAGGTAGGGTGTATGTATCATGTATGTATGACAACCCTGCATCACACATACTTGCAGCCTCTCAGAGTCGATCGTAAGTAGTCAAAAAATATTGAGGTAGATCGCCAGCAGTTCAAGTTTGAGCACCCCTGGTATAGAGCATGAAAATAATTAATTAGGTTACAATTTCAAATTTAATTCGAAGTCACATGCAATAGTTTTAAATGTGGTTTATGGTGTTGTTTATCGTGTGCTAATATAACAAGAAAAGAAGCTATTCTTAAATTAATTAAGAAACACTGAAATGTTCAAAATGTAAAAATATTTAGAAAAATGATGATGAGACAAATACAATAGAAATTATTAGTGAAATCAATATGTCTGAACGCTCGAACTATAGTGTAACCTGTCTCTTTGAAGATATAACCAAGAGCAATAAATTAAAAGAATTCTTTGGTGTCCCGTGTGATCTCTGCAAACTAACCTACTGTAAAAATTGTCTAAGAATATCATCTAGCGAAATACATACATTGTTCACTACATGTATGGATAACATACATGATGCTATTACTCAGTTATCCAAGTTGAAGTCACTTGAAATAGATGTCGATAATGCACTCAAGAATAGACAACCTGTAAGACCGTTCAAGAAACAGTGGTAAAACTAGATAATGAATTCATACCATCAAAAACCAAATTGAACCAACAATGAAATAGAAGGAAGGGAATGAAGGTGTGCTAACATTAATTTTTGGAATGGGGGAGGTGAAAAACAAAGTCATGGATATCAGAATCAAAGAGAAGACAAGGACATTCAAAGAGAATTATCGCATCAATAAACCCATGTATATCAACAAAAAAATCAAATTTCATTGTGCAGGAAAGTATAAAGTAATATGGATAATTCGAAGTCATATGCTGGATCAGGATCAACTCCTTCAAAAACAGATTGGATAAAAAACTTGGCGAGTTAAACAGCACACTTGTACACTATATGTGAATTTATCTGTTAATGAATATTTATGATATATCCAGAGTAGTCTCATAGGCTATTGCTGTCTACCACTGTCTAAATAAATAAATATTTTTCTTGGAACTATGTCAGTTTCAATAAGCAAATATTACAGAATCAAAAAGAAGTTCCCACGTAATCAGTAAATTATACCATTATTTAAAATTAAATAACTATTTATTCCATCTATTTTGTTTTGTCACCACATGAAATAGAAAATATTTTGATTTTTCTACTTCAGAAGACTACTAGTTTTAAATATGACCCTATCAGAATGTCAAATTCAAGAAAATCATACAGATAAATTAACCTTTATTTTTTTTAGGTTGTGCTGGGGCGACTGATCACGTCAAGAAAACCAACAAGTCAAGTATAGAAACAGTTTTATTGTAAGAGATATTTGTGTCAATAAATTAAATGTTAAGTGCATGTGTATATTTGTTTACACATTTGTGCTAAACAACTTCTTAACCAACACCTGTTCTATGAATTAAATAATACAAACAAAAAATATATGTAAACAACAACAAATAACAATTTAATGTATAGCTGAATGTTTCTTCCAATGAATAAAGATCATAAAGGAAAGAGCGCATACATTTCGGTTATGCATAACGTAACCGCAAAATGATGTTCCTAGCATACCCACTATAATGAGGTGTATAATTTATGTATAGTAATGAAAACAAAGTAAAGCGGCGTAAAATGCTAATAACAGGGTAAATAAAGTCGGATCATTTGATCTGCATCTAAAACAGTCAATCAAAGGATTTACTAAATTATACTTCTTCTTTATTCATTGGTTTCTTGGTTTTTAATAAATATAATAATATGAGTATAAAAACGTTTTTATTTTGTTTCACTAAAAATATGAATTTTTTACATATGAATATTATTGAAATGATAATACAAATGCCTATTTAAACTACAAGTTGAAATTATAAAGCTTAACAATATTTTAAAAATAAATTTAAAATAAGTGTTTAAAGAAGAAAGATAAACCTACGAATTACTGTGACTTTATACAAAAAAAAAAGATCTTGAAATGACACAGCACTCGGTATTGAGTTATTAGAAGCAATAGCATAACCTATAGTAAAATATTTTGCCTTCTCTGAACAGTTCAATTTACTCAATTATAAATGTCTCACGCTGCTAAGCCAGCTACTCACGGCCCAACGTTATTGTGCAAATTTGTTGTACATTTCTATACACTTTGATGTAATTGTAAAAAAAATATAAGGTTAAAAAAATGCAACATGCTTAAACTGTTTTGAAGACATTATGCTGCCAAAATAAAAAAAAGCCAAAGTTATGGTATAAAAAAAACAGTTACTGAAGGGAAATGATCTTGAAATGACACAACACTCGGTATTGAGTTATTGGAACCATGACTGGTGCGCTTTAGTCATTACAATAACCAAATCAGAAGTTAGTGAGTTACAAACATTGGTTACATATGAAGATTTGTCAATGTATAGTAATCACAGAGCTAGGCGTAGTTTAACTATGTAGTTAACTACTTTTTTTAGGAAAAGTAGTTGTACTCAAAATACTTTTCATTTTAAAATAGTTGACTACTCATTGTAACAATCTTTTAGTATTTTAAATATTTTAACTACTTTTACTGACCCTAACTGCTTAAAAAGTAGTTAAATACTCTATGCTGTTCAATTACTTTTCGGAATAAAACTACTTCTAACAGTATTTTAACTACTTTTAGTTGCCCATTTACTTACAATTCTTACAAAATAGTTTTCACGGGCCGTTTTGACACAATCCTTTTGAGAAATGTACTAAACTATGAAAAAAAAGTAAAGTATTTTTTTTAGTACACTTGTACTGAAATTCAACATTTAAGTACTAAGTATATGTATCTTTAAACTTCCCATGGCCAATTTATGGTATTTTAGTAGATTTTGGGGCTGATCAGTCAATTTTTTCAGCGGATTGGTTTTCAAGAGACACAACTCTACAATTTAGTTCTTACGTTTATGCCCTTCTTTTTAAAGATATTTAATAAAGGGAAACAATATGAATAATAAAAACAGAAAGTTTTCTCCCAAAATGTGTAATATAATCTTAGAATGAATATATGTTTTGTATACTGACAGATTTACAATTGCATCTAAAAGTAGCTAGAAAAATAGTTGAAATTTTGTAACTACTAACTACTTAGTATTTTAACTACTATTTTTTCAAGTAATCAAAAGCCACAAATCAATAAAAAAGCAAATTAGATTCTTGTAAACAGCATGATTAACCTCACAAGAATATGTCTCAAAAATTTTCAAATTTAAAAGATTGAACATAATTGACAAGTTAAAACAATTTTAACATATATTTAAAATAAATAAAAAACTGTTATCTACTTCTAGTTGGGATGTAATACAAATTTACATAGTAGAAGCATGAAATATTAATTAAAACACAATACATTAGTAAGGACATAAATATCAGAGGATTTTAAATAAATTATTTAAAAAAACGTATAAAAAGTATCCTAGACAATTCCCATACTATTTTTCTACTATTAAGAATGTTTAACAGAACAATTCACCATTCAACAAAATCACACTTTGTATAAATAACTCTTAACTTCTATATAATAACAATTCAAAACGTTCTCAGATACCAGGGTGGAATGATAATTCAATTTATCATAATTAATATAAGTATATACGCCACTTTACAATATTTTAATATAATGTCTAAATATTCCTTCATCTGTCACCATGGTATTGAAGTAGGCATCCAACAGCTCCAAAGTAGCCTTCATGTTCAAGAAACAAAGCTTTCATTGAACCATTTGACCAATATTCCATAGCATATGCTAAAAGCTTCATTGCTATCGGATTGACTCGTAGGAAATTGCCTATGAAGACCACCTGTAAAATATTATTAGTAATTAATATTAATGTTTACATTAGTATTTTTGTTAACCAAATAAAAATAATTTTGAAAATGGTTAGTTTTGAAGATACAGTAGACATTGTTTACAAGTGTGCTTTTGTACATTATCCACATTGGGTCTTTGATATACTTAAATAATACAACTTAATTTTGTTTTCACAATTTGCAAAGAAAACAATTTGTAATTGCTTGTTATTCAACTGACATTTGATTAGCCTTTCACTCATGTAACAGTCTTATACTTAGATATCCTATCAACCCAGATATTTCGGCCTTCGATGATTAATACCTAATTCTTCAAGTAAAAGTATCACATCTCTATCATTTAGCAGTGGGGTATATAGAAATGGTTTCTGGATGATGAAAATTTGCAACAAAAAAGTCTTTGCAGTTCTTTTTTAACTTTTTTTTTCACTTTAAAAAATGTGATTTTAATAATATCTTAGTTTCAATAAAAAAAATAGTCATTATAGTTTCTAATACTATTACGTAAAACACCTGGATGTGTATCTTCTTGTTTTATACATAACACTGCCGTTTACCGCCACACACATATATTCATTTAATTTAGAAATCAAATTAATTTTGAAACACAGCGGGATCATTGTTTCATGCATCAGAGAAATAGGAACCCTGTACCGTTAATTTGTAGCCATCGCATCGGGGGCAACAACCAAAGCTAGTTTGATTATCTGATATTCTGTGCAAACAGAATAGAAAAGTCAGCAATGTGTCTTATAATATACTATTCTCTGGATACAGCATCAAAACTAATATTTTCCGGTACAAATCGTGTCATTAATAATTGTCGCACATTTAATATAAAACTTACACACTGTCTAGAAGAATGTAAACATTATTTTTAAAAAACTGCTTCATTTTACGCAATATATCGTTATTGTGTATATATGAAGAGAGTCTTTTCTCAGGTATTGAAGTGCTAAATGGGGAAAATCTGGGAGGTACATGAAAACCTAATATTGTCCAATCTCCTGAGGAATTATATCACAGTAAGTATAACTAAGGTAAAATTTGGTTCATAATTAAATATGGACAAATTGGTTCTTAGTTATTAGGGTTATACAAGAAAACTCATTCTCAGAAAACTGTTTTTATCTTCGTATTCCCTTTTTTTATGAATTTCTGAAGGAGAACCGTTAGTTGCGCACCGTTCATCTTATAGGATCTATTAATAAATTGAAGACCAGGCAAAAACTGCCGAAACAATAATTCCTGATAATTCAAATGATCTCTGCACATGTCAACTGGGCATTTGTACGACACTTCACGACTACATATTGAGCAGGTGGTAGTTGAACTTTGAGTTAGGACATTAAGCCACGCGCATGTTAGATCATTTTGCATTATTCCAATATCATTTAAACTTAATCAGTTACATTTTAGGGATTCTTTTGTTAACTCGTTTATTTGCATAGGTGGCAGACCAAATACCTCGCGTCTAATGAAAGCAAGCACCACTTTAAAACATTTTGGTCGCCATGTAATTTAGTCATGCGACTTATCTGATTTTGAATTTTATTGGGAGAATAACAAAGATACCTAAGTAGCGGCGCTAGTGGGTTGTTCATTATACTTGTGCTTATTAAAAAAATAAGTTTGACTACAAAAAAATGCAATATAATATAAAAGTTCCTCAAAAAATAACCAAAAGCAAGTAGGTAAAACAAAATAATGAGAAATTAAAAGTTTTTAAAGATTTTTTGTACGAGGTGGAGGTAATTTAATTCTCAACAAGTCGAAAACTTCATGACACATTTTTTTACATGTTCGCCATTAGGTTTCTCAAAAAATCTATTAAAAAAAAACTTTAAAAAGCTTTTTGACTTGTATTTGCACACATTTAAATTTAGCTTTGAAACAAACAAATTTGAATTTAATTTTTTTTTGTTTTGCAAACATATTTATTATTATTTAATTTTTATTAAATTTGTTTCGTACCCCATAGAGAAAACGACAATATTTTTTATATCAATCTTATTTCTCAGATAAGCAAAACTCTTATGACTTAAAACCACAAATAAAAAAGTTGCCAATATATTACCTAAATCCATGTATATGCTGATTATGAAATACTATTTTCCAATACCAATTGGAATAATTATTATCTATAAAATTAAATGCTTCATATATTTTTGGCCTTTTAAATTAAAAACTAACCTTACCAACAATTATATAAAAGAGCAGTATTTTATTAACGATCTTAAACTTAAAAATTAGCTAGTAACTAAATATCTAGATATATTTACTAGGCGAACTAACTTAAAAGTGATCTTTTAGAAAGTAAATCTCGACAAGCAGTTAACTGGAGCGGTTATGTCATAGGCTGCTAGACAGTGTTTGATATCCAGTGATTAAAATATTGAAAAATAATGTTTTTTTTTGTACTTTATGTATTTGCCTTTTGGGACCATTATTTTGGTTTAAGGCAAAGATTTTGGAGTAAAGGAGATCAATAAATCAATAATAATTCGTACTACAAGGCTACAAACAAGGTCGCTAAAAATCAGGTACCTGTATATAAACCTAAACTATCCATTATTCTTTTAGGTAGACATTTTATAGACCGATTAAAATTATTTAGAAATTAATTTTTCAGACAGTGTATTAATAATAAAACAATTTAATTACATAAGTGAGATTTCCTGGCACCCCAAAATTAGCCCTTTACAGCCCGAAAACAAACCAATCGACAACCCCAGATTTTTGCAACATGTAAAAAAATCACCACAAATGTGGTGAACAGAAAAAAGGATATTTGTAAGATACATTGGTCTCGCACATGCTTCTGCCTGTGTCTCAAAATTTTGCCCTTCACGAGGCAACTAATTGTGTTTGATAGTGCTTAGTTTAAAAAAAAATCGTTTTGATGCCGCAAAATTCGAGAAACTCAGTTTTCTTTACTTTTAATCATAATTATTTTACTATGGATAGGATTGGTATTTAAATTTTCAAGCACCATTTGAAAAAAAAACGGTACTCTACCTCTATCGGTAGCTACTATCAATAACGCCGGGCTAACATGGAGAAAAATTGTTAGTGGTCAGTCACAAATCATGTTGTAGCGACTAAAGCGAATGGAGTAAAGTTAATTCCGTTTCCGACCTACGACCTCCATGGACACGCTAAGAAGCTCAGGTAAGCAATTTTGTGTATGCTCTCAACCTACTCAACATTCAGTTTACCTGAATGTCATATTTTCCGCTTTATGGCCAGTTCCACGTGATATAGTAAAACTCATTAGAATGTGATGTAAAATGACTTACCCTATCAACTTTTTGCTGGATCGCACACATTCTCGCTATGGATCCAATATTGTTCGTTATAGTAACTAACGTTGCTCGCGCTAAATCCTGCCTACTAACTTTACTTCGCTTGTCTCGCGAATTCATCTGTCCAAAACTAAAAAAAGATATAGCATATAACAAAATTTGCCTTTTCTGTTCTTGGAAATTTTCCGAAATATAATTTTCCTATTTCGATATTTTTTTAATTTGAAATTTCGCACTAAAAATACGGCAGCCAGCCATTCCCCCATTTTAACGGCTCAATAACAACATGAAAAGTTGCTGTGTAGCTTCAAAGCAGCCGTAGGGTAATGATCATCATTTCAATATTGTAACTTTTTGTTTTTATATGTAATCATGTTTTAATTATCTGCTGCCCAAGTTAGGAGCTTTTTTGTGTTTTGATATAATAAAAAGCGTGTCAAACTAAATGAATGCAGCAATACGACTATCAAATTGTTTTTAAATAGTGGAATGGTGCCCAGTTCGCACTAAGTTTGAAGCATTCATTGTTAAACCCATAACACAAAAATGCGTATAAAAAAGTAAAAGAAACTATTACCAGTTATGGTTTCGCCTAGTGAGGCCGCGAGAACAGATGAGACAGGATTAGGGTTTTGTCTCATCTCAAAAAATCTCGACTTAAAGTACATTTAAATACATTCGGGATTGTGTATCAGCGAACCGCGCGCGTTCACAAATTGACAATTTACAATACACAATTTATCAGGTGTTTGTAAACATACTGGGTGATTCATTTTTCCGAAGCGGGGAACAACTTTCCTATTTTAAATATAACACCCTATATATTATGAAATTTTTAAACTCTACTTACAATTGAGAATATTTTTTGTATATTTGAAAACAAACAATTGAAAAGAAAAAGAAAAAGTTCTGATACTATGAAACTCTACAGAAGCTAAACGGCTTTATTCAGAGGAAAATGGTATACACTGTCTTACCTTATTTGTAAAAGATCTATTACCTAACATCAACTTTCGGTTTAACCGGAAGTGTCAAAATCGGAACCTGCCGCTGCCAATCGTGATAAAAAGTACTTCTTAATATACTTGTAACGTAAATTACTACTATAGAGCTTGTTATGCAATAAAAAGAAGATGGATAAATATTGACAAAACTCTGAAATCTTTTTTTAACATTTTAAACAAGCAAGTATCTAAAAACCTCTAAAAATTGGTTTAATTTTTTCCCTAAATTTTAATTACACTATGAACCCCTTTTAAGACATTAGAGTTATGGTACTATTTTTAGATGTAAGACTACATGTCGTCTTTCCTAAAACCAGATGGGTATTCAATTTGTAAAGGGACTAGTGCTTTCTGCCTCAAGAGAAGAAAACACATAAATTTATTGTAGGATTTATCAAGGAAACTTTAAATTAATAAGTATATAGAGGGACTGTAAAAAGTTGTTAATATTTGGGGAAATCTTGATTAACATTCCAATTTCCCTAATTCAAAATTTTCATAGAAATTTAAAGATAATTTAAAAATCAATAATACACAAGCGGTTCCATTAAAAAATATTTATTATTGTTATTTATGCTCTTTTCACCTCAGCAAATAGAAATACACTGCCTCTTATGGTAGGGTTTTTGTCAATTTTCTCGCTTATATTCAGAGAAAGGTACCAAATCTAGTATCTATCTGTATATTGTATCTTATTATACAATGCTAGTATACAGGGTGTCGCGGAATGAAGGGTTAATAGTTTTACAGAGTAATCTATGTCGTAAAAGAAGACTAAACGTTTAAAGACAGGATTAAGATATTTTTTATATACAGAAAAATATTTTAAAAACAGGAATTTTGTAGTTTTATATGAACTGCCAGGATTTGCTAAAAAAACACAATACTATTGGAAAGTGAAGAAAACAGCATGGACTATTTTTGTTTCATTGTGTCTTTGCTTGCTGATATACTGATAAAAACAGGGTTAATATTTTTACAGAGTAATTATGTCAAAAAAGGAGACTGTTTTCGTTAAGGGGCTAGAGTCCCGAGAATGAGCCCCTCTAAAGATGATTTTTTCCTTTCCTAAACGTTTAAAGACTAGATTATAAAATTGGGGTATTTCGGTAGGTAACTTTTATGCGCCGAGTCTAATCCTGAAGTCAAACATATCAATTATACTAAATCAGGGTCGCCCCGAATGAGAGGGGAAGAGGGAAAAGTCGCCGTAACTTTTTCTGCGTTGATTTTTCCATTTTACAATTCCAAATTAGAATGTACGGTGTTTTAGAAAATAAAGGTACTTTTTGTTTAATTGGTTTAGTGTCATGTAAGACAATTTTCAAATCAATTTTTCTTGAAAACGGTGTATCCTAATGAAATAAACCAAGAATACCTTTATTTTTTAGAAAACCTTAAGTTTCTATAATCTGGAATCGTAAATATTGTGCGTTTTTATTTACTTTTCAAGGCATATTTCTAAGTTTAATTTCTCAATACTCCGTAGGGTGGGGATGTTTGCCAATTTGTATTAACATGTGCCACCATTTCGCAATAATTGTAATTCTCTTCTATATAAATAGATCACATGTTATTTTCTTTGCCCCAAGCCGAAAATGAACGAATTAATGTTTCTATGAAGAACCTAAATCAACTTGAAATTTTTAGTGTGGCCTCTTCTGTTTATTCTATTCCTATTAAAAATATATAAAATACATATTGGATCATTATTTTCATTGTGAGTAAATTTAGTATTTATCTTACCTGCTAGCTACCAAATCTCCAGGAAGGCCAAATTTGGCATAATCGCCACCATAAATATCCTTAACTAATTTATCTACATTAGTATGGTCTCCTTCAGCTGCTAAACTTATCGCTTCTTCGAAGGTATTACATCCTGTCAAAAGACAACATAGTCCAAGGAATGTTCCACCACCCAAACTACAACAAACGACAACTTAATGGCCTTGCATAAAAACGAATAAAAAAACTTAAACTAATCAAAAAATGAAAATGTAATAATAATGTTTTTTCTTTTACTAACTGAAACTGATTTAACAGATAAATCTATATTCTTTTTAGATTTTTTTATATAGGATATTACATAGAAGGACGTGACAATTTTGACGAAACCATAAACATATAGAATTAAAGTTTTCGATCTTTATACCTAAATAGGTGATTGCTAACTGATTTAATATAAGAATGTATACAGGTGGATTTCCAGTTGATTATGTTTTTTTAACGATCGATAATATTATAATACGATGCACTTAATACGTGTATAGCCGTTCTTCTATTTACAGTGTATGGATGTTTTTTTATTTTGAGATCTTTTCATTAAAAAAAGGTTCCTAAATGGAATCAAAAGAAACTTCATACACTGTAAACAGAAGAATGGGCATAGACGGATTAAAGGCATCGTATTATAATATTATCGACCGTTAAAAAAAAATAAACTACTAAACATCGAAAATTATTATTTGATGCGTGTTTATAGTGTCGTCAAAACTGTCCAGACTATCTGGGTGTAATAATTATATTGTGACTAGTGGAACCCACTTTAACTTTAAGTTCTTGTATGATTTTGCTCTTTTAAAAAATGTGTAGGTACTTCTTGTAGAGACCCGAGGGCGGAAATATACTTTCTGAAACGTTGGCCACTTCACATTGGACCGGAATTAAAAACAATATAATTGAAAGTAGAATGATTTGCAATAAAACCATTTTAAATTAATTAACTGGAAAAAAAATATTTTAGTACAGATGTTATTTAGTATGTTACGCTGGATATTAAAAAAAATTAATATAGAGTTAGAGCATTTTAGATATGTTAAGTTGAGAGCACTACATTTTATCGATGTGTAATATAAAACTTACCTTGTTCCTGAAACCCTTTTATATTCTGTTGGACTATTCACGGCTAATATACTAACTCCACTGCCAATATTAACTAGTAAGAACGGATAGGGTTTCGAAAAATCGTAATTAACTTTGGCACATTTGGTTTCGTCGGTTGGGTCAGTCCAATAATAACATTCGGTAGGATTGTTTTTGTCGATGTACAACAAGCCTTTCAATAAAGATTCAAACTCATCGTATTTTGCTAGTTTCATATTCACTTCCTAAAATAAAAGATTGTACTATTGTAGATTTGGGCTTTTTTGTATAAAATGTAAAGTTTAAAAAATTGACGAATTAAAAAGGTATATTAAAGTAGCAGTTTCATAAGATGCAGTTTTAGCTCAAGCGTTTAAAAATGAGCCGCTGGTCCATAATAATTGTCAATTTTGTTACGTAATTGTGGTTGGGTAAAACGACCGTTTTATGAAAAAGTAGAAACTCTGCCATTGTATAAAGTTTCCCCAGGGGTCTGTAATCCAAAACGGGGTAAAATATTATCAGTAATATTATTGTTCCACTAATATTTACAAATATTAACTTGATATAGGTGAATCATGAGAGACATAGACCCATTTAAAGTCACATAATTGTGACCAGTTCATAGGAGCCACTTCCAAGTACCGTAATAATACATAAAATGTCATAACTTTAGCTGAAATAAATAATTAAATATTGAATTAAATAAACTTTAGCTAAAATGAATAATTATAGCTTATACACTTCTTTTCTCTAAGTCACATTTCCGTAGCGGCCCTATATTTTATTTCTTCTTATAAAAATATTCATTAAAGAAAAATTACTGCTAACAAATATGTATTTATCTGCTCTAACAAGATAAACACATTTGGAAGCATAACCCTTGTAATGATATGTATAATAAGTTTTATTAACAGAAATATTTTTTGAAAATCTAGGATCTTTTTTTATGTTCAAATGATACTATCCATTCATTTAATTTATTTTAACAAACCGACCATTTTTGTCCCCCCTCCCGTCGCGTCGGAGCTCCAAATTGTCGTCAAAACTTTAATACATTTAAACCAAATAAATGATCATCAAGAAATGCATTTATAACAAGCTTTTCTCTTATTTTTAGCTGTAGAACCCGACATTAAATTATTTTTGAAATACCCTACATAAAATACCTACCCTTTTAAACTCTTCTTCGAATTTAAATGCTCCTCCACCGGTTGCAGACACTGTAGTAACTAATTTTGCCATACCTTTTTGATTGGCCAATACTAAAAACTTTTTCATTGCTGCTGTTGGAAACCTAATAAAATGAATGGTCCCTACTATCCCTCTTAAGGCTACGTTGTCCATCTAAAACAGAACAAATACTATAAAATTAGATATATATATATATATATATAACAAATTAATTTTATTTAACTAATATAAAACCTATTAGCTTGTCCGACAGACTTTATTAGATGACAAGATTAGTTTTCAGTGGAATTTCTAAGAATATGGGCCGCATTCACCACATCGCCCAGAAATACTAGTAAAGAAAAACATTTTGGTTTTATAGAAAAAGTACGCAATAAAACAATACAAAAAATAGTGTTGAAAGGTCTCGGTAACCAGATGTTTATTTAAACAAAAAATAATGTAAATTGATGCAGTACAATTCTCTCACATACTTGTTGAAAATTTTGGCTGAGTGTTTTAAATATATATATATATATATATATATATATATATATATATATATATATATATATATATATATATATATAATCGCATATCTGCTCTTTTCAAATGCAAATTGTAGTTGTTTCTTTGCTTTCTTCTTCCAACTATACTCTTTACACATCGCAAACCATGCATGAGTATTGGAGAAGTATATGGAGAAGATTCTCCTACCATCCGTAACATTCTTGGTTTCGTCGGCTGGGTATGTCCAAAGAAGAGCTATTCACCAGATTGATGATCCATTGATCACAAGGAAGCTTGCCTCACTACAGCAGGTGATCTGTCTCTATTTTACAAATACTACCCATTAATTTTATTCACGGTCCAACTGCAAAGACCAATGACCTCCCATTTTGTTCGCTTCTTTACCTATTAACCAGGCATGTGGGTAAAGCTACCAATGGTAATAGAGATTATGAATAGTAATCTAAGAGCTGGCTATTTACACTTAATGTGATTTAGTATAAGGCTAGATCACACAAACAGGAGTTAGATGCAAGAAACCAAAGATGATCGCAAATAAGAGTTCGGATTAACGTTCTCTTGGTGACCACAAGTTAATAAGCATGGAATTGAGCTCTTTTGAACATCTACGCTTAAACCTTTACTTACCAACCAATACTAACTACTTTTAGCAAGATCCAACCTCACAATTGCCCCATCTATATCATATTTTCGACTCATATCAGTAAGTTAATTCTTACATATTTAAATATGTATATAAATATTTAAATATGTAAGATAAATAAATAATATTATATAAAATATTTTATATAAATTTCTTAGTTCATATGTCGGTGAACTTTTCTAAAAAATGAGCTTTCGAAGCATACCCCATCAATCTCCTCATGGAGATGACACGTCTTTTTTGATAAAAAAGTTGGGTCTTAGGAAAATCCCTATAGCTTCCAATTTAAGTTAACAAACGTCAAAAAGTTTAACTCACCCGTATTAAGTAAAAGTTTTCCTGGCATAGTAATTGCCTTCTACGTTTAAGAATTATTTTAACACCCTTGTTTTAATTACATAACACACTGTTTTAGTCACTTATAAATTAAAATTTTTATACACAGTATTTGGTTTATGGTTATAATTTTAATTTTTCTTTTTACTAAAACTATTAATGTCAAGAGTTTTTCATTTAATATAGGAATCAAAGCATATAAATGTACAGATCTCACATTAACGTGTTTTAATAAAAGAAGCAAGGGTATAATTAATATGATAAATCCTAATGTGTAATCCTAAAACACCATATAAATTCTTCCTCGTTTTCTTTAAAGCAAACTCAGCAGTTAAATCAATTATATGAAAACTATTATCATAAGCTAAATAGATAAAACTAAAGGCGTTTGCAGTCCCATACTTATGGCCAATGGTAACTTCTGTTGCCAATGGTAACTTCTGTTGCCAATGGTAACTTCTGTTACCATTGGCAACATTATGTGCAATTTTCAAAAATGGAGGATAAAAGCGCAGTATGGTATGGCTGCAATACCACATTAAAGAGTTTTAGATTCGACACTGGCACCAAATACGAAAATCTGATTAAATAAAACATTCCACAATGGTGATTGATGGTGTTGATAAATGTTTCCCGTCAGCAATAAATGCTGATACATTAAGAAAAATATTCCTATTTGAAAGACTGTTTACTCTCACTACCTATTCGAACATTTGTCACTACTGAGTAACTATATGCGAAACTAAATAGGATATTTTACTATTCCCAAATGGAAGGATTAATATCAAGGGTACGAGAAATATACCGATCTCTTTATATCGTTGTTCAAATATTTTAATAGGCCGCCATTTTGTTTCACCATGTTCAATTTGTACCAATATTTTACCAGTTTCCACCGGTATCAAACTTAAATTCACGGCCGTGCGGTGAAATTTTAAGAAAGGGAAGTAATTTTTAGAAACTTACCTATTTGTAATGTAATTCGAATCGTCGATAATTTTTTGTAAATTCGTCAATGACGTCATCATAAAAACGTCGATGCTCCGACATATTTTGGAGAAGTTTATTTTCAATGGACAACAACGATGTATGCGAAAGTCTCTCCCGCCCCGTTGAATTCCTCACGAAATTTTTTATACGTTAAAGTGTTGAAAAATTGCGTTCTACTGGTGAACTTGTGGTAGGTATTGTCAATACTAATTCACACAATTTCGACACTTCGGTGTAGGCATCTTCCAGCTCCGCGTCTTTTAAAAATTGCATTAGTTCCTTAGCGTTATTTTTTGCTCTAATGTCATCAGTTTCGTAAATCACTTTAGTTCAGATCGCAGTAACACTCGGTCGAAGAACTGGCCATAATGAGGAAGAAGAGATTCAAACGCATCTTCTGGAAAAGTTTTTTCTTTAAATGCATCAAAATTGCAGAGCTCGAGGAATTTAAAATCATTTAAATCGTTAAATCTATAGTTTATTTGTTGCTGAATTTGATCGATTACTTCATAAAAGAGGCGTCTGTATGATGTTTGAACATCTCCCACCTTGTCTGTTCGAAGACACTTGGCTTGTGGCTCTACATTTAACGTCATCGTTTTCTCCCAAAATAAGTCATCTCTTTTTTGGCTTAACATGGACTTAAAATCATCCACACTTTTTTAGGCAAAAAGCAATATCATTTGTTTTAGTTTGTAATATATTAAAAACATTGTCCGAGAATGGAAATATTTCTGAAAATATGTTCAACAAATAATTAAAATTAAAATCTCGTTTCAAACAGTCCGAAAACTCCTCGAACTATTTATTGCTTCTGAGTCCCACGTTTCATTATTTTCTATTATATTCTCAAATAGTTCAATCAGTGATTCACGATTTTCAGATACTGTTAACACAAGTCTTCCATTATAGTTCCACCTATTAGGAGCTACTTTGGGCAATCGTTTGTGGACAATGGAGTCCAAAGTTTGCAAACGTTTTGTTGACTTGAAAGCAGCCATGCCACTTAAAGTAAAGAAAAATACTTTACACTCTTTAATGTGATTGATGGACTGGGATAAAACTAAATTTAATTTATGAGCAAAACAATGGACAAACACAGCACTTGAGAAAGTTTCTCGAACTTTAGCTTGCAGACCCCCTAATTGTCGTGCCATCACTGCAGCTCCATCATAGCTTTGAGCAAATAATTTTTTCTCTCCATTAATTTCTTTAGTAACGTTATAAACGACGGTATATAATGCTTCTGCTGTACGATTTTCGGACACATTCTTAAAACCTAAAAATCGCTCTTGAATACTTCCTGTCTGTTTTAACGTAGCGTATTACTATAGATAATTGGCTAAAATTAGTGATATCAGTTGTTTCGTCCAGAACAATAGCAATGAACCGCGCCTCGCCAATCTCCTGCTTAATTCTTTTTAGAATAATGGTTGCAACAGCGGAAATTAAATCATTCTGGATTCGATTCGACGTTCCGCGAAAAAGGCTAGACTGCTTTAAATTATTTTTTAAGCAATCATCATATTTAGCCATTATAAACTAAGTAAATCTTGAAAATTTTCTCTATTTGAAGAAACCCGTGTTTCATCATGACCTCTAAATCCCAATTCGTGCTGTCCTAGAAAACAAACAACATCGATAAGTCTTCTTAATATTAGCCTATTTTTATCGACTAGTTCACTGTGTTGGCGGTGACTAATTTCCAACTGTTTATTAAGGGCGTGTTCAATCCTGGTTTTGCCGAAGACTTTTTCTTTTATGACGGCCTGCAAATGCGCTTTGGACATAATGTGTCTTTTTACAGCTTTATGGAAATTGTTTAAATCGGAAAAACCAGTTTTATTCCAGAGACCTTTTTCATTTTCAAAAAGTAAACATTGCCAACAAAATAATTTACTTATATTCTCACACCCTGTTAGCCATTTAAATTGTTCGTATTGTTTTTCCGGATAAAAATGTCTAATACAGTTTTTCATTTTTGTGGTTAAATTTTTCATAGGCGGTTTTGCCCTTCCTTTTTGGAAATTATTTGAAGCTTATCAGCGAAGTTTAATGTTGAAAATCCCTTTATTATTAAGACACACACCACACATTCACACACACTCTTCTTACTAAAATCTCCCACATTTTCAACGTTATTACCGACAGCCGAAGTTGACGGTATTTGCATATCCACGTCCGTATTATTGTCTTCCACATCGCACCATGCACGACGCGACGTACGTATCACATAACACATGGATAGCCGTTCAAACAAAGAACCTACTTCATCGATAGCTTCCGCCCCCACTTAAAGCACGTGACTGAAATGCAAAAATTGCAAACAGCCGGTAGAAAGTTCAATAATCTCTGGCTCGATTCACAGGAAATTAAGCATACAGGACTTGGCTGCAGAGAAGCTAGCGGCCCGCATAGGTTCTATTCCATTTTCTATTGTCACTCGGTCGGAGTCAAGGCCGCATTTATTATGGGCTTGATAATTAAGATAATAATTTAGCATTTTTAATATAAACTAAATTAATGGTTCCCTATTTCAAAAATTATTAATTACTGCTTCCCTTGCTTCCATGGACTGCACGCCCCTGCTTAAATTGGTTACAATATAAAACCAATTGAATAAGTAGTTTTTTTTAGACTTTTTTTTTGAAATTTTATTAGGCCACCATTTTTTTAGCTATGTTGAAGTTGTACAAAAACGTTGACGGTTTATTAATTTTTGTGCATAAGGACAATTGAATAAGGTTTTTTATGCTGGTTATTTAAATGTTTTATTTGGCCGCAATTTTGAATTCGTTCGAAATTGTACAAGGTAATAACTAGTAAATCTTAAGTACTTTATTTTTACGCGAAATTTGAAATTAGTCGAATAAGTAGTTTTTCGGACTGATTTTTTTAAACTTTTAATGACGCCATTTTGAATTGGAACCAAAATTTTACGAGTTCAGTAACAATTTTTGTAACATTTCATCAGGCCGTCATTTTAGATTTTTACCAAAATATTACCGTTTTATAGCTATGTCGCTACTAGACGCACAGACCGATCGGCGGTATTGAAGAAATATGTTTTCTGGCATCTAGGGAAGGTGAAGATCTGAAAAAATCTCGGAGGGTAATTTTTTTACAATACTTCCTTCTTACGCTAGAAGTAAAAATGAACTTGACAGCCAGAATAAACTTACTGAAGAAGAATTTTATATACAACAAAATACAACTGTTGATGAATAAAATGCACTTGGTCGACTTGCATTGTTATAATTTAAATTATTCACAACGTTTCGATCAGTGATGTAACTTCGATCGTTATTAAGTGTAAACCTTGTGAATAATTTAAATTAAAGACAATGCGAATCCGACAAGTGAATTTTATTGAACAGAATACAAGGATTATTAATTCCAATTTTAAGGAATAGAAAAAGGTGTATGAAAATGAAAAAAAAATTATATGAAATATGCTTATTTATTACAAATTCTATTTTTTTTTTAATTACAAACACTAGTTTACTATAAATATGTAAATATATGTCCTTTGCATACTTTTATGAGCTAAATTCAAGTTTGCCACATATATACACCATTAAATACCGATAACCAATACATGATCATGACTTTCCATTAAGTGAGGTGTATTACAGCACAACAGAGAACTAATTGTTTTATAAAAAACGGCCTGTGCCTGTGACTTTCCAGTGCAGATAATTTCAATGGATGCAGCTCGCGTTTATTTTTCATAAAAATATAGATTACGGCTTTAATACACAAGCAGTAATTACCATATGTAAAGAATTTGAAAGTTAAAAGCGTCAATGGTTTGACCTTTGTAATATATTCTATAGATTCGAACAAGAGTTTTTTGAAAAGTATTATAAACATTAAGTAACATGTTATTTTCTAAAATCATTTTCAAATATGTTAGTGTATACTTCATAACTAAAATCTATAATTTTCGATATATGCTAATTTTTCGCCAGGACAGGCTTATAAACGGTTACCACTAACCTAATAGCTAACCCTGTCACTATTAAGATTTATTTACGCACATGCAATTGTTGAGAAATGTGTGATGATGTGTCAGATAAAAAAGGAAAATAAAATTAAATAGTTTAATGTTTCTAAATTAAGCCGATCTTATAGATCTGAGGCAAATATGAAATATATGACAGGGGTAGGGATGAGTGATAATAGATTTTACATATTGATAGGTGATAGCAACTCACCTAACGATACATTTTAGTTATTGCTATCTATCGACAGTTAATTGATACTTATCGATAACTGCGGTAAATGCGGCTTTGTGAGACATTCCTAGGGAAAGTTCTTGAAAATAAATCAGCGAGCCAAAAAAATCCTGGCCTTAATAAATGTAGACAGCTTGGGATACCTACAGATATATCGATATTTTTTCGTTTACCTATTTTTACTCGATATCCAATCCCGTTGGTGTGATAAAGTTATACAAAATGCTTCAAAACTAGTGATACAAACATTTATAAAAGATCTTGTTAAAAGAAGAAAGACATATGAACATATTTCCAAAAATGCCGCGTTTTCCAGATAAGACTTTGGAAAGAAGTTGCAAAGATATACTAGTAATAAGTTACGTAGCTTTAAAGGGTGAAAATGTGGAGTGGCCACCCTTTCGTATCGTTTTTGCCCTTTTAAAATTAACTAGATTTCCAATGTATTTTTTTAATCTACCGATATTTATACACAAATGTTATTTTAATAAGTAAAATTTGTACAACAATTTTTTTTCTTTGGGTAACAAAAATTACATCCTTCTTAAAAAAATTCAAAACTAAAATTTAATGTTTTCGATATAATTGTCCCATGTTCCACTAGTTTAGACCTACAACTAAAATGTTTTTTTTTTAATATTAATTTGAGCTATTTCAATCTGTATTTGTCCTGTAGAAATTTGTCTCTACTCCCCATTTTTTATCACGAGCAGGAATTCGCGAAAATTAAATGGGTAAGATTTTAATGTATTTTTATTACATAACTTGTGTTAAATTTCGATACTTTAAGCAAAGTATAATGAAGAATAACTATAGTTGCCCTAAAACGGAACTGGCATGCATTTTTTTATATCCAAGCAAACGGGAATGGACGTGACGCTCATCAGTAAGCCACATCTCACAAAATCACTTGCAAAAAACTGGCTTTTTTCAACCAAACTTGATTGTAACAGAAGAAGAAATTACCGTATACCGGTCGTAAAAGAACGGATTTTACAGAAAAATGAATATTAGACGTTTATCAGTATGGCATGGCGTACTCTGAAGAGTTGTTTTATTCCACACCATATGCAGACGGTGCAGTCCGGCCAATAATCCCGAAAAAGTTTGTTTTTGTCAGTGGTCTCGAAACACAACATCTCTGGAGATCCACGTCCATGCCAATACCTATGCTACTTTTTAACGTAGAGAACAAAGATTTTCAATTCATGTGTGATTCAAATCGCTCATTGATTATTAAGTATTTTAAACCCTAAAAAAAGAATATTTTAGTTTCAGTGTGCTACATATCTAAAAAAAAAGCATTATTATTTAGACGTAAGTTTTGAAGAGTGATAACATCTCGTAGAAAAAGTTTTAATTTGTCAGTTTTCGCCAGTCCCGTTTCAGAACCTACTGATGTTTTTGAATAAGTCTGACTGAGTTTTGCATTCGAATTATTTGTTACACAGACTGGATGGAAAGTACAGTATCAGAATTTGTTTTGATTTCGCAGACTATTTACTACTGTTAATGATCTTTATACATAAAGAAGTGTTATTTATATTATTATTCTGGGTGGTATAGTTGCATTATTCGAAGATAGTAAACGTATGTTTCTCGTCGTGAAAAATATTTATAGTGGAATTTTTACTTAAATTAATATGTGTGAATAGCTTACCTGTAAATGTGTGTCCCTATGTCCAGTCTTTCCATATGAAGAATTTTTAGTCAAATACTTTCTAATGTTTTTTAAAATTTCTATTTCCTCAGTTTCACCTTGCATCATATCTCGTGGCTCGAAATATACTAGTTTGCAAAGGGTACCTCCAATATCCATGCCAAACCATGGCATCGCTAAAAAGAAAACATTTATTATAGGAACTCTGTATAACAAATAAACTATTATCAATATGATGAGGATAAATATTGATATTAACAATAAATACACATGAATCACTTTATTTAGAATTACAAACCAAAAACACTCACATCCCACCTGTTGGGATTTTTTCAAGAAACGCACATTGTTATTATGTATCCTCTATAGTTAATACCAGATGCATTATTAACTAATACTATTTTTACGTAAAGAACGTACTCTTGGTGTAATCCACCCCGAAATTTTTTACTTTAAAATAAAAAACATTTATATAAACATAGAACCGACTGCCGACTTAATATTGGACTCAGCATCGATCCATGCAGGTTCTGCGTCGAGCATTTGACATACCGATGTAACGCTTTGGTCGACACAAGACTGCTTTGCTTAGAGGGCAAGTTTTTTTACAAGAAAAATATGCTCCTTGAGATAATGCAATAAACAAAATAGAATTTTTACAGAAAACTTAAAAGTTTATTGAAAATAGAAATTAAAAAATAATCTTACTAGCACTGAAATGATCACTACAAATTACAATATTTTCCATTCTTACAGGTCCTTACACATAAAAAATGGATAATGTAGCCTTAAATATAAATTTAGACGTAACACTATGGGACAAAGTATAGCATCGCATGATTGAGTTTTGCGATTGTTTGCTTATCTTCTTGATCTCCACCTGTACTATGTTATTTAAACAATCACCTACTTTAGATTTGTAGTCAATAAGATAATACCGATAACAAGTAGATATTGAATTAAAGCGACCATCTAGTTCAGATTAAATATGATAACAAATTAATGTTATCAATTTTATATGTATAAAAAATGGTAATTTCATTCAAACGTTTGAAAGATTGTGACCTGGAGGTTTCAGAACACAGCACTTTGGCCACTATACTCCACCAGGGATGCCATGTTTTCACATGACAAGAGTTCGATAGATAATTACATTTAAATTTTTTTTTAAGCTGTAATGAACACGACTCTCTAATGGAATGTTCACACCAGGGTTGCCATGTTCGAAGTTGAACTTGGCCTAATATGTAAAAAATGTTTGAGTTGCCGCCCTTAGTTTGGCAAAAAAATGTATTTGTTGATTTTCCATTTTCTTTTTTCTTTTGTATTATTTTAGTTCACAGATCCTTTTCTGCTGCACCGATTTTATTCAAAGTTTCAGGACATGCTAGTTCAAATCTACCCGACGCCACTATCCCGTAGGATTTTGACCGTTAGCTAGAAATACGAAAAAAGTCAATTTACGGACTACTAGATTGAATGTGTTTTTCACTCGAATTGGTTTCACTTGGGTTTTACATTTTACTCCAGAAACTCTGAAATTTTAAAATGCTGCAGGAAATTTATCTCTGACGGCTTTTGATGGGACTGGTGTCAGATTAAAGGGAATTAGCTAACTAATAACCTAATTAGTTTCTGCTAATAACCTGGATTTTTGAAAAACTGTAACTAAAAAACTAACTAATGAATTTGACATGAATTAACATCGTTATTGGAAAAACTGTATTGGGGTCAGTAAATATATATTTAACAAAAATGCATTTTTGTATATTGTTTTCATGTTCCTATGTATTTTCCTCTGTTCGTTATGATGCCTGTAAAGCGCATTCTATTTTTAGCTACAACGCGGGCTAGCTATGCTATGATTGGCCAAAATGAGGCATCGTGATTGGTTTATTGACGTTCGTAATTGAAGCTTACATTTTTGCCGCTAGGTGCAAGAGGTGGATACGTGGTTTGCCTGTTAAGGTATAGGAAACACTCTTTTTCCCCTTTAGCTATTTTAGTAAGTATATTGTTTGATTATACCATATATCATTTTCTTTATTTAGAACTGAATAGTTATTTATATGTTGGAATATGAACTAGAATAATTAAGATACTTTAAATATTTAAGTTTTAGTAGGTGCTCATGTTGATAACCACATCTGACCAACTGAAAATTAAATGTATCTTTAGTCAAATAAAATATCGCTAGTTTCTCATAACCTCATATTTCATGTTAAAATTAGAACATTGTATTTTTATAAGTATTATGAACTTCGAATTTATAAAAGTGCCAGTACAAAACCATTTTTTTTATATAATATTGGAAATATTGTTTGTGACATGTCGTAGCCACCTGCCAGCTACTATGGCAGGTTGACCAGAGTCAGTGCAGGAAATTTTTTTTTATATTTCATACCATTAACAACCTAAATATTTGATACTTTTTTCGGATAAACATATAACAAATAAATGTTTTACAAATATTTCAAAGGTTTCTCTTGACAATCTTAAATTATATATTATTTTTAGTTTCTTTAGCCATCTTTCTAGTCATCCAATTTCTGACAGAAAATTTTGTCTCTCTTATTCATTTCATTGTCAGCAACTTCCAGGAGGTATTTTAATATTTTTTTAAATGTTGTTTTAATTTGGAGCGCTGACAGTGAGTGGAAACGATAATAACAAGCCTACTTATCGGGCAGTGGCACAGGCAGAAATGGAACCACTTTCCGACGTTTCGCCTTTGATTGCACAAGGAATCTTCGGGATCTTTACCCTATAAGAAAGGAACATTGAAATGTCTCAAAGAGATTAAGCAGATTTTTGTACCTGACCTGTGCTCACCGAACCGTGACCGGGTGTAACCAAGGTTACCGGCTTTTGAAAGAATTTCACCAAACCAACCAAAAAAAAAATTTGTCGAGAGACGGATATTGAGTAACAAAACCTGAGGAGGTGGCACCGCCAAGTGTAACGTTCAGTTCCACGTGTGATATAGATTGCAGCCCGTTTCTCTCAAGAAATTATTAACATGTTTACAAATATCAATAGCTTTTATGAAACAGAAAAATATGTGATAATACCGATTTTCAGATAATTTTAAAGAAAAAAACAACATACCTTTTTCGGGGTATTTTTTCTTCGTCGGTAAATAAGATATCGGCATGTTCTAGGGTTACTCCGGCGCGTTTCAGGGTTACTACGATATTTTCTTAAAGTTCACTTCCAACCTTACTGTCTACTTCTAAGCCATTATTATATTTTTGGAACTCGAATTAAAATCAATAATCTTAGAATCAGATTATTATCTAATAATCTACGGACCAGAAGGGCTTAAATTTGTTATCTTTTTGGAAAATGACGTAAATTCGAAATTAAGCTGAGCAATAATCTAAATACAGTAACACCACACGTCTCTAAAGCAGCGACGAAAGGGAAAGGTAGACATAGACGGGAAGTCCGACAAGTGCAGCATTTAAGCTCACTGGGGCCCATTGTGCTTTCCCCCAGGTAGACGTGTCAGGGCAGGAGCCCACTGCTTTTTAGAAAAGAAACGACCCTTTCAGGTCGAGCACATCCACAAGCAGTGTAACGTTGACTAGAGCGTCACATCGACAGATCAGATGCTCGGTAGTTTCATCTACCTCAGCACAAAATCCGCAATATGGATCGTTGCCGAGTCCAATCTTATTTAGGTAATATTTCACCAGCCAGTGTCCAGTTAGGACCCCGGTAATGGCTCTAAGTTGGCCTCTGACTGACTGACTGAAGACCGCAGACTCTCTGAATCGACTCTCCGAGTCCTGCTAGCCATTCAGCAAGGAATTTTTCGACAGTGCGATTCTTAATCTTAGCCTTGACAGCAATTCCAAGAGCAAGTTCCGGCCCAATGAAAGCAGTGTTGCTACCTTCCCGATCCAGCGGATCCACCCCCTCATCACCCCCAATGCCCTGATTGCCAGGCACCCAAATGAGGCTAACCCTATTGGACTCACACACTCTCTAGGGCTCTCCTGCATTCAAGTGTCAGCAGCGAATTGACCCTGCTCGAGGACAGATGCATATATAGTTGTCGTGATACCCTTTGGAAAGATTTTCCTGTACGCAGTCCAAGATTGCTGTAATCTGTCTGAAATACAGTCGCATACCGTCCAAGAGCAAGACTAATTCTTGCTCTGGGTCTCTCTCCATAGATTCCCGCCCTAGATCGTTCATCCATTAGAGCGCCGTCTGTAAACCAGATAAGGCCCTCCGGTTTGAGAAATTACTGGGGGGGGGATCCCTCCGTTGTTCTGTGAGGAACAATTACACGAAACCTCTTAGAGGATATTGAACCCGGAATAATGACATCTTTCCTAGCTAGGAGACGCTCTGATCTGATCAGTTCAGTCCAGACTCGCGTATGCCCAAAATTCCAGCCTCTGTGTATCCAACGACCCCAGTTGTTTAACCGAACAGAAGCCTTCCGAGCCTCTTCCTCTGCAAGCAAGTTTAGAGGACATAGTCCCAGAATAGCCTCCGTAGCTGGGGTCGGTGTGGCTCCAGTTATGTCCAGACTGGCAGGTCACTGTAGCTTGTCAAGCTTCCTCCTGGGAGTGGCGGGCCACCACACAAGAGGGATAAAAGTGATCACTGGTTCTGATTGAGAGTACGAAGCAACTCATCCACAACCAGATACCACAAGAGCGGAGAAAGAACTCAGCCCTGCGAACATTCTTTGTCTACAGACGAGCACACTGTCACGTTCCCACGCTTTCAAGCATGACGTGCCACTTAATTACAGCCCTGTCCTCGCCAAAACTCTCAGGAGTCTCAGTATGAGGAGTCAAAGGTGGTGTTGTTAAACGCCTCCTCGATATCCAAGAACACACCCAGAGCTATCTCCTTGGAGAAGACTCCCACTTTCAGTCTCCGTCAACATGGCCGTCCTGTAAGTATTGCCCACTTAATAGGGTCTACTGTAACGACCTTAGTGGTCGTTTCCAGTCGTCGGGGCCTGCCCCTACTTGAGAAGCCTACCCAATAACCTCTTCATTAGATTCCGGAAGAGAGCCAGGAAAATTAGTTTCCAGGAGCATTCCGAGAGCCTGCGGTGGTAGTATATCTACCGTTGGGAAGCCTTAGTGCCCCCACGCTCTGTCCTCGATCTTTTGAGAGAATCCTTTCAATCCTTTCTTTGAACTGCGTATCAGTTCTTTGCACCTGTGTTGAGTATTCTTATGTTATTCCCAGCAGGTAATTTCAATAGTATGGTCCTTTTTAAGGGCCTGCGTGTATCCTTACGAGCTTTTTCTACATCCAAGTTCCACCAAGATGTTTTCTTTGTACCTCGATAGGTCCGCAAAGCACAATTTTCCTCATAGGAGTCTATTATGGCTTCTTGTATAGTTTGCCACGTTTTCCATTTGCCTTACTCTACAGCATGGTATTACTGGCACATCTAACCCCACCTTAAGCGATTCCACATAATGAGCCCCGTTGGTTGTCCTCGGGTTTCGAAAACTACTGAGCTTCATGTCGTGCTCAAGGTTTAGCTTAAAGAGGATGTGTCTGTGATCCGATAGAGATGGCTCATCAGACCTCCACTCCTTAACAACCGGGACCAACAAAAGTAATCCCAGAGTTAGGTCAATAACCTCCTGACGTGACGTGACGCGACAAAAGTTGGGGTGTTTCCCCGATTTAGAATTACTAAAACTATGTCAGTTGTACTGAGATACTAAATATATATATATATATATATATATATATATATATATATATATATATATACAACGTTGTGTGCATTGGCATAGCATCCAAAAACAAGAAGCCCATTGTCCTTACAGCCACTAGGTCCCTGAAACAAAATTCCGGTAGTGACAAGGACTCAATACATCTGTCAACGTAGATGCATGTCCTTAGGTTCAGATGGATCTCCCTTTTATAATGTAGAGAGCTTTCTGTCGAAAACTTCGCACATGTCCTTTGTAAACCCAAGGTTCCTGTAGGAGGAAGATGTGTTTTTGCCACACAGATATGTGACGGCCTATTAATGAAGTCGCCCCTCTGATGTGCTGCAAGTTGCTCTGTAGGAAGATAACCTCTTTGCCCATTGGAACGAGCTAAGGGTGATCCTCCGTCATCCGGGAAGTTGCGTCATCCGACTTATGCCGCTCTATGCACGTCTATCTAGGACAGAAGCTTAGCAACTTCCTGCTCAGCGTCAGACTCGGGGTCCGACCGTTGAGCTGTGTTAGACGGGGAGACAGGTCTATCCGTTGTTCCGGCTTTGGTGCCGGTAGAGGTTTCAGTCGACGCTGGAGCCTTTACCTTCGTCTCAAAAGTGACGTGGGAGACTCCAACATACGCCTTAAACTTTTGACGTAACAACGCCTCAAAGGAAACCTCATCAATGCCAAACACAAGGATGAGTTTATGTTTCTCCTCTTTGTAATACGTTCTCCAGAGATTAAGCCTTAGTCCTAAGTTCTGTTTCTGAAGACGTTTTAAAGTCATGTCCGTACTGTCCAGTGGCCCATGGACAACGGCCACAACTTTTAGTCCTGGGAACGTGCTTCTGATTCGGGGCCAAGTAGTAGTAGTAGTTGGGAGGAGGTCTAGAGACCTGACTGGTAGACCTATAAGACGCTTTCAGTCTACCCCAGAAGATTCGGGGCCAAACTATAATCGCTACAATATCTCCATTTCTTTCACACCTTGACAATCAACAGCTTCCTATTAAAATAGATACCCTGAAGAATATCTTTCATGTTAAAAAAAATACGGTATTAAAATTTTCTGCGAATTAAACACTTTTTTACACCAATGCTCACTAGAGGATATTTTCAAAACTGAAATATTTTAGTACATTTTTACCGTGTTAAATTGGTTGGGTATATTTTACCAAGGTTTTTACTTACATCACTTTGTCAGTACAGAAGTGTGTGTGGAAGTTATCATTTTTCAAGCTAAAGCTGAATAAAAACTATGATTTTGTATAATTGAAAGCTAGAAAAATATGTTTTACCTATATATTTTTATATTATTTTTAATATTTTTCTATCTTCTATTTATATAAAGTGAACTTCCTTTTTTATTTTTATAAGGTAAACCACCTCTCGAAAAATGCAAAATATGGGGTCTTAATTAGCACCAGATGCTAATTTTCAGTCGAATCTGCACAAATGACCAAATTTGTCAGCTATGTTGGCGCCACTATTTTAAATTTTTGTCACTAAAAATTTATAATATACACTCTCAATTACCGCCAGTTGCAAGAGTTACCAATTTTCGGATAAACTGCACACATAAGATACTAAAATACCACCTGATACCGATTTTCAGTCGATTCTGCAAAAATAACAAAATTCGTAAGCCATGTTAACGGCGCCATTTTGAGTTTCGAAATGTCGACTAAAAATGTATTATTTGCACCTTTTAATGTCCTCAGAAACCGCATAAGCCTATAAATACCAATGGTTGTCCACCATCTTGAGTTTTCTATACACGAATGTGTCAAATTAATTGAGAAATGGTGGGAAAAAGTGGGTGAGAAAGGAATTGCAAAATTTGAACCAGATAATTATACAAAGAAACAAACACAGGAGTGAAGCTAATAAAAGCGTGATAAAAACATAACGTACAACTTCATTTTTTAAATGGCGGCAATTTTTGTTTTTTGCCTATGGGCGGCCACAACCCTTACCACGGCCCTATTCATGACTTAATATATCTTGGGGTCTACAAATTGGCTTGCTGGGGGGCTTATTGCAATGAGACTATTATCGTGATAGTTTATATCCCACACACAATATAGGTAGTACTATTTTACACATCTTTGTAGCATAGCAAGTAATTTAGAGCCTCCACAAATCTGCTGTCTATATGTGCTGTATTATATAGTATCCAAAAACAACTGTATATAATATTCAAAACGATTGGTGTAAATGGTAATTGGTATTTATGATGATTAATCCAGTGTTTTGTCCTAGTTTCAAGGAGTTCGTAAAAAGTCTATCTCAACAATCATTTAATGACTTCAGTAACGAGAAAACAATAAAATTTTGTTGAAGTAAATATCACTGTATTTCCTGAATATGTCCAGAATTTCTTATTTATTAAATTAAAATTAAAATTAAATATTATATTAAAATATCGATACCGAATGTGATTACCCCCACAATTAACAAATGGAAAATAAAATATTTTACCTTTGCCATTAACATAAAAGACCCCGCACGGGAACCCATATAAAATGGTTCTCGTTGGAATTTCTTAATGTTTTCATATGTTTAAGTATCCTTTATTAACAACAAAACGTGAAAGTTTCAAATTTCTATGCCTAGTTTTGATTTTATAATTTTTTGAAATATTGATGTTAAACCAGCCGAATATAAATAAAATGTCTTAACGAATTTTTAAATGTGTTATAATTATGTAAATAATGGTTCCAATCAACAAATAATCTTTAATTATGTTAAGTATGATTTTTGACTATTAATACCTACAGGGTGGCCCTAAAATAGTCTCAAACTTAATGACGTGTGTTTTATTCTTGCGGGTAAAATCTTCTCGATTAATTTTCAAATTAAAAATCTGGGTGGGCTTTGCATTACCATGACAATATTAAATACGGCAATTCTTTATAAATTGTTGACAGTCATTTTAATCTTAATTTTTGGATATTCTATTGGTAAAATACCTTTTAATTATAATAACCGTATCAAATGTTATATTTGTAATGTTTTTTGCGAAGCAAGATTTACGACAAGATTGATAAATAATGGAATCAATTATCACAAAAGGGAAATACCCATTTCAAGAAGGGAGAACTTAAACCACCCTGTTTCAGAGTTTACCAACAATTCTCGAGTTTGTTTGAATTGTTCAAGATTTCTGAATGAAGAAATTGAAATGATACTATAGGATCCAGAATGTTTAAAACTAAATATTTTAAAGCAATTGGTGAATGCGTCTTGTGTAATTTGCAATTTACACAATCATTTAGGACGCGTTTCAATAAACCTTAGACTTTTTATTAAAAGCAATATGTTCCTTAAGTAGTGCGTGTTTCTGATCGACATTTAGATGCAAACGGTGTTTTAGATGTGCACTTACAACTATTGTTCCAGAATTTACGGCAAAAAATTAATAATCAAAACTATTTGAAAGTGAAAATGATTTTTCTGACAAAGATTTTTTTTGCGCTTCTTCTATTAGTAAAGTTCAATTTGATGAATTGTATCCTTTTTGCCAAGGTGTTGAAGAGAACAATGGCTATGTAACTCCAGTTTCAAAAAAAGATCTATTAACTTTTTTGTAAAAAATATATTTAATTATACAAGCAGATAAGCTGTAAGTATTTGCAGAAGAAGAAAATCACTTTTGGCTGGTTTTGTTTTGCAAAATCTCAAATCATATTACGATATATAATCCAGCTCAATCTGTTATATTCATGGTATTTGCAGTTAAAGCTATATTCAACCCATAAACACTCACCTGAAAATCACTTTAGACTTTCACGCGCCATATTTTGCAGATGGCAGAAACAATGATGCGCCACAATTACGAGCAGAATTTGAAAAAGATACCAATGGGCTGCAACAATAACTTCAGGATGGTGATATTATCGCCTCCAAATACGAATTTAGGAAAATAACTTGGCCTAGGTTCGTGCAAATTGGACACGTTTGAATAGTACTCATTTCCGGGATTTTCGATATTTGGATTTGGAATACCTGAAGGAACTTACGTTTGGTGAATATCAATTCAAGCTGTCTCCATCATATATTCAGGACAGTTTTCAGGAAGGAGCAAATGTCTTTGAAATTGATCAAAGAACAGCAGATCCAGGACTACTGAGATGTCGTTTATCCTCTAGGTTCAGAAATGCTGTGAAATACCAATCATGGATTAAATATAACAGCATTAACTTAGAGATTATATATGAAGAAAGAGACAATGACAATATTATTTTAGGCTACAATTGCACTTGTAAAAGTGGCTCGAGAACTGTAGGATGCTGTTCGCATATTTGCAGTGTTTTGTGGTATTTGGGTTATGCACGCCACCAAAATAGTATTAATTATCACAGTCGCTTTCTTTTAGAAAACATCTTTGATGAAGGAAATAGACCAGTATAGTTAATAAATTGTTTTCCAACAGTTTTTTGATGTACCATTTTACTTTTTTATATTTTTTGTCTGTTTTTTGCAATTTCATTCTCAAACTAAAGTGTAGGTGTATTTGTAGATATCCCATGCGTGTAATTCTGCTCAGACTTATAATTAACTTTATCAGAAAATATTTTTCTGAATTTTTCCTTCAAGTATTTAATAACTATAGAAGAATATATAGAGAACTCATAAAAACAGCCAAACAGAGATATTATTGTAAAGAATAAATTACTCTAGCAATAAATAGAGGGAAGCCTGGACCATTGTGAATGAACTAAAGTGAAAAAACAGAATAACGTGTTTGGACACAGATCTATCTGGTGATGTCATGAACAATTATTTCTGCTCTGTCGCCGCCTCTCTTTCATACAAAATATCACCTGATTATAACTTTTTGGGAGACCAAGCTATTCCGGATTCTTTTGTTCTTTGTACTTCGAATATTGAAGAGACAAGAAGAACAATTCTGCAGATAAAAAGAAATAGTGCTGCGGGACGGGACGAAATTTCTGGCCGCATCTTTCTAGAACTTCCAGATATTGCCCTTGATTCTCTCGTGGAGTGCATAAATCATTTTTTCTTTATAGGCACATTCCCTTCATGTTTGAAGTCTGCGATTGTTGTTCCTTTATTAAACGGTGGCGATCGGGATCAGGCTTCAAATTATAGGCCTATTGCGTTGCTGCCTACTCTGTCTAAGATCTTGGAGACACTGGTCAACAACAGAATGATGGTCTTTCTTGAGCAACATAATGTTTTAAGATTGGTGCAATTCGGCTTTCGGGCATCTAGGAGTACTTGCGATGAAATATTTTTATTTCTGGAGAGCTTGTGCTTAAGGCTCAATGATAGGGAGGCAGCTGCGGCCGTCTTCTGTGACTTGTCGAAGGCCTTCGATTGTATTGACCATCATATTCTTCTACAAAAACTGGAATATTATGGGTTCAGAGGCAGGTCGCGGGAGTGGTTCACTTCTTACCTGGAGAGTCGAGCGCAGCAGGTCTCCATGAAAGATGTCGTGGCTAAGCAACGGGCGTTGGGGTCTGGAGTTCCACAGGGTTCGGTTTTGGGATCCATACTATTTTTATTGTATATCAATGATTTCGCCGACATTGACATATCAGGCAACTTCACCATTTTTGCGGACGATGCGACAATATTGTGACATGATAGGAGTAGGGGCAGATTGTAGGAGGTGGTGGGTGTTGACTTGGTGAAGGTTAGGTCTTAGTGCGATGCAAATAAGTTGTCTTTGAATGTCTCTAAAACGAATGTGATGTCATTTGGCTGTGAGTTAACTGGTGTGCATTTGAATGACCATTTGTTTGTGGATTTGGATGAGTGTATTTTTTGGGTCTATTCATTGACAACAAATTAAAATTTGAGAGCCACATAAGCTCTTTGCGTGCCAGGTTTGCTTCTAATTGCTATGCAATTAGAATTATGTCTAATGAATTGAACAACTATAGCGTCCGGAATTCCTATTTTGCCTTGATTTAGTCACATTTGCAATACAGGATTTGCTTTTGTGGAACCTGTATTTTTGTTTTGCAGAAGAGAACTATAAGGTATATGTTCAAAGCGAAAATTCGGGACGCCTGTAAACCATAAAATTCTGTCAGTACCATCCTTATTTATTTTAGAGTCTGTAACCCTAATTTGGTGCCCCTTTCAATCCCCTCAACGTCTCTAATCAAAAATTCTGTAATATATAGTAGTAAAAAACTGTTTAATCATTTGCCACGAGCGATTAGAGTTATTCCTTGTTTAAAAAAATTCAAGAGAGAGGCCAAGACAATGAATGACACTTATGGTTACCTAATTTTAAGCTTTATTTACTTGTACAGTTTTAACTATTATATCGCCTATTTTCAGTTTAAGTAAGATTAATGTTTTAAATCTGATTATTATTTTAATTATATTTAAATTATTGTTAAGTCTCTAGTTGAGTTTGAGTTTATGGACTAGGTATGTAATAACCAATTACTGTTTAAAAGTTTGTTGTGTTTGTCATCCCTATATGTATCCAACATGTACGTACTTATAGTTTAAAATATAGATAACATGTAATCAAAGTAATATTCTTCAGGTTCGGGTTCAATAAAATTCAATAAAAATATAATTAAATGAATAATTAATAAAATCAAAACTAGACATACAAATTGTTTAAAATTTTCACATTTTATTATAATAAACATATAAAAAAATGAAGTAATTCCAATGAGACCCATTTTTTATGGGTTCTCGTGGCGGGGTCTTTTCCCATTCAAAAAACAAAAAAATTTTGTTGAAAATATTAAAAGTTCTCAATATATTGTTCCAAATAATATAGCAAAAAATTGAAAAATTTTCACTGAAAAATTAATATTTCTTCGAATATCGATGAAAATTAAAAATGTATATAAAAATAAGCAGTATTCGAAATACCTATGTTCAGATGGTAATTACAACATAAGTTGGTTGCAATGCATAGCAACTAGTTTTTTTAATTATAGGCCATGAAAATTGCCATAATTTGAAAATACGTGATTAACGGGATGTTAAAATACTTTGCACTTATTCATATAAAGCAAAAAAACCAGTTATAAAGTTATTCTATTTATTTATCGATGAAAAATGAACAAATACTGATTAAAGTGCATATTATTTGCATGGTTTCATATTATTATTTTTAATATTACCATTCAGTTTAACAGATATGTGCTGCTTATCCAGAAAAATCTTACCTTAAAGCAAATGCACAGTGTGGCCCAAAAAGAATGCAACAGGTGACAAAACTTTTTATCTATTTGTTGTAAATTGATAACCACCGTTGGTACGAATGTTGTTACAGATGGAACGGAGTTCCGTCCACGAGAACAAATATCACAAATTTCTTGATACAAAACAATTTTTATTAAATTATTTGTTAATAAACTTGTACTTTCAAAAACGTATATAATAAAATGACAAATGACGATGGTGAATTAAGTGCGTACAAACTGAGAAACTGTTCTTCCTCAACTTCCTAACTTACAAATATTTCTTTTAAAACTAACTTTTAAACTAACTTCCTATTTCCTAATTGGTGGGAGTGTTGTTATCGGTCAGTTCTCGTACACAAAAGGTAGACAAATCCCCTAGACATTTACGAGACGTGGTACCTAATTACTGTAATATTTTTTTATTGACAAATACCTATAGCTATTTAGGCTTTATTATTGTCTGGCATTTGTTTGTTATTCAAATAAGAATATCTAATAAGAGTAGAGTATAATTATTGTATTTATTAGGGATCTCTAAATATAAATAATAATTAAACATTCTAAACCTACATAGATACTACCTTATTTTATACTTATTAACGTATTTATAATGTATAATTAAAACGTAAAATACAGAATATCATTATTTATCTAATTGGTCGTCTTGAGGTCGTGTGACCAATAGCTCTGCAAGGTGCGTATGATGGCTCGGTGATCGTTCTTAGGGCGATGATTATTATCAATCCCATCACTTCTCGGGGATGGTTCAATAGTTTGATTTACCCTTACACAAATATTGGTTATTATTCCACAGCATGTAGTTTTTTTTATATATTTCGAATATATTTTGTAAACAATAAAGAATAATATAACTACAGATACAATGGAACCAGAAATATTTACACTGTTTTCCTGTGGTGACACTTCCGCAATGTTTTAAAATAACATCTATTGGTTTATTTTGGTTTATACACGAACTGGTTAATTATTCAGGGTAAGGCACTGAAAACAATCAAGTATTGGCGGTGAGTAATTGAATAACGATACCTCTGTTTGAGCTTAGTATGTGCTTTTCGCCTATATCTGGTATTTTATTTGTTACTTGAAGTAACTCCATTTCACAATTTTTAACCAAATGTGCTAAGGAAATTGATTTTTGTATCTTACAAACCATTGTATCCCGTTATTTTTATACATTTGTTGTATTCAAGATCAGGGAAGGTTTATAAACTGCTGTTTTGTTTCGCAGTGTATTTAGAAGATGGCTGAATCCAAACAAATTGATTCGTGGTTAATAGCTTGGGAAAAGGTTTTACTTTATATAGGTAGAATGATTGTTTTCAAAGTATACTTGTAATTCAATTTAATATAAGACTAAAATGCATTATATCAAAGTGTACAGCAAAATCTAAACCATGGGGAAGATAATCTGTGATTTGTTTTAGTTCATTAATTAGGCGAACTGGTGTTAGAATTGCTAGGTGTAATAAACCCTTTTTGGCAATAAGAATTAATAAAAATTTAATATCTTTTTGTTCTTTTTTCGCATTTTAACATTATTTTTTAAAATATTTTTATTAAAATCCAAGGTTCCAATAGTATTATTAAAGTTTGTTAGTGTAGACTTGACAACTTTACTTCGTTCTTTTAAAAGGATTAGCACTGATCTCTCGTTTTCTGATAAGTCTCATAATAATATATTTATTTCGCGCCTTCTTCGTCTAAGGTACCAAATAGAAATTTTGTAACCTTTCTGATAATATTGAACCATTCTCGTTTATTTCTTCTTAAAGTATTATAAACTATCAATTCATGTAATGTTTTTAAATCTGAGGTAATTTTATCGAAATTATATTTACATACCTGTATATTTTAATTTTTGTATAATACATCTGTACACGTTTTTTGGTTTGTCATAGAAATGTTTAAGTCTATTTGCATGTACAGTTTGTTTGGATTTTCCCTTTTTGATAGTATAATTTAATCTTTTTTTTTTCTACTATTTTATAGAGTTCAATCCATAACGAAGTGAGTTTTTCATTTCTACCTCTTCTAACAGATTCATTGTACAAAAATACTTATTCACCTATATTAAATATCTAGCTAAGCACTTTTTGTCATAATTTTGTTTAGAAATGTTTGCTTTTTAATAATAGTTAATAATAAATATAATAAAGTTTTCTTTTGCGAGTTGATGGGTATACTGCAATTTCTGTTTAAGAATAGCAGGAAATCATCATATGTGTATTTAGTTTTAATACGCTGGTTTATAGATGTGGGTAGATTAGGATTGTGTTCAAATAAAAGTTCGAAGGGTGTAAACTGTGTTGCCCTATGAGATGTACTAAGTAAAAGTTGCGAAAGTCACCCACTCATCCCAGTTTTCTTGTGAATACGTTATAAAATGTCTTAAATATTCCTCTAAAACCCTATGAGAGTCTTCACGCGCTCCATTAGATTCTGGATGGTAGCTTGTTGTTTGAATTTTTTTATTTTAAAAAAATTACAAGTATCTTTAAAAAGCTTGCTTAAGAAGTTTCTATACCTTGAACTGTATATAAGAAACCCATAAACACATACTATATTTGTTAGAGTGATAAGCTACAGTTACTGGCTCTTAAATTTTTTACTGAAATGTTGATAGTAAATTTAGTTAAGTGGCCCTGAAAAGTTAAAATATACTTATTTCTTAACTATGTTTCTGGTAGAGGACCAACTATGTCTATAATAAAGCATCTTTCAAAAGGTTTAGCGCCATGCGCATTTTGGTTTTACGTGATAATTTATTTTTTTGACAAATAATCCTTTTTATGTCTTTTTTAAAACCTTTCCTGGTGTATAAATGGGAAAGTTTTTTATATGTTCAGGATACGCCTTGATGGATATCTAATGGACTATTATGAAACTTATTGAGTGAGGTTTCCTTGTCAGTTTGCGGAAGTTATTGAATTATTTTTAAATACCGTTATTTCTACATTTAAATTTTGAAAGATATATCTTAACATGGGATATATAATCCCCCATTTTATAGAGGATTATAATGATATTCTATAAATGATAGTTTTGTACTAGCTTTACTTACAATATTTTTTAATTAGAATAAACAAGACCATATATTTCCGTAATTATATCACTAAATATATTATCTATGAGTAAAAACATGTTATCATTATTATTCTGATATTGCTAAACAGTACAAATTTTTAAGTCGTCTTTGCAATTAAAAGAATGTAAAAAAAATTAATTGTTCGTTTTCGTTTAAAATTGTGAAGTGTTCTTTGTCAAACATTTTTGGTATAAATAACATTAAAGGATTTGAGTTATTTGTGTGGAAAGAATTTGTTTTCTTCCTTCATTTTGGAGTTTAAAATTACATAATTTTGCATATAATTTTGGAAAACATGATAATTTGTAATTATACCATTTACTGTATTTACAGTTATTCTATTAAATACGCCAGCATTTGTATTCATTTTCGCTGCCTTGTAAATTACTTCGTAATTGTACTCTTCTAACTTCAAACTCGTTAATCGCGATTTTGGGTCTTTTATATTAAAAACATACTGTAGGGGTTTGTGGTCTGTAACGATTTTGAATTTAGTACCAAACACATAAGGTTGAAAATGATTTCCGTCCGAAACTACCGCAACAACTTCTTTTTCAGTAATAAAATAATTTTTTTCGGTTTGTCACAGAACTTGCTATAGATTACTTGCATCAGTAGTTATTACAAATTCCATAAAAAAATCTAAATTTTATTTAGTATTTTTTTTTTAATAAATCTGTTAGTGGTTTAGCAATTTTAGCAAAATATTTTATAAACTTTCGATAATAACGTACAAGCCAAAGAAATGATTTTTTCTGTTTTGGATTTTCCGATTGTGGAATTTTGGAAATACGTTCTACTTTGGACTTTACTACTTTCTATACCATTTTTACTAATTATGTGCTTGAAATTTTAAATTATGTTCCATTGCCTCAGAAATACTTCAATTAACCTATCGTCGTGCTCTTTCAAACTACTGCCATAAATTACGATATCGTCTAGGTATATAAAACATTTTAAGTCTTTCAGAACGCTTAAAACGGCGTTCATGAGTCTTTGGAAAGTCGCGGCTGCTCCTTTTAATCCAGACGGTAATCTGTTGAATTAGTAGTGTCCTGTTGGGATACTAAAAGCTGTTTTAACTTTGTCCTTTTATCTATTTGTACTTGATGAAGCCCACTTGCTAAGTCTATAGTTGAAAAATATTTTGATTTGCCTAACTGATCTAAAATATCATGTAGTAATTTCAATTATTTTTGTGAAATCGACACAAAAATATTTAGGTTCATTAGAATAGAATTTTTTAGAGGCAACTAACAAGGGACTATTCTACGGGTTACAAGAGGGAAATATAAAGTGTGGCACACAAATCTGAGTCTACGAAAAGAATGTGAGTAACGATGGAAACGATGAAATAATCATTCGCGGTTTGCTATAACTCTGTATATCCATGGAAAAACGGCCTGCTTTTGACATACATTTCGTCGATGTTTTAGATCCGTGTAGTGTACTTTACTATTCCATCTTTCAACATTTAGTCGGTTTGTTCATTTATTATTTCGCGATGTTGAAATGGAAGTGTATTGTATGTAATATTTATTGGCCCCTTAGTAGGATGTGTGGGAATTTCGTGCATATAAGATAATTTGTCACCCTCAAAATGAAAAATATCGGTAAACTTTTTACCAATTTCTAATGAGTTTCTTTCTTTGCTGTTTAATTTACTAGTATTAAGGGAACTTTTAATATTTTCGAAACGGCTAATCTGATCAATATTTTCTAAAATTGTATTTCATATACATCGAAACTATTCTAAACAAATAGATTCAATGTTATAGGCCGACACACGATAAATGGCCATGAAGTTGTCGGGCTCATAACGATCAGGTGTATTTTACCCCCAATAAAGCAATTAAGGTCTGGTTTGCAAGCGTTTCTTAGAACAGTTCGGTATTTTATTTTTATTGTTAAATCATTTGAACTGTGGCATTAGCAGTGTTCAGTGGTGTTATTTATTTTTAGAGTAACAATCTTTCTGTGAGGTGTTATTAGTAATTTTTAAAATGTTTAGACCGTGGTTTGAAAACTGTGAATCCGACGACGGAATTGAAGAGACGAGCAAAAAACAAATTGTCATTTACCGATGTGCTGCAAGAGAATTGTTTTATGAGTATATCAAGGTAAAATGTACATATATGTTTTGTTTCTTAGATGTATCTTATAAAACAATCACTCTAATTCATTCGGTCAATCACATTAAAGAGGTAGTTATAAAAATTTCTGAATCTCCAAATAAAAAAATTATTTTGTTTAAATACTCAAATTATGTCATTTGGAGAGAAGTTAAAAAAATTTTTAAACATTTTATCTGCAGTATGAAGCGGTAAAACGGTTCTATCGATAAACAACTTAAAAAACGATTTTTACGCTATAACAATAAGGGGCAACATTTTTCTTTTTCTAAAAATGTAAAAAAACTTAATTTGAAAAATTAAATTATTACAAATAATACCCATTCTTGTATTTTATTAGTAATATTTATGTATTATAAATGCTCAAAATATTCCTCGGAACATTCACTAAAATAGGCAAAATAAAGATATTAACAGATCGCTGCTCCATACAATTCAGTTTTGAAATGTACTCCAAAATATACCTAATCCATTTTTTTTAAATACTTGGAAGTCAGCTGTCGGCCGGCGGTCATTTTGATTATTTTTGAAATATTTTTGTTATCTCTGTTTTCTTCAATTGTATTCATACGGTGACGTCAACATGGCCTCTATTTTGATGAAAATTATAGAAAAAGAAACAACTAGTTGAGGTACTAAAAACTAAATGGTATGATAAAACATATTGCGTAGATGAGGCTGCGATTTGAATCCTATAGAAATGATATGGTCTGAGTTAAAAAACAAAGTTAGATGTAATAATGTAAACCCAAAAATGTCCGCTAATGTAATTGAAGTAATAATTAATACTCAATGTGAATTAATACCAGAGAGCAGTGGGAGAGCATGCGTTAATCATGTATTTAAAGTCGAAAATAAATATAAAAAATATTCGGAAAACGAAAAAACCTTTAATTATATCAGTGGTTGATAGTGATAGTACAGATTCAGACTATTGAGATTAGTTATTAAATCATTGATTACTCATACGTTCCACTCCTTTTTATGTTCTTTAGTTTTTAAGACATCGGAATAACCTTTTTTGTTTGGAACAAAATAATAAAAATTATATAGTACGGTTTATTACTTTTCCGCATATCAATAACTTATGTCAAGTCAGTAATACGCAATACATTTTTGTACGTACATATATAAACAATGTTTCAACCTTGCTACTACCACCTTGGAACGGAATGATTTATTAGCCAAAACAGATGCACAAGCAGGCATAAACTATAAAGGCATTAGTTAGTGATGACCATTTATCGTGTGCCGGACTATACCTCTTGGCAAAGAAATTTTTATGGGTTCACTCGAAATATTCATGATGCTAACTAAACATTTGTGGTTTTCGACTTTGGTTAAAGAAGACCCTAGGTGTAAATCGTTTGTTAATAATTTAGCGTGAACTATGCATTCTGTCATGTTGGGTACATTCGTCAAGGCAGAAACGGCAGTTTCGCATCGTGCAGGTATAGTTATAAACATATCAGAAGGTAATATTTTAAAATAATTATGATTAAATTGTACAATTTTTTTTTCTTAATCTAATTTAGCTTCATATTTTTGTAAGAAACCGCGACCTAAAAGACATCACTTTTATAGGATGGTTGATTTAAATATTATTACTTAATGAAATTGAAAGAGAATAAAGTCCTATAGTGTATGTTGGATTTTCATGTATCCATTTTAATTCCATTGTAGTATTTTTATTTAGTTTCAAATGGTTTAACAATTTTGACGCTTTTAATAAAGAAACATCTGCCCCTGTATCTAACAACAGTTGAATTTCGTGAATTTGTATCTGCTGAAGGTGTTTTAAATATCTCTAACAATTTATCACTATGTAAAAAGAAGACTGATTTTTACTATCAACGTTTGTTATCGAAAGAGAACAGCTCTTACGTTCTAAAATATGACGAAGCCTCTTGGACGGCTATTCATGGATAAGGCTTCCTATTCGGAGGAGGTGTTTCAAAAACTGTATTAGCGTGTGGTATTGAGTTTTCTGTATTTTGAATGACATTTATTTGTCGTTGAACATTAGGTATATTGTTTTGGGAATTATTATTATTATATTTAGTCAAGTTTCCCCGATTTTGATAACAATTAGTTCTTGAATTATTACTATTTTGAAATTTTTGTCGATTAAAATTATGATTGGGATTATAACTTAAACGATTACTTGACATATTTTGTCTATTTAAATTAATTTGATTAGTGTTTGATTTGGCCTGAAGTTATTTGGTTTAAACATTTGATGAGAACAATGTTGATTTTGATTATTAAAATCATTCAAATTTCTTCTGCCAAATTGGTTTTGTTAATGAATGGCCAAAAGTCTACATGGTGACGTTAAACGATTATTTTTAGAGCAACAGAGGCAAGGTGGTAGATTATTTTGAAAATTTGGAGTAAAATTGTTATTTGTTTGAGCGTAATTCCTACTATTACCATTATTTTTTTGAATATAATTGACATTATTTGTCGGATTTTTAAATTTATCAATATTTTCTATTTCCATCTCCACACTTAATGAGATAGCTCTTTCTAGGTCTATAGTATTTTCTGCGATTACGCTTAATTGCATTTTTCGTCCAATAAACCCTTTTTAAATTATTAACCAATGTATATTCAATATTTTCAATTAATATCTGTGTTTCGTTGGGCTCATAATTAAGAAAACAAACATCTTTATATTTATTTACTAATGATTTTATTTTTTCTACATAGTTTAAGAAATTTTTCTTATATAATTTTCCTTAATATTCATAATTTGTGACAAAAAATGAGAAGGCGGAGTTTTGTCCGTAAGTTGCTCTACTAAAAAGTCCTTAATTTCGTTCAAGCTATTAAAAGTTTTATTTTGAAATACTTGTTGAGTTTTTCCTTCTAATTTTGTACCAAATATAAGTTTGACAATAAATAATTTTCAGTTGTTTTAACTATTGACATCGTTGCATCACAATTTTTTTAATTTAAATTTAATTAAAAATTAAATTAAATTAATTTGATTCAATATTTCGAAAGCGTCTTTTAAAGCCATTTCTGTTTTATGAAAATTTGAAAGACTAAATAATATTAAAAATTTTATGAGTAAAAAATTTTAATATATAAATTATATTATTGATTATTCGATTACTTTTCCAACACACTACTTATTTCCAGTAGAGTATAATTACTGTATTTAATAGGGATACCTAAATATAAAACATGATTATTTGAGAGAAACAGACTTATGTTTTTAGACGAACCTTTTGTACCTATAATGATGTTTTACTGGCAAAAATAGTCTTTCGCACCAATACTGTCTGGTATTTACTTCTTAGTTAAAAGATGTAATAAGGGTATGGAACGTGGATAGTTGAATTACAACACATTTGTTTAATCCAAACCAACATAAAAATGTAAAAACACCAACCAAGTTTAGTGCTTTCTTTTCCCGTTACGAATTTTTCAGAAACAATAATAACTAATAAAACTCATATTTATATGAGCCATAAAAATACATGCCAATAATATTTACCTATTACCTAAAACAGCAGGTTTGACATTCTCAAGGTTGAACACTAATTTTTCAAAGGTAATTTTAAAATGTGACTTAATAAAATTATTTATTTAAATTTGGCATCCTATATATATATTTTTAAAGCTACACTTTATCTACTTTTTTTAACACAACGAGGCCTGGATAGAAGGGGCAAACAAAACACGGTTAGACCGGCATTTTAAACCGCACTTCCCGCAAAATTATTTTGCACACGGCCCTGCAAAACATACAATTTATTGTTTTGCTATATTAAAATGGCACCAAAATCTAATCACTCATTTCAGTACAATATTTGATTTTTGTGTCATATTTCGAGTCGGTAAGATAAATTGTTTCAAACTATGGTGTTCACATGAATCGTTTACCCAGACATACACACTATTTTTTTAGAGATTACCTTAGCTGAAAAGCGGACATCATAAAAATGGGGTGTTATCTCTGGTTAACCATCTACATTGTAACAAGCCCTAGTCCGTTTGGGGATACTTTACCACGCTACTACAAAGGTTATCACCCAAGATTCAACAGTTGAATCACTTATTCAACTGTGATTTACCGAAAAAGAACGAAGTAACGGCGATGCAAAATATATTTATATTAAAAAAAAACCTTTATATATTCCTAAATATAGATATCCAAAAACTCTGTCTAGCTTTGCTCTAGTCATATCAGAATGACAACTGACATATTCTTTAGTTTTAAAATATTTATTGTTAGGTTACTTTGTTATTTATTTTCTAATAAAAAGGCAATTATTAAAATTATGTATTTTAATATTCCCTTATTGGGTTAAAATTCCCTTATTGGGTTAAAATTTGCCAATAAATCGGAGTTTGAATTTATGACGTCACTATACTTGATCCATAGGTGTCATTAATGGATTTCTAATGGGATTTCGTCACGGGTCTGTGGAAAAACGCTCTAGTGTTGGCAACACTGTCTGGGTGTGGTTCTGATAAGAAACTGTCATTTAAAGTACTTCAGTTTCTTTATTAAGGCAGTCTGTAGGTATTCCTCAATTATTTGGTCACATAACAACAGGGCATACATTGGTGAAACCGAGGGTGTATAATAAATTACTTCGGATGGTTTGTTTAAAATCCAGCCTTGCAAGAGATGATTATTAGAGAGATTTTGAGTCCAAATTCCTCGAGGTCAGAAGAGAGTGTGCTGACTTGTTTTTCCTTTGTATATTACTAGCATCCCTCGTCTCAGCTTCGCCCAAGGTAATAATGTGACCGAGTCATACAAAATAAACTCTCATCCCCATTTTTTACACTCATAGGTGATGCATTTTTTGATAAACGCTGAAACACGTATTTAATTATTTTTTATTGAAAAGTATTAAATGTGTATAATATACAAAAAAATATTTGTTTCGCCGTACAAACTTTCACTCCCTATTTTACACCCTTAGAGAATGAATTTCAACAAATGCTGAAATACGTGTTTAATTATTTTTATTGAAAAGTATTTGTATTAAATTTCAAGCCAATAGACAAAGAATTATTTTTTCCCTGTACAAAGACAAAGAATTGTTTTTTGGCCATACAAGCTTTCATTGGCGATTTTACAGCATTAGGGGGCGAACTTTGATAAATGCTGAAAGACCTGTTTAATTATTTGTATGTGAAAAGTATTTGTTGTGAATTTCAAGTCAATACACAAAGAACTATTTTTTCGCCGTACAAACTTTTATCAAAATTTATCCCTTAAGAGGATCTTTTCTTTTTGCTTTCTTATGTCACAAAAGTAATCTACTGCCAAAATTTCGTATACCTATTCTGGAGCTATTGATACCTTTAAGTCTAATTCCCATGGCAATTAAAACTTTTAATTCACAGTTATGTTTCGCTAATGCTACAGCCATTTTGTAGTAGTGAGATGTACAACTGTAAAGCCAGTGCTGGTCTTTTAAAATTATTTAGTGAATATGTCGTAGGCATAATGCAAACTTAGGCTTTTAATAATCTGCCTAGGCATTTTACAAAAAGCAGGCAAAACGCCAGCATATGATAGATCTTTCGTTATGACTACACCAATTCAGGCAAATTGATAAACTGCCGGCAAAACGAAAACAGAAGAATGTATATCACGTTATGACTGATTATTCTTAGGCATTAAATCAAAAGCGGTGCCGTCAAAACGTGAAAATAAAACAAAAAATACTATTAAGTAAAGGCTGTTGCTCCTTTCACGCTAGCGTAAACGAATCGTCGGAAAGTCGGTTCACGTTAAATAAGAAAAACGTGTGAATGACTAGTTTTTGGACAAACTTGTACTAATCTAACGTGAGGATTAAATTAACAGTATTATTGATTTTGTTAAAAAAAAATCCTTGTTTTAATATAGACTCGAAATAGTTGGCGCGCTACCACGCGCTTTCTTTACAGCAAACCTAACCAATCCTAACCTAACCTAACTTTAAGAGCATAAGTAATCCAAATTTTTAATAATTAGAATAAAAAAAAAAAGAAACTAAAAGAATTTTCGTCTTTGTCGGGATTCGAACCCACAACCTATACGACGCGGGTCGAGAACCCTACCACTGCCATATGTAGCTTCTCGACGAAAAACATATAAATAGTTTATATTAGTTAGCGTGAACGTTAATGACGTCATATGTGGTTTCGCGTGAACCAACATTTAGAAATTTCCTTCACGTTAGCGTGGAAGGAGACATAGCGTTAAGTAAAATAATACAGTTACAGTAAATGTATTAAATCTGTTTATTAAGGAAGCATAAATAAACAGTTAACACTTCCTATCACAAGTATGAAACTATAAATTAAAATATGCTTATATATTGTCTATAATCGATAAACAAATACTACTGCATGTCGAACTTCCATGACATTTGGAACAGTCTAAACTGCAAAAAAATTAGTACATACCTATTTAATATTTAGGTAAGAATGTACCTATTACTAATATGAAACTACACATAAAAATGGAAAACAAATCCTATGAAAATAACAATATATGCTTATATATTGTTTATGACCACACATTAATTTATTATTGCATGTCGAACTTACATGACGACGGAAAAAAGTCGACTCATTTTTATATTCATGTTATGACGGCACCGCTCTGGGTAAATTGTAAAATGCCTAAAAGTAATTAGTCATAACGTGATATATATTCTTCTGTTCTTGTTTTGCCAGCATTTTGTCAATTTGCCTGAATTCGTGTAGTCATAACGAAAATTGTATTGTATGCTCGTGTTTTACCGGCTTTTTGTGAAATGCCTAGGTAGATTATAAAAAGCCTAAATTTGCATTATGCCTACGACAAATACACCGGTATAAAATTGTTTCTCCATTGCTTGTAAAGTAACAAAGTCTGTGAAATAACGTGTTAAGAGAATATACACTTTTCATTTTTAAATGCTCTTAAGTGTTAATATGTCTTGTACGTTGACAGATAAATAAATACATAAATAAATAAATAACAGTATATTTCAAAATTTGGGGTATTATCCCGTATTACGAAATATAACAGAATATTTGTATTATTTAGTTTATATTTTGGAAACCTTCATTGATTTTCCACATCTTTTTATTTTCCTCGTAAAAGGGAAGTATTATAATAGTGAAAAAATCGCCCTCCGGGTTTTTTTTCAGATCTTTGCGTTTCAGGCTTCTAGACACCGAAAAACATGATTTTTTCAATTCTATCGATCGTTTTAGCATAGCTAAAAAACTACTTACCCGATTGACTTCAAATAAAAAAATTAAGGTTCATCTAGGGATGTAACATTTTGGTAAAAATCCAATATGGCAAAATAAAATAGCGGCCTGTTAGAATTAAAAAAAAAATATGACTATAAAAATGCTTATCTATTTTATCTCAAATTTTGTAAGAAAATCAAGTATTATGTAGGAATCAACTGGTAAAATTTGGGTACGAATCCAAGATGGCGGAAAAAAATGACGGTTTACAAAAATATTTAAAAATCCAACCTGAAAACCTATTTAATGGTTTGATTTCAAATTGTGTGCCATTACTAATTGTGGTACAGAGATGTTAAAAAGTGATACCAATTCAAAATGGCGGCCAAATAAAATTTTGTAATCGTGAAAAAATCGCCCTCTCAGGTTTTACATATCTTCACGTTTTAGCGTTCTAGATTCCATCCAAATTTTAGACAAAAATTAAGGGTCATATCGGGATGACCTGAAAATATTTTGGTAAAAATCCAATATGCCGGAACAAGATGGCGGCCTAGTGAAACGTTAAAAAAATAATATTAAACAAGCTAATTATGAAATTAATAGTAAAAATAATATTAAACATGCTAATTATCCAATTTACGTCAAATTTTGCACAAAAATCAAGTGTTACATAGGAATGAACTGGTAACATTTTGGTATGAGTATAAGACCCTCAAAACAAAATTGCGGTTTAATAAAATATTTAAAAAATCAACCTGAAAAACAAGCAATGGGTGTGATATAGAGATAAACTGGTAGTAAAGTTGAGGTAAGAATTTAAAATGGCGAAACAAAATGGCGGCTAAATAAAATTTTTAAAAAAATCAACGTAAAAAATCTATCGATTTTAAATTTTGCAGAATAATTAAACGTAATATAGGGATAAACTGGTACGAATTAAACATAACGTAATAAAATAGCAGTGTATGTCAATGTATAAACTACTTATTGAATTTATTTTAAATTACGCTCAAAAATCAAATGTGGCATAGATAAAAATTGATAAATTATTAGTAGGAATCCAATATGATGGAACAAAATGGCGGCCAATAAAAATGTTTGAAAAAACAGTATATATGTGTTTCTAAATGCTAAATGAATATGTACTATTCTAAATTGGGCCAGACTTCACTATTCCTGATAAAATGAAGGATTCAAAACGAGGGAAGTTTCGGGTAAAGGAAGCTTACCGATTTTTATATTCCTGAGTTATGAAATATAATACTAAATACTTATCTAGCAAAAATACTAGTATACTAAAAGAAATTAAGCACGTCACTAATAGCTAATATAAGCTACATACATACATTATAATTTAGTCCCCAATATTTATGCAGGCATTTCTCTCATAAACTGCCGATTTATACAAAAAGCTACATTCGCAGTTTAACTATTTAATTAACTTGCAGGTAATCCGACAATATTCCCAATAAGAAAAATAACAACAATATGGCTACAATATTAAAATATTAACTATTTATTCGAAAAAAGTTGTTTGTTAAAGAACTTCAAAATAAAATAATATATACTTCAAGTCGGTATTTTGTCGTCTTGCCGCTTTCGATACATACCAATAACTATTAATTCCGCAAAAGGCGCACAGAAAGCTTACACTTTACCACAACAATATAAACAGTGGAATATGTTATACGAAATTTCAATAATGTACTTTAAATGTAAAATTACGTAAAATACCCGGTCAAGCATTTTTTTTACATTGACCTTTGCATTGAATGAATGTCTAAGATAAACGATATAATAAACGTGTTGCCGAAATGCTTTGTTTTCAAGTAATTTTGAAGCAGGCTTGTACTAGTCTCAAAAACCGACTAATCTTATCTTAGATTTTTTTTATTAAATTTATTAAATATCGATTTGTAATACTAATTACCTGTTTATCTATAGGTAATCCAAACATGTAAAGGGTGGTCCATATATCTTTAAACATGCCTTATATCTTCGCTATTCGCAGATAGGAAAAAACTTTTAATACACAACTTGTGGAAATTTTTGTGATGTTTTAAAATATGGAATTGAAAAATTGATTAATTATCGAATTAGAAAATATATGACATAAATAAATCATTAATATATGCACATTCATATCTTAATTTGTATATTCTTTTTTCTGCGTGTCCCTTTTAAATTCCATATTTCCGATTTTTTTTTTTGAAATCCTAGACCAAAAATGAAACAGTTAAAAAAGACAATAAAAAACTTAGATAGGAATGGATAATTTGTTTTGGTCTAGGTCAAGCCAAGTTTCAGCATTTAAAGTCCTAAATTACGAATTTTTACATGCGAATATTTAGAAACGCAATTGGCATAAAGTATGTTATATTAAGTTGGCCCAGATTTGGGCATATAATTCAAATATATTATAAAATACAGGGTGTTGCAATTGAATTAATTGTGTTATATATTTTTTAAATCGACGGTCATTTTTAAATCATACATGAATATAGTTAAAGATAAGATGTAGTTAACTGAAATTAATTTTCAATTAAATTTAAGACAGTTGCTATAAGAAAAAAACACCTTTTAAACTTAAAAAAAAATAGGTTCCTACCTGCTTGTCTCTACTGAAGTTTATAGAGAATATAAAGTTTCGTATGTATTTAATTTAAACTACTTCTGATTTGATGATAATTTTGGTACATATAGTTCGTACTTATGATTTTTCAGTTACTTAAACAAAGATTATCCTTTTTTTTCTTTTCTTTGATTAGATCCCATTCACAATTTAAATAAAAAATAACGTTCTTACTTTTCGTTTCTTTTTATGAAAACACGTCAAGTATAGTTACGTCTAAAAATTCCAACAAAGACTCTTGCTAGGTACTAGATCATCAGATATAGAATTAAGAAGAAACTTACTACATTTGCGACATTGTAATTGATAAAAAATCAAATATGTTCTCTCCCATAACCATTATGTCGACTATTGAGTGAGGCCTCTCCAAATTGGCAAGAAAGTAGAAAACCGCATGACCTATATGAAGAACATAACGCCGTCTATAAACTCGTAAAAAATGGTAGAAAGCGGCACTAAATTAAAGTGTGTGGTATTATCTGTACGCTAAGCAACAACTCTAGACTATCTAGGACTAACATCAAGTAAAGAGTAAATAAGTACTATAGTTTTGCCATCTCTTCAAGCAAAGTATCAGTCATATTTTCTTGTATATAACTAGTCAACTATTTCATTGTTTGTTTTTTTATTATATAAAATAATTAAATTAAAAAGGAGCAAGAAAGTAGTTATTTTTTATATTGCTATATTACTACATACTTTTCGCATATGTAGTAAAATAAGTCTTTATGGATATGTCTGAAAATATACCTATTTGCGACTGTCGGGAACGTGTTTGTATTGAGAAAATATTTAACATCCATCCAGAAATATCTCTTAAAATGTATCTTGCAATCGGAGGCGAAATTATGGAAAACAATTTAGCTTTGACATTGACAACCCATTAACCATGATTTAATGGACCAGTCCGACACTGCTTCGAGATGCTAGAATGCAAATACGTCGCACCGCATGGATTTGCTGATTTAGGAGCAAAGAACTTGTGTAAAACAAGCTGCGATAATGTGACAAATTAATGCTTATGCGATGATAACTTGAGCGAAATTATAACATGAGCAGTCCCCATTGCCTCTTAAAATTAGTTAGGAAAAATGAGTTATCAATTATTACATACATAAATACCTATATTAATGTCTCAAATGTCTGATATATTAAGTATTAAGGAATTATTAATTTTGTTCAGGAAATCAAAAGCCACTCAGAGAAATTAAAATTTTCCATGTGGTACTCTATGCCTCTATGTGACATTAATGAATATGGAGGGCGTTTCAAAGAAGAGTACGCCGATGGAAAGTTTGAATACACTACAACTAAGTATGGCAACATCGACTCGAATTTTCGATACATCGAATTTTAAAACATCGATGACGCGATGTTTCGAGTGGCCAAGATCGATATTTTAAAACATCTAGTTATAAACATCGCAAACTGACGCAAACAATGAAATTTGAAATCATCTAAATGAAATAAATAAAGATTTTTACTGATATACATAAAATTCGAAAAAAATAATTATTTACTTATATAAAAGAATAAAGAATACATAATTCAAGAACAAAAATAAATCTAATAAACATTTTCAAAAAAAAACTAAGTTTATATAATGGATTATCTAGTACCAAAATTCTTCAGGCAGCGTATTTCAAAAAAGTAATTTTGTCAATAGTTTACCTAAAATACAGTTTCTCTTCTGAGGAAATATTCCTGATAATTCTTTAATTTGTAAATATTATTGTAGAGGATAATAATACAAAACAAACCATATCATCATCATCTCTACCTAATATTACTTTTTGATGAATATTCAAATACCCTTTGAGATTGGAAGTATTACCACTGGTTTTTAATTCTTTACGCATAATTTGCATTGAACTGCCGTTTCGCTTACTCCGGTAAAATATTTCCAAACGCGACTTTTTAATTTTGGCATTATTTTTCTTACTCCGTAACGAATAACGCGACAAAATACATTTTTTTGCAAAGCCAGACAAGAATAAACTGCATAAAACTATATAATAAAAAAACCACGTTTAAGATCGAGGTTCGGGGAATTACCATTCTATATAATAAACTACCAACTACCAATATTATACTGTATAGTTTTAAGAATTATCGAAATGAGTCAATGTCAAGAATTAAACCATCAATGACAATTGTCAAAAGAAAATAGTGATGTTGCCTACTCAAGATTTAAAATAAAACAAGGTAAAATCGTTCACAAAACTCCGTTATCTATGGTCTTTGCTTAGATAGCTTTATATAACAGAAGCAAATATCAGATGACGCCCTAGTAAATTTAATTTCAACTTTATTTTCTTCAAGCTTTTATGTGCCATAAAATTCTACTTTTTTTATTCTACCTAATATAAAACATTTTTTTTAGGCAATCATCCTTGCTATAAGGAAAAAATAATTTAATTTTATTGTGTTGTACCATCGAGAGTTAGGATTCCGTTCGATATATCGCCGACTTTAAAAATCGATGTAACCATCGATATTTTTTCTTTCGATGTATCGATGTTTTTAAAACATCGATACATCGTTGCCATCCCTAACCACAACGTCATTAGTTTCATTCCGTTCCGAGACAACAATTGGCTTTGGCTATGGGATCGTGGTTGTCAGATAGTTTCTGATTTTTAAATTATTTCCATATAAAGAAAATAACCCTTAAGGGAAATAGATAAGATCGACTGACTAAAACGTAATACTTTGTTTAGTGAAATGCTATTTTGTTTCGTACCAAATTCGAGTTTGGCTTACGGATATAAACAGCAATTGATCCAAACGTTAATGAAACCTTTCAAAAGTGCTACAATAACACATCTTCATTTAATATCTATAGTAAATAAATATAAATAAATAGCCCCCGAAAATTACCTATCATTTCTCTCATGTGTACGTGAGATTTGCGAAAAAAAATATTAAGTAATTTGTTTTTGTAAACATTTTTAGTCTGCCCTTTCAGGTGCCAAAATACATAAATTATTTATTTTCTCTACATATAAACAAGAAACATAAGTTAGACTACGCAAAACGAAATCGCTAAATGTCCGTCGGCGGGCTTATGTACCCGTGATGACAATTCTGTCTACCGACGGAATCAGTAACATTACACCAACAATTCCGACGCTAAACCACCCAATATACAGGGTAGCTATCTATATTCTGACATATTTATTTTTAGCTCGAATATCCAAAAAATCGAAAAAGCTATCGAGGTGCGGTTTTCACTGAATAATTTCGTTTAAATAAAAGTTTAGAGTATGTCATTTTATTTCGACAACCGGAAGTACCGAAAACAAAATGGTCGATTTTTAGTTTTAGGGCAACTTTGTTATTTTGAACAGAACATCCAGTATATTATTCGAGAATTATAAAGCTTGTTTCTTTCTCTTTTCCAAAACGTATTACACGTTATAGTTCATTTTTAAAATGGTGGCTTTATTGGGCTCCAAAATAGATACTGCAGTCGATAAAAAAATTCGCGATTAATGTTATTTTTAGAAAAGTCCCCTATAAAGGCAACTTTGCATTATTCTATAAATGTCAGTATTTTTCAAGATTATTTTGCAATTTTACTCCTAAAAAACGTTTCGAAAATATTTCACAATAGTTTTGTTAGTATTTTTTAGAGCTCAATAAATCCACTATTTTAAAAAAATAACCATAACTTGTATTACGTTATCGAAAAGAAAAAGGAATACACTCTACGGTTTTGAAAAATATACAGGATGCTCTATTTAAAATAAAAAGTTTTTCTGTACCTAAAAATCGGCCAATTTATTTCTGATATTTCCAATTATCAATATGAAATGACGTATAACTCAGCAAAACTTTCAATGAAATGAAATTATTCAGTGCAAACCTCTCCTCGATAGCTTCTTTCGTTTTCAATATATTTAAGACCAAAATGTGTCAAAATAACGACGTATCAGGCAAGAACGGCGGAAGAGAAGAAATATAAATAAAAAATCCCCCGATCATGTATGAGAAGTAACTATAATCCGCCGAAGACGTTTAACACACAAAACTCTGTGTGCGTTGAAATCTAACACTGAGAGGTCATGTTATTTTTTTATTCTTGTAAAATGTTGAAAAGAGGTTTGGTATTTTTAATACCTAGAGGTGCAGGGTCTTCCATTGAGGAGGAAAAACGGATTTTTTTTTGACTTCCCCCGTATTTCTTAAGAAATTCAAAATAGCCAATCGATGTATTTTAGCTCGGAGAGTTCGAAAATAGTATATAACACATGAGATTTGAACTGGCAGCCATGTAATCACTGCCCCACGGCAGCTTAGGCTAAAGTAAAGAAACTTTTACAGCGATTCCTGACCAATAGAAATCACGACATACGTATGTACAAGATCTTCCATTGAGGAGGAAAGACGAATTTTTTTTGACTTCCCCCGTATTTCTGAAAAAATTCAAAATAGCCAATCGATGTATTTTAGCTCGGAGAATTCGAAAATCTTAACAAAAAAAGCAATTGAATGAGAAACAAAAGACTTACGTCAAGGATGTTTTTTAAACGGAATACCATATATATAATTACATTCTTTTTGTAGACATAAGGGTACTATACGTCTACAACTGTTTTTTGATTTATTGATGTTTGAAAATTGACATTTTTGCTTCTTTGAACCGTCAAAGCACCTGAACGGTTGGACCTAGAACAAAATAACTTTCACATTCCTATCTTAGTTTTTGATAAGTTTATAATGACAGTCAAACAAGAAAACGTAAATTATTTTGCTACCTATTTAATTATACATTTCATATGAATATATTCAATTAAATAGGTAGCAAAATAATTTCCGTTTTTTGGTTTGACTGGCATCATAAGATAGCTTATCAAAAACTAAGACAGGAATGTGAAACTTATTTTGCTCTAGGTCCAATCAAACATCAATAAATTAAAAATAGTTGAAGATAGACATATAGTACCCTTATTACAAAACACTTAGAATTCACCACAAAATGCAAAAATGTAACAAGACATAGGGTGTTCCGTTCAAAAAACGCAACCTTCTTGGCGTAAGTCTTTTGTTTCTCATTCTATTGTTTTTTTGTTAAGATTTTCGAATTCTCCGAGCTAAAATACATCGATTGGCTATTTTGAATTTTTTCAGAAATACGGGGGAAGTCAAAAAAAATTCGTTTTTCCTCCTCAATGGAAGATCTTGTACATACGTATGTCGTGACTTCTATTGGTCAGGAATCACTGTAAAAGTTTCTTTACTTTAGCCTAAGCTGCCGTGGGGCAGTGGTTAGATGGCTGCCAGTTCAAATCTCATGTGTTATATTGGCACTATTTTTTTATTTTCTTTAAATCAAAACCCGTATTTTAGTATGTTTTTTTTATGTAAAAAAGCGTATCAACAAATGCAGCGATTCTTAATAAACAGAGGCCTTGACATTCACACGTCTAGTATGTTTAGAAATCACGCTTCCCATTCATTTTCACAAATAAATATTATGCTAGTGTTTAAGTTATGACTTCGACGGCATTTTGAAGTTACCTGAAACTATTGCCCCCGGACGACGTAAATTAAATAGAAATAAACTCATTCCGCCGCACCAGCTGAACTATTAGGTTTACCGGCGGAGTGTAATGGTACTAATTCCGTCGAACGGCGGAATTATCATCACGACTGCATAAAACCATCGACGGGCATTTAGCCACTTCACACGTAAGAATAGAAGTACGTAGAACAATTCCAGAAATGAAAATGATCTAAGAATGATATATTGCTGAATTAGTTTTACAGGATTTGTTCCATGATTTACACATTAACGCTATTTCCTCGATCAATGCCAGATTTCAACTTTATATCCCTTATAAAAGTCGGTTTTCTTATTGCTTTGTTCCAAACAAACATAGTGGCTCTCTGATTTATATGGAAAAATAACAAACTCCGTTGCGGGCTCGCCCGTTTAAAATATTCCGCCGAGATTCTGACGGCTATGTGTTAGTCCAAGATAGTGCTAGGTTATGTTTAACCGGTTATGATTTGTCACGATTGACTGAGAAAGCAGCATTTTGAATAACCGGTACGACCGACATTCATATATAAAAGTGATTTTTTTTAGTTAACAGCAGTTTATTGGCTCGGATCCCCAGGAACAAAATCGGTTAGCCAGTTAGGATCAAATAATTAATAAGTTTTTTCATATTTTTTATTTGTTTTATATATGTTTTTGTATTGTAGTTTGTTTGTTTTAATTTTGCAACTCTTACTACCATTTGTTTTTTGTCTTTTAATTCAAATATTATATTGCTAAGCGTGTTGCCTATTAGAATATATATGAACCTACTATATGCTTTGTCAACAAGAATTAGTCCAAAACATCCAAATTAACGGATACACTTTTAAATAGTTCTAAAATAAATGTTTTACTTAAAAAGTTTTTAATACAGAAATCGAGTTAAGATGTTATTTAGTGCAAAAAAAACATTATAAAAAACGTGAAAACGTATTTTAGTTGTATTTACCTCCTTAAGATGGAATTTCAAGAAATCTAGGAATTTATTTTGAGTCAATTATTTTTGTAAAGTATTTATAAAAGAATTGAATCAGAATCCCCTTTAATTGAAGAGATAGAGAGTAAAAACACAATCCCCTTCACCCTTTTAAGGGTGAAATTTTCGAAGAATCCAGAATATATTTTTAGGCATTTATTCTGAAAATCATTGATGATTAAATCATACTAAAATCTCATTTAGTTGCAGATATTTAAGAAAATAAAAATTCATCCCACTCCATTTCACCCCCTTAAGGGTAATATAAGAAATTGACTTTTAGATAATTATTTAAAAAAAAAACTAAAAACTATCGACGAAATAATTGTTTAAAAATCTCATTTAGTTGAAAAAATATTACAAAAAAAGTAAAAACACATTGCACCTATTTTCACTCCACTGAGGGCAAGGTTCAGATAATCCATTCCATATCTCATCTACGTCATTAAAAGTTTAAACGCTTCATCCTTAACTGTTTCAGGGATACGATGAGAGAATTTATATATGTATGTGTGTATGGTGTTATAAATTGGAAACAAATTTCGATATCGAAAACTAAAAGAGATACAAAGTTGGTTAAATTAAAGCAAAGCTGCGCAATTTAGTGTCGAATAATACGTCGTTGAAAAATTTGAAAAATTCCGACTACTTCCGAAGAAACCCGCAAAAAAACCGAATATCCTCATTTTCTTTTTAGTTATTTTTAGGCTGCATTTCAACAGATATTACAAAATAAATTTTACATCTTGATAGCCACTTTTCCTACTCTATAAGACGGTGTTCTCAGATTTGAAACCCGACGTTTCGTTTTCAAAGCGTGATCGTGAAGTCCATTTTTTTAAATAAGGAAGATTTTTTTTTTAAACACTTGACATTTCAAAACTAATGATGTATCACACTCATGAAGTAATTAACAAAGGGAATCACATTTTCATTAACATTAGTGTGTTAAAGAGTTAATACCAGGATGGACATTCTTACATCCCTCACAGCTCTTATAGTGCAACCCCCACCATGCTTTCTCCTACTGGCATATATTGATCTAAAGTTTGGAATATTATATGTTACCTTTTTTCGGTTATCCATGTTTCCGTTACGACAACCACAGAAATATCTATTTCAAATGAACACACTAAAGCCTCAATTTCAGATCTTGCATTCAAATAAAGAACATTTAAGTGTTTCTAAATTTGCCCATCAGGGAGCATCTCCATACTAAAACTAAGTATATCACCATAGTGTCGAGCCATTAACTCCTTTCAATTTTAATAAAAATGGAAATCCTTGTTTTGTCCTTGGTGACTTGCAGCCTCAGGTTGAACGATGTTCAGTATCTTGGTTTTTCACATCATTTTATCCAGAAATAATCTTTAGGGTTTCTATCTGCTCAAAGGTACCTAAGTCCACAATGGCTGATGATGACATAAAACTTTGTTATCCCTGCACCATACATAGGTATATCCAAAATTTCTGAGTTATCGGGCCTTATTGAAGATAAGACATGTCATTAAGAATAGCTTCGTTCAGATAGATTTTACGGTTATCACCTTTAAGCCTCAAGGCTTAGTCCAATATACCATTTTTTTTCCTAGCTTCCATAATCTGCTCCTTATTTTGTTAGTAATAAGAACTGGTTTGTTGGAATTTTCGCTAGGATTACTTCTTTCCTTAAACTCACTGCCTTCAACCTCCAACCCTGAAATATTTTTTTTAATTTCTTCTACCTCACAGTCCTCTCTTCTTATGCCTATTATTATAATGTTCTTTTGTCCGTAATCATCACCACCTATTTTGAGAAGAAATTGATTTTTCTAACTACCTACATGTCGGCAGATCCAATGAATTTCGCTGCTTTTATTATATTTCTAAATATGTTTCTGATAAATTTATACATTTTTGGTGTACCCACCTACGACATTTACCACTATATTGCACTCTATACCTTTTCTCAAGGTTTTTCAAGCAGATATGACATTCTTTCATTTTTCTGATGTCCTTTTACTGGATTGTCAAAAATCCGTCTGTAGAAAACACGCCTGAAAGCTGTGCACTGGTTTCAGTATGAGCCGGCAACACTGCAACGTGGCGAAGAGAATCCTGACAGCTGCATCAGTATAGGAAAATATCAAATAAACTTTTTGCTATCTTTATTATTATATGGGGAGGTGGCAGTGAGGTTACTCGAATATCAGTGCTTCAAAAGTGTTGTTTAAGGAACATCATTAACTTTGGGCGACGGGACTCTTGCTCACATTATTTGTAGAACTGGGTATTCTCATAGTTACTTCAACTTACATATTTGAGTCAGTACTCCTCATTAGATCTTATGAGGACTTATTTGTTGATCAACTCAGAACACATTCCTATGACACCAGAGCAGATCTGACTTGATTTTGCAATAGGCCTAATTACTATTATATATCAAAAAACATTTAACAAGCTTCGAACTAACCTAAGACAACTTCCTTTAAATAAATTTAAAATAAGGCTCAAATAGGCGTTGATAGAGAGGGCCTATTACACAATTGAGGAGTTTCTCAGTGATTCCTTAGGCTAGTAAATTTAATTATTAAAATATTTATATAAATGTTTGATTCTAAATGTTCATTGTTATATTTTTTGTTTTTTATCTTTTTAATGAGAAGTCTGTTTTTATCCACCTTACTTATTTATTTATTTACACTATCAACAGCAAGAAATGCCAATTACAGACACTGGGACTTAAAGCTAACACAATAAATATATTAAATACACTAGACAACTCTACATACTAACAACAATGGTTATAGTCCTAAAATACATATACAATAATACTAAGTTACAGGTTGAGATCGAAAAAGTTTATCTGTCATTTTGTTCTTGAACTGCTTCAGCGAAATATTGTCAATGTCAATATTTATTAAACAGTGAGCACATTCGGTATATAGGTGAGGCCTTGAAACTATTAATGCGGGGAAAATTTTTGAAATTAATTTTGAAAAGAAAAACAATGCATGTTTTTATTCTTCTATTTTCCACGGTTAAACAGTTAAACATTTGAAGCAAAGTCCAATGATTAAAGCCTCGCGCAGGGTAGTAACCAAATTTTTTAAATATAGAAATTTAAGAAACTTTCTTTGGATTCTTTCAATACAATTAATCCAAATATCATATTGTGGAGCCCATATAAGACAACCATATTCCAATTTAGGCAACATGAGACTATCAAACAACTTACAGCACACATTCTGATGAAAGTCCCTCGTAGTTCTAATGATGAATCCCAGTAGTTTATGAGCTTCACTAACCTTTACAGTAATATGCTCGGTAAACATTAATGGAGAGTCATATGTAACACCCAAATCCTTCTGATTAGAAGTTGAATTAAGAGGCAGACCATTAATGGTGTAGGTTTGTTTATGAATATTTTTATGCAGGGAAAAACACATAGATGCACACTTCTGAACATTAAGGGAAAAACCGTTCTCTTCACACCAGCTGACTACCTTATTGAGGTCTTCCTGTATATTCTTACAGTAGCTACCACCCCTATCAATCTCAGAAAATAGCTTAAAGTCATCAGAAAAGAGAAGGGTTTTGGTATATATGCATGACTTACACATATCATTAATTGCAATAATGAAAAGTAAAGGTCTCAGGTTTTTTGAGCCTTGTGGTAAGCCCGATGTACCAGAATACATCTTTGACCTGGAACCACCAATTTCCACAATATTCTGCCTTCCCAATAGATGACATTATGAGCCTAATAAGAGAAGGTGTAACATTCATACCTGCCAGAGCTTTAAGAATGGCACTATATTTAATTTTATCAAAAGCGTTTTCAAAATCTGTGAATATGACATCAACTTGGATTTTATTGTTAAGAGCCTTATGGATGTATTGAGAGAAAATGACTAGATTTGTTAATGTGGATTTATGAGGGAAAAAGCCACCTTTGAAGATTGGAATTACTTTACTTATTTTCCAGTTATTAGGAAATGCAGATGTTCTTAAACAAGAATTGAAAAGAAAAGACAGAGGTCTAGTCAATAGGTCACCACAGCCTTTCAAAACATATCCCGGCCAAAACCAATAGCCCTATTACCCTTTAATTTATTCAAAGCACTGTTTATGTCATTTTCTGTTATGGGCACATCGCAAAAATAATCATAGGGTGTGCTGAGTTGCCCAGGAAGGGGGGGTAGGGGGTTCAGGTTAGAGTAGACGGTGCCAAAAAAAGAAGCAAATACATCAGCAACACATTGGGAACCTGTATAAGACATATTGTTATAATAAACAGTGGCATAGATTTCAGTTTCATTTTTTTGCCTTAAACCTCCAGAAATATTTGGGATCTGCAATTAGGGAGCCCTGAACCCTTGAGATATAGTCATTGTATCTCAACCCAATTCTATGTTTCAACCTACGCCTAACATCCACATACCTATTAAACCAATAATTAGTTTTAGTTGGCTTATATTTTTTATACAATCGTTCTTTGTTCCTTATAAGTTTAATGATATCTGCATTATACCAAACCGGAAAAGACCTACCAATCTGTCTAGCCAATGGAACACATTTTGTAAATATATCATTAATTATTTCATAATAGTACACGACACTATTAATATCTTGACAAGCAAATAGATAGTCCCAATCTTGAGTTTGCAAACGCTCACGCATAAGTACAAAATTTGCCTTCTTAAAATTAAACTTAAAGTTTGGAGTGTATTTCATATTTGCTAGTTTGCACTTCAAATTGAGAGCAATCACTAGTGAAGGGTGATGTTGATCAACTGGCAATAATGGTTCATTGTCGGTCATTATTTCACTGTTATGTAGGTGAGAACTGACAATAACTAAGTCCAATAGTACATTATTAACATTTAAAACATTATTTCGCTCCATAAAATTAGTAAACGCTAAGAAATTTTTAAAATCGCATATGGGTTCTTTATACATATTGGTGGAGTACGTATTTCCGGGTCCCGCAAGTTTTTCGTGGTATGAGTTTTTTCGATAGAGGCGGGGGTTCGGGCGTAATCGTGGCGGACGTATATGTCGGGGGCGAATAATTTTCGCTGCATAAAATTAGTAAACGCTAAGAAATTTTTAAAATCGAATATGGGTTCTTTATACATATTGGTGGAAACTAGTTCGCGCAAATTAAAATCATCTAAAATTATACAGTTATTATTAACCAAATTAGACTCAATACAATGATAAAACCGTCGATAGGTATCACAATTACAACCAGGTACAAAGTAAACAATAACTACTATATCTACCCAAGCCAACACACAATTTAACAGAGAGGGCTTCTAAGTTACTATCAAAAATATCACATATAACAACATTATATTGTTTTTTAACTGCTAACAGAATTCCCCCACCCTGTTTTTTGTTGGTTAAACCATAATCCCTATCCTATAAAAACTATTAAATTCTTGATTATGCACCGAGGGATTCAACCAAGTTTCAGTGAAGGCGATTACATCACTATCATTACTTAGCATGGACAGTTTTAAGTTTACAAGCTTAGTTTTAATTCCCTTGCAGTTCTGATATGAAATGAGAAAGTTGTTTAAGTCAGATCTGCTTATTGCTTTTGTTATCTGCTTAAATAGTTTTTTGCTAATCTGTACTTTTAATATAAAACTGATATGTTCTACACCCTATGGGTATATTTGGAACCAAATAAACTATGAGTATTGAAATCATATGACTATAAACAACCAATAGCATTACTAAACTTTACAAATGTCATAATTATTACATTTTACATGAAACCAGCAATACCTGAAACCTTAATTACCATGTTCATAAAACTATACAACTTCGTTCTTCCCATTTAAATCCTGATTTAAATCAGTTGATTTTTTTTAAGTAAAATCACGATTTAAATCAAAAATAGACTTTTTTTTTAAATTATGTATTTAATAAAAACGAAACAAATATATTTCTTATAATGAACATTCAAACATCCTGTTAAATAATGTAAAAGTAAAAATTATTCTAGAATTAAAAAGCATTACATAAAAAAATAGAAATACAAATTTTGTTTATGTGTTAACAATCTCAATTTTCATTATAGTACTTAAACAGAAAAACCAAATTTGCAGCCTTTTCTACTCCCAGTTTATTCCTTAGGTCAGAGTGAACCAATCCAAAAGTACTTAAAACTCGTTCTACCGACGCGGAGGAAGCAACTGCGCACAGAAATCGTTTTAGTGCTGATAGTTTTTTTCAATTTCTGGCTCATCTTTTTGTGATAGCCACCAGTCAATTGCCCTCACATTTGCAGTTATTTCTTCTGAAAACATAATTTTCTTAAAGGGAGTGGAATGACTATTAAATTTTATTGCTAATGGAAGCAGCCCAGTGTTTCCATAAATCTCCTCAATGGCTTCTAGGGCCTGGTTCTTTTCATCCGCTGTTAACTTGTATTTTTGTTTGGATGGGTCCAACATATATGCTGTATAATGGTATGGTGTTAATGACTTGAAACTTCATAGTGTTTGAAGTAAAGAAAGCTATACAAATTATCAAGAGCAATTGACATAGGTTTTAACATTTTTAAATACTCTTCTGCAGTGCGTTTCAGACCAATGTTTGAGACCTTTTGGTAGATTATAGCATCAATTCCCTCTTTGTTTTCGTCACAAATTCTCAGGATTATATCCCATTGAGTGACATACATTTGCAAGCAATCAGCAACACTATTCCATCTCACATCACTTGGAAGTATTAGAGTTTTGTCTCCTGCCTGATGAAATTTAGCTCTAGCTAAATGATTGTTTCGAAAATACTTGACAATTTGGACTACATTTTCCTTAATATCCTTGAATTCTAAATCTTTGCATAACAGGTTTGAAATGTGTACAGAACATATATATGTCATAATTTTTGAGCCTCTTTTCGGCTCCACTGTTTTTCTCATGCGGGCCATGTTTGCTCCATTATCTGTTACCAAAGACATAACAGTACAGTGATATTTTGTCTCGCAAGAAGAAATCAGGTTACAGCATCTATCTTAGTTGTTATGGTTGCACATATCACTGGTTCATTGTGGACGTTTGACCATCCATCAATAGACATATTCACACATTGCCCTGATAGTGAAGAAAAACATTTTGCTTTTTCCTCATCATAAATTTCATCAAAAAGTGTTATAGCTATTTTTTTCGATTCGGCGGTATATAACCGGGTCTTAAAAATTGTATAGCTTTCTTTACTTTCAAATTTTCCATGCATCTAAAACTTGAGTTAGGGGCAAAGATTGCCTTTGCTATTTTTTATTATTATCATTATTACTATAAAGCAGTAGGCGGCTATCAGCCGATGAGACTGCTCTGTAGTCTTTATTTTATCACAGTTGCTTCTTAACAGTCTTTATAAACTTTGCTTCACTATTACAGTTACCTACTTTCACTTTTTAAAGACAAGTCGGTAATCAATCACAAGTCAGGTTTATCACAGGTATTAGCAGTATCTCAGGTTGAGGTTTTGATTTTTGATTGGTTGGACTTAAAAGAAGTGTGTTGTTCAGTTCTACAAGTTTTTTGTCCACTCTGTTCTTGAAGGAGTTGAGGCTGGGTGCATTTACAATATGTTTATCCAGGGAATTCCACTTATAGACAATTGTTGGCGAGGAAATTTTCTCTACACAGTCTTGAGCACTTCCCTTTTGCTAGTTTTAACGTGTGGCCTCGTAAGATTATTATTTCTGCTAAGGGTAAAAGGGGTGAGGGATCACCTCGCATCCTTCTTTTTTGAAGAGATGGGAGGCTACAGACCTTGAGTCTCTCTTCATAAGGCATATTCCTTATTTCCATCCATAATAGGGGTTCCATATGCTATGTCCATATTCCAGAATAGGCTTGACATGCTACTTATACAGTTTGAGAGTTGCCTGGGTGTTAAGATTTTGAAAGGCATTTTTAATCAGAAAAATGACACTGTTTGCCTTTTTCACAGTTTTAGCAACGTGCGTCTCCCATTTCAGATCTGAGGTGATGTAAATGCCCAGGTCCTTCTGCTCACTGACATGCTTTAACTTGACGCTGTTAAGAGTGTAAGGTAAGTTGGGGTTATTCGAGCCAAGGGCATCACAGTAGATTTATCCTCATTCAGTGACAGCTGCCAATTTTTTGACCATAGTTCAAGTTTCCTTAGATCCCCCGTGAGTGTGTTATGGGCTAGAATTATATTATTTGTTTATCAATATTTCCTTTTTCAACAGTAGATGTTCGCATTACAAAACCAATCATCAGGGTAGACTGATTTTCTGCTTTTCTCCTTTTCTGAACTAATTCGAGAGTTGTTGTTGAAGACATACTATGACTTGATGTGGAACTCGAAGGCATATGTAATGATGTGCCAGACCCAGACATACTGCAAAAACTCGACATGGTAGGTTGTCTTTCTGCAAAACAAAAATAATACATAAGTATGTGGCTGAGTGTTCAACAATAGGCCCCTTGCACATATTTTTTTTTATATTAGCTAGAAATATTCTCTTATAGATAAGATTATAAATAATGTTACTAATAATTTTTTCTTCAATCCATGTGTTATTTTAAATTCTATATGTACTACCCAGTCAAAGTTTTGGATCAGAGCGAGCAAAAAACGGCCACTTTCCGATATTATAGAATCGTGACGTCATCTATCGTTAGAAAACAAACAACATAGTACGTCTGTTCTGTTCTAAAACCGTGTGTTTAAGTTTGAGAGTTAGGTTATGCGTTATTATGTGACAGTTGTTTATTTCAAAGTTTATTTGTCTTGCCTTTTTGGGAGATAAATATCGACCTATTTTTATTTTACGAATCAAGTCCAGTTATACGTTCATGGCATTTCTGCGCAGGTGCGAGATTCTGACGTCGACAACGTTTTACTCTGAAGTCAAATTTTAAGGAGCACCTATAAATTTATCCAAATTAATAATAATTGATTATTTATTTTTATTAAATTTTACAATTATGGCCATCATGTACAAAATTTTGAAAAAAAAATCTTAAAATTTAGTTATTAAAATTATTAAATAATTATTTTTAAAATTTAATTAATAGACAAGTAATTTTGGATTGCTACCCCATTTTAAAGCAATTAAAACAACTAGGCCTAACATATTATTATAACTACCTTTATAATTAAATTAATAAATAATAGTAATTTTAATGTATTTACCTTCTGTAGAACTACTTTCTTCTCTTGCTTACAAATGTTATGATGTGCTTTAAGTCTCTGAACTATTCCTTGAATTTCGTTTTTGCAAAATTTACAAACTGCCCTACTTCCACTTTTATTGGCTTGCTTTGTTTTTATATAAAACTTCCATACATTGTTCTTTCCTTCTGGCCATCTTCGTTAGATAATATAAATACAGTTTTCACCAACACCCAACACCAGTTTCAGTAACCAGTAATAAAATGCGCCCAAAATATTATATCCGCCCTGCTAGAGTCTGTTCGAACAGGCTTTTTATTCAACAGATGAATACATGTCGTTTGAATTTAATGTGTAATCGTGTCATATTTTATTTCTGTACATTCATGATAATATCCATTTTAATGTGTAGTGTTGTAGATTTTCATTTTTAATTGTTTCTTGATGTTTTGAGTGTTAGTAGCTGTCCCCTAATATAATATATTTTATCTTGTTATAACATATTTTATCTTAGTTTTAGTCCAAATATTTGTATTTTTCTTTCTAAATTAGTATTTACTAACTTCCTTAACTTGGCATTTTTTAAAATTACTGTTTTATTTTATTATATTTGACTTGTGTAAATACATTTGTATGATGACATCAATAAACTAAACTAAACTAGAGGCTGGCAAGAAAACAAGTCGCTTCGGGAATTTGCTTGCAAGAGACGCGTTCCGACAAACATAAAATGATATTAAATTGCGAATTTTCTTAATTATATTTAGATTTGGGGTTACAAAATTTACAGAGAGAGATGATAGTATAAAAAATTAATAAACTATTCATTTAAAAAAAAATCAAAAAAATCATGATTTTTATGTATTTTTGATTTTTTTAATTTAAATCAGCGATTTTTGATTTTTTTAATCCCCAGCAGAATTTTGCCTGGATCTTAAATCAAAATAGAAATCAGGTTTCTGAATTCATATCACCTTTTGTAAATCCATTATCCATATTTCTCATCTCTCAAACAAATACTCGGCTGTTAACGATGAAATTCCCATTTTGAAGTTGAAGCATGTTGCTGATTTAGTCTGCCCCTCCTTGGTATATTTGATAAACAATTGCTTGAGTCAGGGTGTGTTTCCTGATCAGCTTAAGTCTGTGAATTGATACATAAGGTGCCTTGTATGATGTCCCCAAACTGTCTTGTAATGTTTTATTTTGCCTGTCCTACATATGGAATATCTTTTTTGGGAGTTCCCTCAAAAGGAGTATTTATGATGCAAACCCAGATTCTGAGATGCATGCTTTGATTTCATCCTAAAGTATCACGCAAACCACTAAAAAGCACTCCAATTATTTTTCCCTAAATAGTGACCAATATGCAGACGGCATGTCAACAATAACCCTAAACAGAAATGGTCTTCATATTCCACCACACAGCTCTGCCTTCTTTCAGAAAGAGCCACATTATATGAGCATAAAAGCATACCAGCTATTGCCTCCTGAAATAAGGATAAATATTGAGGACACGTTGAAGTTCAAAATGGGGGTCACGCAACACGCAAGGAACAAGGGCTTCTACTCATTTAAATTTAACTTTGAATATGATTTTAACCTGTTGTTTGTCATGAACCTATTGTGTATTATTTAAGTTTTAATTCCATTTCAATTTATTGTACAACTATAGGTTATCCTTTAGCTTATGATTTATTTATATAGTATTGCTTTTACGTATTTCTCGTAGGCCGGTTACATGCAAAAATTATATATTTTTGCCTTTTGGTACATATATCCTTTTCCGGCCAAGAAATCTGAATAAAGATCTGTAAAAAGATATTTTTATTTCTTTTTCAATTTTACCATGCATTTTAAATGCATTCGTCAAAATCCTCATGGGTCGCAGCCGAGACTCTTCAGAGCACCTAGACGTGGCGGCGCAAAGTGTTATGCTTGGCTTTGTGGAACTTTTCCACTTATATAGACGTTTTCGATTGTGTCGCACCGATGATCTCTTAATTGAGATCTTCCTGGATACAAGCCTGCCTGGTGAGGGTAAAGGCCCAAATATCAATTGCAGGAGGGGTATCCTCTGACACAATCGCAACAAAAGCAATGTCTTCTCTTAGGCCGCCTACATACAAATATTATATATTTTTGCCTTTTGCTACACATATAAATATATACATACATACATACATATATATATATATATATATATATATATATATATATATATATATATATATATATATATATATATATATATATATATATATATATATTTATATATCGATTTTTTTTCTTTAACCGTATATAAATATTTTGTTAATTATTTTCTTGGGCATAGGTTACCTTATTAAGACGTAAAACTATAATTCAATCGACGTTTCGCTCATTATATTGAGCTTTCTTTGATTGATTTGAGATTTATTTTCTACAATAAAAACATGTATAGTCAGTATTTAAATTTTAAAATGGTTAAAACATTACCGAAAAAAACATTACTCAAAAAAGCATTACAGTTAAAACAAAATTAATTTTATACAGAGTACTTCCCCAACTCTTTTTACAATAAATAAATATCTAAATAATAAAAATTCTCTGGTAACCACTAAAAAAGTATTATGATAAGAATTAATTCCTACAACATATATATCAGTTAGTCTCCAATAGATGTTCTGTGAATGTATTTGTTTGACAAAATGACAATGTGCTATGTGTATTTTATTTTGCTTTAATGTTATTAGCTGTTATTGACCCTTTGATTTACGTCTGATGGTAAGATAGATCCCCCGCGGTGTCCACACTTTGTCGTTTTAGTGGTGGGGCTTCTCATGAGTGCAATCTTATGGCGACCATAGGGTCTCACTGACGAGGGGCCAAGTCTAGAGCTTGGAAGCTAAGAGAGACACAGGGCTTAATTCAAGGTGTGTGCATCCGTGCCAAGGGATGGATGGTATCTGAGCCCAAATCAGGTGTCGCAAAGTAAAAATTGCCTTGCCACGGTAATGCGAGTCTATGCCGTGGTGGACCAACCTATCGCTAGCTACTCGTATGGATAAAAATATGGGTCTGGAAAACCCAAACGGGGGGGAGTCAAACTCTCGAATTTCAGGAAACTGGAGAACAAACTACGGCGATGGTGGATCAGCTGATCCTGCCAACACCTGAGGTTGGACAAGAATCTTCCTCAGTGGAGGCTATGGAAGTTGTTCCACCGCCACCAACAATGATGGCTAGAGATGTCTAGCCATTAACAGATGCAATTTCATCTGACCAGGAGAGGGAACTCTTAAAATCCCCATCCCAGGTTGGAGATGGAAAAAAAACTCAGGATGAAGTCAAATGATAGCACTCCTGGGTCTTCTAACAAGAGGGCACATATGGGATTGTTGCTGGTGGGTCCACAGCCGGTTTGGTCCACCATCCCCAGTAACACCCTTACCAGAGATCAACTGAACGCTCTGCGCCTGGAGGTGCTAAGCGCTTTTCGGCGGATCCCAGAAGGAGGTCCTCAGGTAAGATTCCAGGCCTGGTGGGCTACAACTTACCTGCGCAGACGAAAATAGCCTGAACGGGCAGGAAGATGCGGCTAAGCAATTCCAAGTAGCAGAGAGCGCAAAGGTCAGGTTTGTGAAGATGAACCATGATCTGGATACCCGGGAGTTGGTTGTCCTACAGCGCGAGGATTCGGGTCTTGATCAAACTTGAACTTTCGCCATCGATGACGCTTCCATGGAAGCACTACGAAATATGGACTACAGACCATACTTTGGCTTTGGGCAGGTCACATTCCGCCCAAGAGAAAGAGGGCTGCAGGAACCTAAGAAGGCTAACCAGAGTGCAACTGAAGGAGGCGAACTGTAGCTGGATCCTCAAAGGTCATAGCAGCAAGGGCAAACATGCTACCCACTCTGCGAAAGACAAATCCTTTCCGGGCAGGAAGCCTATCAAGAAGAAAGGCCCAAAAAAGGACAATGGGAACGTCAAGGACCCAAAGGACCCTAAAAACCGGAAAGGTCTCCCCAAAAGAGAAGAAGCCACAAGGAAAAAGGTAACCGCCTACATCAGTTTGACAAATAATAAAGTCAAACTGCTGCAGGCTAACCTGCAGCATGCCAGGGCAGCTACACATGTTCTGAGCAATGCGTTTAACAAGGAGTAAATCGACATTGCTCTTATCGAGGAACTTCGGACCAAGTCATGGGTCTAGGTAAATCTCTTGGTAGGTTAATTGAGTTCAGCTCAGTGGGAAAACCCGAAGCGTGTATCCTTATCAAGAACGTAAATTATTTTCTAGTCTAAAAGTTCTGCATAAGTGATGTGGCAGCTATACACATCTCACTGCCGGATAGGGGAAAGCAAGACTGAGTTAATCGTCTGCTCTGCTTATTTCCCAGGCGACAGGGAAGAACCGGAAGAGCTTACAGCTAGTGATTGGATGTGATACCAACGCACACCATGTAGCATGGGGAAGCACGGACATCAACCAAAATGGTGAGTCACTTTTTAACTATTTAATGGGAGAGGAACTCGTAAATAACTGGGGGTCTGAACCAACTTTTGTTTAGGGAGGTTCTCGATTTAACAGTTAGTACAAGCTTTATTAGCAATAAAATTTCTGACTGGAAGCTGTCACCTGAACCATCGTGCTCAGATCCCAGACACGTCCGGTTTGATATTATATTAGGCCCCAGGTCTGAGGTTCAATATCGCTATGCAAGAAGCACAGATTGGAACAGCTATAAAATGTCTCTACAATCCAATCTCTGCCACGCGTCTACCTCAATTAATCGTGAACAACTAGAGTTTGTGACAGACGAAATCACAACCACCATAATCTGATCATATCACAAAAACTGTCCACTAAAGGTTAAAAAAGACAATAGAAATACACCATGGTGGAACTATAATCTGAATAAATTAAGAAAAGAAGTTCCATAGACTGTTCAATCGAGCTAAAATATCAGGTGAACTGCTTTAACAAATTACATTAAAGCAATCAGGAAAGCCAAAACAGAGTCGCGGAAAAGGTTCTGTGAGGGTATATCAGTATATCACCAGTGCCAAAGTCCAAAAGATTCTGTCCAGGGAGCCTGTTCAGGAAGCAAGATCGCTAAAACGGCCAAATGGAACCTTTACAGGCTCTACGAAACAAACTTTGGAGCTTTTAGCACAAAATCACTTCCCAGTTAGCCTGATAATGGATAGTCGGTCAACTTACCATTTCGTAGGTCGACACAAATGACCTCACAGAGATGATTGGCTGGCTAACAACAAAATAATTACAGTAAGCCATCAAAATGAATTTATTGAAGATAGCAAGTGCCGAGAAATCGATAATCATCTTAAAATTTAACAGACTTTTTTAAGAATAAACGAATTAATACCAACAACTGGACCTTATTTAACGTCTAGAGATAGATATTTTTGTAAAGGAGTGAATCTTCAAACCTTAAAAATTTATGTTGAACATATAACCTCCAAACTGTGAAAAACGAAAATTAATAATAAATTTCGTCTTTTTATTCTGGATTTATTGTAAAACAGTTAAGTGTGAACTGAATTAGACTGAAATGAATAAAAAACCTAATTAACAATACCAATTTGTCATCATAAATAAAACCGTAATTTAAAGCGAAATAAATACTAACTTAGTGGTGTGTTCGATATCGGCGTGTGGTGAATCGCACGGGCTTTCAACTTGTGTTACAACTATTACATAAAACCTCGCTTGTTCCCTGGAAAGTGCGAAAAACCTAGTCCGAATACCAATAATAAAGATAAATATTTAAAAAAGTATAATCGCTTAACAATAGCGGCTTATCTGTGTTTTGATAAGCAGCTCTCTTTAGTAAACAACTCCCGTGTAGGAGAGTTTTCGCGTATCCGCGTATAGTGCAACCGTTATTTATTGCTTCTTGGTGAACTGTATATTGACTGCTGAATTACCACTATGAGCGGTTATGGTGAGTGTTTTAAATGTAAAAACCAATGTGTATTTAAAGAGTCAAAAACTGACCTCTTTGGTTATCCCTGTGATCTATGTAAGCGGATAATATGTAAAACTTGTGGGAACTTCTCTGCCTCCTAGATCAGAGTTGCACTAATGATTAGCAGAACTATGCCATTTGTCTGCCCAGCATGCAGAGAAAACATGTTCAATATTCCTACTATTATCAATCGCTTAACGCAACTTGAGACATCAATCAATATTCGCCATTATGAAACAAAGGAAAAATTTGCGACACTGGAAAACAGAATTGTAGCGTTAGAGCGCTCCCCTGATCAGACTGCGCAAAATTATTATTATTATTATTATGGATATTAGACAGTAGGCGGTTGTAATCGATTAACTGCCATTATTATGTCCATGCACTTTAAATTTAACTATCCACACTTTATAGTTGTGATTTACACCCCAGTACTAACATAATTGTCCAGTCTGTTTTTAAATCATATACTGGGAGCAGTTACGACATCCTCAGGGAGCTCATTCCACTGTTGGACTGTGCGATTAGTAAAAAAGTATTTCCTCGAGAGTCTACGACTCAGCTCTGCTGTCAACTTTAGAGAATGTCCTCGGAAATGTTGATTGGTGTTTCTGTGAAAGAAATTTATGACACATTTGTAGTGCCCATGTATGATTTTAAAGGTTTCTATTAGGCATATATGTTGTTTTTATTATACTTGTTTATATTCCTCCTCATATCAGCAACACTGAACTGGAAGTATTTATTGACTGCATTCTTGCTGCCGAGCAACTACTAGACAAATTGTTTTGTGAAGTAGTCTTATTGTAATCTTGTTTAATTTTATTGTTTATTTCTGTTCTCTGAACTGTCTATTTATTTTCAAGTAATTTTAGCTATTTTCTGTTTGACATTTGCTGTATTATAATCTTAATTAAGTACAGGCACTATATATTTCTTTTTTTTTAGGCTTAGTATCATATTGACATGTGCAAACATTTTGTAAAAGCATGAATAAATACTTTGACTTAGACAATAAATTAGTTATTATGGGTGATTTTAATATACCGGATTATATAAGCAACACTGTAATTGAATCGAAATGCGGCTTAATCTGTAACTTAGCAAATATATTAAATGTTAAACAGGCCAATAACGTTTTAAATTCAAATAACTGTTTACTCGATCTGGTGTTTTCAAACATATCTTGCGAGGTTGTATGATATGGTGATGTTCCTTTTGTTCCGCATAAGAAATCCTAGTGTTTTGAAGGAAGTTGTAATTAGATACTTTATATGGGGAATAAATGTAAGTTTAGGATCAAATTCAATGCCAAGATCTTGAATACTGCTATCCGGTCTGCCAAGCACCGTACCATCTAGAGCATAATTATACATCAATAAGTTATTTCTGCGACTGAAGGTCATTACATAACATTTTGATAAATTTGATACAAGTTTATTGCTAAGACACCATTGGTATACCAATGATAGATTTTTTTGTAGGTGATCACAATCTGATAGAGCCTGAATTTTAGTAAACAGCTTTAAATCATCTGCACACACCATCCCTCTCTTTTCATTACTTTTGAAGCTATTCATCCTTCATTTAATAATTTTCCTATTAATAAGAACAGTCCTAAACAGTACAACTTCAGAAAGGCGGATTTTCCTCGCTTATATAGCTTGCTTCTTGAGGCCGACTGGTCATCAATACTGGAAAGTCAGAACGTCAATACATGCTGTGCAGCACTTTACAAAGTAATGGATACAATTTTTCAAGCCTGTACTCCGTAAAACGGCAACGCCGTCGTCGCTTTCCACCCTGGTTTTCGCATGATATAATAGAAAATATATATAAAAAAGAAAAAGCACATAAAGAATACAAAAAATATAAAACGCCGGTTCATTATCGGAGACTCTGCTCGCTCAGACGTCTTATTCATGCTCAGAGTGACAATCCATATAAAAATTATATAAGAAACGCTGAGATGAACATGATTTCTGATCCTTCCACCTTTTGGTCTTTTTTCCGAAGCAAAAAGGGGCATACCGGCATCCCTGGTACCCTAAAGGAGGGTGACAACGAATACACAAATCCTCAAAGCAATGTTAATGCATTTGCAAATTATTTCCAAAGTGTTTATACTATTTCTTCTCCCAATAACTTATGTTAAGTCCCCTGTGTTAAACTCCGATATAATAGGCATTCACACAATATCCTCTCAAGATATAATACTAGCTAGCAAAAAACTCAAAGACAAATAGCCGGTGTTGACGAAATACCCACTTTCATAAAAAAAGATTGCGCGGGAGTCCTTCCTGTCCCACTTCTACACATTTTTAACTTAATACTTGATAAGGGCATTTTTCCGGATACTTGGAAAACAGCAAAAGTCATACCTATTTTTAAGAAGGGTGATAAAACATTGATACAAAATTTTAGACCCATCTCGATACTCTGTAATTTCTTTAAACTATTTGAAATTATTCTGAATGATGAGTTATATTCAGGGGTTCAAAAGCTTCTCTCTCCCATCAACATGGCTTTCTAGATTCACGTTCTTGCACGACCAACCTGGTATCCTTGTCCCAGACTGCCCGCGAGTCACTGGATTCCAGGGGACAATTAGACGTTATTTACACAGACTTTCAGAAAGCTTTTGATCAAATCGATCTCTACATCTTGATCCATAAACTGGAGAACTTTGGTATGATACAACAACTCTTAATAATGTTCAAATCATATCTATTAGGACGTTCCCAGTTTGTCGAATATGAGCACTTCAGATCACCATCATATAATGTCTCTTCTGGTGTACCACAGGGGTCCAATTTGGGGCCCCGGCTTTTTCTCATTTTTATTAATGATCTCCTTGATATAACTGAATGTCATACACTGGCATATGCAGACGACTTAATGCTTATTTATTTTATAAATTATCTAATTACAACATCCTTCAAAACACTAGAATTTCTTATGTGGAAATGTAAAAATTTTACTAATTTTACAATATTATTATATTGCTCTTTCATAAGATCAAAGCTGGAGTATGCCGCAGTGGTTTGGAACCCTATTTATAATTGCCATGTTCAGGCTTTAGAAGCCTTGCAGCAACGTTTTCTAAAGTATTTAGCTTTTAGGGCAGATGGTGCTTACCCTATATCATCCTTTTGCAGAGATTTAATATATCATCCTTAGCAACAAGAAGAAAAAGTCAAAGCTTAAAACTAATATATGGTCTCACTCATAATAAAGTTGATTGTCCATTTCTTCTTGGGGAGTTGCATTTTCGCGTTCCCCGCCTCGAAACACGGCATACTTCGGTGTTCTATCTCAGCACAGCCAGATCAAATATTTTTAGACGAAGTCTGGTATACTTTATGTGTTCAGTCCTCAACTCGGTGTCTCATGCGTGCGATTTGCACTTTGGCTCATTGAGTAGCATCATCAATTCCTTTTTAAATCTGGAGTGATCCAAACACTCATTAAGTTACTTTTGTTAATGCATGATCTGTATTGTTCCATTAACAGTAATTTACTTAATTTTCTATTTTTTATCAAATGTTAGATCAACTAACTTAGGTACTGTAATACATATTTAGATTTAGATTTAAGTATTGTTGTATCTCACAAAACAGTTATTTTGTAATTTTTTTTCTTATGTTTCCACTTAATTTGTTATTGAATTTCCTGTAAGTGGGTTTTTTACCTGTTGGAAATAAAGACTATTTATTTATTTATTTATTTATTTATAAAGGAATGGTGTGATTCCAATTTCTTAACTCTGAATGTATCAAAAACAAATATTGTTTCTTTTAAGTGTCAGATTGTCGAAATGTCTCTTGACTCTCAGCTTTTGGGAAATTTGAAAGTTAATAAGTTTCTGGGTTTGTATAATTGAATTGATGAAAGATTAAATTTTGAAGCACATATCTTAAGTATGAATGTTAAATTCTTCTTTCTTCTTTCAATATGGAGTCGGCTGCTCGTTTCTTTATTTCAACGCCATTCTCCAGGTCTTCAGTCACAACCTCGGTTTGACGAGCATATTGCTCTCCGTAAGTTGGGGATCTTGTTATGTAACTTGACGTTTAAAATATCTTTTTATATAACTTGACGTTTAAGGTAATTTTTCAATTCGACGGATTATAGGGTTTAAAGGTGATGTATTGTTGGTTAGTAAACATATAACACAACAAGGGATTTTTGGACTCTTCTCGCTCTCGGGTAGCGGGAGAGCCTTTCACATAAAAATGTTACCTCGGATTAGAGGATGGGTTTATAAGGAGGATACTAGAATTTATCAATTTAAATTTAAATTTTGTTATAATTAAGAAATTTGAAAATTAATTTTATATTTATTAGCACTGATTGGATATTTAACGGTGATGTTATACCATTTTTCCTAAATTCTTCATATAGATTAAAACCTGGAATGAAATTAATAGGGCATTCAAAAAATATGTGGTTTATACTTTCGACTTGTCCACATTCGCACCCTGGGTTATCTAAGATTTCTATTTTGTATAAACGTTCTTTCGTTGCACAGTGCCCAGTTCTCATTCTGATTATGGTCGTGATGTGCCTCCTGTCTATATATGTTTTGTTGTTAAACCATGACTTTTTGGGAAATTCCTTTTGTATATCTTTATACCATTTGCCTACATTATCCCAGTTATTTAACCAAAAGTGTAAGAATCTATCTTTGATTTTCATTTTTAAAATGGGTATTATAATGTTTGAATTAACTTTGGTTGCCATTGGGATGGTTAATATTCTGCCTACGTTGGCCAGTTTATCCACTTGTTCGTTTCCAGGGATTTTTGTATGTCCGGGAATCCAAGATAGAATTAGGTTGGAATTATTAATTGAAGCATCTATAATCAATCTTTTAGTCTGTAAGGTTATTTTGTCATTTGCTTTATACATACCACATTTGTTTATTTTATATATCGTAAAAATTATGGCATTCTGGATTTGTTTTTCAAGACATACAGATATAGCTTTGTTTATTGCTATAATTTCGCCCGTGCAAATATCTATATAAACCAGCAGTTTGGAGGAAAAGTTATAGTTTATGCTAGGTATGTGAATGCCGAATCCCACTTTGCTGTCTCCTTTCGATGCATCGGTATATACAAAAGTAAATCTATCTTTAAACTTGGATGTTTATGCGAGAGAAAAAGTGTACCATATCCATGTTTTGTTTTTTAAGGCTTAGTTGAATTATTTTAATATTGTGAAATTGACATTGAAGTTCTATTCGAAACATGGAAGTATACTACTAATTTCTATGTTTTTGACGTAAGGTTGTACATATGTTGACTGGTGTAGATCTAATACAACCCGTAATAATTCTTATACTTTGTAAAAATATTTTGTTTAATTTATTAAGGTTCTTTAGAGATGTGGGTTGGATCACTATTCCACCTTGATCAAGTTGAGATTTAATAAGGCCGTTGAGTGCCAAAAGTAAACTTTTTGGGTCTGACCCCCACCACACTCTACTAAAAGCTTTTATTATATTAATTCCTTTTCTCGCCTTGTTACAAATGTTCTCTATGTGCATGTCCCATTTAAGGTTCCTATTGAAGGTTATCCCCAAGTATTTAACATTATTTTTAAAAGGAATTATAACTTCGTTAATAATTATGTTTGAAGGGTTATTAATACAATGTTCTTTAGAAAACCATAACGCTTCTGATTTAAGTGTGAAGATTTTGAAATTATGGTTGGAGAGCCATGTGCTAACCTTTTTAAGAGCATTGTTTATTTTTATAATTAATGTTTCAATATTTGAATCTTTCCCAATCAACACCAGATCATCCGCACAGCTCATCAGTGTTAGGTCGTTTAAATTGATTTTGAAAAGAGCTATTAAATATATATTAAATAATAGAGGACTCAAGGGGGAGCCCTGTGGTAATCCCGAATTTGTATTACTGGGGCCTAGTATGTTGTTGGAATGATCTAATATATAAAGGGATCTGTTAGAAAGAAGGTTAAATATTAAGTTTGATAATTCAGAGGGAATTTCATATTCAATGAGATAATTATATAATTGATATATATTTATAGAGTCGTATGCGCTTTTTAGGTCCAGAAAAACTGCTACAGTGTGAAGATTTTCACTAAAACTTAATTGAACGTATGTTGTTAAATAGGCGATGTTTTCCTGTGTCTCCCGCCCTTTTCTAAATCCTGTTTGAAAATCTGATATTTTTTTAATTTCTACAAACTATTCGAATCTGTTTTTTATGAGATTTTCAAATATTTTGTCTACACATGAACTTAGTGCAATTGGACGATAGTTTTCAGGCATATTAGGATCTTTTGAATTTTTTAAGAGTGGAATTATTATACGTTCTTTCCAAGATTCCGGAATTTTTCCCCCTGTCAAACAATTGTTATATATTTCAAGTAGTGCTATATACGGCCTACTAGGCATGTTTTTCAGCATAGAATACGATATATCGTCAATTCCTGTAGCAGAGATCTTTTTTTCATCTACGGGTACAATATTTAGGTTAGGTAAGGTCTTTAAGGATATTTTCTGCGATTGTCTGGTTATGTATGGCTCCTTTATTCCTATTTCCCGAGAATTTATTAAATATTCGCCAAATTTTTGATATGTTAGAGTTTCTGTTTATAGAAGATGACAACTCCATAAATTTAATTTTTTTTTTTTAAGAAACGTCTCGTTTTTGCTTGCATGTGTTTGGCCATAATGCAATTATATAATGAGATTTACGTTCTTGTATTTTATTACTACATTCATCATCCCACCAAGGGTTTTTTGGTCTCAAATTATTACTATTATTGTTATTTTTAAGAGGGATAGAGTCATGGGCTGCCTTTGATATTATTTCCATAAGATCTTGGTAATTTATGTTACTTATGTTCATTGAATGTATAGTTAACTTATGTTTGTATTTACTCCATTCGGCTTTTTTAAAATTTCTTTTATTATATTCTATTGAAAATATAGGATCTCTATGGTTATGTGTGAATCTGATATTACAAAATGTGGGATAGTGGTCACTTCCACCCGGGTCATCAAGAACCCCCCATTGTGTTTGGGATGCTAGGTCACTGCTAATAAAAGTTAGATCTAATGGGCTCATATTTAAATTGTGGTTCTGAATCCTGGTTGGAGATTCATCATTAAGAAGTATTAGATTTTTGTTATCTAAAACTGAAACTAAGGCCCTCCCACTATTATCTATTTTTTGCTTTCCCATAGAGTATGTTGCGTATTGAGATCGCTAGTTAAGACTATTTTACCTGACAGTTGGTTTATTATATTACTCATATTCAAGATGGCGTCAAGTGAAAAAGCCGATGTTGGACCGGGCTGTGGTTTTTGTAAATCGCGAGCGGTTACGAAAAAAGTTAAGTGTAAAAACTGCGAAAGTTATTTTCATAGTTCATGTGCAATGAAAAAAACAAAAAAGTGCTGCGAAAATGAGGATTTTTACGTCGAAAAAGCAGATGAAAAACCTAAACTAAAGACATCAAGACTGTCAACAAACATCAACATTGAAAGCGATCCGGTAATTCTGCTGAGGAAGCTACTGGAGGAAACAAGAAGTAAAAATCAAGTTTTGGAAGAAAACAATACTCTCCTAAGAGAAAAGATAGAGTCTCTTGAAGAAAAGCTTAAAAATAAACAAGAAAAAAGCAAACAAAGAAGGTCCAAGTCCAAATCTAACCAATCCAGTCGGTATTGCCAAGATGAGATCGAAAAAATTCCCCAGGTAATAGAAAATGTTTTCTCACCGTCGAAAACCAAAACTTCAGAAACTCACTCTCGCCGAAAACATTCGGCTTCGGACAAACAACCGCCCATGCCTAGTCCGAAAACAGAAGATCAAGTACTCTCCTGTTCCGATGTGTTAATGTCAAAAGTCATAAATGTAAGCAACATAACCTCGTCGAACTCGCCCATACCCGTCAACGGAAAAGACGAAAATGTAAACAAAATTGAATCAGTGAAAAATTTTGAAGAAAATAACAATGAGTGGACGAAAGTCGTTAGAAAAAAGAAAAATGATTTCCCAAAAATCCCTAGACCATCCCCAATTAAGGGAAGTAGGGAACAAATAGATATACCGGTAGCTAATAGGATGTCCTGGTATTTTATTACAGGATATGATCCAAAAATCAAGGCAGATCAAATCAAGCAGTATATAAAAGGTCATATGAAGATAGAAACTGAATGTATTAAACTAGTCACATCAAAGGACAGAGTAAAAAGCTCATTCAAGGTTGGAGCTCCCAGTGATGTTAAAGAAGTCATTATGCAGTCTTCAAATTGGCCAAAGGGAGTATCTTTGAACCATTTTTTAAACTTGAGGCGCCGACCTCTAAGGGGAATGGTTTAATGCAACATATGGAACAAGCTAAAACCAGGGAAAATATTTTAAAGGTATTTCATACAAATATACAGTCACTTAGAACTAAAAGTAATGCTCTTGAAGCCTTTCTAGTGGACAAGGATATTCATGTGGTTTGCTTATCAGAACACTGGTTAAGTGATGATGAACTCAGCATGATCCAGTTACAAAATTATACATTGGCAGCATCTTACTCAAGAAAAACCTTACGAGGAGGATGATCGGCAATATCTGTCAAATCAAATGTGATTTCAAAAAAATTGTTAAAACTTGACGATATTTCAATCGAAAAGACTGTAGAAATCTCTGGCATTTTTATGACTAATGTGAATATTTATATTTTATCTATTTACAGATCACCTAATAGTGATTTTGTTGTATTTTTGGCCAAACTCGAGAAGACAATTGAATTGATAGGTATAGATAAACATATTGTTCTTTTGGGGGACTTTAATGTTCATTTTGGTACAAGTAATAAAAATACATTAGCTTTAAGTGATACTCTGGGGAGTTTTGGATTAAGACAGATGGTTTTTGCAGAAACAAGGAATAAAAATTGCATTGATAACATATTTGTAAATTTTGAGATTGACATGGCATCAGTAACCACAATCGACACTAGCCTCTCTGATCACCTTGCGCAACAAATAGATATTCCTGTACCTCAACTCAATCCAAATTGCACTATTAAGAAGATTTTTAGGTCAATCACTGAGGCTGGTAAGATCAACTTTTTTAATATTTTGCAAAATGTATCTTGGGATTTTGTTTCTGACTTCAGTTTGAATGCTGATAAGGTTGCTGAATTATTTAATGAGAAGATACAGGATGCATTTCAGATTTCTTTTCCTGAAAGAACTGTTAATACTTGCCAAAAAAACAAAAATCAAAACTGGTTTAATAAAAATTTGTCGGATATGCGAGATCATTTGAATTTTCTTAGTAATGTTGCCCGCAACTACCCAACACCTGCAAATGTACACATTAAAAAAGAATTTAACAAAGCATATAAGAAATCTATTGAGACTGCCAAGAGAACCTATTATGACACCTTAATCAGACACTCAAGTAATAAATCTAAATGTACTTGGGACATAATCCAATAGAAAATCAAAACCTTCCTCTCATAATATTTCGACAAATATCACAGCAGATGAATTTAATGAATTTTTTGTTAATATAGCTCCTAACCTATTAAGGGATTATCAGACAAATATAAAGTTTACACCTCTTCTAAATTCAGCATTAGAGAGTTTTCATTTAATGAGGTTAGGGACTTATTTAATTCCTTAAAAAATAAAACTAGTAGGGATTGTTTTGGTTTATCTGTCAGAGTTCTAAAATTGGTACGTGAATTGTTGATCGTACCCATCACAAAAATTGTCAACAGATGCATCCGAGAGTCCACATTTCCAGATGTGTGGAAGATGACCCTTGTCATACCCCTTCTTAAAAAAGGTGACATAAACGACAAATCAAATTATCGTCCAATATCTCTGTTACCAGTTTTATCTAAAATACTGGAGAAGTGTATTGCTCGGAGAATCTCCGAATATTTGGAATCACATAATTTATTGACGGTTAGGCAATTTGGATTTAGACGTGGTCTGAGTACAGCCTCAGGTATCATGGATCTAGTTACTTTTATATCTAATGCATTTCACAATTCGGAATATGTTAGCACAATATTTTGTGACTTGAGCAAAGCCTTTGACTGCGTCTCGCATAAATTGCTGATACAAAAACTTTCGTGTTACAACTTTTCCAATGATGCAATTAAATTAATAAAATCTTACCTCACTCATCGATGCCAAATGGTAACCAATGATGGTGTGGTGTCGGCAAGCAAAAACATTGAAATGGGCGTTCCTCAGTGCTCTATTTTAGGACCCCTGCTTTTCTTAATTTATATAAACAACCTGCCCTTTGAAAATCATACCGGGCGATATGTTTTGTTTGCCGACGATACCACTGCCTCGGTTGCTGATGGCTCTTTTGAAGAAGTAATCAGCAAGACATGCGATATGCAGTATGAGGTGGAGCAATGGTTTGGAGCTAACGGACTGATTTTAAATCAGGACAAAACTAGTTTCATGACTTTTTCTCTACGTAATTTAGAAAAATCTCCTTTTCTGATGGTAGACTCTACCAATTTTCTTGGAGTCACTCTGGACTCAGAATTGAGCTGCGGTCCGCATACTGATGCTGTGGCAACGAAGGTTGGTAAGAACATTTTTGCACTTCGAAATCTCTCCTTTAAAGTCTCTAGTAGCATCTTGAGAACTGCTTATTTTGCACTCTGCCATTCTATAATTTCATACGCCGCAATCGTTTGGGGGCATGCTGCGGGGTGGCGACGAGTATTTTTTGTTCAACGTCGCGCTGTGCGGATTCTCGCCGGTCTTGGTTATAGAGATGACTGTAGAAATGCTTTTATTAACCTACACATTCTAACTTTTCCATGTATTTTTGTACTTCAAAACCTTTTGTACATCCACCAACACAAGAGTCACTACGTAACCAACGGAGAGATACATGGCATTGACACTCGGGGAAGGGAAAATTTTTCGATACCACACCGCAGACTCCAAAAGTGTCAGAATGGCCCTGATTTTTTGGCAGTTAAGTTTTTTAATAGGATACCTGCTGAGGTCAGAAGTCTTAATCCACAAAAATTTAAGAGTACAATGTCTAGTTATCTAGTCAGAAATGCCTTTTACAGTTATGATGAATTTATAAACAATCATCAAATAACTTTTTCTTAAGAAATAAAATAACAGACTAGTTTTACAGTATATTTTATTTTTATTTTTAATTTGTAAATTGTCCTCAATGTGTGTATTATTAAAAAAAAAACAATCTGATTTTATGTGATTGTGTTTTATATTACTTAAGTATTATTTAAAAAAAAAAAAAAAAAAACTTATTTTATTCAATTTAATGTTTTATATTTAATGTATCTTAATATTTTATATCATTGTGACGTATGTGAACATTATTTATGTAATAACATGAAGTGAGAAATAAATAAAAAATAAATAAATAAATATAAAAGGTACCGAAATTTGATTTTGTGTGGCATACATATTGATTATGTTTATATCACCGATCTTTATTTTTATGGATTGTATTTGATCATTAAGCTTAAATTTTTTTCAATGCAGGTGGCTACACCTCCGTAACCATCATATCTGTCTTTTCGTAAAATATTATAGAATTTAAGAAAGAAATCATCACTATTTTTAAGCCAAGTTTCGTTCAAACATATTATATCTGGGTTATGTAAATAACATAAATTGATTGAAGTTCTAATCGGTTTGATTTTATACTCCTAATATTTTTGGGATAACCCATTATTTTTTTTTTATTTGTTTATATATTATTTTATTATTATTATTACTTATATATTTTTTTAAATACCAATGTGTATTAATTATTTTATAATTGTTGCCTATTTTTAATTCCAATAAAAAATTATGCTAATTATTATTGTTTAATTGTTTATTAATACTTATTAGTCAAATGTGTGTTTAAAATTAAGAATTGATTTTCAATTTATATTGGAGTTATGACCCCTTGGGTTATCATGGTCCACATTGGTTTTTCCTAGTTTATTTATGGTGTTTATAATATTTATGCTTTGCCTTATGGCCTTCCTGTGAGATAAACTGTGCCGCTTCTTCCCAACGATTGGTGTCCCTTGTTCCCTAATGTTCGAGTTTTCCCTGTTTAGAATATACCCATTATTTGAATTATTTTCTTTTTCTGGTCTAGAATTAGGAAAATATAATTGACTATTATGCTCATTTACGTCATACCCTTGGTTATTTCTGTAAATAATTCTTTTTTTAGAGTTTTCATTCGTAACTTGCACTGAAGTCTTGTGTGTCCATATAATAGACAGGAATAGCACTGGGTAACCGGGGGTATAAAAAGAGAAACAGTGGAGGTAAGACCAATAATTTGTATGTGTCGGGGTAATACTATACTTTCGAATGTAAATAATATTGTTCCTGTAGGAACGTAACTAACTTTATTGTTTTTATCACACTTTTCTTTTCATTCTTTTAATCTCTAGAACCTTATAAGTGGACTCCGACACATTAAGAATCTCCTCATCAGTTAAAGATATATCTATGTATCTAACTATGCCTTTACATGTGGCATAGAAATAAGGAATATATAAATTATAACCCATACTTTTAAGAAACTCATTGTTTTTGAAGTTATTGGCTGCTTGAAAGTTATAAAATTCTACACTTAACCTAATTCTACCTTTGATTTCTATTTTTTTTACATCTCTCAGATGTTGATTGTGTATATCCTTCGCAGTTTTATATACATTATGTTTATTTCTGGCAGAATTTTCTATTTTAGTCTCAACATAAATTACAAACGGACCTATGTCTGTATTTTTATAGTTAAAATTTTTCCTTTGATTAAATTCTTGTTTTTTGCTAGCATTTTTGCTAGTTTTTTGAGATATGCCAATAATTTCATTGATTTCGTCAGCTTCAGAAACATGATTAGGGGGGCCAGGGCTCCCCAAATCGACTTCCATCTGGTTCTTAATAGATAATTCTAAAAAACTTACCAACTATAAAAGGGGGAAGGTTAATACGAACAAAGGATAAGCTAGTAACACCACCAAAAAGAGCACGCGGTTTTTTAACCCTTTTCCGTTTATAAAAATGGCTGTCGAATCGAAAGTCCAAATGTTAAATTAGCTAAGGGATGTTTTGCCTTGAGGGTTGTTGCTCGGGAGCTGAGCATGTCCATGGCAAGGAACGTTGACTTTGCTTTGATTCAGTCCCATTTACGTTATGGAATATGGTTTTGGGGATCTTGCTCTAATCAATTATTTAACATGGTCTTTGTCCTGCAAAAATGTGCAATTAGATATATGTGTAAACTACCCTTCAGGGAGTCATGCAAACCTTACTTTGTAAGTCAGAAAATTTTAACTTTACCCTGCATATTTATATTAGAAACAGTCTGCCTTGTGCATGTTAAGTTCGGGCATGACATTGAGTCAACCCGAGCTTATGCAACTCAAAGCTCTCGACTCACTTCCCTGCCTATTCCCTCTTCAACTCTGACCCAGAAATCTATAATTTTTAACAGCAAAAAAATATTTAATCATCTACCCTCAAATATAAGGGGCATTTCTAATCCAAGACATTTTAAGCGAGAAGTGAGAAGCCTATTGATTTGGAAAGCCCACTATTCAGTTGCTGAATTCTTTGAAGAATCATTAATCAGTAATTCACAATACAATTCACGAGTATAACACACGTTAGATTGAGCCGTCGGTATTTTGTAATTTTTGAAAGTATAAGTGTCTTTAATTTGGTGCATTGTGTGTCGTTTTGAAGAGGAAAAAATCTACTATGCAATGATATATTTTTTGTGATGTGAAGTGATATTTTTGTGACTGAAAATTTCAAATTAAAAAACCAGGATAATTATAATGTTTAAAACTGACTACCCACAAAAAAACTGCACAAGAATTAATTCTTATCAGTGAAGTGATAAGATTCAATAGCAATTTATTTCAGATACATTTTATTTTTTCTGTTTCAAGAAATATTTCATGGAAATTCTTCTTTGAAATCATTGATATTTAAGCAACTGCGATAAATCATTATTTTTTGTGGCTTGTTATTGTTGTTTAGCAGAATAGTGGTTCAATGAACTTTTAAAAATGAACTTTGCAACAAACACAGGACCGGACTAACTAGTATTTATGTTTGCTTGAATAATTTACATGTTTTAGATTACCATAATGTGTTTATTCTAACTATTTTACTATTTCTATTTTTTTTTTCTTTTTTTAATTTTTGCTTGGCATTGTTATGTATTTTTATTGCATCCATTTTTGCATCTACTTGTATGTATATGTATATAATAACTAAATCATGGAGTAGACATTTTTAAAAAATTTTCACTTGTCTGCAATACACTTAGTGGCTGAGGTGTGGTTGCTGAATTGAGTAGGTGGTCATACCCTCTGCTTAGAATTTTTTCATGTGTATGTCTTTCATTTTATTTTTCATCGTTTTGTTGTTGTCACATTGCATTGTCTTTGGTTGATTGACATATATTGTGTTTTTTTGTCCTTTGTACTTTATATACATAATATTAGTTATATTGCTTCTGTTTTTGCACACTTTTTCATATCATTGTAAACTGTACGTACTTTGTTCTTGCTCAGTTACCATGCTTGATAATAAAATTCCTATATTTCCATGTTGTACAAGCAAGCAACTGCAACTGAGAATATACTGTTGCGTTTCATGCCATACAATAGTACATAAATCTTGCTGGGAAAGAAAAAAGAATTGGATCCATATCGATCAGCACAAAATATACTGTTCCCAAACTTGCATTGATAAAGCAAATAGTCAAGAATTTAGCAAAGAAATTATCCAAGAACTAAAGAGGGAAAATAAAGAACTTTTACAACAAAAAGACAAATATTTAGATAATATCAGAAGAAGATCCGCAGCTTTCCAGGATGATGTTTTTGACATGGAGGAATATTTTAAAAAAGAGCTAAGCGAAAAATCTCTTGAACTAGATGCCTTAAAGAAACAAATAAAAGACCAAGCTATTAGACAGCCTAAGCAGATGAAAGTGGTAAGCACACAAACGGCTAACACACTTAATAGAAACCAAGAAGCACAAACCATAGCATCTAGCAGCAAAAACCAGGAATCCCAAACAATAATAGCTAATGAAGTAATTTCCACTGAAGTACACACTGATGTCATAATCATTGAAGATGATTTGGTGGAAGAAGTACTGATGTTTCATTCAATTATGAATATAAATATTGACAGATCTACCCAAACAGAGACCATAGGTAGGATGCCAAAGGATAATATCCCAACACCACACCACCACCCACGGACATCCAAGGGACTAATGCAAAAGAAATTAACTTATGTAAGAAGCCGCAACTGGTAGTGGTGGGTGATATATTTGCTAAAGGCTCTTTACATCTCTTTAAAAAATTCACTAAATCACGCTTCGATATAAACGTGCAATATGTTGCTGAAGGCTCTATTGAAAACATGGCAGATGTATGTGAGACTTATGTGCAGAGGTTAACAATGGATGATTTTTTTATTCTCTTTACAGGACCACAGAATAGCATTCAAGGAAAATCATCAAAACAAGAAACTTTAAACCAGCTAATGTCTTATGGAAAGAAAACTAACCTGATCCTAGTAAGCTCACCATATGCCTAATCTACTAGGAAAATCATGAACAGCCTGATAGCTTCTCAAAATCAAAAACTGTACTGCGCCACACAAAATATTGGAAGCTCACAGTTTGTTGATTCTGCTATGTTTCATGTCGAGTATGGAGATCCAAATTATAAAAGATATTGGGGAAGGAAAACAGAACTCATTACTTATTTATGTGAAAATTATATCTGGAGAGCTTATGAGGAGCATCAATCAAGGATCCAACACAATAATTTCATGAGCAGAATACAAGCACTACAAACTCCTTATACTCCTTATGCCCCAGAACCCCAGCCAATAAACACTGATCACAAAGAATCAGATGCTAATAAACAGATTTTTTTTCGCGGACGATGTTATACAAGTAGAGACTAAAAAAGTAGGCCATCCTGCCAATACACCTGCCAATCCTACCACAGGAAGTATCCCTGTTCTGACTGTAACTGGACCACCGATATCCTTAAAACCCCCATCCACAGGAAATATATTAAGGGTGAGTGCCCCTCTGAGTATACTACATTACAATATTCAATGTCTAAGAAATAAAATTAACTTAATGGATTCTTTTTTAATTGGAAATAAATACAATTTTCTCTGTTTTAATGAACACTGGTTGGGCCAGCATGAGCTTGCCATCTTTGCAAGCAATAATATAATTGTAACTCCATTACCGTTTGATTTGGTGGGTATGTCAGGGGAAATTGATTTCGAAGTCGCGGGAATTCTACACAAAAATGTACAAATTCTAAGCACTTACCGCTCGCCTAATGGAAGTTTGAGTATATATTTAAATAGACTGACCCATCTTCTAGAGGTATTAGATTTGAATAAGACCACAATAATAACTGGTGATTTTAATGTACATTTTGACAAAAATACTTTAGAGGCACGTCTTCTATGCAATCTATTCAAATCATATGGCTTGAAAAAATCAACCAGTTTGGCTACTAGAAGCCAGGCATGCTTAGATAACATTTTCGTTAAAATCAGTGAGGGTCTATATGATATAAAAGTGGTTGATCCAGGTTTGTCTGACCACTTAGCATTGTCTTTTTCTTATGGGGGTATGGACGCGATTGTAGTTAGCAGGGCTAGAGTGGTGTATAGACCAATAACTGAAATGGGCCTCTTTCATCTTTATCGCATTCTGGAAAGTGTTGACTGGTCTCATCTATACTCTGGAAACATTTCTGCTGCTAAAAAATGTAAATGGTTTATTGATATTATAGTAAATGCATGTGAGGCTAGTTTTCCAGAAAAAACTAAGAATGCTAGCAATAATTCTGGCAGTTTTTGCCAAATACACTGGTTCAATGATGAGTTGAGACAGGATAGGGAAACATTGCATTTCTTAACTCGTTTGAACAGGACAGATCCTACTATTGTTCCTAACGCGTTGTTAAGATCTTTCAGACTGGACTACCGGAAAAAAATTGAATATAGCAAAAAGTGTGCAAATGACAAATATATTACAGAGTCTAGCAACAAAAGCAAGGCATTGTGGGATATCATAAAAAATAACAATCCTTCCACTAAAATACCCCAATCAACAAACTAAATGCTACTGATTTTAATAATTTCTCCTAACATTATAAGAGATATTCCTATGATGGCAAAAGACCCAATGGATTATGTAACTCCGAACACTACCACCGTTGAGAATGACTTTAAATTTGTTCATGTGTCAATTAATGAAGTAAGGGATATTCTCACAGGGCTTAAGAATAGTCCTAGCAAAGATTATTTGAACTTAAATGTAAGAATTTTAAAGACGATGAAGGAAATAATAATACACCCATTAACTAAAATAATAAACTTTTGTATTAGTGAGTGCGTTTTTCCTGAATGTCTTAAGATTGCTCTTGTTGTGCCTGTCTTCAAAAAAGGATGTTGTGACGAAATTTCGAATTACGGACCAATATCAATTGTGCCAATATTTGGAAAGGTTTTAGAAAAAATACTTAAACAACAGATATGTACATATTTAGAAAGATACCATTTACTAAATCCCTGGCAGTTCGGTTTTAGAAATAACATGTCTACTACTTCAGCGATTGGTCAGCTTATAGACTTTGTTCAGGAGAGCTTTGAGGGCAGAAGATATGCTCAGGCTTCCTTTTTTGACTTGACCAAGGCCTTCGATTGTGTCTCTCATGACTTGCTCAATCAGAAGCTTTCTTTGTATAGGTTTGACATCAGTAGCTCCAATTTGCTTGAGTCATACTTGTCCAATCGCTGTCAGTATGTGTCATACAATGGTGGGTCTTCGGGCAGACAGTCTATCAGCCATGGCGTTCCACAGGGATCTGTGTTAGGGCCAGTACTATTCTTGTTCTATATTAATGACATTGGAGCCAGTATCCCGGATGGGGCTGGAGAAATATTATTGTTTGCCGATGATACTACAACAATTAATACCAACGAAAATCTTGAAGATCTGGAGCAAATAGTGGTGACGACACACAGTGATGTGCAGACTTGGTTTATTTCTAATAAGCTGGGTATTAATACCGCGAAAACAAAAACATTACACTTCTCGTTAAGAGCAGGTCCTATGAGCACAGATCCCGTTAAGTTTCTGGGTGTGTACCTCGACACGAAACTGACATGGGAAGAACATACAAGTCAGGTTGCGAGGAAGTTAAGCAGAAATCTGTACATGTTACGTAATCTTAAAGGTATCGTATCAGACAACGTCCTTATGTGTGCGTATTATGGTCACATTAATTCCCATTTATGTTATGCTGTGCTGTGTTGGGGACACTCCCCCCATGCAAATGCGTTGTTTGCTGTACAGAGGTGCTGTGTGCGGGTGATTACAGGTTTGAGATTTGATGAATGTTGTAAAAATAGTTTTGTCACATTATGCATTCTCACTCTACCATGTATATATATTTTAAATTGTCTTGTATATGTTAAGGAAAATCTACATACCTACTCTCCCAATCGCGACTATCATGAGTACAACACTAGGGCAAGAAACTGTATTGCTATAAATTATAGTAGAACTGCAAGAGCCAGGGACGGAAGGAATTACCATTGCATAAAATTCTATAACGTTCTCCCAGAGAGAATCAAAAATTTTAATGTCAAAAAATTTAAATTCCAAATAAAGCAATACCTTATTAAAAAAGCTTTTTACACTTGGGATGAGTATCTTCATAGTAATTTCAACGACCTTGTTAACTTAGATTAACTCAGAGAGGCATATCCTTGTTGCTGTTACATTTTAGTTTAGTTAGTATTATTTTTCTTTTTTAATTATTTGCTTTATTTTAATCTTATTATTTATAGTTTGTTATTTGTCTTTTTTGCTCTGTTTACATTTTATATTTTGACTTAAGTATGTTCAATTACCAATAAATATTGTATTGTATTGTATTGTATCATTTAACTGAATATGTAAATACTTTTTTTAGGATTGTAATGGTCATTTTTGTATTTTATGATTTATATTTAAATCTGTTTTGTGTTTTTGTGTTCACTCTGTGCTATGTTTTTTGTACATCTAAGTACTATATGTTGAAGTTTTAATTTTATACTTTTTAAACTGAATATAATATGCATTATAACAATTTATATATTTTTATATGATCATATTTTATTTTAATAAACAACTTTGTATTTGTTTTTGCTCGTTTACACAGTTAAATTGACTTGCTACTAGAGTATATATTGTCAAAAATGACAGGACTTGTTTTTGTTGTGGCTTCGTTTAAGTTTGCTTGCTTTGTATATGAAATTTTCATAAATTACAATAAAGCTGTTTTTGACTTTGACTTTGACTAAGGGCGGTTCGAAGGGCAGTAAACTCTTTTCATCCCTTCAAATTGCCTGGGGAGGATGGAGTTTTTCCAGCTCTGATACAAAACGGGTTGGATGCACTCCTTCCTTTCATGACAAGACCATTTAGAGCAAGTCTGGCACGGAAGTATATACCGGCCAGATGATCTACAACTAAAGTAATATATATACCTAAAGTGGGTTAAAAAGATCGTCTACCAAGTTCGCTTAGACCAATAAGTCTAAACTCCTTTCTGTTGAAAAGTCTATAGAGAATATTCGATAAGCACATCAGGGACGTAGCTCTTAGGCGACATCAGCTGAGTAAGCATCAGTATGCTTACCAAACGGGCAAATCAACAGAACTGGCTCTCAAAAATCCTTTGAAGAGCATCAACAACTCTCTGGGAAACAAGAAGACTGCAGTTGATGCATTCTTAGATATTGAGGGAGCATTTAACAATGTCCTTTCTGGAACATTTTATGATCCAATTACTGAAAGAGGGGTCGAACTCCTTATATGTGGCTGGATACAGGCAATGCTTGAAAACAGAAAAATCACAACATCTCTACAGGATGAGACAGTGAACGTTAGAGCTGCTAGAGGATGTCCACAGAGAGGAGTGTTATCTCCCTTACTGTGGTTACTACTAGTGGGCAATCTGCTGGCTGTGGTTCGGCTGTGGGAGGTTGATCTGAAGGCATATGTCGATGATCTAGTCATCATAGTAAAAGGAAAGGAATCCATCCCATCCCATCAGGAATTACTGAACACCACACTAAGATGGTGTGAGAGCGAAGAGATGTCTATCAACCCTAATAAAACGGTTTTAGTTCCCTTCACAAAGAGAAGGAATCTGGAGAGACTTGAGAGAGGTCAGCTGAAGTGGAATATTTGGGAATTATCCTGGATAAAAAGCTGAACTGGAATGCTCATCTGAATCAAATAATTCAGCTAGCTAAACTATTCCTGTGGATCTGCCTTAAAATCTGTGAGAGGTCATGGAGTATAAGACCAAAACAGCTATATTAGCTGTACCTAACGGTCATAGAACCAATGATAGCCTATGGTTCTATAGCCTAGTGGAGCAAGTGACAACAAAGTGTTGCCCAAGCCAAACTGAGTGGACTGTAGAGACAGACAGCGATTCGCTCCACTCCGACAGCGGCAATGGAACTTCTTTTGAAACTTCCACCACTCCCCCTATTTGTGGAAGGGCAAGCAATGAGGACAACATACAGACTCCATCATGTCCCCAACAGCATGGTGGATAGCATGAGTCACATGGAATCATCCAACATGCTGAGAGTTGTGAAAAACCATTACATTTTGGGAATGCCATCGGACCTGCTATGAAAAACTGTTAGTGCGCGGCAACCCTACTCTGTGATCTTCTCAGGGAGAGAGGAGTGGGTTGTATGGAATGGCAAGAATTGCCCCATAAGATTATCCCATACAAAATACGTGAGTAGAAAATTGTGTAATACGCACTAATCAATCCCATGTCCTCAATACATCCTCTTAGCCTTCTTAGCAAAAAAAGACTTGATGACAGTTTACGACAAGTAAAATCTATATGATCCTCCCAGGTAAGATTACTGTCAGTATTAATCCCTAGTACACACACACACACACACACACACACACTGCCTAGAATTATCCCTTGGGTTACTTGATACCACAATCTTTTGAGTTTTAGCTTCATTCATAGTTTATTCATGTCAAACCAATTTTTGGCATTTTGTTGAAGTACACTCATTTCATTATTTAAAGTAAGCTGTAAGTCTGCTACTGAACAGACACAATGAAACTGGTGTCATCTGCGTAAAGAATGCAACATTCGGGAAGAAGATGATAACAGAAGTCATTAATGAAATGAAATGAAATGTTTATTAACGGTTTCCCATTTATAACAACACATATCAACAATAATAGAATTTGACAATAAAAACATAAACATCCACATATCAACAATCAATAAACATATTTTAATTTTTTTTTTTGCTATAGAAAAACTATTAATAATTAACTAACTAATAATTTAGTATGTCCAACCTCCTTATAATATTTTTAAAGGAATTAATTGAAACATTGAACAAATCAATTTCTTTGCAGTTTATGTTAGCAAGTCTGCAACATCTTGTTAATGCACTATGCATACCATAGTTGTTTTATCCCTTGTAGATCTTTGTGGGACATGAAATTGAATTTTCTCTAATAATTCGGGGCTCTTTATATGGTTGTTAATAATCTTGTATATAGTACACCGATCCAACATATCACGCCTGTGTTTTAACGTTTTTAAATTTAGCAGATTTTGTAGGTCAAGATAATTGATCTGCTCAAACGGGATATGAAGCTTGAATGCAATGATTCTTAAGAATCATCTTTGTACCCTCTCTAGTGCATCAATATAGATATTATAATCAGGTGACCATACTGGACTGACATATTCCAATGTTGACCTAACAAATGCGCAATATAGTGTCTTAAAACAATTTATATCACTAAAGTCTCTTAATGTGCGGGATACAAATACTAGAAAGAAAGAAAGAAAGAAAGAAAGAAATCCTTTTATTTCTACAGACATAACAAATACAAAGAGAGAAAAAAAAATACATCTGAGAAATACGTCATTAAAAATGGTAGTCTGTTGTATAAAATTGTCAAGCTATGGTATCAACAAATATATAAACAAAGACATACATAAAAAAAGAAAACAGACAATATTTAGCTTAAACAAAACATTAAAACACTTAATGAATATGAATATGCAGTTGCTACAATGAGATCAAGTCTACAATATAGTAACAACTCAACACACTAATTTCCAAAGTTCAAGAACTCTGGGATAGAATAAGGTTCTACCAAACACAGATGCTCTTTTAAGTTATAGAGAAATTTTCTTTTATCATCAACGATAGATTTAATGTTGCATGGTAGACTATTAAATAGTTTAATACTACTATACAATGTACCCTTTTCATACAAAGTTGTTCGATGTTTAGGGTAGTTATAATTTAGAGATCTAGTGCTGTAGCTGTGGTTCTTAACCAGCTCATTGAAAGTACCAGGATTGCTAGAGAGAAATTTCATACACTCATATATATATACACCACATATAGTCAAAATTTTGTTTTCTCGGAATACACCACGGCATGAGTCCTTAAAGCCCATCTTGAACCAAATTCTCATTATTCTCTTTTGACATCTAAATATTATATCCATATCTGACGTTCCTCCCCATATCACAATGCCAAACTTAGCCAAAGAGTGGAAATTAGCAAAGTAAACCGTCCTAAGGACATCTGAGTTAACACTTTTTGATAGAATTCTAAAAGCATATGTAACAGAAAAAAGTCTCCCTGAAAGGTATACGACATGGTGACTCCAGCTCAGTTTATGATTTATGACAACTCCCAGAAATTTAGTAGAGAATCCCAATTGAACTATCTCATTCTCCAGCATCATCTGGTTGGGAAGCTCCCTAACACCGCCACTAAAAACCATATATTCTGTCTTATTATTGTTAAGAATCAACTTATTTTCATTAAAGTAGCTTTTGGCGCGATTTACTATATTTTTACTTTTTTCTTGAACTGCTTCAAAAGACTTGCCTGTAACCAGAATATCTGTGTCATCAGCAAAGCACAAAATTGTTTCAGTGTTTTCATTGAGAGCAATATGGTTAAGATCATTAACAAATATTATGAATAATAGCAGTCCGAGGACACTACCCTGTGGCACACCAACAGTCAAGCTCATTGGCTCTGATCTTACTGATCCAGGAGAACCGCTTAGCTCCACGGATTGCTGCCTATTTGACAGATACGTAGCAAACCATTCCAGTGATTCCCCCCATATCCCATATCTGTACAGCTTGTCTAACAGTATGCTGTGATCAATGCAATCAAAAGCACGAGAGAGGTCCAAAAAAATTCCACAAGTCAGGTCACCAGTCTCCACTCTGTTGAGAACAAAATCTGTAAACTGAAAGAGAGCAGTTTCTATTGAGTGATTTTGCAAATAAGCATGCTGGTGACATGAAAATAAATTACAGCTGACAAAAAAGTTACGAAGGCGTATATTCATTGCATATTCAAATAATTTTGAAAAGCATGTAAGCAAACTTATTGGTCTGTAGTTGTTAAAATCTTTTTTGTCCCCTTTCTTGTAAATAGGTTTTACAATTGCATGCTTTAAGCCATCAGGAAATATACCACTTGAAAATGACAAATTTATTAAAAAACTCAGAGGCTTGCAGATATAAAAAGGTTATGTTGACGTTGTTTATAAAGGTAGTGAAAATTCGCAAGTCCTGAGAAATCGTGATTCATCGCAAAAACTTACTTACTTTTTACAAAAGAAACGAAGTATTGTCAGCAACTGGATCTAGTTTCACATCTGGAGATACATATTTTTGCGAAATAGTGATTTTCAAACATAGAAAATTAAATTTAAACATAACGACTTTGTGTTAAAAGTGTAAACAATCTATAGTGCGTCTCGCTTTAAGAACTCAATAGTTTTGGTGATATTTCCATAATATATAGTCTGTTTCACTTGTGATACCATCAATTTGTACCATGTCATGTTCAAAGTGCCAAGCTACGTTAAATGAAAAGGAGGTGAAATACAAAATTAAATGTGATTTTTGCAAAGAAATCTACTGCCTGAATTGTTCCAAGTTCTCTACTTCAGAAGCCCAAGTGACCCAGATGAAGACAAGAGTTATGCTGTTTGCTTGTAACTCATGTTCTGATTCCGTGAAAAAACAAGTCAAAACTGACGAGCTTGCCCAAAATATCGCCTCTGTTAGAACTCAGATGGAAAATGCTTTTGACTCCCTACCAGACATAATCGCTAAACTTATATCACAAGAAATGGTTGTTGTGAGATCCACACTGTGTGAGGGCTTAAATAATCTTAAAGATTGTGAGTCTGGCATTTCAACAAGCCTAGACCTTTTAAACTCTGAGATAAAAGTAGTATCGGGCCATATAAAGCTTGGTGTCAATAATGTCAATATAGTGGATAAATCTAACAACGTGGTTACAAATGATGGACAAAAAGGCACTATATGTGTACCCAGCTGTTCCTGTGACACGAAATTGAGAAAGCTTCAGCGAAACAATGAAGAACTACAGATGAAATTTCTCAAGCTAGAAAAAGAACTTCAGCTCCTCAAAGATCTTGTGGCATCTAAACCTGCCGATTCCAACCCATCGCCCCTACCACCAATGCAACTCACTCAAAAATTGGATCAGAGACCTCAACAATCTTCTTTAAATGACGGTCAATCCCTGAAGGCTGTCCGAATTCAAAGCCACTCACGCCCAAATAATATTACCAACAATCAAAAAGCAACAACGTCAGCCGGTTCTGTCGAACGGTCTAAGCAACCACTGATTATTGGTACAGGCACAGAAAATGGACCACTTATAGCTGGTGAAAGACGGCAGTGGCTATATCTTGGCCGGTGCGACCCAACAACTACAGAAACACACATAATCGAATATATGGAAAATCAACTCTGCATATCCGACGTAAAATGTTTTGTTCTGGATAAAAACGACGACGTAACATCTTTTAAAATAGGAGTTAAAGAGTCGCTTTTGAAAGGCTTGCTCGATCCAAATCTTTGGCCTGCCGGTACTGCCGTTAAGGAGTTTCGTCCCCGGCGCCCTCTCAGAACGTCTACCTCAGCGAATTTTCAACGTCGAACAATAGCAGACAATCCCCATTAGAATCTCATACCATCTTCTACCAAAACGTCCGCGGCCTTAATACAAAGCTTAAAGACCTTTTTTGTGAGGCTCTGTGCGAAACCTACTCCATAATTGCACTTACAGAAACCTGGTTGGATTCCTCCGTGAATGATGCTGAATTTCTGGACTCGCAGAACAGGACCAACAGAAACACAAATAACAGTACAAAATGTCGTGGAGGTGGTGTTCTAATCGCAGTTGACAAAAAGTTAAAATCTCGTCGCTTAGACATTATCAATCCTAATATTGAAGAGATATGGGTATCAGTGAAAATAGGCAACTCACCTTTCTGTATTGGCTGTGTTTACATTCCGCCATCAATAGACATATCCTATTTAGAAACTCATTTAAGATCTGTAACTAATGCCTGTGAAAAATTCGTTAAAGTGCTAGTTTTAGGAGATTATAATCTGTCTCATATCACATGGTCTCCAACGAGTGAAAACTATCTTGCATTATTACCAGGTAACATTAAATCTCCAAAAGAAATTTTGCTGTGTGACAGTGCTGCTTTTCTTGGGCTGTCACAATATAACAATATTCTAAATGAATACAATACTATTCTGGACCTTTGCTTCTCCACTTCTGAAATTAACTCAATGGTAAAATGTAATGGTCTAGTAAAGTGTGACCTATACCACCCAGCTTTTACACTATCTGTAATGTCTAAAAGATCCTACATAGAGTATGCCAATGACTACTTCTATGACTTTAAGAATGCGGATTTTACGCTCATCAATAATTATTTTTTGTTATTTGATTGGCCAACAATCATGGATGACGATCTGGAAAAAACTATAAATAACTTCTATGCTGTAGTCTTTAACTGTTTTGATATGTTTGTACCTTTGAAGCAATATCGTTCAAATAACAGATTTCCTGTCTGGTTTTCAAAGGAACTCAAATTTTTAATATTTCAAAAAAAAGCTGCTCACAAAAAATACAAGCAATCAAACAAACCTGAAGATTACAACACTTTCTCTTTGCTGCGTAGTCAATGCAAGACTCTTACTAGGGAATCCCATGATCTTTATATAACAAACGCTGAAAGTTCAATTAACGCAAATCCTAAATTCTTCTGGAATTTTGTTCGTTCACAAGTAAATCACGGATCCATTCCCGCAGAAATGTCCCTTGGTACAGTTAAAGCTGAAAATGCTGTCGACATAGCAAATCTCTTTGCCCAATTTTTTTCATCCGTTTACAATCCTAAAAATCCTTCTAACATAAAAAATACCCCCCCAAAGAAATTTGAAGTAATTTCTGAAATTATCATATCTCCCATAAACATAGAGAAATCGTTGTCAGAGCTTGACATAAACAAAGCCGGGGGTCCGGATGGACTTCCTAATATAGTCTTAAAACAATGTTCACACTCTCTTTACCTTCCTCTGTACCACATATTTTCCAAGTCTCTCAGCTCCGGAGTATTTCCAGAAGTTTGGAAGTTGTCATATGTGTGTCCCATTTTCAAGTCAGGTGACAAAAGCAAGGTCGAAAACTATAGACCAATAAGTATTATTTCTGCGATACCGAAGGTATTCGAGCATTGTATTGAAAATGTCCTTTCAAACGTTTTTCAACAAATAATAGTGAACCAACAACATGGTTTTACCTCAGGCAGATCGGTAGATACTAATTTATTTCTGTTTATCAACTTCGTTACCACTTCCTTTGAAAAAGGTATGGAGACACATACAATATATACCGATTTCAGTAAAGCCTTTGATAGGGTCAATCATGCCATACTACTCTCCAAATTATCTGGTTATGGAATCTCTGGTCACTTGCTCTCATGGATGGAATCCTATTTATCTGGCCGAAAGCAACAGGTAAGGGTAGATAGACACCTTTCTGAAATTTTCAATGCAACATCTGGTGTACCTCAAGGATCCCATTTAGGGCCCCTCCTGTTTAGCTTATTTATCAACGACCTTAGTAGTCTGCTTTCTTCCAATGTATTATTATTTGCTGATGATATGAAGTTGTTCTGCCACATATTTTCTCCTCAAGACACTATTCCTTTACAGAATGACCTCAACAGAATATTCACCTGGTGCCAACATAACGACATGTCGTTAAATATCAACAAGTGTTGTTTTATGAGATTTCATAGAACAAAGAATGTTGTTCCTACCCAATACACTATTAATGATGTAGTTTTGACTGAGGTGATCAAGGTTAAGGATCTGGGTGTTCACTTAGATTCAAAGCTTATGTTTACTGAGCACTTTGAAAATATAATAGGTAGGGCCAATAGGATGTTGGGTTTTATAAAAAGGAATAGCAGGGATTTTAAAAATATTATTGCCATAAAAACTTTGTACACTTCGCTTGTTCGGTCCATCTTGGAGTTTTCCAATATTGTTTGGTCGCCATATTATCAGATCCACAAAAACCGTATAGAAAATGTTCAACATAAATTCATCAAATATGCAAGATATAAACTCTCCTGTAATAATATTGATCTTAATGACGCCCAAACCATGTCCTTCCTTAATTTACCAAATCTTTCCAATAGAAGGGAGTATTACGATGTCTGTTTTGTTTTTAATGTATTTAACAACTTCATCAAGAGTCCAGAGTGTACTGAGCATTTTAAAATTAATCTCCCTAATTACCATACACGTCGTCAGACCCTTCTAAATATACCCAATTTTCTAACCTGGTATTCATTGTATAGCCCGGTAAACAGAATGTCGGCAAATGTAAACAAATACTATGATAATTTAGATTTTTTTAGTTTAACCCAAAGCAGGTTTAAGGCTTTAGCCAAACGGACCATCTTAGAATAGTTAGTATAGCTTTAGTATATATTTACATGTAAATGTTGTATACGTAAATAAATAAATAAATCTAATAAATCATATAATTCGCACAATGTTTTAACACTGAGCTTGGTATCTCATCCTCTCCAGTGCTCTTTTTGTTCTGTAGTTTAGATATTAAGGTCAGTATATCCTCTGGTGTTGTTGGGATTATAAAAAATGATCTCCTATTAAAAGGTATGGAGGACGTAAAACCCCCATCTACACCCATTTCACTGTGTTGTGATAACAGCGATTTCGCAATATTTACAAGGAAAGTATTCAAGTTATTCAATTTATTATAACAATCTTCTAGATTTTCCGTCATGCAGAAATCTGAGCCCTTCCCAGAACCTGTTACCTCACTGATGACCTGCCACATAGCCCTTGATTTATTCAATGACTTCTCAATTTTATTCTCATAGTATGTTCTTTTAGCGTTCTGCAGAGCCTGGTTATATAATATATTAAAATAATTGAATGACTTGAAATTTGGATCCTTTAGAGCCATTGTTTGATATAGAGTCAATTGATTTTTTAATTCAGCAATATCAGGTTTATTATATAAAAATTTTTCTTTTCAACTATGTTTAACTATAATTCTGGGGAAACACGTATCAAAATAAAACCGAAAGATACTATAAAAAGAATCATAGGCCTCATTGATGTTTGAAGCAACAAAAACGTCTTCCCAGCTTTCCTGACTTATCCTTGCATAAAACTGTAACATGTTGTCCTGGCCAATATCTCTTTTAATAATTTTGGGCATATTTATAGTTACGCTTAAGTTACAAGCCAATATTTGACCACAATGATCTGATAAATTTGTTTCGACTACACGACTCTGCCAATGACCATTAAAAATTGTAATAATATTGTCTAAGCAAGACTGGGTATTTTCAGTTATTCTAGTAAAATCTTTTATTGTAGCAACTGCATTATAGCTAAAAAGTAAATTACAGAGCTCTGAGCTGCTGAACTTCTTAGAAGATCAATGTTAATATCACCGGCAATAAAATATATGTTATTTGCAATATGCAAGACATTCAAAAGCAAAGCCATTTTTCCTAAGAAGCTCTTAATATCACCAGTAGGAGGACGATAAATGGCTACTACCTGACATTTAAGATTATCTAGTATACACTCCACACCCGCACATTCAAAAACACAATCTTCAGCCAAATCTTCAACCTCCTTAATTGATGTTGTTTTTATTCCATTCAGAACATACACAGCAGATCCTCCATGGCTTGTCTGGCTACGACAGAAAGGGCTTGCACATTTGTAGCCTCTTAAGTTTAATACCTTTATCTCTTGTTCGCTCTGCCAATGCTCGGTCACACATACAAAGGGACACTGGTGCTCCTCAACGCTTGCTTCCAATGCATTTAAACAGTTCCTTAGGGATCTGACATTCTGATGGAAAACAATATTGGTCATTTTGCTTTTAGATGAATTTAGCTTCGTGGCCATGCACGAGGCCTCCTCTGATGAAAATTCTTATTTCTCGGGAATATGAAGGGTTTAACAGTAACATTCTCTGGCCATAAGTTAGCGTTTAAAATAGATTCTTCCATTGCAGGTGGTACTGTGATTTTATATGAAATTCTGGTAGGGGATCCCAATTGTTGAGCTGGGCGAATTTGCTCACATGTAATTACAGATATATTATTCTCGTGCAGGTACTCTTTCAGTTTTTCAGCCGAAGACTCGGTGCTCAGATTGCCCACAAAGAAGACCTTGCAGTTTTCGCAGCTGAGATTCTGGAGACATCCTTCTTGTTACCCTTAATTATTCTACCAGAATTGTTAGATGTTGATTTGAAGAGCTGTGACCCAGAAGGTTCTTCGCTTGCTAGATTTATATATTTGCTCAAAGTGCTTTGTGTTGATGTTTCCAGTACTGCATGTGCTACATTTTGTGATGTTACTTTCCTGTTACGTTTTAAATGATCTGTTAACAATATTGTTTATATGGTAATAATCTAAGTTCACTGTCAAAGATGACCCCAAGATCCCTAATTTTATCAACCTTTTCCAGATATTCGTTATTAATAGCATAATTAAATTCTATGTTACTTTTTTTCTTGGCTACTGACAATACTTTGCACTTACTGACATTCAATTCCATTCCATTTGTTTTACACCAGAAAATAAGGGAATTCCATTTCATTCGGGCTATCAATCATTCTAAAAAGCTTTAAATCATCAGCGAAAAGCAAACCACCACTATACTGTATGGACTCCACAATATCTTCAAGAAAGAGATTAAACAAAATTGGTGCGTGTGCTGTGGGACACCCGATTTTCTTTCTGTAGAAATAAAGTTTTTTATTCTAACAGTATGTATTGTGTGAAAAGGATGGGTCCTATAATTGAGCCTTGAGGAATCCGATATTTGACCTCCCTGAAACTAGACAGCTGATCCGCTGACTGACACATTGTCCTATTCAGTAAATATGACCTAAAGAAATTAAGTGATGGTCCTCGAAAGCCATAGAAACATTCCATCTTGTGCAGAAGCCTCTCATGGTCAACACAGTCAAAGGCTTTGCTGCACACAGGATTATTCCTGTACTTGTGCCCTCCTCAAAGCCCCCAACTATGCTGTCCACTAAACTGCCTGCACAGTAGAGTACCCTGCTCTAAATCCAAATTGGGAGCCATTAATGATATTATTTTTTTCTAAATAGTTTATTAACATTGACTTGACAAGATTTCAGAAATTTTTCCAAAAATTGGCAAGATATAAACCGGTCGGTAGTTTGATGGGTCAGCACGCTCACCTTTTCTAAAAATAGAAACCTCTCTAGCAACCTTGAAGCAGTCAGGAAAAATACATTGCTCAATGCATTTATTATAGAGTGCAGTTAGGGGTAGAATTAACAAGTGTTGAGTCTCCCTAATAATTTTACTATTTAGTCCATATATGTCAGCAGCAGTAGAGGGCTTGCACACACAGGTAACCGGACATCAATATCATGGTATATGTTAGGGAGACTTTTGATTAATTCACCAACCACTGAGACCAAATAATCATTCATAGTATCAGGATCTATAGCGCAGTTATTATTGTTTGTACTTTTATTAGATTCAAAGTTAATCAGTTTCCAGCAATCCCTCATTTTGTTACTTGAATTATTAATAAAAATTACTATATGCTTCTTTTTTGGTTTCTACTATTTTGCTTTTGTTTTTTAAAATGTTTATAAGCACGAAAAGAAGCTTCATCTTTCAGATACTCTGCTATTGCATTCAAAGTATCCCTCATATCTCTAAGTCCTTGATTAAACCCGGATGCTGGTGCTTTACGTGACTCAATAAAAAACTTTTTAGTTGGTAAATTTTCATTAACCAAGAATTTGAAACTGTTTATAAGAAATTGAGACATCTGTGGAACTGAACCATTGTAAAATTCTGTCCAGTCAAAATATAGCAAACACTCACAGATTCTATCAATGCCACGTTTAGTAATAATTTTCCTGTAATCAAATTTGCCCTTGTCACTGCAAGAAATGAAAAGATTGCCACTTACACCTCGGTGGTCAGACAAACATGGGTCTAGTACAGAGATAATTAGGTTTTCATCATTTAGGTTTGTCAAAACATTATCAATGCATGTCTGTGTTGTACGTGTGACACGGGTAAATGAATTTATTTTTGGCTCAATATTAAAGGATGAAAGAAGACACAGCAGGTCCTGAAGAGATGAAGAAGGATGGAAGAAATTAAAATTGAAGTCACCTAAGAAAGTAATATTTTCATAAATATGAGAAATTTCATTTAGTGATAATTCAAGTTGTTGTAAAAGGATTTCAAAATCACCATTACTTGATCTATATATTGTAATGATAATTGTTTTTTTAGAAATTTCTAGACCACAAAACTCTGCTGTTAATTCACAGCAACATTTTTCAAGGTTAATGGGCTTACATACCTCCAAAAATTCCTCCCTGGCATAAATGGCCACACCTCCATGTCTAAAATTACACCTACAAAACTCTGAAACAATAACATAACCAGGAATTTTAATCAACCCAATTTGTTCCACTGTAAGCCAATGTTCAGCTAGACAAAGTTCTGATCAAGGAACAAAGACAACTCTTCTACTTTATTTGATAAACACTGAATATTCAAGTAAAAAATACTAATTTTTTAAAAGCTGGCTTATTTTTTATTTCTGTTCTTAGTAAAATCGTCTCTTATCTGTTCTCTGATAAAAATTTCGGTCTTCACGTCCAAATTTGCGGGCTTCAAAGCCAGGGTTGTGCTTGGGCCATGGAGTACGCCTTATATCTGTTGTTGTTCGAACGCCACTTTTTGAGATACACATCCTTCGGCCAAGTGTCTGGCTTCATTACTATTCATTGCGTATCATAATCTTGAATGAGTTTGAGCTTCCGTTAGTCCTCAATTTGTTAACAACTGGTTTGGGATTCACATTTGGGAACCATCATATTTATGTAAGTCTCTACATTTTCTTCCCGTGACTTTGATGTTTAAGTTAGAAAGGTGAAGGGAGGCCACAGGCATGGCCACGGTTAATGTTACTACTACAAACATAATGTTAACAATTTCATAATTATTTACAACAGTGTTGCTGGGAGAGTTTCTAGGTAGGGCTGCTAGTATTTCAGCTAATGCTGGTCCCGATCCTGTGACTTCATATGGTTTCCTGACTGAGGATACATTAGTGTTGGCAGAGCTAGTTCCCATCTGGATTATTGCATCAACTTTCAGCTTATGTTGAGCTTCAGCCACTGCAAATGCTACATGTTGGCCAGAGATATTCTGATTAGTTAATTGTGTGTCCTCAGTTGATGGAGCAACCTATTTGTTTTTTCTACATGGGGACTTTCTTGAATTGATATCTACCTCTGGAGCAGCTGCTTGAGCTGACTTTATCAGCTTAATCAGGGAAGTTAGATTATACACAAACATAATACGTACAAATATGATATGTACCTATGTCTTTCTTATCTTTTTCAAAAAATATTTGAATCTTGTACAGTGAGGCGTAAATATCTTGAGTTATGTGACCATTAATTGCATTTCTTCAACTGATCTCTCTCTCTCTCTCATCTACAACTATTGGGGCCCTAGACCCACTTGAGGTTACAAGGAAAAGCATTGCAGCTAGTGCCAGATTAATTATATTTGCCCAAAAGCGGGAAAGTGATGACCAAAAAAAAGTCCTCTCTTCCATATAGCAGAAACTTATCCTCTTAGAATATAATAGTATATAAAAATTACCTACTCTACTGATAAAATGAAAGAAAGAAAAATACAAAAACAAAATAAACATATCGGACTTAACAAGTAATAAAACTAATAAAGGTTTAACATTGGGAAATTATGCATTTTTGTTAAATGTTCTATTGATGATGTATTTTATTTTATTTTAGCTTTTAGATTTTATTCACTACATTCTGTGTAATTTTTTCTAATCAAGTGTATAAAATTCAGCTTATCCATCTCTGACCAAAAACCTAAAGAATTAAGATCAGTGGTTGTGCAAAATAACCAAAGATTTAGATTTTTCCATTTTCTAAGTCAATTTTAATAATACTTTCTTAGTTATACATAATATATATAAAACTTACATGGAATTTCAGCACTTCCATTCTGTATTCCATTCTCCTCAACTTCCATTGGAACCAACTTATTTGCTTGTTGTGACATTCTGTTTGCTATAATATAATGCAAACAACCCTTACAACTATGAGGAGCCATTTTTACTGCTCACTAAAAAAATTAGGGGAAGTTCTAAGTATATATCTTAATTGTTACCAAGTTAAAAATAAAAAATATAAAAGATCAGTCAACAGTCATATCAACATATGCTGTTAGACTGCTCGTTTCATAGAGTCGATAATTTACCTAACCTTTAACCTTGACCTTTATACCAAGTTTCTTAATTTGCAAATGTGAATACAAATTTTAAAAACCTATATAAATGAAACAATACATTATATAATAAAAATAACTCATAAATTGAAGGTCAGCTATAAAACATATTGGTTTGATTGTAGGTGATACAAAACCTAGGTAATAGAATTTACTTGGAATTTTAATAAAAAAATAGGTCATTGAATAATTTAAAAATGGGAATAATTTACATACCTATAAACATTTTGAATGTATATATTGTAAAAATCAATTAATCTTAAATTAAAAACCCTTGGGATAATACTTTAAACTTTTAAGAATAGATGCTTAACTGGCAAAGAACTGAACATTAAATAATGTTACATTTGTCATTCATCTGGTTTAATTACAAGTAGTTTAAATAACAGATTTAGATAAACTGTAGAATAGGCTCCAGGCAGAAAAACTAGCAATCGTCAATCGTCACTTATTATTATACAAGTTAGACAAAAAACTCATTTTTGTTTAAGTGTTAATACTTTAACCCGTGTTCGATAAATCTATCTAAATATTTTTTTACAAACTGAATTCTTTTTTTTCTATATTTCCTGCAATAAAATTAACTCCACTTTAATAAATAATAAAGTGGTCCGATTTTGTTGACTTTTAACAGTTTTAACAGTACTTGCATTTGACACTTGACAGTTGACACAAAATATGACAGGTTATTAAGAATAAAAAGATTTTTTTCAGGGTATCCTAAAATTAACCAGATAGTTAATCCACCTTTCAAATCATAAGAAAAAATAAAATAAAAAGCACTGTATTTGTGAAAGCAAAGGGTCCTATAGATCACGAAACGAAGCATGTGTTAATACGCTTTTAAACATCAAAACAAAAAAAAAGCCTAACCTGGAAGAACCAAAAACGCAATCTGATAATTAAATTATTATTATACACAAAAGTACGTGATTTAATTTAAAAAAAAGTGCTAGTTAAAAACAAAGGTCCACACCTTGAAGAGACGACTAAAGAAAAGGTCCACTTTCAAGCCTTTCCAATTCCGGAATGCCTAAGAAAGAAGGCCTACCAAGTAGCGGCTATCAACTGACTATATGTCTTTTGCATATGGGTAATCCGGTATAAATTGCCATTAGAGGATAATCCCGATGTCCCTGCTTAATTATTTTTTAGACACGACACTAGAATCATTCCATGATAATCCCAGCTAAATCGGGAAGGGTAGCAACCCTATGTTCATAACTAGTTAAATAAAAAATTAAAATGGCCAGTAAAAAAGAGTAGATTTTTACCAATTTTGAATAAAAATAAACCTGCAACTACTGACTCAACCCTTTTTTTGACCAAAATAAGCCTTAACATTCATAAGCCTACTAGGTTTAGGATTTCTAAACCCGCAGCACTTCTAAAACTCAGGATCATATTGGCCAGGAAACGCTGCATTTGTTAACACGATATAATTATGAGAGAGGTTAAGAATAGTTATGGCCGAAAAGAGAAGCATCTGAAAAATGTGTTACCAGAATCGTTGAATCTGCGCATGCGCAAACAATATTGTTAAATGTTAAATTTCATCCACAAATTTAGGCAGCTGCTACAAATTTAGGTTTGAAAAGAAATACTATTGGTAACAGTTCATATCTGTCGGGATGTGTATTGGCTCGTTGCCAAATGGTTACACACCTGTGTGGACTACGTGTATATTCGTTGTTCTGTTACAATCCCCTGTGATATATTTGAAGGACCACCATGTTCAGGGAAACAAGACAATATTTTTCCACCAATTTGTTTTACCTTTGTTACAAAAATTATGTTAAACTTACAAAAAAAATAAGAAATCGTAGCTCTATCTTTCTCAAGCCGTCGTTGACAAAATGTATACTCATAAACATCCACATGTGTCCTGCCTTGGTCTTGGTTGAAATGTTTTTTCTGCCAAAAAATATGCTTTAAAAAGTTGATTACGTTTAGGTTAGTCTTGATTAGATTGTTTTTTGAATGATGTATAAAAGCGGATCTATACTAAAACAATGATTGTCATACGAAAGACTCGGCAAGCGAGGGAACTCGTACCGATGTTTAAGAATAAAAAATGTGCCTGTCGTTATGCTTTCAATTCAACCCGTTCTCCCTCGCCGTTTATCTGCAGGCTGAACTTTGCTCAGCGTTGCCCGGTAAATCACAAAATGTTTCAATTAATATTCGTTAGTAATCAATATTTATTTACAATGAAACGTTATATAGGTAATTATTACTAAATTAACCTCAACTATTCTATGCAAAAATGCGGCATTCGGCCAACCATGTGACACTCTGACAGTGACATAACTTTATTTGCATTTACGTTTTTAAGCACGCTACTGGAAATTGTGAAAATATATTAAAAAAAAGTAAGAAGAAAAAGCGATTTTCAATATTTAGGTATACAAAAACAAATTAGCATAAAAAGTATTTTCAAAAAAAATATTATTATTTTCATCCATAAATGAAATACAAATGAGAATAAACCTAAAGAATAAATGATCAAATTTTAAATTTGTTTACACTAGATAGCAGGCTTTTTTGTGATTTAGGCGGGTAGCCATTGTCTTTAAATTCTTTATTGAGTCCAACATAATATATTTAAAAAAAATAAAACCAATATTTTATAAATATCTTTCAGTTCCTAATTTGAGTTAAGTTTTCAGAATTTCTGCGTAAAATTGAGTCCATGAACTCTTGATAGCACAAGTTTATAAATTAAATCTACTCCCTTATCAATTTTACCGAATTTTAGCATCAAAACCACAGAAAAACGGTCCCGTCTATAAATTAATATGAAGTAGGGGAAAGGCTATGTTTACGGTTCTTCAACTGCCATTTGCAAAATAATTAATCAAGTATGTAAATGTCATTTCTGTAGTAGAACGTCTGCGCTTTTTGTTAAATTCCATCCAAAATCCAAAATAATTTTTTAGTTAAAAGTTTCATTATTTTTATACAGCGTTTATGATATACAAACTATATCCCCTCATATAAATATATGGGTATTTCACGTCAATCCAAAAGGCCGGGCTGGGCTAAAGCGTGGAACACAGTGCAAATAACGTCAGTCTTTTCCGTCCATTTACGTCAAAATTTTTTTTTATTATGTGTTTTTCGGTGTTTTGTTAGAAACTTTTTTTAAATACAGGTTAGAAACGGTTATATTTAGTTTCAAAGCCAAATTATCATCCATTTTTGTATTACAAATGTGTACTCCTTAACGGGAGTTCCATTTTGTCCCAAGCGCAATAAATAAGGGATTAAAACACTTTTACCTACAAAATTACTGATCCTGGTTTCAAAAAAGTGGCAGCACGCAGGATATGAACTAACTGCAACTCTCCGAGTGACTGGCATCGTCGAAAAATGATATGTAGACTGGCACTACTGCACACATCTAAATCACTGAACAACGTCGGTTTGTTAAGAAATAAACACACTCTATATATTTTACCCAAGTAAATTAAAACTGAGATTTCAACCAATAGGAGCATTGGCATACAAAGTCTAGTAGGTTTAGAAGCCTAGCTGTCGTTACGTTTAATTCCTAAGTCGGGTAGGCTTGTGAATATCAGGGTTGACTGGTCAGGAAAGGCTACACAAATTTAGTTGGGAAGAATATAAAAAGTGTTTGTTTATTTCCAATCGAGTCCTCTTTCGTTCTTCTTTCACTTTACTTTAAAAAATAAACAACACTTATTACAGTTAAAATGGAATAAAATTGCCATTTAATAATTCTGTTGAATAAAATTATTAATTTAAAGCTATAATTAAGCTGTTATACGATAAATCGTGATTAATATATATACAATTGTCATAATACATAATAGAAAATTATACACTATGTAACTTTTTTGGGCTCACGACCTTCTTTTTTTCCCCAATAAATTTGCGGCAGCGGAATTAACTTGTTTGGTACTACTCTCGGAGTTCCTGCTTTATTTCAAAAAATTTAAAACGCTTGGACTTTTTTGATATATTGCACCGTTTTGAAGTGATTTAGAAAAATATGTTTAGAAATAAAAACATTTGTAATGATTTTTGGATGGTAAAAACGTAAAGCTAAATTTATTAAAACTGTCCCATATTTTAATATTTTGGCTGCATTCCGTTTCCTAACCTGGTTAAATGGTTCAATTGACAGAAATCTGACAGCGATTACTAAAAAACTTTTTAAAAACGGAACACCCGTCATATAATTTACAGTTCAGAAACTGGTTACCAACAAAATAGGATTTTTCACCATGGTCCGATTCGGCTGATCACTTCCAACCGCTAAAATTCACGTTGCAAGTAGTGACGTCACCGGCTTAACGATTCAGTAACTAGTCTGTCAAATTGCTAACCATGTCGGGGATATGGTTCCGATCATGGTTCCAGAAACAAACAAATATGGCAGTTTGTTTACAAATTAGAAACAGCTAAATTATTTATTTTATCACTAAATATATGATTTATTTTATAGTCTTCTAGTGTCGTCTATGGTTCTGCATTTGATATTATTTCCGTTTTTGCATATTTTATGGTTTGGTGTTAAAAGTTTAATAAAAAAATGATAAACGAGGGTTGTATAACTTCTTAATATATTTTATCACTCCTAAAGGAAGCTAGATCTTCCTAGTTGGCAAGTCTTCCTGAAGTCAGGTGTAAGTGTGTAAGCCTTCTGCCTGGATGGCGCACCTCTTACTTTATTCCCAGTGCTCCGACCCTTTCTAAACGACACACCCCTAAGGCTGGAATTATTAAAGTAAGGTTAAAGTTCCTGTTTAAGTTATCTTACCGTTAAGCGAAAAAATGAAGTTATTTATCTTTTGTTAAGCCTAACAGGAGTATAAATGGAAGCTCTCAATAGGATAAACTAACAGGTGGTTTTTTTGGCGGTTTGGGTCTAACTCTAGGAAGTTAACCTATAATTATATTTAGGTAGTTTTTTGTTTTCTTTGTTGTTGTTGTTAGTTTTTCCTGTTACATAACAGGACATTGGCCATGCTGCAAGGCAATTGCCAGATTGCTCTCCGTCCGGGGCTCAGAGTCGTTAAATCGGCGACCCTGCACCTAATTCCAGTTTGGAGACGTTATCGGTAGGATCTCCGGATGGCGAGCTCTAAACTCCCGGATTTCCTGAATCTTTCCAATACTTCTTAATTTTTCCTCTTTTAATTTCTGAAATGCATCTTGGCTTCCACTAGGTGCCCCTTGAGAGTACTACTGTATCACGAGATGACCCTTTCTTTCAAGCTATCCCCTTACCCCTCCCACTCCCGCCACGTAGCGGCCGATACGCTAATATTCTATGTAGAACTGCGGCAGACGAACGGGATAGAATGCAGGAACAACTAGGCCTCACACGTTCACAGCGTATGCTCCCTTTCTAGCGGGGTCGTTAGTTTCCACACTGAGCGGTTGAGTCTCCCGTTTCCCCCCGAAATAAAGCAGCAAAACCGAACACGTGGCACCACTTATGTTAACAACACAGAGGTCTGCATTCGACGAGACGAACCGGAAGACTGTTGTTTTGTTGTTCGGTTGGCGCGCTACCGCGTGCTTTCTTTGCAGGAAACCTAACCAATCCTAGCCTAACCTAATCCGCATTTTTATTAATTATAAGTTTTGTTATAAAAAAAAAATTTAGTTTTACATGTATCATCACTTATCTGTATTTTTTTTAATTATGAATATAGCAACGCCGCAAATCAAATTAAAAACAAGCATGGCGATGGGAACAGTCGGAAAAATGTTTGAAATCAAAATTACCTTTAATTTGTTTAATAATAACATTTTAGAGTAATTTTTTAGTGCTGATGAGATTTTTCCACACATTTTCCCAATTTGGACTGCTAGAATGGCGGATAAAAACAAAAATGAACATAAATAAACGAGATTTAAGACAACACAGAGGTCTGCATTCGACGAGACGAACCGGAAGACTGTTGTTTTGTTGTTCGGTTGGCGCGCTACCGCGTGCTTTCTTTGCAGGAAACCTAACCAATCCTAGCCTAACCTAATCCGCATTTTTATTAATTATAAGTTTTGTTATAAAAAAAAAATTTAGTTTTACATGTATCATCACTTATCTGTATTTTTTTTAATTATGAATATAGCAATGCCGCAAATCAAATTAAAAACAAGCATGGCGATGGGAACAGTCGGAAAAATGTTTGAAATCAAAATTACCTTTAATTTGTTTAATAATAACATTTTAGAGTAATTTTTTAGTGCTGATGAGATTTTTCCACACATTTTCCCAATTTGGACTGCTAGAATGGCGGATAAAAACAAAAATGAACATAAATAAACGAGATTTAAGAGTGTCAACATAGTTTACCGAAGCCCAACTTTTGCAACAATAAATCTGTTAAATACTCTAATCTTCAGATTTGTCTGGAGTTTTTATTTCAATTTAAATAGTATAATGAAAATAATTAAATCAGCACGAACCTAGAAAACAAATCAATCACAAAATCTAAAATATCTAAGAAATTTTAAAATATCAAACAAAAACAAAATGCTAGGTTGCCAGATTGTAATTATAGACTTTATCTAGTAAAGACATACGTCCCCGAAAAATAGTAAACCGGATGGTAAATTTAGGATGAAAATACCATAAAGATTATATTTGCATTTACCAACAGGATAAAAATTTATCTGCAAGATAATTAACAGCTACTATACCGGCACATTAATAATTCCGCCCTAATGGACAACTTGCGACATGGGAACTGCAGATAAAGCCCCACAAAAAGAAATAGGAAAGTAATTCAAGGCAAACACACGGTTTTTTTTAAGTTTTGGTTTCGAAACTGTTGGATATAATAGGACGAAAAATATCATTTATTTCATATATCGATATTCTTTCAACATCCCTGCTGCATGCAGGGCGGATGTTGTTTGACGTTTCACAGTCACTGTCTAGTCTATGCTGAGCGTCTCTCTCTAGTCATTTTTATAATACAGCCCATCTAAATTTGTAATTTAAAGTTTACTCGGAAAATGGAAACTTTGGGGCGAACATGTGAATCACCAGGTTGTGAAAATGGTGCAAAATTGCAATGCCCCACATGCATAAAGCTAGGAATACCAGGGTCTTTTTTCTGCTCGCAGGAATGTTTTAAAACAAATTGGAAAAATCACAAAATCATTCATGCTCTTGCCAGTAAGTAAGGTTAGGTATGTATGAAATATGAAATGAAAATTCCCAATTTGTGGAAATGTTAAATATTTGGAGAAATTGTTGTAAATTGTTTGGATACTTAGGTATATTACCAATTTTTTTAGTAAATGTTTGTACATAAAATATAAGTTTAAACAGTCCATCAGATCATCTCAGAAATATAATTGTGAGAGGTGTGCAATATGTATAATAATCTGTTAATTTGCTTATATTTCAGAGTTTTATGATATTTATTTGTAGAAGGTGAATGCAATGAAAAGAAAGATGATTCATATTGTCCTTGGCCTTACTATAATTTTTCTGGGAAACTTAGACCTTATCCACAAACCCCCAAACGTACCGTACCTTTAAATATAGGTAGACCTGATTATGCAGACCATCCTCAAGGTTTTCCTTTAAGTGAACAAGCAGTGAAAGGATCTGGACATATTAAGGTTTTAGATGATGAGGAGATTGAAGGTAATACTTTGTAGCATGTACCTTGTATCATTTTCCATTACAAACTTTAAAAATTTGTTGTATGGTTCCTTATTTATATACAATAAAAAAATCTCTATTTGTTATTACCTACAGATCAATTTGTTAATGCAATAGAATAGAAAGTGTAACAAAGATTGCTGTTCACACACTTCAATTGTTTACTATACCATTCCCTCACTTTTTTCTATAATTATAAGAAGCATTTTTGTAGTCCAATTTGGATAAACAAACACACAACCATTTCATCATTTTATAGTAGAAAAAAGTATTTTTTATAAAGAAAAACAAAATAAATTTAACATTTTGTCATTGTTTTAGTCCTTTTATTGTTTTAAATAGAATATATAATTGAAAAAAAGTCAAGTTCAATGCCAATGACTTCCTCAATTTTTTTTAAATCAACATGTTTATACAGAAAAATAAAAGAAATTTAATGTGTTTTGTCATTATTCAATTCATTTTATTGTTATTGTTTTAAATATATATAAATAAAAAAAAATAAGTATCTAAGCCAATGAACCACAATTTTTTTATGTCGAAATATTTACCCCCTATTCTGTTTTTAATTTGACTAAAATCAGTTTGCATCTTTCCAAAAAATAATTTTTTACATTTTTATATGCTGATTTAGCTCTTTTTGGTTAGTTTGGATTTATTTTTGGTACTCTTAGTTAGATTTATTTAGTTGAGTTTAAATAAATATTTAGTATGTAATAAAAATATCAAAGCGTGTTAAAATTATGGTAAGAAAAAAAAATGTTTTAGTTTCAAATGGTCACTAATCTTGAGAGGTTACGTGTTATGTTACAAGTTATTATTTAAAACATAAGTAGGTATCTTGTTAAAAAGTTTAGACTGATTAACCTTAATTGTCAAATAAAGAAATTAATATTTTCTGATTTCTGGCTGTCAAAAATATATATGTAGGTACTCTAGTCATATCATTTTATTATGTTACCTATTAAAAAAAAGTAAGCTGTTTTAATGTTATCTTTTAAAATTTCTATATTTTAGGTATGAAGGTGGCATGTAAATTGGGCAGGGAAGTTCTTGATGAAGCTGCAAGGATTTGTGATGTTGGAGTTACTACAGATGAAATAGACAGGGCTGTTCATGAAGCATGTATTGAAAAAGAATGCTATCCTTCACCCTTGAACTATTACGAATTCCCTGCATCTTGTTGTACTTCTGTAAATGAAGTTATTTGTCATGGAATACCTGATACTCGCCCATTAGAAGATGGTGAGATATGTAATGTGGATGTCACTGTTTATCATAGAGGATTTCATGGTGATCTAAATGAAACCTTTTTTGTTGGCAATGTCAATGAAAAAGTTAAAGACCTGGTAAAAGTAACACATGAATGCCTTCAAAAAGCTATAGATATAGTAAAACCAGGTGAAAAATACAGAGAAATTGGAAATGTTATACAAAAGCATGCCCAGTCACATGGCTTTTCTGTAGTTAAAAGTTATTGTGGACATGGCATTCATAGACTCTTTCACACTGCTCCAAATGTACCTCACTATGCAAGTAAGTCAGATCTGTCTAAAAATAGTTAAATTTTTTATTTAAATGCAAGTTTAATTAGTAATATATACTCTGAAAACCAATTTAAATAAAGATACCATATATTTTGTGCAGAATGTTTCCCAAGAGTGAATCAATCATATTTATTGTTTTATTATTTATTATATATATTGTTTTATTATTTATTTTATTTATTGTTTTATTATTTAGCTAGAACAAAAAAAATCAGACTTAATACAATAGGACATCAAAAAAGCAATTTTTGACATTGAAAACTGGGTTTTTTGACATTTTATGCTCAGTATTTGTTGGGGTTGGATGCTTAGGTTTTGTAGGAAAAAGATTGTAACCACCATATTAAAATATAAACTTATGTTCTTTACAATATTCAAGGTAGAAAAACAAAAGTCCTGTAATCAATTCTTGACTTAGCTCAGTTTTAAAGCAATGGTGAGACTATTGCTTCAAGTCTATTAAATCACTAACTTCTATTTAGTTTGTCATAATGTATAGTGGACTATGTGTTCCCATGCTACAGTATCAAAATCTAGTCTATTCTGATTAACATAGTTTACACAACTTGATTAGAAATTTAATTCTTGGGAGGTATTCAGGGTTAAATGTAAATGATATATTTTATATCCCAGCAAGGCTATTCATTTAGAATAAATCTACATAAATTATTTATTAGGCTTTTAGCTTACTTAAAAAAACATTCTGACTGAAACTGCTTTTATTATTCTTTACCTATATGTTTGTTTAAGTTACTACATTTATTTATTTAAGTACATAATACAAATACAGTATGTGTAGCATGTCAAAAAAAATGTGGATTAGAATAAAACTAGTATTAAAGTATAGTACATGAAGATCTTAAAAACACAATATATAAAATAAGTACAAGAAATATACAAGAGAAATTCCAAGATACAATTCACAAGAAATACTCTAAAATTGATAATCAAAATTTTTTTCTGAATTATAAAAACAGGCTTCTACAAACAGTGTAGGTCTGAAGTTAATATTTGTATTTGGGTCAATGACTTGATAGGTTATATGGACTGGCCACATCACATGTGCAATGTTTTCATTTGAAGCCAATATAAACTAATGAATTTCTTCTGTAATTAACTCCACCTTTTTCACAAATCAATGGATTTATGCCATAATTAGATCCATCTCTTGCACTGCGGTGGAATCACTGAAGTGTCGCAAAGCCCAGTCCATAATCTATTATGTCTTTGATTTGGACAGTATGTTATAAAATTTTACATTCAAGGAGTTCTTGGCAGATTTGGTCAATCTAAACCTGAAAATTCTGCTGTTATCAGAGTTTCTAGTATGGAAAGAATGAATCTCAGACTGCAGTGCTTAAGTGTGTTTATTTTGATTTATTTCCATTAATGTGTAATAAATGTAGTTGGAAGATGGAAGTCATATTCATAATACAGGAAAATGAGGTTTGCATGATTCTCTGAATTCTAAGTTACTCAAGATTCAAATAGTCTTCATTTGCGGTCAAAAGACATATTGTCTGAGGGGGTAATGCCAAGATTTGCAGATCTTAGGACCCTGGCATCAAGGACAGTCTTGAGTTTACACCCAATACAAATGAAATAGATAACAATTTTTTACATAAAGCATATGTGTTGCATTTATCCCACTCTCTTGTCAAGTGTAATATTCAGTATAGTGACATTCTCACCCTTTGTTAAAGAATTATTAAAAAAAAATAGTTTTTGAATCTTGTCTTCTGTTGATATGTTATTTGTCAAATTTAATTTTGTTTACAAAACCTGCTGAGAAAAAATGCTTAAATATGATTAGCATAATGTGTTTGTGATGTGAAACAATTACAAACAATTCCACTATAATTGTTTAAAACAGATTAACAAGTTTCCGTACATTGAACAAAACTTTAGAGTAAATGTTATATATCAACAAGTCGTATAATTAATTTTCTGAACTTTTCAGTAAAATGTTGAAATTTTCCAAACCAGCAAGCTCCATCGGTGATATACTAAAACCACCTCTCAACAGTGACGGCTCGTACTCTAAAATTTAGGGTCGGCCGAGGCTCAAGGCCAATGAAAAGAGGTTTTACAGTGAAGGGGTAATTACCCCACACCCCTCCTTTTGCCCAGACCGGTCAAACATCATGTGTAATTTACATATTTTTAAGTGGAAATTATGATTAAAAATTTGGCTACGAAACACTATAGCACAAGAGCGAACTGTTGGATCGGGTCTCGTGCATATCCATAGATATAGTATTGATGTAAATCAACAATGTAATTAATAAATTTGCTGCAGGAAAAACATTGGATGTTACTCTATAACTATATATTAGAGGCGGTTTTTTTCACTTATGCGACAAGTATGATAAAAAAAATATAGGTATTTGTGTTGTTCTCATACCTTTTCTAATAAAATATATTATTAAACTTTTTTAAATTAACCCCCCCCCCCCCCCAAGAAAGGTTCTTTAAAATCGTTCTTGAGGCCAATGTGCTGTTAATTAGTCCAAATATGGTCAAATACTAGTCTTATATTTTTTTCTGTTTATTTCTTCAATGATAAGTAGGTAGTTATCAACCTATGTATAGCAGATCTAGGTTAGAGTATAAATTTAATAAACATGTAAAAAATGTTGGAAAAGCGCTCTAGTCAGTCAATTTAATTTTTTGATAATTTAATGTATCTTGCCTTAAGAGGAAAATAAAATAGATGCCAAACAAAGCGAAAGAATAAAATAGATTTCATCCAAAAAAGCACATTGCCCAGAAAGAACCACAATGCTGCCGGCCGATTTCTAAAACAAATTGCAAATGATATTTTAAAATATTCGCTTGCACTTAGTTCGTCAGTACATTTAAACATGTAACATGAGGTAAAACTTGCTAATATAATATATTAACCATCATTAGTCATGACTAAAGCAAAGAATTAATTAAAATTAATTTAAAAATAGGTAGTCTCATTTTATAATAATTAAAATTAATACCTGTAAAATCGTAGTATTCAATTGATAAAAATTCCGAGGATACAGCCACATCGAGACGGGTGGGTGTTGGTGATATAAGCTACGACGAACGTTATAGCCGAGGTAATAGCATGGGATGTAGGCGAACGTACTACGTATCGCGTGAACTAGTAGATGAAGTATTGGATGTGATATGATGGAATCGGCTGGCCGAACTACCGTCAGTAATAAATATAGTAGAATATCTGTGGACATTGGCCTGCGGTCTGCTGTTAATGGCGTTATTTGTATATTAGTCAAACAATTATAATAGGGATACCTACCTATTTTGCTATGTGCCCAGGAAATAATAAACTACATTTTGGTTTTGTGCATTTTTAGTATATTTACAAAATTATTTTTGAAAAATATTTACTTTTTTAAAAAGAGAATTTTCCCTGTATATTTTCTGGCCGACCCTGCCGTCCCTGATGAGCCGTCACTGCCTCTTAAATAATGTTGTACATATATGTAATTTTTATATTTATTATATTCATTAGGAAATTACACCATATTTATTTTAATAGTTATAAAATATCTTTTAGAAAATCGTGCTATAGGTGTTATGAAACCAGGACATTGTTTCACAATAGAACCCATGATTTCAATGGGTACTTGGAAAGATGAAATGTGGCCAGATAAATGGACTGCTGTTACAGCCGATGGACAGTGGTCAGCCCAATTTGAACAGACATTGTTAGTAAATGAAACTGGATGTGAAATACTAACCCAAAGAAGAGAGAAAAATGGGCAGCCTCATTTTATGGACAAGCTATAAATTAACAAATTACATAAATATAATTAAATTGACCTGACAATAAAATATCTGTTATTTGCAAAACATTTATATCTTTAAATTACAGTGTTTTTGTAAGTCACAAATATATTCTTGTATAGGTTTCACTTTATAACTTGTAAATGATTAGTATTGCCTTTAACATTAAATTATTGTTTTGCACTTTTAGAACTGTATTTCTTATTGCTTATACTGTATTAAGATTATCGGCGGAGTATAAACAAATTGTTTTGAATCTTCAAGGTGAGTTTCCAGGCTTAGTGGTCTTAGTCTCGATTTTGAATGCAACGCATGTGTTTTCAAATCCCCACATTCAGACAATGACTTAAAATTCCATGTCTATATTAAAACAAGCATTTTTTTATTAAAACCTATACTATTACATGGAATATTTTATAATATATTACAATCCTTTCAATAACCAATTCAACTGATCTGAACACCAGATGACCACAAACTAATGTAGTTCCACTTTATTTTTTTGCTTTTTGAAATACTAATTTGAAAGCCCTATTGTGGTCATGAAAAATATGAGTATTACTTATGTTTGACATATTCTTCAAAATGTGTTTGGTTCTTTGGATTTCTAAAGGGAAATAAAGATTTTTATTTAAAAATTTAAAGTTACGAATTATCCAAATGTCCATTTTTAGATTTTTTAAACCGGTTTAAGGAATGGCAGAGCTTCAGTATTGACTTTATTTTACTTAGATGATCATGTTACAAATACCGGGTCATTTTTTGTTCCTAATTTATACTTGATTAGAAGAATAACAAAAGAAAATATAACTTAAAATAATAAGAGCCCTTTTCTTTCAGGGTTTCCAGTGATTTGGAAAAGTCAGATAATTACTGAATTTTGTGTAAAAGGCACGTAATTTAGCTGATTAACCTGGAGAGTTAATTTATACTTGATTAGTAAAGTAACTAAAGAAAATATAACTTAAAATTACAAGAGCCTTTTTCTTTCAGGGTTCCCAGTGACTTGGAAAAATCATGTAATTGCCGAATTTTGTGTAAAAGTCAGGGAATTTAGCTGGATAACTTATCTAATTAAAATATCTACAAACCATAGGAAAAAACACTTAGGTTTCTTTGAACTTAGAAATATTCGTTATATGTAGCTGATAAAACACAAATAGTCTAAGTCACTGCTATATGCGTAACAGTATTTCTCTACCATTAAACTGAGAACGCCCTATCAGTGGCGTAATCATTTTCTTTATGTAAAATTAATAGCGACCCTTTATAACTCCCTATTAAAATTCGATTCAGAATTATTCGATGATTTCATAACTGCATTTACCTGTTAGGTAACCTTAGCCATAAAACCCCGCCCATAAGTTAGGTACCTAAGAAACCTCTATTGTGTAGGCAGGAGATTCTTTAGTACACTCCTAAAAGGGCGCAGGTATGGATTTTACCCGCATAATAATAGAATAAAAGTCAAAAAGCTTTTAAAACCGTTTACTTATTTCTGATATTAACAATAATTATCAACAAAAATTAAAAACTATATTTTCAGTTTAATAATATAATAAAATCCATTGTAGTTTTTTATACAACTTACTCTAGCCTACTCTATATTTAGTTCCATTTCGAAATTTGAAAAGTTCTAACAAAAATCCGGACATTTAAAAAAAAATCCAGACATTTTAATCACAACAGGAAAAAATAAATTCCACGCGCACTGCACGTTCTACTGTGATACCAGTCAGGGGGACTCGTCCGAAATGGCCTCAATTAGTAAGCTTTTATGCACATTCACGGACATTATGCAAGCCAAATTTCCGTTTTTTGAAAGAAGGAAGAAATTTGAACTAAGCAAAATGCTCAATTTGTGAATAGTTACGTGTCAATTAAGCATAAAGGGGCGGGGGATATTGAAAAGCATGTTAAAACCGAAAAACGTGGAGAAAAGCAGAAGTGCTTCAAATGATGTCAAAATTGCCTCAATATTTGAGCCTAAAGAGCATTCATTTAAAATTTTTCCACATTGTCGAAAATACAGACAAATTATAAATGCAGACAAAGTCCAGACGGAAGACCGAAATATGGTAACCCTAGCTCCATTTCACTATCACTGTCGTCTTCATCCTTAATTACATATGTAACAGAATTTCTCCAGCAGTACAGAAATATTTACACATTTTTAAATTAAATCAATTACAGAAGTACTTAATTTGGGGGAAATGATTTCTCTCGCTAATCTCTGCTATTAATTCATTGCCAGATATGTACAATTACCAGAGAATTGAATTAAATTCCAAAATTAATCACATTATGAAAAATTTGTAAAAATGTGAGCATAATACATGCAGTTCATAACAACAAATGAGTTATGACTTAATCAATGAATGACATATTATGCAGCATAAGGATATACTATTGCTAAGCGAAGTTGTGCTATGATGCAAGAACAAAACGGGACAGAAGTTCTGGATTTTTTGTATGCGATTTTTATTTTTAATATTCAAAAATGGGCCATACACATGATTTCAATAATTAGGAAAGGATAATACAAGGGTCTCTGATAATAAGACTTTAAGTTCTCTACTCAACAACTCGTGCTGACTGTATAGCAGTTTCGAATTCGTAAATGATTTCTGGATTTTAGGCTTTAGGTTAATCCCGAATCAATGATTAAGGCGAGCAATTTTACACAATTATCGATTACTTTGAATCACGTTACCAACTCTACATGACTTCCTGCCCCTTAAAATATATAACCGAACACTTGGTTACATTTAAGAATAGGTTGTGCTTTTCAGACAATTTTGACAAGGCAGTCAAGTCCTTATTTACCAAATATTCGACCAAATGATGTTCATATGGCAAGAAGTCAGACATGAGCTGAGTATCGTCAACATACATTTGACTTAAACAACTGTTACAAGACGGATATGTAAATCAGAAATAACCAAGGCTTAAGTATAGATCCCTGAGGTACACTTGATGTGATGCCTATCCATAAACATAAATTCTTACAAAAAAGAAGATATTTTTTTTTCTTTACCTAGAGTTGCCAAATCGTTCACCACATGCACACCCAGAGTCTCTAAGAGATCCCAGCCAATGTTCCTAGCGCGTAAACGTCCGAGACAATCCTGCAACAGACAGAGTCTACATGCACGACCCAGACAAGCCTGGGGTCTATTCGGACTCCCAGAAAAGTAATTATTATCTTGTATGTCCAGCGCCCGTGTCAACACAAATAACTTTTGGTCCTTAGATGCATTCATGCTAAGTCCGCTAGCCAACAACCCATCTGCGGCCCTTCCCGCTTCTCGAGATAAAGTTCCTTTGCCTTTATGATGAGTGTTGTGTCATCCGCGAATAATATTAGATCGTCACTGGAATCACAGCCTTCCAGATCGTTTATGTAAAGTATACAGATTATTGCCTTCATCAACCATTTGTGATCTTCCTATTAGAAACGATTGAAGTAATTTGATACTACAAGAAGAAAAATTGTAAAATTTTAGTTGATGAGGGGATATCAAAGGAGACGCAGTCAAAGGCTTACTCCCCCCCTATATCCTCATTTACTACTTCAATGAAATTATCAGTTGCAATGGGTGTAGATTTTGCATTTTAATGATTCAAAATATTTGGCTATTCTATTAGAAAACGACTTTTCAAATATATTTGAAAAAATTGGAACTATGAGCACTTCGTATTAAATAATAACCCTCTGTAACCAGAAAGGTTATTTTCTATCACACAATAGGTAGAATTGACAATGGTAAATATAAGATCTAGTATGCAGTTTCTCTTTGTTGGAGCATTATTTTGCAGTCCAAAGGAACTTACATTATTCAGCATTTTAAAATTAGATTTATGTCTTATTGTGTCTGTTAAAATCTCCACCCACAATAATTGAGACATTAGGTTTATACAAAAGATCTAAAATATTGGTAAGTTTACAACAGAAAACATTCAAATTACCACAAAGAGAATGAAGGCCTGATAAACTTATACGTGCTTTACATTTTGATTACTTAAAAAAAAAACAATCCCTTCAATGTTTCTCTTCACAAAATTCATTGGTTGGGGTGAATATTTACGTGCAAAAAGCCATTTCATCTCGTTGGCCACAACTGAACTTGCTATCCTATTTATTTTATAAATCCTCAGTTTAAATACAAACTGCTACACATTTTCCTTCATATAAATAATTGTAAAAAAAATATTTGTTATAAACAAAACAAATCTGGATAGTTTGCAATTTTTGCTTTAAATAAGATTTTCACGACGGGGAATCCACTGAAGAAAAATCTGTACACCATTTTTTTCTTTATTTTTGAAGTATTTCCTAGTTTTTTTGTAGTATTATCTTTGAATTTTTAAAGTATTTTCAGTATTTTCTATTGGTTGCAATTATTTTCAGTGTATTTTCAATTTTTTTTGTTTTACCAGTTTTTTTTCTTTGAATTCGCACATACTTTACCAATGCGATTATTGATTCCAAAATGCTAAAAAGGTTTAAATGGAAAATCGCAGGAATAAGATCAATAACTTTCGCCTGTTAGGTTTTGCATATGTCATGTCATGTTTTGTAAATGTGACATTTACAAAAATTATTTGTTCTATTTTTGCATATGTCGCTTTAAACCTATGACTGTCAAATTAGTCGTGATCAAAATTTATACCTCTTTACTGAATAGAGATGTATAGGGTGTCTAATTTTGGGTACTTTTGCGGGGTATCTCCGTTATTTTTATAGATAGAAAGCTGCGGTTTTCGCCACATGTGCTACTTTTTCGTGAAACTAAAGATGCCGTTAACAAAATTATCATAGCTCTTTTAGTTTTCCAGATACAGAACTAAATTGAAAATGTTTCTTTTCAGGCACCCCTCGTATCACAACTATCAGATAACTTATCGAAAATGTGAAAACTGTTTCTTATATAATCAGAATTCGTAAACAGGGTCAGGTCAAAAAGTTATCAGACCCTACTTTATTTTTTTAAATGAAACACAAAAGTCAAAGTCAAAATATGCTTTATTCTCACAAGAACAAATAAAATTCCTATTGACAAAGCTTTAAATTAACCTAATGATACAAAATAATAATAACATGTTTTATATAAATATGGACGAAAAACACGATTACTAAATAAATGAAGACAGTTAATGTAACGCTATAACAAACAAAAAAAAACCTATCTGAGATGCACTAACAATAAAGAAATATATATACAAATACACATACATACACACATATACATATACAATAAAAACAGATCATTTTCCTTCTCCTCAGAAAAGTCAGTACAAACAAATAAGGATCAATGCATGTCAAAATGAGCTGGAAAAGTATTCGTCAAGACTATAATAAGCTTGTTCTGTCAGTAGTTTTTTTACATTTTTTTTATATATTATTGCGGATTGGAGACCTTTTAAACTCACTGGTATGTGATTTAAAATCTTTAGGCCATCATAAATAACTGATTTTTTTGTAAGAGTGCTTGATGGAATTGGAAGTGGCCAATTATGCAGCTGGCGAGTGTGATATTGGTAGTTGGTAACCGCAAACTTATGACGATATTTAAAAATTAGACAAACGGTTTCGAGTATAAACAGGGTTAGAATTTTTTTTTGTACAAATAATGGTCTGCAAGAATCCCTAGGTTTTGTGAGACAAATATAAGATTTAACAGGTTCAGACACACCCCAAAACGCAATGCCATATCTTAAGTGAAATTCTATGAGGGCATGATAGACTGTTTTCCCTATGTTAGTTCCAAGTTCATTTACAATAGCCTTAACCGCATAACAACCAGAAGCTAATTTTTTACTTAATTGCACGATATGATTTTCAAAATGTAGTCTGTTATCTATTACAAGAACAAGAAACTTTGTATTAGATGATTTTTCCAGTGGGGAATGACCAATAACCAAACCATCCACATCACATTTAAAACCAATTACATTAGTTTTACTAAGATTCAATAACAGCAGATTCGAATCAAACCATTTTTTTATCTTTATTAAATCTGAGTCAATAATATTAGCCAATGCATCAACATTTCTGGAGTGTCACAATATGGTGGTATCATCGGCAAATAATGTAAATTTACCTTTAATATCGATAGTTGACAAATCATTTAGGTATAGAAGAAATAGTACTGGTCCAAGTACTGAACCCTGTGGCACACCCCAATCATTTATACGACTCTTCGAAGATGTGGCACCCACAAATACTCTTTGACTCCTTCCCTTCAAGTATGATTCAGCCAATCCAGAGCACAAAACCATAGCATTGAAGCTTACGCAGCAGTATATCATGACTCAATCAAAAGCTTTCGATAAGACAAAACACTGTGCAACCTCCCCTTCGTTGATATTTCTATACACCCCTCCAACAATGCAAACATAGCATCATTAGTACTTTTGTTGCACTGGAATCCAAATTGATTTGGATCCAGTATATTATTATTTTTAAAAAATGAGATCATACGTTTTTTAACTAATATTTCGATTATTTTAGAGAGTGTCGAAAGTAGGGATATGGGTCGGTAATTCGACGGCTGGTTAGCATCACCTCCCTTGAATAGAGGGATACCCTTAGCTGTTTTCAGACAAGGAGGAAATTCGCCAGTCTTCCATGAGTTGTTAATGGCCAAAACTAATACATTTAGTGCTGCTTCAGGAAGATTTAGTAATAACTCGGCCGACAATCCGTCTTCACCTGTAGCATTTTTATTTTTGGTTTCCCTTAATGTCTTCTTAAGTTCTACCAAATCGGTGGGAAAAAAGAAAAATGAATTTTTTACCTCGTTCAAATTTAATTTCGTTAAGGGATCCTCGGTAGGAAGCAGAATCTCCGTGAGGCTTATATATTTAATAAAATATTCATGAAAACGTTCATTATTAGTATGTTTTCTTATTACATGCAGTGAGCGCATATTTGCAGCAGAGACCTTGAGTTCTTTAGTAACCCAAGACTGACTCTGATCTGCAGTAAGAAGGTAACATAATTAGCTAGGTACACAATTTCAAGGGGTTTTAGCCAGTATTCAGTGACTAATACGACATTTGGATTTTTTTTGGTCCTCTAAAAACAACAACAGTTCGTCAGTTTTATTTCTCAATGACTGAATATTAACAGCTAAAATTGAAAAATTTAATTTATTCTGTCCGGTGGCCAATCGGGAACGAGTTTGTTGGAGTGGAGTTCTAAAAAAGAGTTATTTCCAATAGATTCCAATTCTGTACAGATTATTTCAGGTGTAACCTGAGTTAAGGATTCATCCAACTTGCCAACGTCCAATCCAGACATGTCAGACTCATGGCTAAAATTAGTATTTTCGCTCATGACCCCATCGATTCTGTAACTGTTTTAATAAATATTAAATTTTTACAAGAATATCTATACTTAATTGCTCTAAAAAAATTTGTACAAATGTCAAAATTACTTAGCCTAATACCCCTTTTGGAATTCAAGTCCATGAAACAAACATGACCTTCAGATACTCTATTAATCTTAAAACATAAATCGTTTAACTTATTGTTAAAACTAAAAATCCTATGATTTATCTTAATATTATTTTTATCAAAAGGTGCAGAGAAAACCAATACATTAGTATTACTTGCACAGTGACGAATCCTGTTAAAAAGCAAACTAGAAGATGGAGACCTATTTTTCAGTATATCATTCAGACCACCAAAAATCAGCAAGAAATCGGTAAAATTATAATTTCTAGTTAATGGTATAATATTACTAACATTATCCAAGCTTGCACCAGGCTTTAAAATACTTTCTATTTTTAAATCTATATGTTGAGAGGTACAGTATTTCTGAAATTTTACATTTAGGTTATATCCAACATCATCACTTACAATCAAAAATCTAGGTCTAAGTACTTTAGCGGATGTAATCTGTAAATTATGAGCGACCCTGTACTTATTATCTTTAGATTTTTCAATATTTACTTTATTACTCTGGTCTCTAATAGTATCGGCATGACTATCTACATTATTTAAAGTTGGGTTAAGTTCATTAATTTGCCTTTGTAGGTCTGTAATTAATTTTAGAAGCTGCCCATTTTCATCCGAAGTTCTAACATGTTGTAGTTTAAGAAGGGACAGTTCCTCCTGTAGCATTTTTATTTGATTTAAATACCCCTCATTTTCACCCTCCAACAGACGGATAGAAATAACCATAGATTCACTTAATTTCCTAATGTCTTGTAGGTCTAACACTAACAGACGGATAGAAATAACCATAGATTCACTTAATTTCCTAATGTCTTGTAGGTCTAACTCTAACTCCTTATTCCTTTCTGATATGGCTGAATTTTTTTTCACAAGAGTAGTTTTATCTCCAGTCATTTTGGCTAAATCATTTCCCAGTTTCATAATTTCATCTCTCTTTTTATTTAAACTTTGTATGTACTTCTTCTCGGATTCAAAGACATCTTCCTCAAAATCTTGAGTTTTCCGCCTCTCTCTTTTATATTTCGAGTCCTTTGCAACAATGTCTCTCTCTAGCCCAAGTATTCTATCTTCCAAGCTTTTTTAAGTTTCAATCATTTCAGTTTCGAAAATTTCCATTTTTATGTCCTTTTCCTTTAACTTTCCCCTAAGATTGTCAAGCTCCTTAAGCAACAAATCCAAATCAGCAGTAGTTGGGCTGTATATTTATAGACTATAAAATTCGTCTCTTTTTTACCTTTTTAAAAATATATAATAGTATGCACTTTTTCTCAGAAACACGCAAATAAATACCAATTTTCTAAAATTAAATGCATAATTTAATAGTAGGCCATGAATAACAATAATAAACAATTGAAAGTTGCTATTGAAAAAATTGGATACCTTGCATATAGGTATCTTCTTATATAAAAATAATAATAATAATAATAACAGTTTTATAGTATAAGTATAACAAACACAAAAAAATTACATTATTAAAAAAAAGAAAAAACAAATTTTTAAAGGTGATGTTTAAATTGACGATCGTTTTCTCTAATGCAAAATTGGCACATTTTGGTAATTGTTTGAATAGCGTTAAAAAGAAACATTGGTCTCATTTGCAGATTTCGAAAGGTTAAATTAATTGCCTCTCGAAGTTCTGCTATGCCGTCATATCGTGTTTTATACTTCATTTTGTATAAAGCCCCATAAAAAAAATCTAAAATTGTGAGATCTGGAGGCCATTTAACAGGTCCGTTGGTACCTATACATCTTTGAGGAAAGTTATTACCAAAAAAGAGTTATGACTTGGGGCACCATCTTGCTGTAGGTAAACACCATTATATTGGGCTAATGAAATATTTTCGAGCAGTTCTGGCACAACTTCCTCAAGGATTTCTAGGTATCTACGTGCTGTAAGACCTCCTTCAAAAATCCTATAAACTATATGTCTGCCCAAAATAAAACATGATGGCCCAACTCCAAAGCGTCCTTGTTGTGATCTTTCAAACATTAAATTCTGATTTTCACTATGCCAGTTTCTGGTATTGTGATGAATAAAAATTTCTGCACTTAAAAAAAACATTCCTCTGACTAGATAACAAGTCTGACAAATAAATTGTTAGCATTGATTTGTTGCAAATACCACTTACATTAAATTTGTATGGATGATACATATATTTCTTCAATATCCTCTGACCGTCAGTTTTTGATACACCAATTTCCTTCTCAATTTTTCTACATGAGGACGAAGGTGTTGCTTTTATATATACCAAAACCCCTTTTCCCTTTTCTTTCTTTCCCTGTTTTCTTTGTTTTATGTTTTAGGACGCGGATGAACAAATGATCCGTGCTCAACTAAATTTGCTTTTAAACGAACAAATATCTTAAAAAATGGTTGCCTTCTTTCTGGATATTTAACAAGCAAAACCTTATAAATAATGATAATACAGATTTTTATAGCTATAATAGCTTACTTACCTTGGTAAATATAATTCCGATGCGTCTTCAGAATTTTCATTATCTGTATAAAACATACGAGCATATGATATTTTTCATATGCTGCCATTATTCGAAGAAATCGATAAATATCAATTAAATAAAAATACCAAAAGAATGTTTATAAACTGCTTTATAAGCCAAAAGTCCATCCAAAAACTGATGAAATATTTGACATTTATTTTTTGTCATAAACAATAGCCATAGCCTACTATTAACTTATGCATTTAATTTCAGAAAATTGTCATTTATTTGCGTGTTTCTGAGAAAAAGTGCACACTATTATATATTTTTGAAAAGGTAAAAAAAGACAAATTTTATAGTCTATAAATATACAGGGTCTTCCATTTAAAAAAAAGTAGGGTCCAATAACTTTTTGACCTGAACCTGTATACTAATTCCGAGGGCGCAATTGAGTTCTACGGAAAAAGAAACAGTTTTCACATTTTCGATAACTTATCTGATAGTCGAGATGCAAAGGATGTCTGAAAATACAATATTTTGAATTTAGCCCTGTATCTTAAAAACTAAAAGGGCTATGCAAATTTTGCTAACGACATCTTTATTTTTAGGAAAAAGTAGCCACTGTCGCGAAAACCTCAACTTTCTATCTATAAAAATAATGGAGATATCCCATAAAAGTACCCAACATGGGACACCCTGTACATTTTTATTTTGCATTACAATAAAATCCGGTCTAAGCATAGATATATAACCAATATATTTATGGGTCTGTCTTCAACATGTCTTATTAATCTAGTGTGAAAACTTAATTTATTTCAATCACTTCCACATGCTCTTATTGTACTGAGCAGAAAAAAAAAGCTGCTTATGTGTTAAATTTACTGAAATAACAGTTATTTTTTAACAAGGCTAAAAAATTTATTAATACAACAAAATATAGTCACTTTTACAATAATTGTTTGGGTTGCAAACTTGTAGACTTGAAAATGTCTTAATTTTAAATAACAAATAAGTACTGGAGAGGGAACCAGTGCCGAAAAATATATTCACAATTAATTTTTTTATTTATTACATGCATACACTTCAGAGACAATTCTCTCAATGGTTCAATAATATAAAACAAATAAAAAATATATAAAAATAGGTTACAAACACAAGAAAATAACGCCTAAATTATTACACATGTTTTAATGAAAAATGAATTTGAAAAATGTGTGAGAAATGTCAGTTATAATTTAACACCATTCAATCCACAAATGTAGTTTGACCATAGTATGATGGAGAGTTTCAGTTTGAAGATGGGAAGCAGAAAATTGTATAAAATATGCTGTTCCGAACATTAGGCGCATAGGCATGCATTCTTTTCATCAACAGAGATAGGCTGGGCAGACTTTACATGACATGACCCATAGATAGATCCAACGTAAGTAATCTTGATCAACCAACTGTCACAATTAAAAATCCTACTTAATATCCAGCATGGCTATCCATAGTAATACTAATATTTAATTTTTAATCCAATCACAAAAAGATTTGCAAAAAAATCCTCTTTTCAAAAAGTGCTTGTCTAAAAAAGGTTACCATTTGAAAAAAAAATAGTTAGACACAAAAACTTTATTTTATTATATTTTATCAACTTCTCTTGTTCCTACCTATCAGACTCATCACTAAAACTTAGTGAATTGTATTATTCTGTCATCATTTCGTGTCCTTACATTAATTTGCGTCCGGTCATGGCCACCTAGAGTATTTTCCTTGTATTTTTATGAGTTTGTACACTATTTTTGTCAGTGGTTTACCCTTCAGATTTTCATTACTTAGTTCTTACTATTAGTTTGATCCCAGTAACCCCACTGGACACAGAAGTTACCAATTTTGTAGAAGAGTATGAATTATTAATATAAGCAAGTACCAAAATGGGCAATATTGACATTTTTTTTTGCCTAAATTCAGTGTGGTAGGGTGGTCACCTGATTACAAGGACAAAATTTGCCATGTTGTGGCTGCACATTAAAACTCAGCACAGAAAAAACTAACTTTTTTTTTTAGTATATAGTAACGTTTTAACAGTTTGCCGAAAGATATTTTGACAAAGAGGGCATTATATTTCCCAGCCACAGTTTACATGTTTCTACTCATTTTTTATTACTATAGAAAACAACATTCTATATGGGCCCAAGTCACTTAGGTGGACAACATTTTGGTATATACAATACAGCTCTTTAACCAGGGCAATTAAATGAAAGGGGTTTACTGGAAATTACAGAAAAATGTTACATATCTATCATTGTGGTGTTCTGTTTAATCCATACCTTTTTACCAAAAAAAAACTAGTAAATACTAAAAATTTTATACTGAACAAACAGTTTACATGCACTTTTTAAAAAGTATTAAAACTATATGATGTACTACATGGCATTCATTTATATGTTATTTAGAGCTTTAGCTACAGGAGATACAAGAAAAACTTCAAATACAAAAGTAGAATTTTTTTTATATTGTTCTTTAAGTGTATCAAAAATGTTTAGAAATCGTTAGAAATAATGTACGTTTTTTTTTAATAAAACACTATATATGTCATTATATTAAATGCAAATCATATTATAAATTATACCTAAATATGTCAGCTTAATACCTGTACTTGAAAAACAATTGAGAAAATTGACAAAAAGCTTTCTCTCCTAACAATCCATTGGATCAATAGCAAATTTGAACTTTTTAAAATGTAGGTATTCTTTAACTTTGAATAAATTCTTAAACAGATAGTGATTATTATATATTAGACTATTTGCAATATTTAAAATTCAAATTACTGGGAAATAATCTTAAAAATCATAGTTTAGGTAGCCACATCTTGGAATAAAAAATTCTATTTAAACACTAAATTAATTTTTCACCTAAAAAAAAGATAGAGAGATAGAAAGTGAAGTTTTATAATAATGTTCTTCAGTTTTTTTACAGATATATTGTTTGAAGTGATGCAAATCATTCAGAAAAATACCAAGATTTTTAATAATGTATATTGAATAAGCCAAAAAATAAATATAATATCCAGAAAATGTGATTTATTTAAAAAGATCTTTTTTAATCCTTTACAAAAAATAAACTTCCAACTTAATAAAATAATGTGGAATCTGAAACTGCACTTTCGTGTGTCTTCGTTCAAACCACATAATAACAGGGCTTAAATTGATTCAAGTATGTATAGAATTGAAAAAAACTAGTTATGGAAACAAAGGTAAAAAATACTTCACCAAAAATAAATTTTATATTTTCATTATTTTATTTATTTCTTACTGAACTTCACCACACGCCGATATAGTCACTTTTTCCAGTGGTTTTCCAGTTTTAGTACCACACCTTTCCATTCTTTTTACTACATCCATCCCACTAATAATATGTCCAAACACTACATGCTTTCCATCCAACCAATCAGTTTTTACTGTGCAAATAAAAAACTGAGACCCATTAGTATTTGGTCCAGAATTTGCCATAGATAAAGTCCCTGGGCTTGTATGTTTTAATTCAAAATTTTCATCTGCAAACTTCCTCCCATATATTGATTTTCCTCCCGTTCCATTATGATTTGTAAAATCACCACCTTGGCACATAAAATCTGGAATTATTCGATGAAATATACTACCTTGAAATCCATAACCTTTTTCATGTGTACAAAGGCATCTGAAGTTTTCAGCAGTACGTGGTACAACATCTGCCCGAAGCATGATTGTTATTCGACCTATCTCTGTTTTACCTATCTTAATATCCAAATACACTTGTGGATTCTTAACTTTTTTAGTCACAATATCTTGTACTTCTTCTGTACTCTCATTAGTTTTTTCACTATCATTTATTTTATCTTTAATAGTTTCACCTGCATGTTTCTGGAGCCAAGAATCCTCTGACCACACTGGCCTTGTCGAACCCTCTTTTATCTTTTGTGGCTTTGCTAGGTTTACTCTAATGGTTCTTCCAAATAATTCTGCATCATTCATATTATCAACAGCAGCACTTGCATCTTCCGACGTTTCGAATTCAATAAATGCAAATCCTCTATGTTTTTCAGATTCATAATCTAGAGGTATTTGAATGTCCACTATATCGCCGAAAGGAATAAAAGCTGCTTTTAGTACCTTTTCACAAATTTCTTCACTTAAGCCCCCTACGTACACGATTTTTTTGCTTGCTGTTTCACTCATGTTTTATATTTACGCTTATCGAAAATTAACACGAAATCGATCTGCAGCAACAATTGTGAGTAATATACCCTCTTCTAGTATTGTTTAAGCTTGATCAAGATGTATAAAATTCCAATTCCAATATATGTTTTTGGCACTGCACTTCGCAACTTGCCAGATTGCTCCCCGTCCGGGGCTTACTCGCTTTATCCGGCGACCCTCGGAGCGAGATACACCTTATTCCGGTTTGGGGACGTTATCGGTGGGATGTCCGGATGGCGAGCTCTGAGCTCCCGGTCACCCCGTGTATTTCAAAATCTTTAAATTTGTCTTTCTTTAAAAACTTTTCTAATGCATCTTGGCTTCCACTAGATGCCCCTTGAGAGTACCACTGGTCTCACGAGATAACCTTTTTTTTCAAGCTATCCCCTTACCCCTCCCACTCCCGCCACATAGCGGCCATTACGCTAATATTCTATGTAGAACTGCGGCAGACGAACGGGATAGAATACAGGAACAACTAGGCCTCACACGTTCACAGCGTCTGCTCCCTTTCTAGCGGGGTCGTTAGTTTCCACCCTGAGCGTTTGAGTCTCCCGCTTCCCCCCGAAATAAAGCAGCAAAACCGAACACGTGGAACCACTTATGTTAATAACACAGAGTTCTGCTTCCGACGAGACGAACCGGAAGACTATGTACATATATGTTGATAATTTAAACGATCTTTAAAAATGTACTAGAAATAGGCCTATTTAAGGAGAAATGTACTTTTGTACTTTGCTGTTAATGTACTAGAAATGGAACAAATGTACTAAAACGGCAACACTGACATTGAGAATACTACTGGTACCACGAGATGACCATTTCTTTCAAGCTACCTCATTCGGTACCCCTTCTACTTCCCCCACGTATCGGTCATTACGCTGATATTCTATGTAAAACCGGGCAGACGTGCAGGAACAACTAGGCCACACACGTTCACAGTTCTCTAAAAACAACTGTGCCAAAAGCTGAACCCTCGCACAACTCTGGGTCATTCTGATTTTGAAATGGAAATCTATCATGAAATATAAGAAATAATTATGATAGAACTTGTTACATTTTTCGACTAAAAAAGCTTAAGTCTAGTTTTCATAAGGACGGAAAGAATGAATGAATATCAACAAATAAAACGATTTTTCTTGCAACAGTCTTCATGCTCCTTATCACAATAACCTTGCTTGGCAATATTAGGGCATATTTGTCTTCACAAACTTTCGGACATGGTTACTAACAGAATTGTAAGACCTTGAGTTATGAGTATAAAAATTTTCAAATTAATTTATTTCGGTACCCTTGGAGGAACTTATCGAATTATCGGGTATTTTTTAGTAGAAAAATCCTGTTCTGCTTCATTGGGTGTATGGTTTTCTTTGTTACCACGACCTAGACGAAATATTGACTTGATTATAGTGATGTATAAATAACTATTTTCCAAAGGTTTCTCAGTTTCTTTGACAAACTGCTCATCTATTTTTTAATTAACTGATTTTTCATAAGTAATTTTATCACGTTCATACAGAAGTTTTTTTGTTTCTATAGTTAAATTAAAACCTGCATTATTATCTTGAATGAATGTTTTAAAATTACGTTTTATATCTTTTATATTTAGCGGCTCACTTTATCTTCAGCTGCTGTTTTAGGCTGTTTAATTAAAACATTCTGCAGCTTTGCATTTTGAAAAATTAAGAGTTCCCGGGTCTTCTGCGCTATAAGTAAGACCCTCTGGGTTCTTCTCTCTGCTTGTTTGTTGATTAACATGGGTCGCCACATTAGTAGCAACATATAATCCTTGCTACACTGTTTGTGTAGTTTATACATTTGAATCAACAACACTTTCAATTTGGTTTGATACCTATTCCGTAATTGTATCATTTTCAATCTTATCTGAACATACATTTATAGTTTCCACTACCACATTTTAAGTATCTGAAATAGATGTATTATCGTTAGTGCATCAACTGTGGTTTTCGTATCTTCTTCTTTGCTATAAAAACTTTTTTTATTAACAGCTACTTCAAATAATTCGTTCGGATAGGTCTGGTTCAGTCAGTCAGCATCTTTATCTGACCTACCACACACATACGTAGAGTAGAAACATGCAAACCTTTTTTGCTTTGTTGGCCCATGGATTGCCCAATCTAGCTTACATTTCCTTGCTGCTGGAAAAACTTTGCCAAATACATATAGTTTGTTGAGGCAATATAAGATGTAAGTTGTGTGGTCCTATTAATAACTTTGGTTTATCTAAATGTTTGAGATGTGAGATATTTTCCCAATCTTTCATTATGACAGTTTGACATGGCAAATGCAAATTAGTGACTATTCTTAAATTGCTGATTTTGTTTGCTGCTTTGAGTTTATCTGGTTAAGCAAAATAATTCTTCCACTCCAGTTAATTCCAAGTTTTTAGAAATATCACCGTCTAAAAGCTCCATAGGTTAAACCGTTATCACCCCAGCGGCGGCTCGTCAGATGAGGCAACTGAGGCGCCGCCTCACTCGCTTTCCTATAAATATACATTTTTATTTTCAAAATTAATTCTTTCCAAGTTGATACATTATTCTATGAAAATTGTCTCAAACACTATGAAAATTTCATCAAATATGCGTAAATCATAAATAAACACTTTACTTTACTAACCAACAGTACAATGTCCAATAACTGCAATATCATTTCTTTTTTATTAGACTTTACCTATACGCGGCGATGCGAATTGCGCCTCGGACACTTGAATGGGTATTTGGATTTTTCTGTCTGAGAAAAAGGGAAAAGGGTCGTGTTGCATATGTAGATTCATTCCATCTCTTTTTATTGCATTTGAGGCGATGAAAACTTCGCTTAATGATTGAAACGTTGCCATTTAATGTTAGCACAAATTGACTATAAATGGAAATAATTATTATTTATCGGTAAATGACAATCGCGCATCCGGCTGCCAAATGCAAGCCGTTTTTGTTTTTGTTGATATTTGCGTGGGCGTGTGGGGTATTCGTATTTGACTGTTACGATAACGGTTTGAGATTGAGCGGGAAGTGGGTGGATATTGAGATTATTCGGCAATAATTTGGTGTTTGTTTTATAGTATTATTTCGCGTATGTCGCGCGTTTAGTCTGTGTCGAGTGTTACTCTATCTACAAGTATTTTTGACGTTGCGTTAGTTTTATTATTGAGTAGATAGACTGATAGAGTAGTTTATATGAATTAGTGATTAAAATTTAAAACAAACGAAACGTGTGAACTATGAATCCAGTCCACGATATCGTTATGTCACTATTGACAACGGCATTTTCCAGGCGTCCCGAGGATGAGCTAAAAGAAATTCTTCGCGGAGATAGACCCATGCCGAAGATAAGTACCTTAAGTAGTGATAAAAAAGACGGTAGACAATATAAACGATCATTTCAAACGTCATGGTATCAAACACACACTTGGATTTGTGGAAGTGTTTTTAAGCAGCGTTTATATTGTTGGCCCTGCTTAATACTGGGAAAAACAAAAACAGTATGGACTTCTGATGGATACGTTGATTTTAAAAATTTTTCTAGAGCGGTTAAAATGCATGAAGGGTCTAAAGACCATATTCAAAATACCTTAGGTTTTGTACGTTTGTCTCAAAATATGACTATAATTAAAGAAGCACTAATCGAAAATGCTCGTTTATCTAAATTATTGTACAGTGAAGATGTTAGGAAAAACCGCTTGCTTTTGATATACCTTATAGATACGGCTATATTACTGGGAAAACAAGAACTGGCTTTTAGGGGGCATGACGAATCCGAATTTTCTCTTAACAAAGGGAATTTTCAGAAAGTTTTTAATTGTTTAATTAAACGGAACACCGAACTTGTAAAACATTTAGAAGAGAAAAGTGTATTTACGGGACAATCGGAAACTATTCCAAGTGAATTAATATTTTGTATTGACGAACATATGAGAGACTTTATTAAAAAAGAAATATCGGAGGCTACATTTTTCTCATTAATTGTAGATGATACGACGGATATAGTTGCAAAAGCCCAATGTTGTGTGACTGTTAGGTATGTAAATAAATTAGTCGAAATAAAAGAACGTTTTTTAGGCTTTTTTGATATAAGTGAGGATTCTAGAGCTAATGCACTCTATAACTTAATTGTAACAATCTTGGAATCTTTAAATTTTAAACGGAAATTAGTAGCACAATGTTATGATGGAGCTGCGGTTATGGCCGGAGAATTGAGCGGTCTACAAACACGAATAAGATCAGATGCACCACAAGCAATGTACACTCATTGTGCTGCTCATCGTCTCAATTTAATTTTACAACAGGGTTCAAATTATATTAAGGAAAGCAGAATCTTTTTCGCAACTTTGAAAAGTTTGCCTGCTTTTTTCCATAAATCGTACAAACGCACATCTATATTGGACAAAATAATAAAAAAACGAGTTTCGCAAGCAAGTGATACAAGGTGGTATTCTCGATCAAAAGTTGCAAATAATTGGGAAGGACTAACCTTAGTTTTTCAAGACATGAGTGAAAATCCAGAATTAGACTCAAATACTATACACATGGCCAAGCGGTATCTAAAAGACCTTTCCGATTTTGAATTTGCCTTTTTAACTTTTGCGTTTAAAGAAATTTTTTTTGTTACTGATATCCTGTTTCAAGTTTTTCAGTTAAGTAACCTAGAAATTGATTTCTGCATTTCACAATTGAATATTGCCGTCAAACGATTAAATGAGCTGCGCGCTGAAAATTTCCTTAAATCCATTTTTGAAAAAGCAAAATCACTTACCGGATTGCCATGTAGTAGACAAACCCGTAGCATGAGCGAATCAGATTTAATGGAAAAATATAAAAATATGTTTTATGAAATTTTAGACTGTATAATTTTTCAAATTAACATCAGGTTTGAAGATTTACACAAATTGGAATTTGTGAAACTTCTTAATACATCAAAATACAAAGACTTTGCCACAGAATTCCCTATTAGTCTATTAAATTCGTTAGAAAAAACGTATCCGAAAATGTTTGACAAAGACCGCCTCAAAAATGAGCTAAGCATAATTTACCGAGATGAACAATTTTAAAGTCAATATTGAAGAACTCCTTAAACAAATTAATAGTTTAGAATTAATTTCAGTATTTTGTGAAGTATATCGACTTGCGACATTAATTTTGACAATCCCCTTAACAAGTGTACAGGCCGAAAGAGATTTTTCGTGCTTAAAGCGAATAAAGACCTACTTACGAAATAAAGGGTGTCCATTTTTGACATTCCGATTTAATTTAGGAATAAAATACACAAAACACTTTAAATGTTATAATATTATTATATTATTTTGAAGTACAACTATTGCGGTTAATAATGAAAAATGACATCCAGCAAGTGACCCCCTCTACTTCTTTGGCATGCTAATATTCTTTTCTCAAAATTTGCGATAACATTTTCGCAGACATTCTGTCCAATTTGTCCAATTGCTTGAGTAATGTTAACTTTAAGCTGTTCAGTTGTTCGAGGATTGTTAACGTAAGCTCTTTCCTTCAAAAAGCCCCATAGGAAATAATCTAATCGTGTGAGGTCGCACGACCGAGGCGGCCAGTTAACGTCAGCTCTTCGAGAAATTATTCTATCGCCAAATCTCTGCATTAAAACATTCAGTGTTTCATCTGCGGTATGGCAAGTGGCACCGTCCTGTTGAAACCATATGTTCTGGACATCCATACCTTCCAATTCATCCCACAAGTAATCTGTCAGCATTGTCCTGTATCGGGCTCCGTTCACAGTAACTGCATCACCGGCTTCATTCTGGAAGAAATAAGGCCCAATCACACCTCTCGCCCAAAAACCACACCACACAGTTACTTTTTCTGGATGCAGTCGTTTCTACAGTATTTCTCTTGGATTTTCGTCACCCCATATTCTGCAATTTTGCTTATTTACGTATCCGCCAATTTCGAAGTGAGCTTCGCCGCTAAAAATTACTTTGTGAAAGAAATCGTTCCGTTCTTGCTTTCTTTCTAAGGCCCAATTAGCAAACGTACGACGTGACACATGATCGTTTGGTTTTATTTCTTGAGTCAACTGTATTTTATATGCTTTCAAATGCAGATCTTTCTTTAAAATGTTATGCAGACTCGATTTTTTAATGTTGACTTGCTGTGACCGTTTACGAACTGACATTTTCGGGCTTTCATCAACACTAGCCCTCACCGCAGCAATTTTTACTTCTGATCGGACACCACGATTGTGAACATGTTGTCTATTAGCTATTACGGACCCAGTCTGTTCAAATTTCTTCATAAAATTTTCAATTACCTTAACAGATGGTGCTGCATTTCTTCCGAAATGCGTACGGCATCTTCTTGCAGTTTCAGCAAAACATTCCCCATTTTGGTAATGACATTTCACAATAAATACTCGTTCTTTGATAGATAATCGCTCCATGTCGACCAAGACACAACTAATCGCAAAGTTTTCTCTTTACATCTGTCACTATAAGAAAACTGTCAACTAAGATTTTTAGAAATGGCGGCCAGTTTAAATCGGAATGTCAAAATTGGACACCCATTAGTATATCTCAAGATAGGCTCTCGGCCCTGTCGATCATGGCAATAGAAAAAGAGTTATTAGTTAAACTTTCTGAATGTAATGGTGACTTTTATAACAAAATCATTGAGAAATTTGCTTCTTTAAACGACAGGCGCATTAATTTAATTTACAAAAAGTGACTTAACTGCACCATCAACATACCTATTTGCCTAAACAGTTTTGGTTTTTTATAAAAAAGTTACTGTCCACACCATATTAGATTATTACAGGTTTATTACACTTTAAACCCGATTCTGACTATTTTGCTTAAGTATTTTAAATATTTTTTATAAAAAAATCCAATGATGAAAAATGTGTATATTATATATCTTTGAGAAGAGTATATATGTACATATATCTGAGGATAAAACGAACTACATGAAAATTGAGTGAATATCTTAAAGATTATTATTTAATTTTTATATCTATGTAATAATTTTTATTTTAAAAATTACGTAATGAAAAATTGGGCATAAATTGGTATTGATATGTAAAAGACAAAAACAAATCATAAAAATGAGTCAATTTGGGCGTGGCAGCACAAACATTTTTCGCCTGCGGCACCATCTACCTATTATAAGTAGCAAACCTTTTCTCGCCCCACCAGTTTTAAACACCACGAGCCGCCACTGTATCACCGCATTTGTTCATGAGGTCCATCGATAACGACAGAAATCATTTTCAATAATACTGCATTTGATTTAACGGCAGTTACTGTTTCACTAATTAAATCTGAATTATTTGGTGAGTGATAGTTTTGTTGTGTTTCTCCCTGTCTTAAAATTGTCACAATGCATTAAAAGAATATGGAAATCCTAACAGATATTATGTCTGCAGGGTTCTTTAACTTTACATTGTAATTTTTGATGATTTTTCTGCACCTAAACCAACTTATTTTTAATTACTTTTTCCCATCGATTTACCAAGTTATCATTTTACATTTCCGGGCTTATCCGATTACATGACTTCGTCACGTATTTTATTTTTCTGCGGTAGGTTCTTTGAGGTGGGGCAGGCTTTTTGCGGAGTCTTTTTTGGAGAAGTCTCGTAACATATGGCAATAGTGATTTTCTGTAGCCAAATAGCAAAACAACTTTTCCTTCTTTTTGGGTAAAAATTTTCTCCTATTTAGATTTAAAAATTCCGGGAGTTTACCCCATAATTCTCTAAAAAGGAAAAGGTTTTGCATACGACCTGTGTAATTTAGCTTTGCATTAATGCCAGTAACTTAGTAACTTCACTAGAAAAGCAGACAATCTGCTCGATATGATTATCTTTTGTATGAATAAAATTTAACATTTTATATAACACAGTTTCTGTCATAAATTCTGGCCTTCTAAAGCGCATTTTAAAGTTTTAATAATCATATCAAATTTTGCTCCTACTAACAACTTTCCTGGTACTGCAGCTTTAGTTTCTCCTTTCAAACAGTTTTGTAATTTTATTTCTTCTTTAGATTTATTGCAAAAAATTAGAGTTTGTTGAAAATCTTTATAAAAGACCAATGTTCAGGATTGCCATAAAAAATTGGAAAGGCTTTTAATAAACAATGTAACTAAAACACTTTAAACTCTTTAGATTTTCACTTTTATTCACAACTTTGCAATTTTAGCAAAGTGTTAGTTTAAATACTGTTTGTCTGACGAAGTGTTAGCGAAACATATGTTACAAGTTGTAAATAAAAGTGAAAATCTAAAACAATTTAAAGTGTTTTATTTACATTGTTGATAATGGATTTTCATCAAGTAACGAACCAATCAATCAAGTCTTTTAATAAAATTTAACGTGCCAAAACATTTTAAGTTTGTAAAGTACCCGAGTTAAATATTCGGCCGAAGGAAAGACGTTTTTAAAAATCAATTTTATTCCTTAAAACACGCCGAATTTAACAAATTTGAAATGAATCAGTTTAAAATACGAGTTAACAATTAAACGTTTACGTTTAGACTACTACAGAAGTGTCCCCTAAATGAATGCCACTTATATTTATAACATTACGTTATCTTACATAACGTGGTAGTAGAATATATGAAGTCAGCGGTTATGCAGAACGTAACTCCCGCTGCTGGCTGTTTGAAAGTTTAATATCAGAAAGATTCTTACATTCATTTGTTGATTCAATTTCTTTCGTGTAATTTTCACATTTTTCCGTTTGTACCTCCTTAATTTTATTAATTTTACTACAATGAGTAATTTGTACTGTTATTTCGGGATATACATTTCTCTTGTCAGAATACTTGCTACTGATTCCAATATTTATAATGTTGGTTTTGGATTTAAAAAGTTCGGATTTCATTAGTTGTGACTCCATTTCCAATAATGTTAGTTCATTTTCAATCTGTCTTGCCCTTTGCTCCAATCATTGCCTCTTTTTCGACAACTAGTCTTTCAGTTCCAAATCTACCTGCGACCATCTCTAGCTCCCCGAATGTTCTGTCTTTTCTGCAGAACGTAGATTTGGATATTTCTTACTGACCGTTGAGTCAAGGTTGCCAGATTGGGGCATTTTCATCAAAAATTAGGGCATTATTTTTTCTTCGAGGGATATTTTGGGAAAAAAATTTTCTGGGGAAAAATATTTACCCTGGAAAAAAGAATTTTTGGTCAGACACATCTTGCAAATTTATTGAAATACATAAAATTCTAAAATCGCCTTAAAAATTTAAAAAAAATATATTTTACTACTTTGTGGCCGTCTATTATCGAATAAAAATATTCATTTCGGTAAGAAATAAATCAAGAAATTAGCCATGTCCGATTTTCTTCGACTGGCAATACATTGTGGGGATGCCATAGTGAAAATATGGTACCTCATTAGTAAGAGTTGTGTTAGTTTTGTATCTAACGAAAGAATGATAAATTTATTTAATGTTAGCAAAAACAGATTAATTTTCTGAATCTGTTTTGGACATATTTGCTTAAATTAATTACTTTATTTTTTATATTATCCAATGTTGTTCATATTTTAGACGCTTGTTAATCTGTTAATTCAGAAAGAAATTCATAAACCTACCTACCAAAATATTTTTTTGGGGATTTTTTTGAAAATGTCTAAATTTTGGGGGATTTTTGAATTTTGACTGGGGAAATGGAGCAGGACAATCTGGCAACCCTGCGTTGAGTTTGTTGATCACTGGGCTTTTCTCTGACAATAGTTAGCCCTGCGTATTTTGTCGGCCGAAACTATATCCTTCTTCCTTTGGCAAATTTACAATTAGGAAAATATTTTATTTTGTAAAAACATAAGAAAACTATGAAAAATAAACTAAAAACTTTGAATTTCTGCATTTTCTGATGTCCGCTGAGTAAAGATTGTTATGAGATTTTTTTTAAGCTTGCATATTAAGAACTTTTTATTAATTTAGACTTCTTCCTATTACTAACAACTCTTCACACAAAACTGAGAAACGCTCTGTTTTTTATTTATATAAGGTGTTTAAGTCATTTATTAATAAATAAACATATGTATGATGCACCCTCACAACCATATTATTACGTTAGGCGATAATGTGTAGACGGAAATAGCGTAAAAATAAAACATTCGTAAATTAGAGGAGATTTATTTTAAACGATTTATGCTCAGTTGCGCCGTTCTTAATTTTACGACGGGTATTAATTTCATTTCATTTTCACAAGCTTAATTTTAGCCCGATTTAACTAAGTCAAGGATTCATCTGGTAACACCGAATTTTTTAGCCGGGATCTAGTAACTTTCATTTTTTCACTACAGTGGATCTTTGGTAAATTTGACAATCCCGGAATCGCCATTGCTCCTCTACTGTTTGTCAACAATATATACATTGCTTGCGGCTGACTACTAAAAAACATTAAAATAAAATGTTTATAACAGTGTTACCAGATCTATTGTTTTAACAGTAGATTTACTGTTTTTAGTTTCCACCTACTGTTCTACTGTTTTCACGTCACAATCTCCTGTTGAAATTCTTTAGTACAACATACGAAAAAAAAAAACGCTGGTAACCCCAATTTTGCCATCTGTGCACACTGAAAATATGAGAATATTCGTTCTGCTATTTATTGCTGATTTAAATTCAAGAAAAATACCGTTAAAAAGTATCGATGTACTACACAAAGAACTTCTAAAACATAGAAATGTAAATATATATATTTTCAGTTGATATATGGACGTTTCATAAACATCTAAAAACGTGCATCTTTAGTCGCCGCTTGTTGACTTTGGTAATAAGCCGTCCGGAAATCCCCTAGACCAATGCTTTACTTTTTAGACCGGTATTCCCGTATACATAGATTACAATGCTTTCTAGTGCGTGTGTTTTAATATTTGTTTTGCTGTTTTTTTTTCGCAATTTAGCTGAAGAAGAATAGGTAATTAATTTAGGTTATCTTTTAAAATAGAGTTAAAGTTCAATTGTTAATTGTTTACTTGTTTCCTAGTTTTACCTACTCGTCAGATAGACGCAAATCATTGGCCGCGTTCACCCGCTTGATCGCTCGTAGGCTATCGATCATCAAAGTAGCGCTCAAATAATAGCAATGGTTTGAACGGTTTTTAGAGATTTCGAACACAGCAAATATTTCTTGACCTTAACCTTGATGAGAATAAGAATATGGGACATCGGGAACAAGGAAGGGCTGAAATTACAAAAAATATGATAGTAAATTTGTTTGCATAATACATTCTGTATTTTGTGTTAAAAAAAAAGAAAAAAAATCTGTTATTGCTCTGCTGTATTATTATATTGTATAATTATTGCTCATAATGTTTACATTACATGCCGCCATCTCGTTTGTTATGTCAACTGATCGTTGCTCAAGTAGCAAGAGTAAATAGCTCGTTCATGGTACCGCTCTCAGAGCGGTTACTGAGCGGTCAGGCGGGTGAACGCGGCCATTGTACAAACTAAATTCTAAGGCAAGGACTAGTTCTGATAGCTACGAAAAGTTTTTTCTTGCGGAATTATTCTGGTTGGTCAAACAATCGATTTGAACATAAATCAGATCAATTTTGTAAAAAATTATTTTTATTTCCTGTCTGTCAAAAATAAGTTCAAGGGTATAGGTTACTTATGTTTGGGAAATTCCTATTTTCTCGTTTTTCAGTATATTTTGTTGATTTTATGAAAAAAAACGCGTTAAATAAAATCTACTGTTCCGACAGGCCAATCTACTTGACTGAAAAATCCATCTGGCAACACTGGTTTATAAATGATTACGAAAGGAGATGGGCATGGCGATGACGTGAACAACGCATCTGTATAATAATTTAAGTAGATAAAGTTTTGTAGTAGAAAGTAGAAAATTTGCACTGGATGTAAAAAATAAATGCTGTAATGAAGTAAAATATTAGCAGCAAGTTACATTAATCACATATCAATCAATCAATCAATCCAATATTTATTAATGTTATTGTACAATTAAGCACTTACACAAGTCAATAATAATTAAAATTACAATATACTCATCTTAATTAAAAGTATGGATCACATTATAAAAGACCCAAATTTATATATAAAAAAATACACAATTTTAAATCCATAGACATTAGTAATATTAGCATATCAAGGTTCCAAATTTTTATTGTGCAGGATACCCATTAGTTGCGGAAAACCAAACGAACGTTAAAAAACTGAACACGTATATCATTTATGATATTTATAACATGAAAATTCAAATCGAAAACCAAATTAATTCAACTCTTAACAAAATGATATAATTTTCTTGACATGTACAAAATAAAATTAAACAGAAAAAGTATGGGTAATCTTATACTATATAGATTTAATATTCAGCAAGAGTTTGTTTTCAAAATAGAATACATACATATTTCTTAAAAAAGTAATTTTCTATTTTTTTTGCAATATAATTTCTGTTAAGAAATGATGGTTCTTGAGATTAGACCGTGTCAAATCGAAATTACTATCCGACGTTACAATGAAAATTCTTCCGATATACTTTTTTAAAAAGCCTCATTCAATTTTAATTATTTTTTATTTCATTTAATATTAAATCAAGTCTATTTATTTTTTGACGATACCAACTTAACAGTGATTTTACAATTTGGGCTTTGCCTAATTTTTTACTAACCCGTGATGTGAAAAGATACATTTTGTAAAAATCGTTCTTTTTTCAATTGCACACTGAGCTTTATTATTCTGGACGAAAATAATTTAAAATGTTTGATGGTTTATTGAAACTTAAGAGTCTGATATTGTTCAAGTGCCCTCGAATTGACTGGCAGCTGCCGTTAAATGAGCCAATGAAAACATAAACACTCGTAGTAGTAGTTTTTTTTTAAAGAAAAAAAATCTTCTACCCGCCCTTCGCGTACCATCTTAATTGGCCGAGGATTGCGGATTCATACCTTGTGAGGGTAGCCTACCAGTTAAAAAATTTCCCCTGTGTCCTCCCCTGAACTCACTGCAACCGCTTGCGCATTACTTCAAAGGGAGCAGTTGCCTGTTAAGCTATCACCGGCTTAAGGTAGGTTATTGGCCTCCTTTTCCTAAACATGGAGCATATGGTTTTCCATAGTAGTATTAATAGTAGTAGTAGTTTTTACTCGAGACTAGAGGCACGCATATATTTCTGATCCTTCGGCTTCCTGGTCACATTTATATCACATCTCAAATCACTGAAAATTAAATTTGAAATAAGCGCGCACTTTACACACTGCGGACGGTGATTCTATTAAGACCTAACCTCAAAATGTATAGAATCTAATTTTGCAAACAATTATACACGAGGGATGTTTAGACCAGCCAACATACGGAGATTTGCGGCACTGTACCACATCTCCCTATTGTCCCAAATTACCCTAGTATTCCACGTGAATCATGCCGCATTATATAAAAGGAAAACCGAGAAACACTCCTACAAAATCTCATTGACAAAGCTATTAATGAACTGCAAAAGGGAATAGGAATAACACCTACTGCCCGGAAATATAGTATTGTAAGAATAATTTTGCAGCGATTGTCTAAAAACAATGTTTCCAAAAAAGTCTTCTCGAAAAATGAAGAAACTATATTGGCAAATTACTATATTTAGGTCTCAAAACTCTATTATGGTTTGAATAGAAAATCGGTATTATAGTTAGGGTATAATTATGAGAAATGCTACAATATTAAATATCCAAAAGTATGGAACGTTGGACACGGATTAGTTTTCTACAGCCGCATACTAATATATCTCTGAGAAAGCCAGAGGCAAGTAGCCCTGTGAGGTTTACAAGTTTTAATAAAAAAAAAAACGTTCGTCCTTTAAATATCTGGAACGTTGATCAGACAGCACTTACAACAGTCCATATACCGGAAAAAGTTTTGACCGGAAAATGCTCGAAGCGTGTAGGACAAATGACGTCAGGTGAACGAGGTTCCCCAATTACCGTTTGCTGTATATTAATACTATTGGTCAAACTATTTTGCCCTTTTACTTAATTTCACGTAATTTTGAGAAATTATGTTAAAGGTAGAAGGTAGGGTACAATAACTGATGACTAAAATAATAATTTAATAATAATAATAATATTACTTTCTTTATTTTAAAGTGGACCAACTGTCTGCAAGGCGTCAGCTCACCTAAGTGGATGGATGCTAGAGATTACGAAATACTCGTCACAGGTATACTGTAACAGGTGTACAGGAATAGCTTGAAATAGGTATTGGATTTCAAATACAACGGGTACCGTTCCTACCTAGTACTTAAACGACGATACAAGTTACCATTAACTGAACGAAATGAACGAATAAGCGTTTCAGCTTTTCTTGGGGTACGAGAGCGTAGAAAAAAGCCCTATCCTAATTCTTTATTTGGGGGTCAATCAAATGGCTTCTGTCTGTCTTTCCTTAAGACATTCATTTAAACAACGATGTAAATTAAAGTGAATTATAAGTGCTTAAAAATTACAAGGATACTCGGTCCTACTGAAACTGAAACAGGTATTTCATTTCAATATGTTTCCTAAACCAGTATTTTTATATGACTTCTATTTTTACTACTAACGCAAAGATATCGTATTCGGAAATAAGAAAACGCGAATTAGGTATTAGTTTAAGTAGTTCGCAAATGACGCAGAAGCATAATTTTATTTTAATCTCGTCTGAAATTTGATAGGAAATAGCTGAATCTTAAAATATTTACATAATATTAAAAGTGTTCATACGCTACATAAATAATACATGCAGTTTTTTTTTTAAAGAAATGTACCTAGACCTTTTTATATATATTTAAGAAAAAATATATTATCGGAACAAACAAACAGCCTCCTATTTTTAAACAAAATAAATATACTCAATAAACAATAAAGAAATAACAAAATACTATATTCTATTATAAATGTGCCCACTACTCACTAGCCCTAAATATTCCGATACCGGAAATTAGCTTCATAAGCATAAAATGAGATTTGCAAAAATGAGCTAATTAACTCCCTTATTTCTCCCGTCTACGTACCGTTACTAGTTTTGAGTACGTGTTATCATTAGTCTTAAATACATACCCTTACTAGTTCCAAATATCCACATGGAACTTATTTTTGTTTCTAGTTTAAAAAGAAATAGACAAATAAATTTGAATGAAATACTGTTTTGGTGACAACAAAAAAGTATTCTCGTAAAAATATCGCGCCTTAATATTGTCCCCTGTTAATATAAAACATCAGTATTTTTGTTAGTAAGCAGACCGGACCATTAAACAAGCCTATTGTGAAACTAGTATCTTGGTTATTTTGGTAACAGGTATTTATCACTGTTATGACTCGGGAACAGGAACAGAACGTACCTGTTTCTAAAAATACTGATATTTACCACCTCTAATGGATAACCAGCGGAAATGTTTCAATCTATATTTATTTATATCTAAAAATGCTATCCAAATTAATCTAATCATGGCCAGAGAGAATAATGTTACTCTCATTATAACAGATAGCAGCCCCTTGAGGTTTCCTCTTATGGGCCATTTGAAACACCTTTCAGTGAGGTTGCAGATGATAAAATGCTAACCCAATCAAGAAAATCCGTTCATTGTGGAACTTCCCAAGGAAACTATGGAAAAGACGTCTACTTTTTTAAATAACGTTAATGGTTTCTGCGCACCGGGATCTACCCTTTCAATGAAAACAATTTTACAGAGGATGACAAATACCAATGAATTCTATTTTCAAAACGAAGAAGACAGATATGTACTTTTTCTAGACCACATTGTTGGAAAGTTAAAACAACCTACAAGCAGCGGATCTAGTAAAAGCTTTGGTAAATATTGGCGTTTCGGAAAAAATATAAAAATGTATTACGTTGATTTTGTTATGCAGTCCAAACCTCCCACTGGGCTGGTCTATATCTCCCTATAGGAGAGATTTGGGACATTTTGAAATTTTTTGGAACTCTTCTGTCAAAACAATATAAGTTTTTTTTTAAGATGTCCTTTCTTTGTTACAATTCATTTTTGAAGTTATATATACTTTACAACTACGAAATATGTTTTAAGAAAACAGCTCCAAACCCCTCGCCCTTCCCCTACACTTTTTTACATTACCTTAAAAAAAAAAGCTAAACAGGCTAACCTAACCTAACCTAACCAAAACGCAATCCGATTTTTAAAACACTACTACGTACAAAATTGTAAGTTCTGTAAAAAAGAAAACTAAAACTTTAAACTCACATATTTTGCAATGCAACTGGAGCATCCTGCCACTAAGCCGCTAGACTCCGGAACAAGAGCTTAATGAACCTTGTTTAAGCCTGGAACATAATGCAACTCCCCCAACATTTTAACGTAAGACAAAACAACAAAACCGGAACTTAAAAAGGAAGTATACATTGTGGTACAAAAATTGGTGATAATTTTTACGTTGGATTTAAATATAACTTGTCATAACCTATATTTCAAAAAAGTATCCAATAAAACACTTAAAAACACATTATGGTTCTTTAGATAACGTGTAAAGTAAACCGTTTACGTAATTTGCATTGTGTTCCACACGTTATACTCACTCAGCCGAGCGATCGAAATAAGCGGTTGGCCCCGATCAACCAATGATCAGGATGATTTTGCTTTCTCTACACGCTGATGTAGTTTTAAATAAATCATCAAAGTTGGTTGATTTGAGTTTTTAGGTAATTATACAGTATAGCGTCACCTAGCCAGTTTGAAAGGTTTTTGGTACACTAGTAGATTTTGGGGTTCTGATAACGAACCCGAAGTCATAATTTTTTCAGCGGAGTTTCGTTTCCAAGATATTCACCATCAAAATTCACAATCCTACACACACAGTTTTTAAAATTTTTTTCAATTTCCTTCAATAATTTTTGTAAGAAAATGACCGAGTACATGATTAAAATATCAAAATTACACCTATTTTAAAATTTAAAAATTGTATCTGCCAATTCCTATTTTGTGGTCATTGTCATCCAAAGAAGCAAATGCAGTAAATACTTCATTTTAATCGGCAAATTTTACCGATGTAACAGTTTTTGTAACAGTTTAACACTCAACAGTTTTTAAAACACTCTGGTAAAAATATTTTGTTAAATAGGTGATAGGTAGGTTCTTATTCGGTTAGCAGACGGTCGATCGCCGGACCGCGGCGGCATTATCTTTTAAGCTATATTACTAATGTTGAACGGAACCGGGTTAATATCGCGGTGCTAACACGGTACGGATTCACTTGATATTTTAATTGTATGTGCAATCGTTTTCTTTTATAAAATACTGAAAAAACCAGAAAAGCAGGTGAATAACTAACTGCGTGTATAAGATTGTGAATTTTGATAGAGCATATCCCGTAAACGAAATGTTGCTGAAAAATTTCGACTTTGAATTTGTATCACAACGGCAAAATTTACTAATGTACCAAAAATCGTTCAAGTCGTCTAGGTGACCCTATACTAAAGAATTACCAAATGTGATTTTGGATACGTTATCAAAATCCCAAAATCTAGTAGGTAGTCTACCAAAAATCATTCAAATCGGTCAGGCTACGTATTTACCATATTTGTAGCCAAACTTGTACTATTAGTTAGGTCTCTCCCGTAAAGTTAGCACTACCATAGAGCCATGATTAAAACCGTAAACTAATAATAAAGACGTAATTTTACACGTAGAGGCATGCGTTTGCTTCAAAAGGCATATAAAATGGTTTGGATAAACGCTTATAGTTGGTTGGGTGCTGAAAGGTAAGAGGCCACAGCAATCAGAAGAGAGTGAGAAGATAGTTCATTTGTTCATTTAATATTTCTTTACATTACATACTTTCTTCCTAAAAAGTTTATTCATCCTCGTTTTCAGATCTGGGGTGTAGTGATGGTAAATCTGGATCTTTTTAAAGATCCGGGTCAACGGATCTGGGTCAGTTTAAAGACCCGGATCAGCGATCTAGATCTCCGATCTCTTTAAATTCATTAAAATAGGCGGGCCATATTCGTTATATTAGGCATTGGGTAGGTATGTATGCGTAGCTTCATCCGTCTGAAATCTTTGTAAGCATGCAACATGGGTTTTATAGACAATACTGTCCGAACATTTTTTTAGCTTTTCTCGACGAGTAAAATGAGTGGCGACCTCACCAGGCTAGTTTTTGTTTACAAACTCGTATGCGATTTACAGAGATGCGTTTTAAGTGAAATAATAATTTTTAAAGATATTATACTTTTATACTATGTTTTGACTATTTTTTTTATTATGAAATATAGATTTTTATATTTCTTTTTATTAACTATCATCATATTATCATCACTAATTATAAGGCTATCTGAACTACAATATACACATCACACAAAAAAAGTTGAGATTTAAATCTATTAGCTAATCCACACAACATAAATCTAAGTTTTAAAAGACTGGTGTAATATGATGTTTTTACGATGATTTACGAAGTCAACAAGCTAACCAACCCCAAATTAAATTATTACACGAGATTCTCGCTGTACAGAAATTCATATTTCATGGCAATCAGCATTCAACAAGCTATTGACCGACCGACCCATCCACCCCATCATCCTGCTCTTCTTATCAATCAGACCGGTTCAAAAATCGGGTTATATCGGTCGTCGGCTCCGCGGTTCAGCTCCCGACTCGAAACCTGAATGATGATTCATTGAACGAACCGAAGAATTGACTAAACCATAGACACACGCAGCTGGCGCTTCATTTTGCTTTGTTTCTATTTCAAAGATCTGTCATCCGGCTCGCAATATTTTCAAGACCCGGCTCACGTGGGTCAGTATAAAGATCCGGATCTCAGATCCAGATCAGTCGTGAACGACACATCTGTATTGGGGAGGGTATGATGGTATAATCGATCATGGGTATAATATAATAATTTTGTCTATATGCGTATCCTCTAGGAACCCAAGATAATAGTATATCAATATTATGCTTGTGAGGAGTACACGTGTCGTTTTAACATAATAAAAAGTTATTGAGATGAGTGATCAGTGGTATTATGATCAACCCTATCAAAATTCAATACCCCCCGTACTAGATGGTACATCTTCTCAGGCAATTCATAGAAATGTTGCAGAGACTGATTTTAGACAATGGGATTCTGGTACTTGGTCTTCTCATTGTAATTATACATCAACCCAGGAATATTATGTACCTCCAGTAAAAGTAGTTACTTCGAATGTTAACTCTCAATATCAGTAAGTAAAACAGTAAAACATAGATTATTATTCTGTCTGTGCCATAAGGTGTAGGTAAGTAGAGTGACCAGGGGTCTTCGATCTCCAGGGACCTTCCTTGAGTACTAAGTGTCCCTGAAAAATCCCTAGATCCCTGAAACTGCCAAGCGAAGCTTTTAGTGAAACTGAAAAAGAATCAACTGATTTTGAAAAATAAACACTTTTGTGGGAAACACATTGAGCCTAAGTGGTTTTTCTTTGTACTTTATTTTTCCATCTTAGTTCATTATTTTTTAATAAATGTAACTATAAATTTTGTATTATATTCTGTATCTGATTAGGTATATTATATTAAGAAAATAAAGTGTACAAATTGTATATTTTTTCAAAAAAATTGACTTGTATTAATATTCTTCAGACAGTATTTACTTTCGGTGACTCAACAGATTGATTAAAAAGATCTGGTAACCCTATTACCAAATATATGAAGGAAATATTTTTGATTGGCTCAAGAAAATAAATTTTCCTGGAAGTGTACAAATTGTATATTTTTTTACAAAGACAGTCAAAAAATATTTTTAAAATGTTTCACTTGATTTATAATTATTACCTTTTACCTACTTTTTTCTGATGCTGTTACTTTGTTATTTCGTTAATAAATGAATGACATATCTGCTATGCCATAAATCCGTTTAAAGAAAAATGCATTTTTTCATTTTTTAAAAATAAATATGACTTATGGTATGTTTTTGACCTCTATATATTATAGGGTGTTTTAAAAAATAGTCTATGTCAAAAACTTCAGCAAAAATCTGAGTACGCCTCATACCAGTTGAAACATTTTAAATATATTTTACGATAGCTGAGTTACAGGGGGTTGACAAATTTTCAAAATCACCCTGTAGCACGGAAACTAAAATGGTTAGGGCAAATCTGTTTGCAGATTGAACCTCTCTCTATCTCTAAAATCTGGTAACCCTAAGGCAATGTACAATATCTTTAAACACCACGGGTCAGATTCTTGATTTTATAAAATCTAGTTATCTTTTTCTGTAGTTCATTGAATTTCTGTTTTAATGTTTGCTTTTATTACTTTAGTTCTTCTAAAAAATGAAATATTGAGCTTTGTATTTTCATGTTCAGTGTTATCATTCAGTATTTCTCTGTTGTTTTTTTACTATTTACTAGCTTGTTATATTTTAAATTTTTGACATGACATATTATGTAATATTATTACAATGCTGTTTAAACCAACAGTTGATATTTATATAAAAGTTTAATTTAGCTACTAGTTATAACTTGCTTTGTCTTTAAGATAAACTTTGTCTTTGATAATAAAGCTTATTGCTATATATATATATATATATATATATATATATATATATATATATATATTATATATATATATATATTATTCAATTTGTTTCTTAAACCCGGTATATATTAATTGGACTTCTTTCTTGGGTATAGGTTTATTTGTAAAATCAAACAATGGGATTAATTTGACGTTTCGCCTATCGTAGTAGGCTTCCTCAAAAATTGCTCATTTCTTTATTTTTTTTGTGGTATATAAGGCTTTCCTTTCCTATCTACAATTAATTTAAAAAACATTTAGTGGTCTAATTAGAAAAAGACATTTACAATTTTTCTAAAACGAATCTATATATTCATTCATTCATTTATTAATTCAATAGTAATACATATCATTACAATATTAATAATAACTGTTAATATAATATCAGGTGGCACTATCAGAAGACACCTAGAGGAATTAACAGCTGTATGTGCCAAAATAGAAAATAATATTATTTATGTATTAACTTAAACTATAACAATATGCAAGAAAAAAAAAACAATTTAATAATAAACTATTAGAGGTTTTTTCTTTTTTTTTTTTTTATAACAAAGTGATAAATTTTGTGTTATTTACAAAAATATAGTTCCTACAGGCTAACTTAAACTTTTTTAGATTTTTTATTTCCTTAATATTACCTGGTAATAAGTTATAGAATTTTGGTCCTAAGTATCCAATGAATCTTTGGTTAATATTTTTATGACTAATAGGAACTTGCAACTTATTAAGTGTTCTACTTCTAGTTAAATGACAGTGATTTACATACTTCCTAAGACCTTCATCTTATGGACATAGGATCAAACAGAATGAATGTATAGGTATCTAACATTAAAGACTCTTTCACTGTATAGAAGGTTTGTTGAGAATAATTTTTTTTTTGTTTATGACTTTAAGAAGGTAATTTTGTGTCACATTGAGTTGTGTCAAGGCAGAAGAATAAAGTCCTCCCCAAACAATGATTCTATACTTAATTAAAGATTCCACCAATGCCTTATAAACAACGAACAAAAGCTTTTTAGAAAGTATCTCTCGCAAAATATAAAATTTATATATAAGTTTTCTAAGGCTATTTGTTAGTTTTAAAATCTGGTGATCCCATTTTAAATAGCAGTCAATAATTATGCCCAGATACTTTACGTTAGAAACCTCTTTTATTGTGGTGTTTGACTCACTTATTTGGATGTTGGAAAAATTAGGTCGATTTACATTGGTAGATGTGAAGGCTATATAATGGATTTTATCTAAATTTAAAGTAAGTTTGTTAAAATCTAGCCAATTCTTAATAATAGCTAAGGCGCTGGCTACCTTATCCCTAGTACTGTTGCACTCTCCCCGAGAAAACTAGAACAGTATCGTCCACATATGAAATGATGGAATCCTCAATGTTAAGAAATGTCATTGAGTTGATGTAAATGATAAATAGTATTGGCCCTAGTACGGTTCCCTGTGGTATACCAACAGTGGTTTTAAGAGGATCACTTAGTGAGTTACTTATTTTTAGAAATTGGTTTCTATTTGTTAAATATGACCTAAAGATGTCCAACATGGAGCCCCTGATACCACTTTTTTCAAGTGTTTTAATTAGCTTATCATGGGGCACCTTGTGAAACGCCAGGTCTAAAAAAACTGCAATACTTTTTTCATTATTGTTGAGTTTTTGATCCACTAATTCATACATCGCATCACAAGTGCGGGTTCCACCCACGAAACCAAATTGTTTTTTAGACAAGATTCCTAAATCGGAAAAGAATTCCATTACTCTTTGTTTAAAACATTTTTCAAACAACTTCCCAAAATTGTTAATGACACTTATTGGTCTGTAGCTATTAATATTATTTTTATTACCTGCTTTGTGGATAGGGGTTATTACAGCAGTTTTAAATCTTAAAGGTGCAATGCTAGTTTTAAAAATTAAGTTTATTATATGTAATAAAGGATCCAAAATATAGGCATGCACCGATTTTATAATTTTTACTGATACCCGTCCTCGCCAGGAGCCGAACTGTTTTTGAGTGAGTTTATGTATTTTATTAACTCATTTTTATTTACCGGTTTTAAGAAAAGTGATGATGATGGTTCAAATTCAAATTCAAATTCAAAATATGCATTATTGTGCTAAATACAAAGTCAGAGCTTTGTTGACAAAGCTCTGACAAAAATCATAAATTAAATTGCCCAATAAATAAAACATACCTACAATAAAAAACAAAAAATGGTCAAAATACTATAATGTAACTATACATAATTTAAGATATAGCTAAACACTAAAAGTTTGAGGACGTAACACATATTTAAAATATCATTAGTTTATGTCCAATTATCATTAAAATAATCTAGCAAACTATAATAGGCTTTTTCCCTAAGTCGTGCTGAAACTAACTTTTTAAACACTTTTAATGTGGGTGACAATTTTATACTATTTGACAGGTGGTTGAAAATTTTTATGCTTTCATAAATTAGTGAATTCTTACTAGAGCCCTTCGGGGAATTGGTACTTGTACATTATTAACCAGTCTAGTATTATAATTACTAGATCCAGATAAACTAATAATATGATGGTATTTTTTGAATATAAGACATACTGTTTCCAATATAAAAATACAGGGAAGAATCAAAATTTTCAATTTTACAAATAATGGTCTACATGATTCTCTTGTATTTACCTGGCAAATATACCTTATTGCTCTTTTTTGCAGGACAAAAGTAGAATTAAAAAGGTACCGGCTACAAAAGCCCCAAAAAGCAATACCATAACGCAGATGACTCTCTACAAGGGAGAAATAAACAGATCTAGCAACAGACAGTCCCAGTTCATTCGAGACAACCCTTACAGCATAACACCCACTTGCAATTTTTTTGTTGAGTGCCACAATATGGTTTTGAAACTTAAGCCTGTCATCGATCATAATGCCTAGGAATTTATTTACTCGTCTATTTTCTAATTCATAACCATCCAAATTTAAACCAGAAAAGGCAAACTTAAAGCTAAGTATGCTTGTTTTCTTAACATTAAAACACAGTTAGTTGGAGTCGCACCATTGTTTTACCTTCACCAGGTCTTCAGAAACAATATTCATAAGTTCATCCTGCTGTGGGTGTGCCCATAAAATAGTTGTATCATCTGCGAATACAGTAAAAGAACCCCGTATGTCAAGAGAGGCAAGATCATTGATATAGAGCAGAAAAAGTATTGGGCCAAGCACCGATCCCTGTGGAACTCCATGATTCACATTGCAAGTCTCAGACATAACACCCAATGACTTTACAATCTGTCTTCTCCCAGTCAAAAAGGACTCGAACCATTTAAGTGTATTGCCTCTAAAGCCATAGTTGGAGAGTTTATCCAGCGTTATTCTGTGATTTACACAATCAAATGCCTTGGAAAAGTCACAGAACACTGCTGCAGCCACGTCTCCCATATTTAAGCTTGTATATAACCCTTCAAGAAAAGCAAATATTGCGTCATTAACGTCTTTCGATTCCTGAAACCCAAACTGATTCCTGCTCAAAACATTATGCCGCTTCAAAAAAGAATTCATTCTCCTCTTAACCAACGATTCAACGACCTTAGATAAACAGGGCAAGAGAGAAATGGGCCGGAAATTTGTTGGATCATCCAGCTCGCCCCCTTTGAATAATGGATTCACTACAGCCAACTTCAAGAAGTTGTTACAAAAGTTGGCCATGTCTCTGTCTGTTTTAAAAGTTTTGTTTTCTTTGTCCAAAATATTTATTATGTCATTGTTTTTAACTTTTTCGTTATAATTTAGATATAATTTTATAAATTTTCTTAATGTCGCTTTTATTTTCATTTATTTTATTTCTATAATAGTCAAGTTTACATTTATTTATTAGTTTATTTAACTGGTTTCTATAATGTTTATACTGAGTTTTTAAAACTTCATTATTTGAATGTAAAATTTTCTTTTTTAGTTTATCTCTTTGTTTTATGGAGTTTATAACACCAATTGTAATCCAAGGTTTGATTTTTTTTGACTTGTTTATTGGTACTTTTATGATTTCGTTTTATTTAGTAAGGTTTGAAAAACTTCATAGAACATATTAGTGGCTTCTTCAGAAGTCGAACAATCAATAACATATTGCCAATTTTGCATTGCAAAAAGGTTTGATGAAGCAATATAAGAGTTTTTTTATTTATGTTGTCTTGTCTCTGTATGTCGTAGTCAGGATTATACTCTCTTACATTGAGCATGACTGGGAAATGGTCAGTTAAGTTAGAGTCTAATATGAAGGATTGATACTTAAGCATAGAATTATTAAGTTTTTTTCGCACAAAAATATGATCAATACAAGTGGCAGTTGTGGAGGTAATTCTTGTTGAAGAGTTTATATATGAGAGAAAACCAAAATTACTTAATGTCGAGAGATATGAATTAACATTATTGTTATCTCTGTCATTGATATTAATATTAATATCACCTGTAAAGACCTCAATCTGATTTTTTAGATTTGCATTAAGATAACTTTGTAGGTCTAAAATAAATATTTTTTTTATTTTTAATAATTTCTAGTATTAATTAACATACCATCATTTTTGTTTATATTGGCATTGTTATAATGGGCAGAGTAACCTGGTATACCTAAATGATCAACATAATAGTCATTTAGTTGAAAGGTTTCACTCAACACAATTATATCGCAATAATCAAGTTCAAAAGCCCTTATAGTCACTAAGAGAGAGTCAAAAATTTTTTTTACACTTCTTATATTTATGTGTAATAAATTAAGTATTTTCCAATTAACGTTAATTTTTGATTTTAAGATATCATTTCCCACACTTTCACCTGCCTCATCAAGATTTTCCTTCATATTTTCTAGAGTATCAAGGAGATCTACCTCGATGTTGCTTGCCATTATAATTTTCTATAGTCTATTTTGCTCCGCATAACTTCCAGCTTGTATTTGTAGGTTGGGCAAATAATATTGTTACTTTCATGAAAGACATCATAATTCTTATTATACTTGTTATTGGCAAATGTACAATTGGGACATTTTTTAAAAGGTTTGGAACATTGATTAGTTTCATGAGAACCCATGCAGTGACCACATACCAGTTGGTACTTTTGTGGTTATAACCTTGGCATTTGTAGCACTTAGGTACACTAATGTCTTCAAAAACTCTACAGCTTTGCCATAGTAAAAATACTCTTTCATTGCTTATACATTTGTCAAAAAGTTTAGGAGAGCATTCCAAAAATATTGTTTTTTTATTTTTGCTTTTGTGTTCTTTCACATATACTACGTTTAAGTGATCATCTTTTAGAATAAAAGTATTTTGATTTCTAAGTCAATCTTCTATCTGGGCTGACGTCATTTCCAGGTTTTTAAATGATACATCAACAATTTTCAATTTAGGAGATTTTAGTTTAGTCAGATGCGCCTCATAGTCGTTACTAAGAGCTCTTTGTGCTTCCTCTTGAAGTTTTTTAATTTCATTTGTGGTCTCACATTTTATAACAATACCCCCATCACTGATTTCCTTCAGATTGTTTACACCGACATTGATTGCAGCTGGCTTTATATTTTTATGTAAGTCTGCTTCAGTTTTTTGTGAATTTTGTTTCTTTTTTTTATTTTCTGTACCTGAAACTTTTATTTATTTATTTATTTCTCACTTCATGTTATTACATAAATAATGTTCACATACGTCACAATGATATAAAATATTAAAATACATTAAATATAAAACATTAAATTGAATAAAATAAGTTAAAACTTCTGACCTCAGCAGGTATCCTATTAAAAAACTTAACTGCCAAAAAATCAGGGCCATTCTGACACTTTTGGTGGAGTCTGACGGTTCTGTTTTGGAGTCTGGTATCGAAAAATTTTCCCTTCCCCGAGTGTCCATGCCATGTATCTCTCTGTTGGTTACGTAGTGACTCTTGTGTTGGTGGATGTACAAAAGGTTTTGAAGTACAAAAATACATGGAAAAGTTAGAATGTGTAGGTTAATAAAAGCATCTCTACAGTCATCTCTGTAACCAAGACCGGCGAGAATCCGCACAGCGCGACGTTGAACAGAAAATACTCGTCGCCACCCCGCAGCATGCCCCCAAACGATTGCCGCGTATGAAATTATAGAATGGCAGAGTGCAAAATAAGCAGTTCTCAAGATGCTACTAGAGACTTTAAAGGAGAGATTTCGAAGTGCAAAAATGTTCTTACCAACCTTTGTTGCCACAGCATCAGTATGCGGACCCCAGCTCAATTCTGAGTCCAGAGTGACTCCAAGAAAATTGGTAGAGTCTACCATCAGAAAAGGAGATTTTTCTAAATTACGTAGAGAAAAAGTCATGAAACTAGTTTTGTCCTGATTTAAAATCAATCCGTTAGCTCCAAACCATTGCTTCACCTCATACTGCATATCGCATGTCTTGCTGATTACTTCTTCAAAAGAGCCATCAGCAACCGAGGCAGTGGTATCGTCGGCAAACAAAACATATCGCCCGGTATGATTTTCAAAGGGCAGGTTGTTTATATAAATTAAGAAAAGCAGGGGTCCTAAAATAGAGCCCTGAGGAACGCCCATTTCAATGTTTTTGCTTGCCGACACCACACCATCATTGGTTACCATTTGGCATCGATGAGTGAGGTAAGACTTTATTAATTTAATTGCATCATTGGAAAAGTTGTAACACGAAAGTTTTTGTATCAGCAATTCATGCGAGACGCAGTCAAAGGCTTTGCTCAAGTCACAAAATATTGTGCTAACATATTCCGAATTGTGAAATGCATTAGATATAAAAGTAACTAGATCCATGATACCTGAGGCTGTACTCAGACCACGTCTAAATCCAAATTGCCTATCCGTCAATAAATTATGTGATTCCAAATATTCGGAGATTCTCCGAGCAATACACTTCTCCAGTATTTTAGATAAAACTGGTAACAGAGATATTGGACGATAATTTGATTTGTCGTTTATGTCACCTTTTTTAAGAAGGGGTATGACAAGGGCCATCTTCTACACATCTGGAAATGTGGACTCTCGGACGCATCTGTTGACAATTTTTGTGATGGGTACGATGACAATTTTTGTGATGGGTACGATCAACAATTCACGTACCAATTTTAGAACTCTGACAGATAAACCAAAACAATCCCTACTAGTTTTATTTTTTAAGGAATTAAATATGTCCCTAACCTCATTAAATGAAAACTCTCTAATGCTGAATTTAGAAGAGGGAAGGTTACTTATCTTTAAAGGTGTAAACTTTAGCATAGGTTACAATAGGGATGTTTTCCAATATGTTCTTTTTTTCATCAAACTTGTTTTTAAGGGTAGAAAGATCTTGTTGTAAACCATCATGTTAATAATCCTTGACATTTTTCTTAATAAACTTTTGCACGAGTCACATACAATCATCAACAAACGTTTTTGCAAGAGCATGACTCGAAACTCCGATGAGGATAATCCAGCTCAATTTTTATGTGTATATATATATATATATATATATATATATATATATATATATATATATATATATATATATATATATATATATATATATATATATATATATATATATATATATATATATATATATATATATATAGTATATATATATATATATACAGTTTTGAACAGCAAAACTGTTCTTTTCAGAACGACAGTAGTGAACGGATGTACACCCGGAATGAAAACACATTGTATTTTTCCATCCGTGAAGGAGTAAAAATCAACACATATATATATATATATATATATATATATATATATATATATATATATATATATATATATATATATATATATATATATATATATATATATATATATATATATATATATATATATATATAGTATATATATATATATATATATATATATATATATATATATATATATATATATATATATATATATATATATATATATATAGTATATATATATATATATATATATATATATATATATATATATATATATATATATATATATATATATATATATATATATATATATATATATATATATATATATATATATATATATATATATATATATATATATATATATATATATATATATATATATATATATATATATATATATATCCTTATCATACAGGGTGTTAAAAATTTGAGCTATACTTTATCGAGTTCATCCAATTTAAAATAAAAATTAATGTTACTTAAACATTGAGTTTTGTGCTGATATTTAAGAAATAAAATGATAATAAAAAAAATGCAAAATCTAAGCAATGTCCTGAAAACCATTTAAGTATTGTCCTAAAAATTATATGAGAAATACTCTTCAGTGTTCTTCAAAGCCTTTTTCTTTAAAAAGTTTTTAACATTACATTCGAACTGTCTAAAACTGAGGTCCTTCTCACTATCAGGTAAAACATTTTAGACCAAAATAGTTACTGGCATCTCTGGCCATAGAGGTACTGTATATGCATATAAAGTGAAAGCATTCCTACCTCGAGTGTTATAACCATGATAGTCACAATATTATGCATATTCAATGGTATTTCTTTTTATGTGCATTACACAGGTAAAGATAGCGGTACAGGTATAGGGTAGTGTTAAGTTACCAAAAGAAGTGAATTTATGTTTGCAGCATTCCCTGAATTTAAGTCCAGACATTACCCGTAGACAACATCGCTGTAATGCGATTAATCCTGGCTGCGTGCGATGAATGCTCCCAGCATAAAATAGCATAAGTGAGTGGAGATGACAATAAAGGCACTTAGAAGGACACTTTCTGATACTATGGTCTTTATATTTCGGATAATAAAAGTGTTTCTACTTATTAGGCCAGCAAGATATGAGTTTTATATATAGTTTCGCGGGAGTTGCACTAAAAAAATGGTTTTTCGAAAGTGAAAATCTGCAACCTGCGAACTTGTTGGTGAATATGTTATAAATAAAATACAAACTACCAATCCCAATGATGTAGAGGTCCAGTTCTTGCGTTTGGGATAGGACTACAGTTCCTTTAAAGTTGGAATTAACCTAAACCAGAATTTGTATCTGTTAAAAATTTTAAATTTAATTATGGTGGCAGCAACACTGCAAGCAAGAAGTATGATTTTCGTCGACAGAATCATTACAAGAGATCTTTTTAGGTTAAATGATATGTATTTTGATGTAAAGGTAAACAATTTTAATTCAGAGTGATTTGTCTTTATTATGTGTAATTCATTTAAATGTTAATAGCTTAAGAAATAAGGTAAATGAAATGGAAGCATTTCTGTTAACTCAATTTCATGAGGGGTTACCTGACACCATCTGTATTAGCGAACATTGGTGTTTGGGTGATAAATATAGTATTTTTGATTTGCAGGGATACTATATGGGTTCGTGCTTTTCTAGAAGCGAATCAGCCCATGGTGACTCCATGAGACTAATTAAAAACTCCCATAAATCTACTTCTTTTAACATCGTATCCACTGAAAGACACTTTGAGGTGTCGGGAATAAGAATTTATAACCTTAATATAGTAATACTGAATATTTATAGAGGATCACTTGGGGACTTTGACATTTTCACTGATAACTTAGAAAAGTTATTGTCATCTCTAAAACCAACTCAAAATATAATAATAAGTGGAGATTTTAATATTAAATTTAACATTAACAACTCTCAAACAACAAAAACAGTGGAGTTTAGCCCCAGGTACCCACATGTCAGGAAGACGAACACATCAAACTTTGCCGTCCAATCATGCAAATAGGTAAAAATGACTTTTTTCATCAGATCAACAACATAAACTTGAACTTAGTCGATAACCCTTATATATTGGCCTGTGATAAAACGCATATACTTAGAGATTAAATTACTTTAGCATTTACTCAGTTTTTTCCTGAAAAACGTATATCTTGTAAGAATAAGAATAATAACACATTTAGAATATTGTGTATTACTGACGAACTAAAATCGTGCGTGATCAACGTAATTTTTTGAATGATTTTTGTAAAATATATAATACAGAAGAGAATAGAAAGACTCGAAACCAATTTCGTCATTAAATATAAAAATGAAATAAAAAGACTAAAAATTCTAGCAAATGATAATTTTATAAAAAATACAGCAAACTTAACAAAAACTATTTTTATAAAACAAAAAAACCCAACCACCAAAATCTGATATCGCCCCTGATACATTTAATACCTTTTTTGTCAATGTGGTGAATAATTTGGTCAGCACAATGACACCTGGTGATGATAACCCTCTCGACTTTATAACTACTAAAAGTGATGAGCAGATGGTTCTCCGAGATTTAACATACAATGAGGTAAGGTGTATCATTCAATGCTTGAAAAACAGCAATAGCCAAGACTTCTAGGGTCTGAGTGTGCCACTGCTAAATGGTGTGAGAGAATGTCTGATTGTACCTCTCACAAAGATTCTAAATCAATGTATTCGTTTTAGAGTTTTTCCAGATACACTTAAGAAGGCTTTGGTTCTTCCTTTTTTTAAAAAAGGTAATAGGGATGATTTGTCAAATTATAGACCTATTTCTATATCGCCGGTTTTCTCAAAAGTATATGAAAAGCTATAAAAATCCAGCTATGCAAATACCTGGAAAAATATCAAATTATCAACAAAAGTCAGTTTGGTTTTCAAAAAAACTTAAGCACAACAGATCCCATTTTGAAATATATTGATTAGGCGTTCAATTGTGTCCCGCATGACCTACTCTTGGCCAAGATGGAAAGATTCGGTTTTGTTGGGCAATGCCTCGAACTGGCTCAGTCTTACCTTCACAATAGAAAGCAAATGGTAGTGTTGGATGGTGAGAGGTTTGAGATTGTGGATCGTAATGTCAGAGTCCCTCAGAGGTCAGTTCCCGGACTACTTCTTTTTCTCAGTTTTTATTAGTGACATAGAGTCCTCCCTTGGGGAGTTCGGCAGCAGTTTCTATGCTGACGACGAGGTTCTATTTGCTTCTGGTAATGACCTGGGACAACTGGAAGAAGCTACTGAGGGGGCACAGTCTACAGCCGAACGTTGGTTTGCAAGCAACAAACTCTCTTTTAACTAAATCAAAAACGGTTAGAATGATCTCTTCCACTAGAAATCTCAAGAATACTTCTAACCCGGAGACTAGCAGTATCTTTGCTATACTACAGCTGTCTGATAAAGTAATAACACCGGTTTTGAGGGTTGCTTATTTCGCTCCGTTCCACTCCTTTCTATTCTTTGGAAGAATTATATATAAGGCTGCCTAATTGTAATTGTGTGTGATAATCTAAGTGTTGTATTGTGATATATTAAAGTGTGTGATGCCAAGTACATTTTACAATACTTAATTATTTTATTTATCATTATTTTAACTATTGTGACTTTTTAATTGAAGTATGAAAATGTTTAGTAAGATTTTTTATCATGAGTAAACTCTAATTCTAAAAAAATTTAATTCTAAAAAAAAGTAGACTTACAAATTTCTAATATTATATACATTGTGGTTTGCATACAACTTGATAGTTGGGTATAATAGGTGTTTACCTAGCAGTATCTTAAGAATGGTATTGACACATTTGTAATATATTCAATGTATTATTGTATGTCCTACCATACACTATAATATACTATCTTAAAATAGATTCAACTAATGACCTATATACAGTTATTAGTAGTTTTTGACTTTAATATCTCTTGACTGGTTAAATTTATAGAATATTTTTCTGTTTTTATTACTTATATAAAAAACGTGATGGTTCCATTTTTGATGCTGGTCTATCATTATACCTAATTACTTAATTTTAGCCAGCTTTCTTACCATCAGTGAACACAACCTACAACCTGTTTGGACAATTCTTGTCATGGAAACATGTTATCAATGGCTGATCCGCACTCGTATTAGAGAAGGCAAAAAAAATGTTTTAAATACAATTTAAGGCTTAGAAGACTCGAACTTAGCCAAGAGTGCATTATGCTTAAACCTTTTTCAGCTTGCTTGTGAACATCCTGCAAAAAAGCATACGAGTATACAATTTAAAAAAGAATTAACAATTTAGTTTCAACAATATATTAAATCCAATGTACTGTAGCCCATCCTGTTCAACTGATCCTATTCGTATATTACTATATGTAACAAAATTAAATTATTATCATTCAAAAGTGTTGTTGCATTGGAACATAAAACAGTATTCCAGTATTTCTCTTGTTTTTTTTGGAAGTATAGTTGTGTTTAAATTGTTGAACGTAGTGTCAGTTTGGTGGGAAAAAATTCTGTTATCCTCTGATGTAGTTTTTGCGATGCAAATTGTTGTTTTGTGACTAAAAACCAGCAATTACAAAGCTCAATAATTAAAATGTTTAAAAGCATTTAGTGCAAAAAACTGCAGAAACTTTTATTCTTATCTATAAAGTGATAATTTTTGTTCAGCAGTAACTTATTCAAATATTCTTTTTTGTCTCTGGATGTCTTCCATTAAATGAGTGTTTCCCGTTTTGTTTTTTTTTTGGGTAACCCATTGACAACATTAAATATAATATAAACATTGAATCATTTGACATACATTTGAGGAGATTTCCTTTTTTGTTTTGTTATTGTTATTGTTTGGTAGGATAAAGGTTCACTGAACTTTTAAATGCTTAGAAAATAGTTTTGATACATTTGGTCATCATTAACCCACGGTAAATCTAAAGGACTACCTATTTTGAAAATATTTTTAAAAAATGGGAGATATGGAAACTTGGTTTAATAGAAAGGATTTTATGGACGAGGTATTGCAAGCGAAAGGTAAATTTGAGCAACAACTTAAAGAAAAATGCAAAGAAATTCAAAACCTAAATAAGGAAATTTCTGTTTTAAACAAGAATAATATTAAACTTAAGGAAGACATTTGCACTATGGATGTTGACAATAATAAAATGAAAAACGAACTGAAAGATTTTATGGAGATAAACAGAAATGTGGTCGAAACAATCAGAATATTAGAAAGTGAAAATAAATGATTTATAAATGAGCTTGGTCACTTAAGAAAATATAATGCGTAGGTGGATAAAATACAAGATACACAGAATAGAATTGCGATAGATGGAAACCAACAAAAACGTATCGCAAATGAAAGGAAGCCACAGTTATTGGTTGCTGGGCCTGAGGATAGTGCGATTGGTTGCGCGAGTTTATTAAAAAATATTCTTTCTTTTCTTTCTTTCCAAAATGGAGTCGGCTGCCACTTTTTTGCTTCCAGCGCCATTCTCCAGCCCAAAATGGTACGGTCTCAGACTGACGAGCACATGGCTTTCCGAAGGCCGTTAGTTTCTAAAATAGATTAATGAACTACTTTTATTCCATCTTCCTTAGAACCTATGGTGTAAAGGACATTAGTATTTAAACACTACAACAAAGGATTTATAAACTCTTCTCGCTCCCGTGCAACGGGGGAGCATTGAGCACAAGAAATGTTGCCTCGGTTGGAATGGGATTGGGCATAAAAGGAGGATATTTTATCATTTAAATTTTAATTTTGTTGAAGTTTATGAATTTTATAATTATTTTCATTATATTGATTTTAATATTAGTTAGAACCATCTGGATATTAAGAGGAGTATTTATTCCACATTTCCTTATTTCTTCATATATATTTACACCTGGAATGTTATTTATAGGACACTCAAAAAAAATGTGGTTTAAGTTCTCTACTTGTCCACAATCACATAGCGGGTCATCTTTCATTCCTATGTTGAATAAATGTTCTTTTGTCATGCAGTGGCCTGTCCGCATTCTTATGATTGAAGTAATATGTCTTCTGTCTACATGGTCATATTATGATGCCATGTTCTAATTAGGAAATCTTCCTGAATATTTCTATACCATCTGCCTTTGTTATACCACTCACTAGACCAAAATTGTGAAAACTTCTGTCTCATTTTTAGTTTTACTATTGGGATTATAACGTTTTTGTCTACCTTTATTTCCATAGGAACCGTTAGTGCTCTGCCCACATTGGCAAGTTTGTCTGTTCATTTCCACGAATTTTGGTATGCCCAGGGATCCAGGATAGAATTAGGTTATTATTATTATTTGTTGAGTGTATAAGAAGTCTTTCAGTCAATAAAGAAATTTTGTCATTATTTTGAAAAACCCCAGATTTGTTAATTTTATAAATAGCACTAAGAGAATCGGTGAATATAATTGCATCATTTATTTGTTTTTCTAGACATACTGAAATGGCTTTATTTATTGCTATCACTTCCCCCATACATATGTCAATATTATCAGGGAGTCTTGAAGAATAATTATAATTCATTTTCGGGATATGTACTCCAAACCCGATTTTATTGTTTCCCTTAGAAGCATCTGTAAAAACAAACATGAATTTATCTTTATATTTGTTTGTAGCAGCAATGAAATTTTGACCGTTATCTGAAATACTTTTGTTAAGATTTAATTGTAAGATTTTAGTTTCCTGACATACAACCCGTTATAAGTCTTAGCCCTTGAAAAAAATTTTTATTTAGTTTATTTAAGTTTTTTTTGTATGTTAGATGTATTAATATACTGCCTTGATCTAGTGGAGCTTTTACTAAGCCATCAAAAGCCAAATATAGGGTTCTGGGATCGGATCCCCACTATACTCTACTGAATGCCTTTAGGACGTTGATTCCTTTTCTCGCCTTATTGGAAATATATTCAATATGTTGGTCCCATTTTAGATTTTGATTATATTGTTCCTATATATTTGACATTCTTTTTTAAAGGTATGATTTCATTTTCGATAATGATGTTGGGGGGGTTATTTTTTCTTATACCACAAGTTTACTTTTTCAAGAGCATAGTTCATTTTTCTAATTAAGATGTTTATGTCATCATTGCTACCAATAAGAACAAGGTCATATGCATAGCTCATTAGAGTGATACCAATTAGGTCGATTTTAAATAATCAAATTAGTAATTAAACAGTAGGGGGCTAAGAGGGGAGCCCTGTGGGAGCCCTACTTTAGTATTCTTAGGACCTATTAATTTATTAGATTTATCTAATGTATAAAGGGATCTATCAGTAAGGATATTAAATATGAGATTGGCTAATTCTGTTGGAATTTTATAGTGAATAAGATATTTATATATCTGATATATGTTTACATTATCATAAGCATTTTTTAGGTCCAAAAAGACTGCTACAGCCTGACTGTTTTTACTAAGGCTCAGTTGTACAAAAGAAGTTAGATAAGCTAGATTGTTATATGTATTCATACCTTTTCTAAAGCCTGTTTGAAAGAATGATAGCAGTTTATTATTTTCTATAAACCATTCAATCCTATTCTTAATAAGACTTTCTAGAACCTTTACAACACATGAGCTAAGGGCTATTGGACGGAAACCTTCCGGTATATCTGGGTCTTTGTTGTATTTCAGCAGAGGTAATATTATATATTCTTTCCAAGTATTTGGTATTCTTTCTCTGAGAAGGCAATTATTATATGTATTCAGAAGATTAATTAGGAGTTTACTAGGATATTACTTAGCATTGAGTATGATATATCGTCCCTGCCAGTGGCAGATCTTTTTTTTTATTCTAATATTACTTTTAATTCTTTGATATCAAAAAATTCTATTTCTTCTGGGATTTGTTTTAGAGAAAAGTCTGGTAAAATATTGACTGGGGTAAGATTATTTAATATATTTTCAGCTGTGTCTGTGTTAGGTAATATTGTTCTTTTGTGTATATTTACTGAGAAAAGGTTTGCCATACTTTTGAGATATTAGTGTTTCTATTAAGAGAAGATGTAAATTCAATAAATTTGGTTTTTTTCTTTTTTTTAAAGAATGTTTCATTTTAGCTTGAATATGTTTAGCTATTATATAATTTACCCTTGAAGGGTTAGATTTAAGAGTATTAAAAGCATTTTTCCGTTCTTGTGTTTTTTCTGAGCACTTCGAATCCCACCATGGATTTTTTGGTATAACCTTATTTACATTGTTGATTTTTTTCATAGGGATAGACTCACTGGCTGCCAGATTCATAATGTCTACTAATTCTAATTTTCTAATTTGTGTTTAGTTCTATGTCCATTAAATATACAAGTTTGTCTCTGTATTTGTCCCATTCAGCTCTATTAAAATTTCTTTTATTATATTCACTAATAAAAATAGAATAAAGATTTGAGATATTATTAACAATACAAAATGTAGGAAAGTGATCACTATTACCACTATCTTCGAGTACTCCCCACTGAACGTGTGCAGCTATATTGCTGCTGATTAACGTTAGATCCAAAGAGCTAGGGTTTAAATTTGGATTTTGAGTTCTGGTGGGTGTTCCATCATTAAGTAAAATAAGATTTTCCTCATCTAAAATTTTAACTATTGCCCGGCCACTAGTATCTGTGTTAATACTACCCCACATGGGATGATGTGCATTCATGTCCCCCATAATGATTATTTTGCCTGAAATGTTTATCAATATGTTGTATATAAAATATAACTTATTTGATTATTAGTAGAGTATATGTTAATAATGTTGAGATCAGCAATTTTGATGATGATGTATTGAATCTGATTGTTTACCAATGTTTGATTTATCAAAATTTCTTTATAATTTATATTTTACATACATGTAGCTACCCCTCCATATCCATCATCTCTGTCTTTCCTAATTATGTTATAATTTTTTATCGAAACTTCATCTATGTTTTGTCTTAACCAAGTTTCATTTAAGCAGATAATGTCGGGGTTATGCGCGTAACACAAGTTTATAAGTTCGAATTTGTTAGCTTTAAGACTTCTAATGTTCCACTGTACTATTTTCAGATTATTTCTTTTATTCATTACTGTGTAAAATTTTTAAGTAAACCCGTTTATACACCCATATATAAAATTTATTTCTATCTGAATAAAGAGGGACTAGTATATTAGTTATGTATAGGGTTATTAGGTTATTTTGATTATTAAGCCGATGTACATTTTGAGCTACAAAGTGTATTAAATCTTCTTTAAGTTGATCACTTTTACTTTGGGAGATTGGATCTATATCTGTGGTTTGATTTTTTTGTTCCGTGGATTTTCCGGGTCTAGAATTAGGGAAATATATTTGACTGTTATGTTCTGTAAAATCGAATCCCTGAGTGTTCTTATGAATTGCTCTTTTTTTTGGATTTTCACTTTAAACTTGCGTGTAACTCCGTTTTGATTTATTGTTTTGGGAGATTATACTTGTACTTCTTTGACTAATTATTGAAGAGTTATAATTATTTTTTGATGTACTAAGAAGAGTGGGAAAATCCAGAGGGTTTTGGGTGTTTGAGAAAAGGTTATGTGGAGAATTATATGTATTATTTTCCTTTCTTTTTGAAGCATAATTTTTTGGACATAGACGTTCGTTCAGCTTCATAAAAGCTTATGTTATCTGATACCATTCTGAATTTAATTGATTGCTGTCTAATATATTCAGGGCATTTTTTATAATTAGATCTGTGTAAGGAGCTATCACAGTGGTAACATTGTGTTGTGCACTCATCTTCTGGCTCATTATTTTCGTTGTGTGTATTGCCACAGTTAAAACATTTTTTTTTTCCTGTACATTGAATTTGTGTATGCCCATATAGAAGGCATGAGAAGCACTGGGTGACAGGAGGAATATATAAGGAGACAGGGGAGGATAAACCGTATATATTAATAGATCTAGGTAACACTGTACCCTCAAAAGTTACAAGAATTGTTCCTGTGGGAACAAAATTTATAGTTTTATTTATGTCTATCGTTTTTCTATTCATTGTTTTTACCTCTAAAATTTTGTATGGAGATTCTGTAACATTTATGATTTCTTCATCTGTAATGGATAAATCTATATATCTGATTATCCCTTTACATGATGCATAGTAGAACGGAATGTACATCTCATAACCTAAATTTTTAAGTATTTCATTATCTTTAAATTTATTAGCAGCATTATAGTTGTAGAATTCAACGCCTAACCTATTTCTACCCTTTATTGTTATTTTTTTTACATCCCTTAAATATAGATTGTGAACTTCGCGTGCTATTTTGTAGACATTATATCTGTTATTTTTTTTTATATTTTCACTATTTTGTTCCATGTATATGGTAAACGGACCTGTATCTGTATCCTTGTAAACAAAGTTTTTGTATTATTGACGATTCTTTTTTTGTTCCACATTCCTTTCCACGACATCGATTTTATCTTGTGATAAGCCAATAATTTTAACAAAATTCATCAGAACCTGGGTCGATCAAGGCGCCCCCCCCCGAGTCACATTCCATCAAAATTTAATAATTAAGACCAAATTTGAAGTGATAGGTAATAGTACAAAGGAAGGTTAGTATCACACCACAAATTAGGTTCTTTTTTAGACAATTTTTCCAGAAATAAGTTTTATTTGAGGATTTAACAAAAATTCTTCCAACCAACTTGTTGTTGACTTGATTTGACGAATCTCTTAAAAAATATTATAATTCGAAGTTTGATATCAATAGCCAGTACAAACCAAATGTTTTATTTGAGGAAATAGTTTTGGATGCTCTAGAATTCAGTCAAAGCTTCAAAAAGATGGATTATGTAGTTATGTTTATGGGATGCGGAAACGCTCTAAGAGGGAAACATATAGATAAAGAACACTTACAAAAACTGTCTATTATCTCAAAGCAAACTAATTTGATTGTTATTGAGTCCTCTTTTGTTCTTAATAGAAAAGTGTTAAATAACTTTATATATGAGAACAACATGACGGTTCAGCTCAGTGTACATAGTGATGTTAGTTCTGTGTTTTTTTCTGTTGACAATTTTATGCAAGTAAATGAACAATCTAAATTTGGGGCACCATCCTATAACAGCAAATTGCTTTTATGCAAATTTTTGTGGTGCAAGATTCTGAGCTTTATTGCTAAATCCTCTGAAATGGCGTCAGACTTTGAATTAGTGCTTAATCAGGATCAAGCAAGTGACAGTGAACAGTCAGAAAATGTTTTTTTTTTGAGTAGGGAAGAGCGGTACTTTCTCTATAATGCTCTTAAACGTTCAATAGGTAAAGTTAATGAACTGTCCATATTTTTGGATGAATTGCGTAATCCAAACATATTTCTGACCACCAAACATTAACAAGATCAGAAGGAACACTGGAAGCTCCTCCCCTTGTTATGCCTTTCGCACTCGAATATCGGATTCTATGCTTTTTCGATCCACGAAGTCGCTGCCGGGCGAGATGCATAAACCGGTTGTCCGTCGCAGAATGAAGTATTGAAATATACCACCGAACATTAATATATATCAATTGCCTTTTTATTTGCCGGCGCGCGGCTTGAGACTGATTTTTTATTTTTTTTTAAATTAAAATAAGCATTTACCAATTTACTTAGTGTTTTATGTTTGGTAAATGGCTGGAAAATTACGATTAACTGTGTTCTATCTGTACTGGAAATTTTAAGACATATTCATTTCTTTTAACAAGAAACCTTAATCAGGATTGCCAGGATTCAAGAAATTATTTATTCAATTTACTTGGGCATAATTAAAAATAAATTCAATACGTTTTTTTTACATTGAAAAATATCGCCATTTTGTTATGTCATGTTGAATTCTGCCAGTTATCCCGAGGTTTATGTCTATATCACATTTAATTCTTCTACAAAATTTAAAGACAATTGAATAATCAAGTTGTTTTTTTTACATTATTGGCTGCCATTTTGTTCCATCATCTTGAATTCGTGCCACAACTATACCAGTTTTTCTCTATATCACACTTGATGCTTGCACAAGACTTGAAATTAATCTAATACTTAGTTTTTTTCAGGCGGATTTTTTAAATACTTTATTAGGCAACCATTTTGTTTTGCTATCATTTATTCATACCAAAATCTTACCCGTTCATTCCTCACACTTAATTTTTGTGCAAAATTTGAGGAAATTGGAGAATTAGTTTTTTAGTAATAGTTTTTTTAACGTTTCACTAGTCCGCCATCTTGTTCTGGCATATTGGATTTTTACCCTTAATTTTTGCCTAAAATGGAAGTCAATCTAATGCGTAGCTTTTAAGCGTCACGGGAAGTGACAGACCGACAGGCAAACTGACAGGCGGGCCGATGGAATTGATGAAACATATTTTTTTGGCATCTAGGGACGCTAAAACCTGAAAATATGTAAAACCTGAGAAGGTGATTTTTTCACGATTTTCGCATTCTTGAAACACAGGTTTACTAGTTTATCTCTATTCCAAAATTAGTATTTAAGGCTGAACTTTTAAATACTTTATTAAGGCGCCATTTTCTTCTGCCATCTTGGATAAAAAATTTCAAGAATTAATTTCCTTGTTTACTTAATTTTTGCAAACAGTACTTTTTATAAATATATTAAGATCTATCAATTAAACAACTTTACGTCTTCCCATTTTTTCTATATTTCTATATTTTTAAAACTCGTTTTTAAATCACCCCGGTAAGTGAACGTTTATTCGTTTTAATCGCTAGCGGTTTACATCAACCTCGTAAAGGCACGGGCACCTGCACAGCTGTATGAATTTCTCGGATTCGTCGGCGCGTTATTGTAAGCACAACATAAAAGTTCCGACGGACTGTGCTACTTCTTGTCTTCTTAATGTTGGTTGTTCTGACTGAGCAGGCTAAGTAAAGACGAAGAAATAGTTTTACCTAATTATAGTATTGTGTCCAAGTATTCTACGATTTTTTTCTTGATTTTTAGAATGTGAGTTTGTAAATGTGAGCTTATCAGATCATGAGGCTGTATCGAGGAAGAATTTACTCTAAATATAATTTTAAAAAATTCTCCCAACTTTGTCCAGAAGGCGACTGGAACAATATTTTTCAATCTCACGACCCACTGACGTGTTTTCATAATATTTTGTTTGACAAGTTTAATAGTTCTTTTTCTATAAGAAACTTAAGAAGAAAAAATAAAAAACCCCAGATTACTAGAGGGCTGAAAAAGTCATTTTGAAATATACACTTCGAAAATACCTGCTACACAGTGATGTTTTTATGAGATATTATAGTAGATATAGAACTATTTATAAAAATGTTATCAAATTGGCAAAACGGTTATATTATAGTGATCGTTTAACTCAGTCCAGCAATAAACAAAAAGAAAGTTGGAATATTGCTAATGATCTTAGTGGCAGGAAAAAATACAACATATATCAATCATTACTTCTAGTCAATTTTATTTTCATTTTATTGTTCGATAGCCACCAAATTGTCTAAGCAGATTAAGCCAGAAGTAAATGCTATGGATTATCTACATAACTCTCCAATAAGCGACTCTTTATTTTTGTCCAACTGATGTTTATGAAATTAAAAATTCATTTTTGGAAATAAAAAACAAAAAATCAACTGTACATGACGGTATTTCTGTGAGAATATTTAAAGCAATGCCTGATATAACTTTAAGATTTTTAGCCGAATAGATAAATTCATCATTTTCTTCAGGGAATTTTTCCCCATGTTTTAAGGTCGTTACAGTTCTACCACTTTTTAAAGGGGGCGATCCGGAAACGTTATCCAACTTCCGATCAATATCGCCACTGCCAACGCTTTCAAAAATTATTGAAAAACTTCTCAAAAAACGTATCACTAGTTTCTTAATATGGATAATATATTGATAAATACTCAATTTGCATTTCAAGCTCAAAAAAGCACTAACGATGGTATTTTTTCACTATTGAAAGACTTGTATTTTCTACTTAATGGTGGAGAGGTTGCAGCCGCAATGTTCTGTGATTTAACCAAAGTTTTTGATTGTGTGGATTACAGAATACCGCTTAGAAAACTTGAAATTTATGGTTTTAGAGGCACGATCTTAAAGTGGTTGAAGTCATATTTATCAGATCGTCAACAGTCGTTGATATTTAATGATGAGTTGTCATCAAAATTAACAATAAATTCTGGAGTTCCACAAGGTTCCGTCCTTGGACCACCATATATATATCAACGATTTGGCAACTTTAAATATATCTGGAACTTTTACAATTGTAAGTCTTCTGAACTGTTGGAAAACAATATTTCTTGTGATCTTGAAAAGCTTAAAAACTGGTGTGATACTAATTTCATTACCCTTAATTTTCCAAGACAAATATTGTATGTTTTAAATGTCAGTTGGAGGGTGTGTTGATGAATGTTTTGTTTCTGGACGAAAAATTAAAATTTGGGCAACATGTAAATCTATCCCAGTGGTACAGAGTTTAAATTTTCTGGGTGTACAACTTGATGCTTCTTTGAATTGGGATTGTCACACCAATAATTTAACTTCAAAACTAAACAGCCTATGTGGTCTCATACGCAGACTTAGGGAACAATTATTTCTGGAAGCTATAAGAATGTTTTATTTTGCGAGCATACAGTCAGCCATTGTCTATTGAATTTTATTTTGGAGTTCATCCAAAAATGCTCAGACCATCGTCAGATGTCAGAAACTTATTAATGCATTTTCAGGTTGCATCCGAGAACTTCATGTAGATCTTTCTCTGCCAAATTCAGGGTACTAACACTACCTTCCCTGTATTTCTTATCTTTAGTAAGTTTTGTTAAAGGACACCCAGACTTATTTTCTACATATGCAGATGGTTATGCAGAGTCCATGTCTGTTGTGACCAGACACAGAGATCGGCTTAGTATTCCAGCTCACAATTCTATATACTTTCAACTTGATGTACAGGGCTGTGGTTTAGGTTGTTACCATATGACATAGCACATAATTAATAATTTAAAAGAATTTCGCAAATGTGTGACCAATTCTTGCTTGAAAAATGCTATTATTCATTTGGTTTTGATTTTTAATCAGAAACTGCGAGTTTTAAAGTGTTGTGATCAGTCTTGTTCTACTGTTCTCAGTGTAATTTTTAGTTTTAGAAATCCATATTTCATATATTGTTTTTATTATTTATACGATATTATACTATTGTATCTGCAGTTTTTGTCATTAGACTAGATTGTAGTACCTAAATTTTGTTTTTTGACGTTGCTTTGTCACCATTTATTGTGATTGTTTGGCAAAAAAGAATATGAGTATGAGTATATTTTACAATTGTCTACAAAGCTTTCCAAAGGATGTTTTGCATTGAGGGTCATAACTTATGAATTGGATGTATCAATAACTAGAAACGTTTACTTTGCTCTAATACAGTGTCACGTACAATATGGGATATGTTTCTGGGTTTCTTGCCCAGGTTATTTATTTAAAATAATTTTTCTTCTGCAGAAGAGGGCATTAAGGCTTATGTTACGAGAAACCAAGGGACTCTTGTAAACAATTGTTTATTCGTAATAAATTATTGACACCATGTATTTTTATTCTCAAAACAGTCTGTCTGATTTTTCGAAAATTTAGAGCTCAAATTCAAACTGTATCTGCCTATACTACTCGTAATATCCACATAACAGCACTTCCTATACCAACTTCCACTTTAATTAAAAATTCAATAGGATAAATAAAAAAAATTTAATCACCTTCCAAAGGAGGTAAGAAAAATTGATTGTATTAAGAAGTTTAAGAAGGCCTAAACTATATTATTAAACCGGGCTTAGTATTCAGTGATGGAGTTTTTTAATGATTCATTTTAATTGTATTGTTTGTCTTTTTATGTTTGTTGTCTAATAATGTACAATATTTGAATTCCTAATTCTGACTTTTAATTTATACAAATTTAAAAAAAAATTAATTTAAGTGTTTCGTGTAACTTAGTATAAGTGTTGTATACAGGATATTTGGATGGATAGGGATCATTCATGACTTTAGTGAATTGATAGATTTTTGCTTATTAGTGTTGTTTATAACCAAAACTTGTTTGGTAGTTGACTAAATTTATATGCAAAGATTGTGTTCTTATAATAATAGAATATCTCTTTATATTTTTAAGTTAATTATAATTAGATTAATTTTTTTTTAAGTTCCGCTTTGCAGTGAGATTTTCTCTTTTGATAATAAAGGTATATTTGACTTTTGACTTAAGTGCATAAATACCTGTTGATGCATATCCATAAGTCATAAGTATATGTTATCAAAGAAGTATATTATGTACGCCAGTTAAAAATTCGAAATGAGACTAGGAAAATTAAAAGAATGTTTTGTAATAAATATTTTTCGTAAGTAAATCTGAAGATATCTCTAAAAAACTATTTTTTTGTATAAAAGATATATTTGGAATTTTAAAGTATTCTTTTGAGCTACGCCGCGTACGTAAAGACGAACAAAACAAGAATGACGTGTTTTTCGAAGTCTAGGAATCTTAAAACGCAAAAATCTGGAAGAATGATTTTTTCTCGATAACAATACTTTCCTGTTACGAGGGAAGTGAAAAAATACAGTATACACACAACAAACAATACAGAATAGCAAGTTATAAAACAATTACTTAATAAATAGTCCTGCTTTAATTTATAACAAGTTTAAACAGGTTTTACAGGTTAGAACTTTCTGATGCAGGCATCTTATGCTTTTAAGGAGCATTTTTATGCAAGTTTCGTTTTTGTAAAGTCTACGCTTTTCCCACACCTTTCCTGTATCCACAGGTTTTATCAATACTTTTTTTACTGAGTTTTCCAGTTCTAATCTAACCTAATCACCTAATGGATGATTGTTCCTAAAAAGATAAGTACTAAATTTGGAGACTGAATCTCCACATCATTAATTTTATAAGAAGTGTAAAATTCCTTCTTTTGTTTTTCATTTTCACGAAATTATTAGTGTGTACATCACCATATGATCTTTTACCAGCAGTGGAAACGCTGATTATATTCATAACTTGATTTCATCACAGTCCTAAATTCACCTCTCACCTACACATTGCATTCTATGACTTAGGTATGAAACCACCAGTATCTTTGTGCTGATTCATTGAATCTAAGATTTTCATAAAACCTGAATAAATAGCTTGTTCTGTTAAGTGAATTTTTCGAAAACCAAACTATAAGTGATCACCATATCCAAAAATGCAATAATGTCTTTATACAGGATTATTTTAACAATATTTCCTATCTTTGAAAGCAGCAACAGTAGTTAACAGGTTTTAAGAGTATCAGCATCTACCTTTTTGCTTTGTAAAAAAATACTCTTTTTAAAATATTTTTGGGTATTTCACCTTCTCAACATATTTTTCAAGGCCCTGAATGCATGTTTCCGCTTTTAGGAAAGTCGCCATTACATAATTGAGCGAAAACAGTATTTTTTTTGCAAATCTTTTTTTATTTGGTAATCAATTTACATGTAGCCTTTCCTCTATTTTTTTGCTTTTTTAATAAACTTTTTAAGATTTTTGGATGCCCTTTGTAAAGAATCATTCACCTAGTTGCTTTAGCCTTTATTATTAATAATTTAGTTCCGTTACTTGTATGTTAGCAAAAGTTAAGCTACTAGCATTTAGCAGTCATCATGTCATGATATTGCAGCCATTTTTTCCGTTATATAAGATAATCATTAAGTAACGTTTATAATCAATTTAACTAGTTTTTTTCTCTTTTTTTAAGGTATGATTATAGTCATCACTTTAGCGTACCGCCTCAGATTCCTGTCAAAAATGTTCAACAGGGTTTTTATGAGGCAGGTTCCAACTTTGCAAAAGACCTTGAAAATTATAAATTAGCAAGACAAACTGGAAATAGCACTGGAAGTGTGTCCTCAGTAATTTCCTCTAGTGCGTCTGCGGCATCGCTGTATGTAAGTAGAATTTGATTTAATATTAATTTTTAAGCATTGGGAAGTAACTTATTGGGTGCAAAATAATAACCTGCGGTAATAACATTTACGGTAATGTTCACTTTCGCCTACCACAGCCGATTTTCACGGAATTTGGTATACAGGTAAAATTTGGGATCCTGGAATTAATTTTTTTTTGTCTTAGATAGTGTTTCATCTTTTCATTTTCAACAGTAATGTTTATAGTAAATTGATTAAGTACACAACTAAAATATTGGAGCAATAGATATTTTCAATTTATAACGGTATTACATTCAAAAGTCTTTTTAACAATTTCGTTTTTGTAAATTGTTATTTTTAATAGGGAATGTTTTCTTGTTATTGTGTTTAATATAGGTCACCATTGTCAGAGCGCGATGGTATTATCGTTAAAGCTACGGCAGTAAGATTCTAGCTTAACTATCGACATCGATCGGTGATGTGCTATTGTTTACCGCTAGGTAAAATCTAATATCGGCCGTCTCTAGTGCTTGGTATCGATCCGCCTGGGGTGCGATTTTGTATTTTATTAGTTAACGAATCGCTAAACTACGTGATTTAGCGAAACAACTGACAAAGGTTGGAAGTAGCATTCATTTCTTAAATGGAAAATTGCAGGATTTTTTGAGTTAAGTAGGCCAGTTTTTCATTACGATTTAACAATTACTGTTAACCTTAAAATTATTTTGTTGACATTGAACAAAACACGAAAAGTTTGTTTGGCCTAATTAATGTATTTTATTATTTTGTAAATGATTAAAAGGTGTTGAAGAATTAAAAATCTGAAGCTTTTACATCCATATTCACTAAAAAGGTTTAAATTTAGACCAGGTCTAACTTTACAGTTGGAGGTTTAATATATTTTTAACAATTGAACAAATAATTTTTCTACATGTCACAATTACAAAATGACAGTGACATAAGCGAAACATAACTGGCGAACGTCTGTCTGAAGATCCTTAATACTTGTGTGTTATACTTACTATACTTCTAACTAAAAGAGAAGACACAGCAGAATTGCTAGCATCAATTGGTGATAGAATAATTATTGTACCTAATACCTACTAATGTTCTAATAAAACAGAAGTTAACAAATAAGTGGTGATTTCAAGAGACCTAAATTTAACTTTAATTAAACACTACAAGTGAGTGCAGTGAAAAAATGTGAACATTTTAGTGGATATTATATTGTGCTTTTCCAGAAATTATTTTAATGTTATACCTTATTATAAAGGCAGAATATAATATTTTTGCACTTGGAGGTATTTTCAGATATTTTAGAGACATTAAAGAATATGCTATTCGTAAAAGCACTGACAGATGTTTCAAGGTAGACATATCTATTTTAAGATACCTAATACCTCTTTAAATAAACAGGACACTAAACCAAACTTTGTTAAAGAGTTAACAGTTTGTTAACATGTAAACTTAAATGGGCTAACAATCTGATAAATTTAACAATTGTTGAATACCATAGTAAGCTATATTTTGAGATAGGATTTAAGTTTTTTTATTGTTTATTGTTTGCAAATTCAATATGCATATCATTACATATCTTTATTAGAGCGGACTAATTTTAGATGTATTAGTTAAAATTTTGTTATATTTATTCTGAATTAAATATTTGTTTAAAATGAAACTTCCTACTTTAATTTCTAATACATTTGTTGTCTATATGTATCTAATGAATTGGTAATAAAAATATATTTTTATAATAACTTTCCAATATATATTGTTTAATAATTAATTAATTAATAAAATTGTAATGTAGTCTAAATAAAATAAGTTACATACTTATTCTGTGTTAAAACAAAATTATTAAAAAGCCTAATAGGATTTATTAAATAAAAGTTAATACTGAACCATTTAATTACAAAGTTTCAAATATTTAAACCCAAGCCCTTATTGAAGAAGAGCCACCATTAGCATTTAGACAAGTTTACAAGAGTAAAATCTATACGTTTATACACATTTTCAGCAATATCAACACATTGAGTAAAGCTTAATTAACTTAAAATATTTTTATTACAAAAACAGAAGTATTTAGAGAGAATTTACATATGGTTAACAGAGCTATAATTCCTTTTACTTTGTGTTTTAGGGTGCCTGTTGCGTTTTGGTTTTGGTTCACCTTATCTAAAAGATTAGGGTTATCATAGCGATCACATAACATTCCAAATGATTGAATAATTGAAGGCCTTAATATTGACTAAATGAATTACCTGTTCCAAGGCCACTTTCAAAAAGTAAATTTTTTCTAAATCTCCAATTGAAAAAACAAAGGTATCCCTAAACTCTAACCAAACATGTGAGTTCCCATTAAACTTTGGAATTGGTATAGAGGGTAATTGCGGCCTACTAACTATCGATCTTACATCTTGTGAACTAGTTGCTAATACTTAATTTCCTAATACAACATTAATATTATTATTTTTATTGTTCATTGCTTCATTAAACTCATTAACTCATACTTATGTTCTGCAGTAGACCTTACCAAACAAAAGCTTATGCATTGTACTAGCTTAACCTGTTGAAGTTCAATATTATAGTAAGTCTCTTTATTAAAATTAACAAAATAATCAGAATTAATACTGGTACAGGTATATATCTTCTACAATAAAAATTGTTCAAATTTGAATCAACGAAAGATCTTATCAAGGGATTTATAATTGTGCTTCAGTTATTGTTCTTCTTTATATTGACTAAGTATGTAAAAGGTAAACGAAAATACTTTATCAAACACTTTACATCATTTCTTGCATCATTGCCTTCTTTGTAATGTAATTTTTTGCAAAACTGTGTAAAAATATTGTTATAATCAATAAATGTGTCATACACCATATACAAATGATATAACTAGTTATTTCCCTGCTTTAATAATTATAACATTATATAATTCCAGCTATAGCTTTTTAATGAAAAATAAGGAATATTTCGTTTCGCCCTCAACAGTGAATATATATAATATCTGTTTTAAATATACCATCCATTCTTCGGATCCTTTGACTACATTACATATTAAATTATGTAATATATTTAATAAATGTTTTCATCTGAAAATAATTAAAAAGAAAAATAAAAAGCCTGGGATAACTCAAGGTATTAAGATCTCAGCTAAAAATTTAAGTTGTCTTCACATGATGAGAAAATTTTACCTGAATAATGACTTTTTTATAAATTTCTTTAATAATTATCGTCGCATTTATAGACAAGTGATAAAGTGTGCTAAAGAAAAATACTATACTGCCAGAATATCAAATGCAGGTAATAGATCCAGTGTGTGACATGTGGTCTCCACAAGATTTTTGTTTAGTATACACTGATACTAATGAAATCAGAGTGACTTTTAGACAAATAAAGAATAAGCATTCTGCAGGATTGGATGGTGTCTTCCTTAGAGTATTGGAGAACTTACCAGAGGTGGCTTTGCAGGCTCTTGCTGGTTCTATCAATGAATCATTTCAACGGGGTGAATTTCCATCCTGTTTAAAAAAGGCCGTTGTGATTCCGCTGCACAAGGGAGGTGATGCATCTGACCCCTCTAATTATCGACCCATTTCCCTACTGGCGACTCTCTCGAAAATCATTGAAAAATTGGTGAAAACAAGATTGCTACAATTTCTAACAGTAAACAACCTTCTAACACCACACCAATTTGGATTTCAGGCATCAAAAAACACCTCTGATGCCATGTTTTCTCTGCTTGAAAATGTATACCTTAACATTAATGAGGGTCAGGCTCTTGCGGCAGTATTCTGTGATTTTTCCAAAGCATTCGATTGCGTTAATCACAGAGTTCTGTTGCGAAAGCTTCAACACTATGGAATAAGAGGTATTACGCATAAATGGATCTTATCTTATCTTTCCCAGAGGATGCAAATTGTGAGAGTTAATGGTTCGTGCTCTAATTTGTCTAATATAGAGCATGGAGTGTATATATTAATGATCTTACAGCTTTGGACATCGAAGGCAAATTTACACTTTTTCCTGTTGATGCTACCCTGTTATAGCATTCAAAGGATAGTCAATTGTTAAAGAACACAATTAAAAATGATCTTCATAAAATTAAGGTATGGAGTGATTCAAACTCACTTTGTTTCAATATTAACAAAACAACTTTATTAACTTTTGGATTTAGCTATACTGATCTCAATTTGGATAACAAACTAATAGTGAATAAATTGGTTATAAAATTTCTCGGACTTCACATTGATTCAAAACTTGAAGATCACATTATAGAACTTAATAAAAAATTATCATCTGGTTGCTACGCCATGAGGGTGGTATCAATGGAGCTTTGTTGGTAGGCATCAAAAATGGTTATCATTCGCTATTTGAATCATATTTAAGATATGGGATTGCATTTTGGGGATTTTGTAGCCAGCAACTTATGAACTCGGTACTCATCATTCAAAAGAGAGCCCTTAGATATATGTAAAGCTAGGTATCGGGATCATTGTAAACCTTTATTTATAGAGTTCAAAATTCTAACAGTAGTAAATCTCTTTGTTTTGGAGATTGTGTGTTTAATTCATCGTAAACTGTTGGGAGGTGTGATTCAGCATGACCCTCATAACATCCGCAATACCAGGTTAAGTCAGAGTTTAAATATCCGGCTACCGATTCCCAGACTTGCACTGACGAAGTACTCCATGATTTATGATTGCTTAAAAATGTATAACCATTTGAGCATCAATTGTAGGTCTTTGCCATACTTGCAGTTCCGTCGACGTGTGAGGGATACTTTGATTCAGAAACCATATTACAGCTTGGGGGAATATTTTGATGACTATTTTTGATGTTTTGGTTCTTTTTTTGTTGTTTAGTATATTTTGAATCATTTTCTTGTATCTCTGTTATTTTATTTTATTTTCTGTATGTAGTAGGTTAGTGTGTAAGTGCCATGTCTAGAGTTTAAATTCTATTTTCTAGTATATTTAGTTGTAGTTGGCTATAGGAACAATTTCATTGTAAATGTTCTTGACAATAAAGCATATTAAGTAAGTAAGTAAATACTTTTGTTATACATAGACCTCGACATTGACAATGAAATATAATTAAAGCAAGTACATTCTATTTGTTTAAAAATATACAAATTCATGCCTGCCTGCAACAGTCTCAGGTATCACCATTATAATAAAGTAGAATATAGAATAAAGAAATATTAATAAAAAGTCAGGAATTCTACACCAACATCTCACAACAACAAAATCACATACTACAAACTATATCGATGGTAAACACATAAAAAATACATCAAGCTTGGGTAGTAGTAAGCCAACACAACTTTGTCCTCCTCAGTACAACAACATTTGAAGAAAATCTCAACTATTGGTCATAGGAGATGAAAGTGTGAGAGGGTGTGGATTACTTTTTAAGAACGAAACAAAATGCAGCTTTGATATAATTTATGAGAATAAAAAACCAGCAATGCTGGAAGACCTTCTTCAGGAAGCGGAGCAACTCTGTAGAAAGACAACCAAAGACGATTGGGCAATAATTTTCACGAGATTCCAAAGCGCAAAGACAGGGGACTTAAGGAGATATAAAAATGTATTGGAACCACTTAAAAACATCAGCTCAAAGCTAATAATTATCTCATCGCCTTATATGAAAAACAGACCAATAGTGAATGATTTTATGTATGAACAGAACTATCAGATTTCTGAAGAATGTAAGAAAATCGGAAACAATTCTATATTCCTTGATTCTAGCCACTTCTACGACAGCGATAATGGATACCTCTCATAAATGGGTAAGCAAGACTTAATAAAATTCCTTGTTGAAAACTACATAATGAGCAATGCGCAAGAATCGCCAAACCAAGCAGATACGCCAAATAAAGATCAGGTTAAGGATAAGACTGACAACACACCTAAAATTGGTCCAGACATTCAAAAAACGCAGTCATCGGAAAAAGCAAACTTCAACCATGCCAGTACAGCAACAACAAACACAAATAACACATCTAGCAGCAAAACAGATGATGGAAATGCCACTAAGATAGATACTACTCAGATTATACCTGAATCTTTTCAAGAACAACATCGACTATAAAACGAAAGATATTTTATCTAAGAAAGAACTCACCATCGTGTCTCTAAATATTCAGAGCCTAAGGAACAAGATCGACGGGGTGGAAATACTATTAGAAGAATTAAAATACCCACACATCATTTGTTTTACCGAACATTGGCTATCAACTAGTGAAAGAATCTGCATAGATGGGTATCAAACAAAATCATTCTATGTTAGATCTAAAGCACATAGAAGCAGCACAATACTGATAAGGGAACAAATTATAGCAGAAAATATTGCATGCTCCAAGTATAACATTGAAAAAATATTTGAAGCATGTTGCTTACATATTGAGCATGCAAACTTGCATATATTAAATGTCTACAGAGCACCTAGTGGTGCCATAGATACGTTTTGCGATAACCTCTACCAGATATTGATGAGACTTCCCAGGCGATCCTGTATCATCCTTTGGGCGACTACAACATAAATTTCTTGGAAAATAGTCAACATACATTACAACTAAAAATCATTTTAAATTCTTTTAATATTGCAATGCACTTAACGTCAGCAACAAGAATAAGCAAGACAAGTTCGACACTTATCGATTACTTCTGCTCAAATATCCAAAAACAACACATTTCTGTCAATGTACTAAACACTGACTTATTAGACCAAGAAATCATATTTGGAAGGATTGCAGATGTAGGAGAAAATTTCATTTCAAATTTAAACAGATTTCACCAGAAACTAAACGATATAGACTGGGAAGGTGTACTATCAGGAAATTCCAATAATTTTGAAATATTTTACAAATACTTGATTACTACCTTTGACACAATATATACGCCTAAAAAAACCAAAGATAAGAAAAAAAAATTAAAAGGATGGATTACCAAAGGTATAAAAATATCTGTTAAGAATAAATGATCACTGGGCTATATATGCAAACACACCGAAAAAGAAGCTATCGAAGAGCATTATAAGCTATACAAAAAAATATTTAGATCTGTGGTAAAAAAGGCAAAGAACCTATACTTCCTTAACAAAATTCAAATGGCAAAGTCGTCTATTTGAAAAACTTGGAACATTATAAACGAAATAGCAGGAAGAGATAAGAAGCAAAGAGAATAAATAAAGTTAAATATCGGAAGTACTACCATAGAAAATCCTATAGACGTGGCAGACGAGTTGGTGGTGCACTTTTCAACAGTTGCAATTAAGATAGCAGAAAACATTCCAAATGTCAGCAAAATATATCACCAGAATCATTTTTGATTACACCAACCACTTCAGAGGAAATCACAAACATTCTAAGTAGTACACCAAACAAACCTTCGGCGGGACTGGATGACCTTACTCTGGGTTTGATATGTGCATTACCACTACATGTATTGGAGATATTGACAAATGTCTCGTTTACAGCTGGGATCTTTCCCGAATGCCTAAAAATAGCCAAAATAATATCACTAAACAAGGGTGGTGGAAACTTTGAACCTTCAAATTTTAGGCCTATAGCACTTCTATCTGTAATATCAAAGTTAACTGAAAAACTAATCAAAAACAGGATGTTGTCATTTATTGAGACCTTCAATATTATCAATCCAAATCAGTTCAGATTTCAGGCAGGAAAAAATTCCTCAGAAGCCATTTACAACACCATGGAAAGAGTTTATGATGGAAAAGATAAGGGAAAGGTCATTCTAACATTGTTCATCGATTTGGAAAAAGCTTTCGACTGTGTAAACCACCAAATATTATTGTCGAAACTTGATAAGTATGGTTTTAGGGGCCTGATCAAAAATTATATACAACTTACAGACTATAACGGTCAAAATATACGATCCAAAGTTGAGGAAACAAGTGTTGGAATAGTCCAGGCGTCTACATTAGGTCCTCTATTGTTTCTCCTATATATTAACGACCTTGCATCCCTACCTACTAATGCTTGTTTCACCCTATTTGCAGATGATACGATAACATGGTATGTAGATACAAATGAAGAACTGCAAGAGTATGTAAATAGAGACCTAAACGTAATACAAAACTGGTTTGAAGTAAATAAATTATCCATGAACATCAAAAAGTCCAAATTCATGACTACAAATGACAAAAAACGCCCAAAAATAGTGATTCACATCAATAATCAAAGCATACAAATGGTTAATGAGTATAAATTCCTAGGGGTAACCATTCAAAACAATTTAAAGTGGGATCTTCATATAACAGCTCTGGCAAGTTTAATATGCACTATTCGAGAGCCATTTGCGATATGGTATATTACTTTGGGGATATTCTGTTTTGGTGTACATAAATATCATCTTCCTGTTGCAAAAAAGAGTAGTACGCATTTTGAATAATACAAAAGATTAACGTACTCATTGCAAACCTATTTTTCAAGCTTTAAATATTTTGACAGTTTTTGACCTTTGCATTTATGAAAGCATTTGTTTTATACATGACAACATCAATGATTCAACAAAACGAAAAGATCTTCATTCTTACGAAACACGGAGAAGATACACACTAAACAGTCCACTATGTCAGTATGAAATAACGCAAAATTCACTACGACATAAAGGAAGATACAACAAACTACCAGAGACAGTTACATCAGTCAGAAGGAAGGTGAAGTTCAGGCGAAAAGTTAAGCAATACCTGATCCAATGTTCTCACTACAGTTACAATGAATTCCTTCAGAAGACCATAGTACCTGATGATTTCAAATAAATAACTAAAAATATTTTAATTTTATATTGAATTTTTGTCACAAAAAATATTACTAGTATTGTCTCGGTCATTGTATAGTATTTATGTCATTGTATAGTGTTACTATCCTTATATATTATTTGAGTGTTTTTGGATATTTTGTTTTATTGTGTATAATTTTATTAGTTTTAGGTATATTATTGTACAGCATATTTTGCTTTTAAATAAACTGATTGATTGATTGAATCAACTGCCCTTATTGCTTCTTTAGTCTTTCCATCATTAGAAAATGTTATTCTTATATTGGTACCTAGTTACTGGAATTTATTTCCAATTTTGCAGTACTTAAATACACAATTATTAAACCACTGTTGTGGTGATCCAGCAACTGTTTGGCTTCCTTGTTGTACTGTGTATAAAAAAGTTAGCTTAGGTTACGAGGAAACCAAAAAGAAGTAGTAATCAAAACTATTTTTGTCTTACGAAATTAAATTCCAAGGCAGATTAAATTTAGATATTATCAAAAACTCAAGAACTGACAGAACGGAAAGTGGCGGCTTTACATAGTAGGTTGGTTTTTAACGAACCAGCATCGAAAAATCCGGTTTTAATGCCGAACAGCTGTCCAAACGGAGGAAATTTTCGCTAACTAACCAAATGATAAGTGCAAAATCGCACCCCGGAAATCCGAATTTAATAAGCTCAAAATTTTGGCATGTAGAGCTGTTGTCAATAGCAGCTTTTAATGGCAAATTTGGGTGCTATAAAAGAAAATTGGTTTGGTTCACACCCAATAAAAACTATTTGTCGATGTCGGTATCGTAGTTATTTTGCACTTACCTAAACTTAATTTCGGATGTTTACAAACTTCCGAGGAAACGTCTAACCCGCATAACAGATGTTTTAGTATTTTAATAAAAAAACATGAGAGGCTAAAATAACTTGTTTTCCATTAAAAATCGCCCTGACCTAGGTTAAAGTTGATTCTATTTCGGAAGATAATTATTTTGCTTCAAAAATTGGTTAAGTAAACTATTTCCAGTTAGTAAAAACTGTTGAGAAAAGTTTCCCTATTGAGCTCTTAAGTAAAAAATAAGTAACGAAATTAAAATGTTTTTTTTATGGATCACCCTCTGTTATTTTCTAATTTTTGACAAATCTTGTAATTGAACCCATGCACGTCGTTGCAGTAGAAATTGAGGTGGAGAAATGAGGAGTATAAATAAGTAAAACTAAAATAAATGTTGGGATAACAGATACTTGGAAGTTAAAATTATTCAAAGTAAGGCTTTTTTGTATACTGCATTTTAAGTCCTTTCGGTTCTAAAACATGTAAGTTAATTGTTACCGATATTTAGCTATACATGACAAAGTTATATTAATATATTATTTAAAAGTGATTGTTGAAATAATTATAGTTTTTACATATTCACATTGACGTCGGTGTAAGTAATATTATATGTACTGACTAAATTTGTTTATCCCTATTTATCTCTTATGTGTGTTTTTTAATAATTGCTTTGAAAAGTTCTTGAAACAAATTTTGTTAACACTGATGAAAACTTAGTTTTGAATGATCTTTAATTTTTTCTAACATATTCCTTTCTTATTTTAAGACTTCAAAAACCACCACTACTCACTCAGACATAAGTGATAGTTCCTTCTTAATTAATAGACTGCCAATTCGAAGAAGTAGAAGTTCTGATAGAAGGCTCCGACGTAGTAGAAGTCATAGTAGAAGGAGAAGCAGAAGTAAAATTAGAACTAGATATAGGAGCAGGAGTCCATTGCAAAGCAGTAGTCGAAAAAGGAGTAGAAGTAGACGGCGAAGTCGTGTTAGAAGTGGAAGTAGGCGGCGAAGTCGAGTTAGAAGTTCAGTCCGCAGCAGAAGTCGAAGTCCTAGACGAAGAGGAGAAGAGAATTGTAGGTCATCAAGGGATCGGTATCGAGGAAGAGATGCACGAATAGGTAATAAAGATAGTGGGGAAGTGAATAGATCTTTAAGTGAAAGAGATGCAATTCTTAAACTATGGAAGAACAATTATTGTGACACACAGCAAAAGATAGATGAAAGGTTGGAAGAATATAGTAAGAGCAGTGAGGATATTATAAATGCTGAGAAAAGAATATGGACTAGGTCAACTCCTGCAGAACTTTATTATGAAAGAGATGGGACTAATTTCAAAATATTTAAAGGAACTGAAAAATTAGTGGATATGTGTATGCTATTCAAAGAAACGTTAGTTGATCGAGCTACAAAAATTAATATGTTAAAGCCCAAATATGAACCTCCACCTAGGAAAAATCGTATGCGTATGTGTAAACATAAGACTGAAGTTAGTAGTAGCTCAGATTCAGATAGTTCAGAATCCAGTTTTTCTGATGAGGAAGAGTTTTCTATGGAGGAGCTTCAAAGGAAGCAACAACATCCAGACAGACTAGACCCAGAAATGTGGTACAATGATCCGGGAGAAATGAACGATGGACCTTTATGTAAGTGTTCATATAAATCGAGAAAGTCTGGTATTAGGCATGGCATATATCCTGGAGAAACACCAATTCCCAAATGCTCCATTTACAGTAATAATGCGGATAAATTATTTCATTACAGAATTATTATATCACCACCTACTAATTTTTTGATAAAAGCTCCTACTATTATTCAACATGATGAACATGAATATATTTTTGAGGGATTCTCTGTAGTATCACATTTTCCTTTGCCTAAACTACCGCCTTGCAAAGTTATTAGATTTAACATCGAATATACGATTTTGTATTATGAAGAAAAATTTCCAGAAAATTTTACTATAGCAGAAATAGATTTATTCGTGCTATATCTGTTTAGAGAAGTATTGGAATTAGTGGATTTAGATCTAGTCACCAATTTGGAAAGTGAACATTGTTCCCAGTTTCACTTCATACCTAGATTTGTTAGAGAATTGCCAGGAGAAGGAAAAGAAATTTTGTGCATGCAACAGGTTATTAAGTATTTATTGGATAGTTCTGTACCTCTAATTAATTCCTGTGATCTTGAGAACATGGTCAAAATGTCACAGTACGAATGGCAGAATTTTGCTGATGAACTAAAGGGCATGGTAGTAACATATCCAGGTAAAAAACCATCCTCGGTTCGAGTAGATCAGTTGGATCGAAATATTGATTTGCAAAAGGAGGATGACTATAAATTTCCAGAAATTGTTCACTTTGGCATACGTCCACCACAATTAAGTTATGCAGGTATGATTCATAAAATATAGTTTTCATTTATTGGATATATGTATGTACAAAATTAATCACTTTTAATTAGACCTGGTTTCTGTAAAAAATATATATTAAGCAATAGTTCTGATAATAAAAAATGTGGAATCTGAAGTGGTAGGTGATGCTAAACAAACCATAGCCAATATTAATTTATTACCTTGAATATAGCGGTTGCAAAACACACATTTTTTAAACTGTTTTTTTTTTCAAAAGGTCTGTAGGTAAACCAAAAAATTTAAAAATATATGATTTTTTTTTATTTATTTATGAACAATACACACATGACAGGCAGAGTCCAAATAGTGTTACAAATGTCAATCATCGTTAAATCTAATTCTATTTAATACTAAACTATGACTAAGGTTAAAACAATTCTGAAAACAAAAGTTAAAATCGTCTTGTAGAAACAAATAAAATACTAGAACATCATCAATTTTTTAAAACGTAATTACAAATATAGTAAGACATAAAACACATTCAAGGTCGAAGCAAATTTTGAACCTCTTTCTTAAACTCAAATGGATTTACCTCAAAATTAAAAACTGTAGGCAGTTCAAAAACCTCATAAGATTATTTTTTGATGAATTTTTGCCGACGTCAGTACGCGCATAGTTAAGAGCATAGTTAAATTATTCATAATGTTTCAACAGCGATGTATCTCCGATCATTATAAAGTGTAAACTAAGAGATACATCTAAAAATACTAGTTTATATAGTAGAGTCGTGTGCAATAGTACGTGGAAGTTAGGCGCTAAAGCGTGAAATGTTCGTGCGCGAGGTTAAAGGTCTCCATACATCTAGCACTTCGATAATGGTCTTGCAAAATAAAGCCTTCTTTGTTTTGTTCTGTTAATACCGCTACTGTATATTTCCTTTTCTTTCTTGTTGTTCCTTATGAAGGATTTTAGCTTCTGACCATTGGATTCTATGGTCATTGTCCCAGGAATGATGGATTTTGTTGTTTCCTTCTCTGTGTGCTTTTGTTTTTTAATTCTTATATCAAGGGTTTCTTGATTTCTCCAATATAAGATTGGCCACACTCACAAGGTGCTTAATAGATACAATTATGTCAGTCATTTGTGTTACCGGGCTTGGTTTTAGTTATTAGGTTTCTTAAAGTTTTCCATGATTCAAATGCTCTTTTGATATTATGGTTTCTTGCTATTCATCTCATCTATTTTTCTCAAAGTAATTTTCATTATTACTAATTTCCTTGTCAAAGATATCCATACATAAGGTTATGACTCAGTTACACAGACATCTAATAACACCTTGTTCTGTTGCTGCAGAATGATTGACTTCTGGTTGAGGTACTGTGTTGTGTGAGTAGGTTTCCTGTAAATCGAAATCTTCATAAAATTATTTTGGCGATTGACAAAATCATCAAGAAAAGGCAAACTGGAATTTTCTTCTTTCTCTATGGTACACTTGATTGAACATCTGCTGTTATTTAAATGTTTTAAAAATTCTTCCGAATGTCTATTACCTTTGTTCCATATAATGAAAGTGTCGTTCCTAACCAAACTATAGATTTAAATTTCTATCATGATTTTCGAACTACTCCATGTTGTAAATATTAGCCACCTGGAGAGCCATCATCTTGAGTGTAGAACTTATATTTACCTTAAGAATTACGCAAACAATACTCCAACAGGTCTATAACCCCATTCAGTGGTAGTAAAGTTTTTTCCAGAAAGAAACTGATCTTCACCAAGCTTGGTCTTGTTTATGGACTTCAAAGCTTTCAAATTTGACTTCTGGGTCTAAGGCAATATCTTTCACAATATTTACAAAATGGCTAGAATTTTTGACAAAAGAAGTAGTCCGCAGTGGCTGAATGATCTGTAATAGATGTTTGGACAATTCACTGGTCAGTGAGGCCCTGGAGCTTGTGATTGGTTATAATGGCATGCTACCCTTGTGGATCTGTAGGCCATACAGATGTGGAGGCTTACTATGGTGTGCTGTGTGTTGTCATGGTTTTATCAGTTATATGATTATTTTAGCGTTTCAAAGTCTGATAAATTTTCATTGCTATAGCTGCTGTAAGATCTTTGGGAGCATCCCAAGAGTGTCGGCAATTTTCTCATCATATGTTGAAACCTCCATAACTACTGTACTACATCCTTTGCCTGCTGGTAAGATCTTGATAGAGTGGTTATCACGTAGGTTCATCTTTCTTGATGCATCTTTTTGTGGTGTTAGGTGGAAAAGGAAATTCCAGATTATTTTTTCTTGATGTTTTTGTCAATTGCGGAAATAATAAAATTTGTTTAAGACCTATGTTTACAGTAAATTTACTTACAAGGACAATACCTTCACCAGAAGGCTAACCATTCTGTAGCAACAAAACAAGGTGTTATTAGATCTCCGTATAACCGAGCCACAAGCTTATGTATGAACAAGGAATATTTAGATCAGGAAATTGGTAATATTAAAAATCACCTTAAGCAGAATAGTGATACAGAAAAATTGATAATTGAACTGACAATTATGAAATGTCAAAATAAAATTTGGCCCCCCTTTAATGACAAAGCAGTCAAGTGACGTGCTAATAAGTATACCATACGTAAAAGGAACATCGATATAGATCAGAAAAATAGCACGAAACTATAACATTAAAAGAGCATTTAAATATGGAAACACTTTAAGAAACTATTAACTAAAACCAAGCTCGATAACACAAATGACAAACATAATTATATCTATCAAGTACACTGTTAGTGTGGTCAATCTTATATTGGAGAAACGAAGAGACCCCCTTGATATATGAATTAAAGAACATAGAAATCATACAGAGAAGGGAGAAACATCAAGACTGGGTGTTCACTGAACATTTCTGAAACAACGACCATAGAATCCATTGGTCAGAGGCTAAATTCCTTCATAAGAAACAACATCGAAACAAAAGAAATTTAATAAAGCGCTATTCTTTGAAGAAAATAAAGGTGCCTAATTTTCACACATCATTGCACACGCCTCTACTATATACGCTCATAGTTTTTATCTTATCTGATAACGATCGGACGTACATCGCTGATTGAAAAGTTGTGAATAATTTGAATTAAAGACAATGCAAGTTCGATAAGAATTTTATTCAAAATGCTCGGATTGTCTGGTCTAACTTTCAGTCACAAAAAATATGTTTTGCAAATATAATGAATAGAAAGTTTTTGAATGATTACACACATCTACTTATGCTTAATTCTTAGGTTGCCAGATAAATTGTAATCAAAATATTAATTAATACGTTAATCAGAAAATCGTTTAATTTGCATAATTTAATGATTACATACTGGATTGATAGAAATTCAATTAATAAATAAATTTACTTTTTAACAATGAGTGATACAACACATAAATAACCAAAACCCTTAATTCTAAATCAGTTGACATCTAGAGGCGAAGTTTAACTCATACTCAACCCCCCAAGTGTATCAAAAACTGAAAAATACAAAGCTAGAATATAGATGGCACTATGTCTATAATTTAGTATAGGTGTGGGCATACAAATCAAGGAAAACAGTTATAAAGAGCACTGCAATGGCTTGTAGTGAGATATAACTTGAAAAATAAAGCTTCTGGAATATAGAACTGCTCTGTGCTGTGGTATTACAAATCTATTATTATATCTGGTTACCCAAGAACGAATATTGGACTGACCAGTATATAATTTTTAAGGAATTTTATAGATAAAAACTCAAAATGTTGCAGTATTCTATTTTACATAAATAGGCATTTATCTTCTTTTATTTTAAATGTAACTGATTAATTCCTTTTAATACCATATATAAGACTAACAGAAATTTTGTATTTTTTGTATTAATTAACTGTCAAAGGACAAAACTTCACCTATTATTTTCTAGTTAAAATTTGTCTGTTATAGTAAATGAATTATAGTAAATGAATCTTAAATTTTTCTCAAGAAAATCCTAGCTACTTTATTTACCAATATACAAAATTTTTAGTTAAATTATATTCAACAGACTTTTCTTCAGTGGTATTAAGAGAATGATTGGTATTAAGATCACAATCACAAGGGGTCCTATAATGTAGCCTGGTGGAAGACCAGACAAAACATCAGCAGTTGACGATCAGTTTTGAACGACTATTTGTTGCCTACAATGTTCCTTTAGGATGTTTGCTTTTTGGGAGTGGCTTTCTATGCATAAAACAGCTATATATAAATGAGCGCTAATTAAAAGAGCGCTTTACGGATATGGCGCATAATAAAATTGGCTGTAAAAAACAGTTTTGTTACAGTAATGCGTTTTTAACAATGATTGAAACAAAATTGCATATACAGTAGAACTTCGCTAGTTCGGACACGCGCCATATCGGACACTCCAGTAGTTCGGCGCCTGTTATCAACCGGACAATTTGATATTTTTACCTCTTTATTCCGGACACCAATTAAGTGCAAATGCAAATAAATTCCGCATTTTTCTGAATAAAACTAGTTAAAACCAGTCGCGTTTGGCGACAACTCAACGACTCTGCGCGGTCGATTAGATTCAGTCTTTCTTTGTAATTGTACGGGGGTGTCGTAAATTGCTAAAAAAATGGCGCCAAACAAACGGCCTCATAAAACGTTGACTCTTGCTGAAAAATGCAAGATACTGGATGTCATTGACAAGGGGGGAAGCATACGTAACATTTCTGATACATATGGTGTTCCAAAATCCACTATCTCGGATATTATTTTAAGAACAAACTTAAAATAAGGAGTTTTGTGGCCAAATCATACCAAGGACCAGGTACGTAGACATGAAACTAACAACATAATGCCATTGTGTTGTAACTGATGTTGGTTTTATCTTTAATGTTTACAATGTAGCTGATACTCACTTATCCTTTTTCAGGAAAGAGAAAGGTTATGAAGAAAGCTGAAAATCCTGAAGTTGAGATTGCCTTATATAATTGGTTTTTACAACAACGCAATGCTCATGTGCCAGTTTCCTCAGGAATACTACAAGCTAAGGCAAAATATTTTTATGAAAAAATCACTGGGAAAAAAGATTTTTTGGCGAGTGCTGGTTGGCTTGACAAATTTAAGAACAGACATGGAATACGATTTTTAAAGGTTAGTGGTGAAAAACTTTCTAGTGATGTAAGTGCAGTATCACCATTCCAAGAAAAATTTCGATGTCTAGTACAGGAGATGGGGTTAAGTAGAGACCAGGTTTATAATGCTGATGAATCAGCGGCCTTTTGGAGAGCTTTACCTGATAGCACCTGGGTCACAGGCAGGAAAAATTGGCGCCAGGTCGAAAAATATCCAAGGAGCGTGTAACATTAAGGCCTTGTTCCAATGCTTCGGGGAAACATAAGCTACCACTCTTAGTTCTTGGAAAAGCTGTACATCCAAGAGCATTAAAAAACTGCATATTGCCAGTGCTTTACAAGGCAACCACCAAAGGATGGATGACAAAAAACTTATTCATGGAATGGTTTAAAACGTGCTTTATACCCAAAGTTAAAACGTTTTTAACTGAAAATAACAGACCTCATAAGGCCTTGTTATTGGTAGACAACGCTCCCTCTCATCCACTTGAGGAAGATACAAATTTTGATCCTAACTTCAGAGTTATGTTTTTACCACCCAATTGTATTGTTATTTTGCAACCAATGGATCAAAATTTAATTCAGAACATAAAAGTCGCATACAGAAAACGCTTGCTAGATCATTTAATCTCCATGGAAGACGGAGATGTAACAAAAGTTTTAAAGCAATACAATTTAAAAGATGCGCTTTGTAATTTAGATATAGCCTGGAAAGGCATCTCTGAAAAAAACATCAGAAAAAGTTGGACAGGTCTGTGGCCAAGCAAGGAAGAGGTTATTAATGCAGAGGAACTTGAAGAAGAAAGCATTTCGCTCGCAGAACTTCGAAAAAGGCTTTGTCCGTTAAGCATTGCAGATATCGCTAGTATTTCAGACTCCTTGCACTGAAGAGGAACTTATCAATGAAGCATTGGAAAGCAAAGAAACAAGTCACAGCGAATTAAGTGAAGCAGAGGATGACAATGTTGTGTTGAAAATGAAGCATAGCGATGCTGTAAAAGCCTTATCACATAGTATTCAGTGGGCCGAGGAAAACGATGTTCCTACCCAAGATATTTTGCTTTTAAAAGGATTAAAAGAGAAGGCTGTTACGGCAGCAAAATCCAAAAGTGTGCAGACAAAAATCGATTCATTTTTTAAAAAACCTTCCAATTAAATATTTATTAATATTCTTTGCTTTTTTATGTAAATATTTAATTATTAATACATATATATGCACATTTTGTTACATATTTTCAGAGTTTGTGTTATTTTATGCATACATATACATATATGTAGGTACAATTATCTGTTTTTCTTTAATGTTTTGTAAAGGGTTTGTTTTTTTTTTAAATAAACATGTCTTTATATTTTGAGTTTAGATTGGAAATCATAAAAACAAGAAACAATAACGCAATAAAAAAAACTCCAGTAATCCGGATACCGCACTAATTCGGCGGTAGCTGTTCCGATATGTGTCCGGATTGTCGAAGTTCTACTGTATTTAAATAGCCTATTATGGATATTTTATTAAATAGGTGGTTTGGAATCATTAGGTGGATTTGTACCAGGTTAGCACAACATTAGCTTTTAAAGCAATTCTTAAAGTTATATACCTGGTAGTAATCACCCACCGATACACCTAGTGCTACCATCCGATCCATCTATCCCACAAAATATCCATAATAAACTGTAGCAATTAGTTGGTTTTTTAATATGCTAATATCATAGATTTAGTATCCAGGAAGATACATAACGCCCATATCAAATCCATTGAGTGTTGTGACTCACTCAAGCATAATCTCAGTTGGGTTGTTTACATAATGCTGTTTATAAAACATGAAACATATGTGGCGTAAAATTTTAATATTTGTAGTAATCCCTCGTCTGGGTGCCTATGACCCCAGCTATTTTTTTATGTTTAGTATATCTGTCATTATATAATTTTGGCGTGAATATTTGGTCAAAAAAGCTCATTAAATTAAAATGTTTAAGATTTTTTACTCACCTTTTTTATTCATATACAAATACAAACTTATTAAATAAAACTATCTAAATGCTTAAATAACTTATTTTTGCGACGGCAAATACTTCTCGTAATTTGACGCCTTTCTTCGATTTGAAAATACAGAGAAATTTGCAGAGCCATGTAATCTAAAGTTCTTTAGTTTACGTGATCTACACATTTCTAAATAGTTTATGGTTTTCCCTAAAATCCTTAAAACTAGAATTAAACACCAGTTAGTTTTATTTTATTAAATGAATAAACGTATTATGTAAATTTATTGATATTAATTTTTTTGATATTATTGATATTAATTTTTTTGATATACAGAAAAATTTCGAATATCAATAAAATTTTACTTTTAAATATTTATACATTATTTTTATTAAATTTGGGCTTGAGAAAATTAAAATATTTAATGGCTAAAAAAGTTCTTTAATTTTGCAGGAAATTGTATTTTTATATGCATACTACAAATTAATTCATAAATGAACCAGGAAAAAAGTGTTAAAATAATACACTTTATATTTTGGAAACTCCTCAACTGAGTCATCAAACGTTCATGTTCGTCGGATAGGCGTAAACAAATTCCCCAACGGCTTTGGTGTCAAAAGTGAGATATTGCGACATTTTTGTGAACATTGAAAAATTTGAAGTATGACAAATTTTGAAGCCATTTGTGGTTGAATGTGACTTTTCGAGGAGCTTCTACAACTTCGATACGCGCGTTGAAGATTCTACCGATTGTGCTGATGAGAATCTAAAATCCCTGTGCAAAACTAGATTAAAGGAACTTAAAAAAAAATTTATTGCCACCAAAAAGAGTTACTTCTCTAAAAAAGTGTTTAATGCCCCAAATATGACCAAGTGTGCATGGGACGTCATAAACTCCAACATAAACTCTTCTAAGGATAGGGTTAAGCAGATTCCTGACTAGGTGTGTTTAAAGGGAGTGGTGATATCAAGGCTGAATAGTATAGCAAATACTCTCAGTACTCTCTTTATCGAGTCTCTAAATCGACTTGTAGGTAACTATGATCGAGACCAGACTGTATTCTTGCTGGATGGAAGTGGGGTAAGCCATTCCATCTTTCTATGTTCTATAAATGAGCATGAGGCTCTTGATATCCTAAGGTCAGTTCCCAATAAAAAATCCTCTGGTGCTGATGAATGTGTGAACCAAGTGTGCTTGGTATATTTTAGCACCATTAACCTATCTAATGGATGTTTCCTTCGAGCATGGATATTTTCCAAATAACCTAATCTATAATACTAATTCACAAAAAAAGGGATATAACGACTGTTGATAACTACCGAGCTATTGCACTTTTGACAGTATTTTCTAAGGGTTTCCATAAGGCTTATTGGAAGAGGCTTATCAGTTTTTGGAGGCATACAAAATTTTGACTTGTAGACAGTTTGGTTTTGGAGCCGGAAGTTCAACCGACGATGCTATACTCTCCTTCTACAAAAAAATCCTTGAAAACTTTAACAGCAGGCTAAAATCTACCAGTATTTTTATGAGTTCATAAAAGCGTTTGATACAATCGATCATAGAATGTTGCTCGAAAAGTTGATGCACTATGAGATCAGGGAACTAGCATGGTGCTGGATAAAAATATATCTGACGGTTAGGACACAGGTGGTTGCATTGACGAGTGAGCGAGTGATGTCATCAGTGGGTAAATGTAAATGGTAATTATGTCACATTATTCGCGGACGATATGTCAGCGGTTGATGCCGATGCGATTGACAACTATGAGAATCATTGCATGGCAGCAAATACCAGCGTTCGCGACATATCTGATTGGTGTGCTAAAAATGGACTATGCCTTGACAGATCAAAAACGAATTTTATGATTTTACCCCTAGAGGAGTACCTCGTGACAGAAGTCTACTGATCCGAGATGGGAGCACTAATGTTATTCAGACCGAATCCCGTCAGTTTTTGGGAGTGTTGGTCGATCAACATCTCTCTTGGAATATTCACATTCAACATCTCTCTTGGAATACTCACATTTAACAAGTGTGCAATAAGCTGTCAGCATACAATTATGCAATCCTAAGGCTGAGAGATTGTGTGGCTCCTGACTTCCTCTCAAAACTTTTTATTATGTGAATGTGATTTCATACGGATTGATGATTTACGACCACTACAACAACAAATAGCTGCGGTTCTAATCAGTCAAAAAAGTATAGTAAGAACCATGTTTCGACTACCATACAGGACTTCATGTCGTCCTAATTCTGCAGTGGTCTTGTTACATTTTTAAAAATCGCTCAAATTATCTTAGACAGGGTGACATAAATACCTACAAGAAACGCAGAGAGACTCGATGTGCCTGGTGCCAGACTAACTCAGGTACAGGAGGGACATGAAATAAGTTCTTTGAAGGTGTTCAACCATCTACCAGTTCAAATTAAAGCAATAAGTAATTTTCATTTATGTAAGAAACGATTAAAGGTCATACTTGCTGAAAATCCGTTTTACAGTTTTCATTTTTATTTGGACATATCTGATACATTTTAAATGTCAATGGAAGTAAAAGAATAAATAAATAAATATATAAAAATAAATATATTTCAAATCTAAACAAGATCCTAAATTTTTTAATTTACTATCGTGTTTTGGACCTCAAGACCTTAGCAGAGCCATTTCAAGAGAATTCTTTTTTGTAAGTTTTGACTTCGTCGTTGTGTTTTGGACCTCCAGAAAACCTTATCAAAGCCATTTTAAGAAAATTCCAGAACGTTCTATTTCGAAACTAAACAAAATTCGTAAAAAAGGCCTTATCAGAGCCATTTTAAGGAACTTCTAGAAAATTCCGAAACTAAAGAAGATCTGTAAGTTTTGAATTTGCCATTGGGTTTTGGCCCTTAAGAAGACCTTATCAGAGCCATTTCAAGAAAATTTTAGATCGTCTTATTTGGAAACTAAACGAGATCCGTAAATTTTGACTTTGCCGTCGTGTTTTGAACCTTAAGAAGACCTTATCAGAACCATTTTAGGGAAATCAATTTTGGCATTAAACAAGGTCTGCAAGTTGTGACTTAGTCATTGTGCTTTTTACCCCGTAGAAAAGCTTACTGAGACATTTCAAGTCAGTTTTAGAAAGTTTTATTCTAATACTAAGCAAGAAAAAAAGATTTTTAATGAAATTTTGCTAAAAAAAGAGAAATAATGGGTTTTATCGGCGGATAAAGTATTATTAGGACCCTTTGAATAGCCGGGAGTGTTTACAAAATCCCGTCGACGAAATTTTGTAAAAACCGGAACGTACACAAAAGTCGGGAAACGTGATCGCGAACTTTTGGAAAAATCCGAAAATTAGACCTAGTTTTGAACTTAAGTGTCCAAGCGGATGTTTCCCTGCCTAAAAGTTGCCTAAAAGTGGTTGAAATTTAGTCAGTTTTGAGTGTACACAAAAATCATAATTAAGTTAAAATAAAACTAATAAAATGCCTGCTCAATGTTGTAATTGTGGTACCGCATGCTCCCTTAAAGAAAAATGTCAACCGGATGAGGTATTTGGATGCCCATGTGACTGTTGCAAGGAAATTATTTCCAAAAACTGCTGTGTTCTGTCAGCAACTGAAATTCGAGAGATGCTGCTGACCAGCCGATCTGTGTTTGTGTTTGGTAAAAGTTTTACTACAGAGAAGCAGTAAAACTTTTACCATTATATAAGGACAAAATTCCAGAAATAGAAAAATCTCATTAGAAATTCCAAATATTGTTAATATTAACACTGAGATTGTTGAAATGAGACAAAACATAGAGTGTCTATGGTGATGCAGGAAAGAAAGCTGAGAGAATCAAATGCATTAATTTTTGGTGCTAAGGAGGCTGATTGTGATGACATAGAAGGGTGAAAATCACATGATACAAAAATCATTTGAGAAATACTTGATAATGTAAACGAGGATGCTATTCTAGACCATCTAAAATTCTATAGGGTAGGTAAATATGATAAACAAAAAAGAAGACCCATTAGAATTGTGTTCCCTTCAAAGGAAGAAGCACTTAAAGTGCTTCGCAATAATAACAAGCTGCCTAAAGAGAGTGGCAAGTATATTAAATATGACCAGACCAATTTGCAACACATGTACCTTAAGGAATTGTTAGCCGAAATCGAAGGAAGATCAGGTGAAGAAAATTTAAGAATAAAATATGTGGGTGGCATACCAAAAATTAATTAAACCTAGGGACCTGAAGGGCTAAGAAATGGATGTTCTTAGCGTGTCGTCTGTCTGTAGTCAGTGCTGCCTAAGTAATGTCTTTTTTTATATTTAATGTCTTTATATTTTATTTAATGTCTTTATATTATATCTAATGTCTTTTTATATTTTATTTTATTTAATGTCTTTTTATATTATATTTTTTATACTTTCTATTTTATATCAAAACAAATACTATGACGAAACTATTGTCAATGTTTTTGACTTTAAAGTGAATAAAATTGAATTTGAATTTGAATTTGAATTTTTAATGTCGACAACACAAAAAACTCAATTTTATGACTTACTCCTCCTTAATCCTCTTCTATTCCAATATATTTTCAATTATTTCCAAGTTTAATGAATTTGTTATTGAAGGCCAAAGATATAGATATAATTTTTATATCAGAGACTGGCTTTCAACAAGTATACCAGACTCTCTAATCAGCATTTCAAATTACAGCTTGTTCAGAAAGTATCGATCTATTTACATTAAAAATAATATACATGGCCAGACAACTATCTGTGAACAAATGACAACAGTTCAAGAATTTAATGAGGTTGATTTCGTATGTGTTAGAGTAAAGGTCGAAGTGGTATGTCTGTTGCTGGAGTGCATTTATCGCCCACCTAGTTGTGGTTAGAATGATGATGCAAAAATCTTGGAGCTAATCAACGAGGCAAACGCTGCGAAGGATACCACTATACTGTTTGGGGATTTCAATTTTCCAGAGGTTAACTGGGACCTTGGGCAAGTAACAAAACATAATTCATCTGCTGAGGATTTTCTTCTCGCATATCAGGAATCGACGATTCATCAGGTGGTCAACTTTCCTACTCGATTTCGCATTGGGGTTTATCTCTCACTTCTGGACTTATGCCTAGTTTCAGAGGAAAATCTTATAACAAGTGTTGAATCTGCAGCCCTGGTTGGAAAAATTGATCATATTGTGATTCTGGCTATAGCCCAGTTAATTAACCCTAACTCTGCAGATCAAGGCAACCCGTAAACATAAGAATTACTGGAAGGCTAACTATGATGGTATTAACCAGTATTTGTCCGAATGGGAAACGGACAACTGCAGTGCCCTTCTAGCCTACATTTCAGACACATTTGTTCCAATATAGTGCTCAAATAAATCATATAACAAACCATAGATAACTAAAGCTAACATTAGAATGATTAATCAGAAGAGAAAGTTATGGCACATATTTAGACAGACAATAGCTGACTTTGACTTCCAATCCTTAGAAATAATATTACCAGAACCTTAGGAGAAGCACGTAGAACATTTGAGATGAGCCTTCTTAAACAAGGTCCAAAGAGATTTTATCAATATATCAGTAACTTGCTTGACTCAAGTTTTCAAAACTTTGTATTGAAAGACCCAAACAGTCACCTTGAGTCTGACGCGTTTAAAATCGCAGAATTATTTTCTGAGAAGTTAATAGTGTTTTTATACAAGAAGATACAACTACCTAGTATACATCAACTTCGAGAAGGCATTGGACACCGTTCTGCTTGGAAGGCTTGTGTACAAATTGGAGTATTTTGGTATCAGAGGACGTCTGCTCAGATGGATCAAAGAGTACTTAACCAATCAACCTTACCAGGTTAGAATCAGTGGCACACTATCAGAAAGACGCGTGGCACTCAATGATGTTCCACAGGGCTCTGTACTCGGTCCCCTGTTGTCTATAATATACATAGCAGATCTAACCCAAAACATGTTTTGATTGAATGTAGATAAATGCACTGTTCTTCATATCGGATATAACAACCCAATGCTTGATCATCACATTGACAATGTTGAATTGAAGAGGGTCACTGCTCAGGTGGACTTGGGCCTTACTGTGTCGTACAATCTCAAATGGGAAAATCACATTACTGGTATAGTGAAACGAGCTAGTAGCTCGTTTCACTTTTGAACCAACGTTGCTTTTGTAACCTGTCTGCAGGATTATTTTTGCATGCCTATAAAACATGTACGGCCTATATTGGAGCACGTGGTCATTGTGTGGTATCTATATTTTAAAAAAGACATTGATCTTCTTGAAAGGGTTCAAAGAAGAGCAACTAAAATTTCACTATCTTTAAGAAACATGTCATATGAAAATAGGCTAAGAGCTCTTAACCTAACAACTCTGGAGAAAAGGCGCAATAGAGGTTGCCTTATAGAAACCTACAAGATTTTACATGGACACTATAAATGTAACATTAATTTCTTCCATAGGAACACCAATCCTCAACTTCGTGGTCATTCCTTTAAACTGTCAACCGAGCGCAGTCACAGAGTGTCCAAAAAAAATTTCTTCACTAATCGAATAGTACACCTGTGGAATGACCTTCCTGAGGAGGTGGTGATGTGTAGTTTGCAGTGTAAAAGACAATAAAAAAAAATCCGCGAGTGAAAAACGGTAGGTTATCGGTTTTTCCGCCTACCGTCTAAACTCTATAATAAAAATAATAATAATAACATTTATCGAATTTGACTTTCCCAGCATGTTTTAAAGAAAAAAAAAACAAGCTTATAGAAATATACATAGTTGTATGCCTAATACGAGATACCAAACAGTTAAAATGAAGGTACAACTAAAGAAGATTGAAGAACAACTCAACAAACTACAAGTAGAACAGGATATTTTTAGAGGTCAAGCGATCAAGAATCTAAAAAAAGAAAGTGAGGCTGGAGAGAGTAAAAGACAGCAAAGACAAAAAGAATAGGATCAGTTCGAGATGATTTTAAATGAGCAAGAAGCTGAAAGACAAAAAGAAAAATAGGATGAAGAAGCTAAAAGATAAAAAGAAAAACAAGAACAGGATTGGGTTGAGCAGATTTTAAATGACCAAGACGCCAAAAGACAAAAAGAAAACCAGGAAGAAGCCAAAAGACAAATAGACCAAAAAAGAAACCAAGAGGTCAAAAGGTAAAAAAGAAAGACCGGAAGAAGAGGCAAGAAGGCAGAAAGAACAACAACAAATGCAGGACTGGATTCACAGTGCCATTGAAAAATAACAGTGCTGTTTGCAAAAAGTCCTAGATACTTTCAAGAAAGAGATAAACAACGTGAAATGAGATTGAAGAGAACATGGATAAAGTGAGAAATGATCTTGAAATTAAAGTAAACCAAGTTCATCTGAAGGTAAAACAAGTTCAAGTGGAAGTTAAAGAGTTTTGTGATAAGATTGAGAACAAAGTTCATCATCTTGAAAAGGAAATGAGGTATCTAAAAAAGTAAAAATTGACTAGGCCTTTAGCAGTTTCTGGTGATAAAATTAAACCACCAACATTTGATGGTTCAATTTCCTGGACTATGCACGTGCGACTGTTTGAGACCGCAGCAACAAGCAATGGTTGGAGTGACGAAGAAAACGCTATTTAATAATCTCATGAATAGGGCTAGCATTGGATATATTACAAAGCATTTTTGTGAGTATTAATCAAAACTATCAGCATCTTGTTCATTCATTAGAACTTTGATTTGACGTATGTAGTATTTGAGTACCATCAAGAAATATACAGAACAAAACTTAAGAAAAGCCCAGTGGATCTCTTCAAGAATTTGTGTTCGACATAAAAAGATTGATAAGATGGGAATTTCCTATATCAGGTGAGAAAATGCAAAAATGGATTGCGGTGTATGCATTTGTGGCTGAAACGCGGGACCTCAAAATTCAAGAGAATTTAAAAATGGCCAACTTTAGCAAAGAGTAGCAATGCACTTGCACATGCAAAACCCTAAATTAGATCAGATATTGTACAAGACTGAGCCGATAACCTACAGGAGTGTAAAAGTTTGACGCGGTTCTAAGTGAAATTCGGAAAAGTCAAGACATTTAGCCTCATAAGCACAAAAACAGGCAAAAAAAATGTCATGTTAGAATATCGTCGCCAAGGAGAACAACGCTATACAACCCGATGACCAGGCAGGAATGCTGGCTGAACAGGGCCAAGCCCCCAGGATCGTCTTCATTGAAAGTTTGAAGAAATCCTGTAAACGTTTGACGGAAAATGAGTATGGATTACAGTGGACACCGGAGCAACGGTTTCCCTGGGCAGAAGAAATCTCGTCGAAGTTAGAGAAGTGAAACCACACGCAGAACAACTGTTGTTGGGCACTGGTATATGGACAAATTAGTATCAGAGTTTTACTTGGGTCCACTTTAAATCACCATGAAACAATACTGGTCGAACAATAAACATCAGAGCTTCTGAAACTACAAATACCGGGCAGGACAGAAATAATTGTTCAAGGAAAACTGGAAATACATCCTAGGTGCTGTGTTGGAGTGGTATACAGCCATTAGGTGACAGCAAGCGAGGGAAGTACTCATTCGGAAAAACTCTAGTATGGACAGTAAAATTTTTGTCGGAGTTGCCAACATTTTTTCCAGTTTCAGTAAAATTAATAAAGGAAATATGGTTGTGACCTTTGAACCAGTCAAACAAGTAGTTAATTGTGACATACCTAAACCTGACTCGCAAAACAAGAGATCAAGCTAACCAACGACATTTTATAAGCTATGGAAAAAGCATAAATCATTTGTTAGAAGAACAGTTTCACAAGGCCAAAAATTTTATGTTATGTGAAGGTGACATATTTGATACTGGGGATGGCCAAACTGGAAGGACAAAATCAGTAAAGCATAAATTGATACTGAACAGGCAGATCCGATTAGACAACCCCCCAGGTTGCCAATTGCAAAAAAGGAGGAAATTGGAAAGCACATTAACAAAATGGTTCAAGATGGGATTATCGAAGAGTTAAATAGTCCGAGGTCAGCACTGGTAGTTTTGTAACAAAGAAAAATGGAGGTATAAGATTTTTGTAGTTACTGTCAAATGGACAGCTACCCATTACTTACATTACATTAATTAAGAATTGACGATACTCTTACCACTTTGTCAGAAACCAAAATGGCTTTCCACCTTGGATTTGGAAATGGATATTGGCAAGTGGCTATCCATGAAGAAGATAAACAGAAAATTTTAAGATTTTTTATTATGCTCATATTATGGATAGTTTAGAGAATTTCGCAAAAAATCCACTACATAAATTAATTGACGAAAAAGCTGTTTACAACTGGACTTCAGAATGGGGGACTGCATTTAGAAGACTGAAATCAGCTTCATGTTTCAGTCCAATTCTGGCTTCCCCTCAACATGAATATGAATATATGAATGAAGTATAAATTCTGAATTCATACCTATATATGGAAAGGGACGATAACGATTTAAGTTAGTCTTACATTAAATGTGTTAGTGTTACCTGGGAAAAGATCAACAAACTCCAATCAAACCGATCAGTAACACCTCAGTTTCGCAATCAATAAACGTAGTTTACTGCATAGTTTTGAAATTGACTTTAAATAACTTGTTTTTTTCATTTTTAACCACTGTTACTATAAAGTTTCTGAGTTTCTTATAGGCATCCCTATCAACAGAGAAATGGGATATTTTAAATATCTGTAATGCACGGTCTCTCTCGCTCTTCCTTAAGTAATTGCAGATTGTCGGTTCGCCAAGAAGCAGGTGGTTTGGTAAATTTCCTCTCCAAAACGGGAGCATTTTTCTCAAACATTTTTAAAATCTCTCTATCATTATTTCTTTCAAGGACCACATGCCTCGGTATCTTTTCAAGATCAAGGAGAAAATGAACATTCAAATTTTGAAAACTACGAAAATTAATGATTGTAGGCCTCATTTTATTAAAATATAGTTTTAGTTTAAAGAATACCAGATTCTGAGATTTTCACGGAAAGTAATGTACCAGCTACAAAAACCAATTGGCTATTCATAAAGAAAATAGGGCCATTTAACATGGAATAAGTACTGGCCACTTTTGTTGGATTATTCAGAAATTGTGTTAATTCATAAGACTTTAAGAGGAGAACTTAAAGGATTGGGAATTGAATAAAATATTGACATCCATGACTGAGGCATAATATTTCATTTTCTGAAGGGCAGACATTAAAGAATTAATTTGTTAAGATCACTTATAAAGTTTTTTAGATTGATATTAAGTGGTTGAAATGGGGGGCTCATTGTCAATCCGCAACTTTTAAAGTATAAGTATTTTTTACAATACAAGCAATACCACCACCTCTACTTTCTCCGTTTAGTTATAAATCCTGAAATTTGAATCTGAACATCAGAATGAATATTTTGGGACAACAGCGTTTCTGTCACAGTGACGATGTTAAAACCTTGGTTTAAAATGAATGTCACAAACTTAATAAAAAATAGTTAAAAATGAATATTTAAATGAGAAATATTCGTATAAAGTATCACTTGTATACGAAAAAAACAATGTCATCAATCCATCCATGCAGCACGACAAAAAGAGGCCCGTGAAAGTGCTCAATATGTTAATGTACTAAAATTTAGTTAGCCAAAACATTTTTTTTAATATCCCCTAAATGTAAGGTAGGAAGGAGCAAATGCTTCAAAATTACAAAATATTTGAAAGTTCAGTTGCTAAGCAGAATAATGATATGTATTATTGTGATAGCATAACACAAAATATCATCATATAGTGAAAAAGCTATAGCCTTTGTTATGTAAATAACTTATATAATAATGAAATATTATAACACAGATAATGCCATGCTTTTGAATAAAGTAATCTATTATTAATCGATTATATTGCCCACCTCTAATTTTCATCTCTAGGTAATCCAGATTATCAGAAAGCTTGGCGTGAATACGTTAAATTTAGACACCTTATTGCGAATATGTCAAAGCCTACATTTGATGACAAAAGAAAGCTTGAAGCTAAGGAAAATAAACTTCAGGAAATGAGGACCCAGGGACAAATGAAACGTGATGTTACTGTAGCAGTATCTGCTGAAGGATTTTTTCGGACAGGTTAGTCAATTTACCTAACAATGCATATAAAGTCAAATGTTTGATATATTTTTAACAATATTCTGAATTTTTAGGTATAATGTGCGATATCGTGCAACATGCCATGCTAATGCCGGTATTAATTTGCCATTTAAGATTCCATAATGCTTTAAATATTCTGGAACAATCACTTGAGTACAAGTTTCAAAATAGAGGTTTACTACAGCTAGCTTTGACGCATCCCTCATATAGGCAAAATTTCGGAACTAATCCGGATCACGCTAGAAATAGTTTGACTAATTGCGGCATAAGGCAACCCGAGTACGGCGATAGGAGAATCCACTATATGAACACCCGGAAAAGAGGTAACATTACATTTGTTATCGTATTATATTTTTCACCGATAGGGAGAAGTCGTTGTTAGAGATTTTATTTATTTCGACACAATGATTTTTAACCATCTATGCGTATAATGCATCTTTACGTTTAACACAAAAAATTTACATAAGCTTATAAATGTATTGTTTACATTGCAGTCCATACAGAGCAATATTTAATGCAAGTGTGCTTACTTTTGGAAAAATAAGGACGTCTCTCATCAAGAATGATCTTGAAGAAATATATGGACACTTTTGTGTAGCTGTGATTTATTCTCACTGTGGTTTCCAAAAATATTTAAAAGTTTAATCATCTTTCAAATCCATCCCTTCCTAGAGGGCCACCGTCTATCGCAGAATTAGTTAGATTTGTGCTAGCTATCCACTGTCATAATCCCTCACATTGGCGTGTCATTATTTTTGATGTACGCAGTTTACTTAATCGAAATTTGACTTTGGCTAACTGATTTTGCATCAGTACAGAAAACTTCTTTACAACACTTTAGTTACCTCTATCTAACTCCAACTAGTCAACATTGCAGGGCCCAACTTCGGGGATTCTAGTTCAAATCCTAGCGACAGATTTTATTAATTTATTAGTGAACTGGGAGCACAACTAAGACCTAGTACTTTTAATTATTAAACCTTGCTAAGTTGGATTCTTCTGTTGGATAGCATTATTTGGATATTTGTTGAAAGATGGCGCCGAAATAAAATGACATACAACAGCTAAGAGCCTTTTGTAAATCTGAGAAATACGAAGTCCATGTAAGTGATTATGACAGCCTATATAGACAATTTTATGACTTTAGAGATGTTGTGATAATATCCTCGGAGGAAGGGGTCGTGTAGAATACCTCTATCGCATCTGTCTACTTCGTTTAATATTTTTACCCAACGGTTGGGTAACATGGACAACTTTTTTTATTTGTAATTTTAGACGAAAAATTATTCTTTATTGAGCATTTTTTATATATTCACCATTCATTTGCTCAAAAACCAAGCCTATTATCAAAAAACTTTTAAAATCTTTTTGATTTGTATGGCTCTTTAATTTAGCAAAACTTTTTATGAAGAATAACTTTTTCACCTATAATCACAAACAAACTGACTTATTGACTATTAAATTACCCAAAAACTACACCTCGTGCAAAAAAACTTAAAATGAATCATATTTTTATGCTCTATAATTTGTCTATATTAAAAATTTTGAATTACCATTTTTTTGTTTTACCGACTCGCTTTTGCGTGTTTTTTACGCAACTTATAATGTCGAAAATAACTTTTGTGTGTGGAAGGAGACTTAAAAACTTGTTTTCTAATGCACTTTTTTACAGGGTCATTTTAATTGTCTCAACATAACCTTAAAGGTTTTTGTAGGATTATGCCCTGGAATTGGGCACTCCAACGATTTGTCACTGTCATGTCATTTTTGGGTTGTCATAGGACAAACAAACTGATTTAGCCAATGAGGCTTAAATATTGGTTTGATAAGTCCCACAATAAATTTGTCAAATAGCTGTCGTACGACAAGCAGCTGTTTTTGTGGACTGCCTAATTGGCAATTACATTTAAGACAAAAGTTTACTATTTTATCATTGGTCAAGTTGCGTAATTAGGTGTACTTTTTAAACAAACCCTAGGTTGTCAACCTATGCTGTCGTAGGACATGACAGATTGTTGGACTGCCCTATGCTCTGGAGGTTATGCGTGGTTAATTAAAAGCGATATCTATAAGACATCATTATTATTTCACCTACCATACTCCAATTCACGAAAACGCTAAATTATGCTTTTAACCTAAATCGATTTATGTCAGATTAACCTTGCGAAATTTCGTTTATACGATAGTTTGGCAAACATTTTTTATAAATAAATATGGTTAGTCTAATTTTATCATCAACGTACGTGGCGCCAACTTTGATGTAGTAGTAAAAGGTTTCCAACTCATCAACTCCTTCATTATTAATTTGTGTTAATTCGTATGCTCTATGTAATTACTGTGTGTATTATTTGATTAATTGAAAAGTAGGTCGGGGCAGCCGATCCACTATTATAATTTTCTTGTACACATACCTAGTTATTTTTTGCTTGCATACCTTGCATATTTAAATTTTTAGTTACTTATTGTCAAGAGGTAGCAACAGTTTTCTTATGTTTAAACTCAAAGCATGCTTTTGATCATTGTGATGATAATTCCTCAAAAAACTATTTTCATAGATTCATTAAATTTTTATAAAACTGCTGAACGTTAGCCTCAATAATTTAGAATTAGATTAGACTAGGCGGAAGTAGCTCAAATTTGATTTTTTACATATTTAAATTTATTTTTCTAACTCGCTTTTAGTATTTTTTAAAATAATTATGTATACATTATCACTTCAAAAAAATTTTTTAAGTCATTGTTATTAATTTCGTTCAGAAATTTATTGGTGTCGTCACGAAAAATTAAAATTCATTTAATTTAATTTTAAAACTTTTATAAAATTGGCTTTGTTACGGGTGCTAAATTAAAAGAGAAATATGTATATATCTTCTTTTTATTGTTGTGGTTAAGGATGGTGTAGAAACAAGTTAATAATGTAGAAATGTTTAATATAATGTGAATAATATCAAACCGCCACATTGTTCAATACTTTTTTGCAGTCAGGGTTAAGGGAAAAAAATCTGTATACTCGTTTTGCTAATGAAGATTTGGTTAATACGCGCCGTGTAAGGAGTATATGTCACTCATAATGTAAGGGGTTTCGGAGTCTTCATGTTAGTTTTTATGTTTCATATGGCATATTTTTATAGTTCATATGACTAACATGGAATATCTGAGAGTGCGTTGGATATATATAAAATGGGACCGAATGGTGTTGTGAAAAAGGTCCATAAAAATGTTCAATATAATTTTGCATATTTAAATGTATTTTTTCTTATGGAATGTAGTTTAACAAGTTATTAAAAAGGTTAAATTGGGTTAAAAATTATGGTCTTCAGCAATAATATTTTAAATTTTATGGTAGAGTTGGTAGTAGTGGTAAATTAAACATTTCATACTTACGAATTTTAATTATTTTCTAAATTATTTGTATTTAAGGGGGTGTGTTTAAATACGTTCTTATTGCCATTTTGATGAAAAATAAAAATAGAAACGTAAAATATATCACATACACAAATATATTTTAGGAAAGCATGATGTTTTCAAATTTGCATCGTAATACTAATTCAAAAAAGATGAATTATTTTGTCTCCTTACTAATCCTAAAAGATACATATTTGACTTAAAAACTGGTGAAAGATAGTTTATTTTGCTTATGGAGAATATTGAAAAAGTTTTCTTCATATAGCTGTTCTGTAACTATTAACCAACAATATCCCCCACAACGTGCACTTTTATAAACACATTTTTTTTTGTTTTTTTTTTCAAACACATTAATATCATATTTATTCAGTTCTAGATACTTATCAGTTAATCCGTTATGCTTGTTTTTATTTGCTTTGGAAATATTTCAGAAAGTCCTGAGCATACAGCATGTTTTCCGACTGGTAAGGGCAGTTCAGAATACCCTAAGCATTTTAAAAAGTTTTAGGAAAACTAATTTGACAACATATTATTTGTTTGTTAATTTATTGTATGTGCCTTAAATTCTTTTAAAATATTTCTTATACATGTAACTTTTTTGAACGCTTAGGACAAACAGGAGCATGAGTAGTTAGATTTGCATGTTAACAATATACAACGCCATATGTTTTTTTTTTCAATATTTTTTGTTATGAATATATTTGTTCATAAGCTTTTTACTCATTACATTTTTTAGGAATTAATACATTGATAAATATTATGTCACGTTTTGGAAAACATGAAGAGACAGAATCTAATATAACACATAATGAACGTTTGGAATTTCTTGGCGACGCTGTTGTTGAATTTTTATCATCCATACATTTGTTTTTCTCTTTTCCTGAATTGGAAGAAGGTGGTCTGGCTACCTACAGGTAATTATTATTATAAACTAAAGTAATGTTTATCATATGATGGTGATAATCAGGGGCATAGTATCCATTAAGGCTGTAAGGCGGCCCATACTTTTTTTTTTGTTAAAGTAATATCTAGTAAGAATTATTTTATCTATAATCTCAATATGTTGAGTTTTATTTATTTATTTATTGTTATAAGTACTTGACAAAACAAGAAAACTTTTGGGCAGCTTCAAGATGATGAATATCACAATTGTAAAAGGGACACCATACAACAGAGATATTCCGAAATATTAGTTACAAGACAGAAATATAAACATTTAGTTGCCTTAACATTACATATATGAGAACAGGTCCGGCGTAGAAAACCTAGCATCTTTGGGGCTTTCAGATTATAAGAGTTTTACTTTTTGAAAATCGCATTACTTTGCATTTAGAGATGTTATTGTCCAGGTTATTTAAAGTACACCATTTTTCAAACGTTACTAGGTCTTTCGGACAGTTAGGCAATCCTCAATAGAATTGACAGCACAAAAAACTTTGAGGTCTGCATATAAGCATCTGCATTTATGAAACACATATTTAACACTATTCATAAAAAGTAGGAGCTAAATTGGCTCCAAGTGTGGTCCCATGTGGTACACCTAATGTCAGGCTTATGCTACGTTACACAACACCTCCAATCTTCAAATCAAATCGTTTATTTCCATAGACATGTTCACATGTATAGGAATTGTCATATGTAGATTAAGGTCAAATTTAAAGTAAAAATATAATAAAAATGAAATAAAATAATATGCCTTACATTAAATGTGTCAAAAGACCTACGTTACAATATATTAGGACATTTTAAAATATAAACATAAAACTCTTCCAGAGAATAAATGTTCTGAAAGACCTAAGCTACAATATGTTTAGACATAAAAAATATACGTAAAAAACTCTTCCAGAGAGTCAAACGGATTTTCAGCCAGTATGCCCTTTAGTCGTCTTTTAAAAATGTACATACTAGGTATATCCTTTATATGGGTTGGAAAGTGATTGAATATCTTCAAGGAACTTATCTCAGGTCCTTCCCGCACCTGAGTCAATCTTGCAGCAGGTACATAAAGCTTATCTGTATTTCGCGTTCTATAAGCATTAATATCGCCCCATTCTAAGTAGTTAGAACGATTCTTAAAGACGGTACAAGCACATTGGAGAATGTAAAGGTTTATTACAGTTATTCTCTCTCAGAAGCAAAAGTGGACGACACGAAGCCCTAAATGGGAGTCGAAACATGGTTCTCAGGACGCGTTTCTGGCTAATCAGAACTTGATCGATGCTAGGACAGTTGCCCCAAACCAGTAGACCATATAACAGAACAGAGTTTATAGATCCACAATAAAAGGTTTTAATAGTATAAATATTCACAAGGTCTCTTAGCCTTAGCATAGCATATTTGTAGGAAGACAGTTTATTGCATACATATTCTGCATGAATGCTCCAAGAGAGGTGCTGATCAACCAACACTACCAAGATCTCAACTGATTCGTTTGTTAATTGTGGGTCTATTTCTAATAAGCAAACTCCTGTCCTGAGGGACTCTTATATTATTAAGACATAGCCTATTGTTCGCACCCCAAGCTGAAATTGCACATACACTATTATTAGCCTTGGCTCAAAGCATCTCATAGTTTTCAGCTTCAACAACAGTAGAATTATCATCTGCAAAAAGTGTGATATAACTATCATTTACCAATAGAGGAAGGTCATTAATAAACAGTAAAAAAATTACCGGTCCCAGCACACTACCCTGGGGCACTCCTGTAGTAACATTTGCCCACTCAGAAAAAGTTATTCCACTTGAAACTTTCAACTTAACAGCCTGTGACCTATCCGACAAATAAGATTTTATCCACTTCCATGCTGGTCCTCTAAATCCATAATGCATCAACTTGTGGAGTAGCACTCCATGACTTATAGTGTCCAATGCTTTGGTGAGGTCATAGACAATACCCACTGTTCTTAGTTTGCTGTTAAAATTTTCTAGAATTTTTTTTATAAAATGAAAGTATAGCTTCGTCGGTAGAATGACCAGCTCTGAAACCAAACTGCCTAGAAGTGAGGATGGAATTTTTTTCCAGAAAATGCACCAATCTTCTATAAGCCTTCTCAAAAATCTTGGACAATGCAGATAAAAGAGTGATAGGTCGATAATGGTCCATAGTCATCATGTCGCTTTTTTTATGTATCGGGACAAAAATTGCTTTTTTAAATTCATTGGGGAAATATCCACGTATAAAAGATTCATTTATTAAGTATGTTAATGGAGTTATGATGTTTGGGGCGCATTGTCTCAACAGATCACAAGGAATACTATCCAAGCCAGATGAGCTGTTACCAGAGATGGACTTCAAGATCTCAAGTGTTTCATTTTCGCTTAAACATTTTTATAATTCAAAATTAGATCTTTTGTAGTGTAGATCCAAAAGACTTTTCTCCAGTGACAAATATGGACATTGTTAGTTACCTAGTCCTTCAGTTTAAATCATGTATATCCAAGTTAAAATTAGTTCAATCTGTGTGTTTAATATTCTGTACTGCACCCAGTACATATATTTTTTTTACTAATAAAACATATATATATATATATATATATATATATATATATATATATATATATATATAAAACAAACATGTTTTTATTTAAATAAATTGTCATGCATGTCAGAGTGAATCAATATATAACATTTCCAGAGTGAATATAATAAGAATAAAAAGTTGTTTTTACAATAAACCTGATGACGAGTGTAAAGGAACTCAATTTTTTCAGCGTAATTTAAGAACTTCTGTCCTGAATGAATGATCTTCCTTTATTCGGTCATAGGTTTTGCTGAGAAACTTTTGGCAAATCTTAGTATTAAGTAAGTAATAACCCTGTATATGGTTATCATAGCTTCATTTATTATACATACAAAAAAATTGGAATAGCACAGCTAACACACGCGTGCTAAGATAATATCAAGATAAAAATCTCTTTTAAGATGGTTCATACAAATACTGATAATTATTTAGGTCCCCTAAAACATAAAAAAATAATACAGCATTCAAATATATAACGGTACTAAATGTAATACAACTTTTTCAAACAAAGATTAGATCATTGATCAGTCTCGACTGAGAATCATAATAATTGTTAACTAGCTAGATTCATTTCAGTTTTTTAAAAAATGATTAATATAAAATGTTTTGCACAAATCCTCTTACAATTGCAGTAATCCACTTCAGCCACATCAACGAAAGTTTATTCAATTGTTTTCATATCTAAAACTGAAAATTTTTGAAACTTACAAATAAAAGTAACAATGTCTTTTATCCCTCTACACTATCCGCCTACTAATGCACTCTGTTTCCATTAACTGATTATTCTCGACTACTGGATATACTATATAACTACTTTCAAAATGTGTAGCAAACGATTCAGCTATCGCCTGGGAATTCACATAAGACGAAAAGTACTTTGTATTGCTGGGAAGCATTTGTTCGAGGTCTAAAACATACATACATGGCTAAACTCAATTGAGTATTTTGATTCTTTTCTTAGCTTGGAATAATGCAGATAATCCTCGTTTCTTTGAACGTTTATATTTAAGGTATGCTTTGTTTTTCTGATTTAAGAGTTTTTTGTCCGACTTGTGTACCATACCATAGGCATAGAAACGCAAAAACTATTTGGTGGTTTTCGCACAACTGCAGTCGAAAAACGCCGTTATACGATTTATTATTACGACTGGATTATTAAAATGTTTATTTCGTTTCTGTTTTGTTGTGCTTTGATATGATGGCCGGATCTAGGACGGTTAGTGTGGCCGGAAAGACGGTAGACACACTTACTGCGAATTCCTGCTTATCCTTGGAAGAAACATTTAGAAAGGTAACCCACGCCGAATCTAATCGTGAAAAAAAAATGGAAGTTTGTGCTTTTTAAAATAGTTTGTTACACTATAAGTCGTTAACAAGAAGCATTAAAAGGAATAAAATGTTATGTTTGTATAGTCTCTCAATTTATTTAAATGACAACGAATTTTACAAAATCATAATCTGCAATGATTTTCCCACTCATAATATAAACCAGGCCTCCCCAGTTTTAATTTCCTTTTTTCGCTTTAGTGAGTAAAAGTTCCTTTTTAAGGGTCTCCAAAGTTTCTATTTCTATGTTTTTTTTAAATGAAAAATAACATTTTTCCCAATGAAATCACCTTAAAAATTTTTATCTGCCCTATAGGCCTAATTATTGTAGATTTTTTCGGGTTGCATGAATTTTAGCAATCTCTCCTGTCTCTAACTGCAATGTGGATGCAGTTCAGTGTGACTAATATTAATATAATCGGTGAATATTAGGATTAGTCACTCTGTTGCTTAAATCTATATTCAAGCAAGTGTGTGAATTAAATTAGCCAAAGTATAAATAGTGATGCACAAAATGCAAATGCCCCCGCCATTGAATCTCTGCAATAAATACTGCTGAATGAAAAATGTTAAGGCGTTCCACTATATTGAGGTTAATCAAAATCACAATAAAGTCCTTTCTTGGTTGTATGAATAAATAAGATTTAAGAAAGAAATTATTTTAAAATAATATAAAGCAAACAACTCTATTCAACAGAAAAAAAAAGTCAATTTTTATGTATTTGTTGTTTATTAGTGTACTATATATATTGAGATTTATTTAGTAAGTTTATATATTTACAAATAAAATATATAAATAGTAGGAATTATTTAAATATTGAAACATACAACAATTGCAATATTGATTTATTTCACATAAGGGTTGTATTTTCGTGGGAGTATTTGATTTATTTCTGTTTTTTACACAATTTTATAAACGGGCTATTATATACATATAAAGACACAATGAAATCGAAATCCCAAAGTGTCCTGTGTTAGGTTTTTCACATTACATATATGGTCAAAAAGAATGTATTTTATAGATTAAAAAATATTCATGTTATAATTTCTCCTAAAACACTCATATCAACATTTTTATAAACCGGAATTTCATACGGATAGCAAAATATATTTTTGATGTCACTTGCTTGCCCAAACGACATACTTCCAAATGACAGCATACATTTATTAAAAGCGGAAGTTATAAATGTCAACAAACGTTGTTATGATAAGTTACATTAATTTTCCAATTTCCCAATAGGGAAGAGATAGTACAATTCAAACAATCCCAAGCAATATGAGATAAATAACAGAAATCTACTACAAGAAGCACCATTAAAAAATAAAAATATAGAACTATAATGTCTGGATTACTTAATAAATGTAAGGTGATTTACTTTGGGAAAATTTCAGATGGCTAAAATTTAACAAGAAAGTAAACAGCCTTTTGATTGCTTATCTTTTTACGGCTTACAAGTACCAATTCCACAAGACATTCAAATATATTACGCCGCACGGATTTGAAGCCCCGACGAAAGGGGGAGGTTTAGCAAAAGCAGGCCGTTTCTATGGATATGTAGGGATATGTAGCCAATTTAAATTACCTAAATTACTTTTGTGCGGAATATACAAACCACCTTCGACAAAAAATGAGATTTTTTTAAAACTATTAGATGAAAAAATGGAAAATAAAAGCAATGAAACAAAAACCTTATTAGACATATATTCCTCCAATGGTTATCGAATATGCAACACAAACATCCCTACCTGAGAAACTACTAACAGCTCAACACTAATAGATCACGTTTTGATTAATTCTGATAAAATAATAGACCTACAACTAAAAACAAGTGTTTTTAGTGACCATCAAATACAGATTATTTCCATTCCAATAAAATTTAAAGCAAATGATCAAAAATCCAGGAACAAAAAAAAATTTAAATAGAAAATTTTATACGGATAACATAAAAAAGGAACTTACAGTATTAAATGAAAACAAATATTTTTTCAAAGACCCAAATTAATTATATATAAATTTTTGAAAAAAGTTCTTACAGTACATCGGCAAAACTTAAAGAAAATTCCAAACCATGGTTCAGTCTTGAATTAGCAAAGTTAATTAAATATAGATAGGCTTTATGCAAATAAGAAAACTAATCCAAATGACAAATATTTTGAAGAAATTTATAATGGCTATAATAAATTTGTCAAAAAAGAAATAAGAAAAGCCAAACAAAATTATTTTAAAGAACAATTTTCAAGTAAAAACCAAAAAATTATTTGGGATAATTTAAATTTTATTTTAACAAATCAAACAAGAAAAACAAAAACAATTAGTGATTATCTATTGGTTAATGATAGGAAAATTGAAGATACCCAAATTATATGTGAAGAAATGAACAATCACTTTGTAAATATAGGAGAACAACTTGCAAATAAAATTCAACCAATGAGTGACTATATTGAATCCACAGAAGAGAAGACTTTTTTTATTTATCCGGAAGATATCCCAAATGATGAAATGGAAGAAATTATTGATGGTTTAGATGCTAAAAAAGTTGCTGGTTTTGACAATATTCCTGTTAAAATTATTAAATATGTAAAAAAATAATTAATTCCTTTATTAATTTTTTTTACAAAAATGTCTATTCATAAAGGTATTTTCCAGAAAAAATAAAAATTGCTAAGATAATTCCAATATTTAAAAGTGAAAAACGATATGAATGTAATAATTATCGACCAATATCTATATTACCAGTGTTTTCTAAAATAATAGAAAAAGTTATTACTAATAGATTAAATCAATATTTGGAAAATGAAAATTTACTCTTTAATAAACAATATGACTTTCGCAGATTCAGGGATACGGAAACAGCTGTTATGGATGTCATAACAGATATTCAAATTAAAGTTGATAATAAAAAATGTTGTTTACTATCCTTGGATCTGTGTAAGGCCTTTGATACAGTAAATCATCATATTCTTTTACGAAAATTATATAATATTGGAATAAGGGGCAATATGTATAATTTACTTGAAAATTATCTAAGTAAGCGCAGACAGTTTGTACAAATAAATAATGCAATAAGTAATCAAAAAGAAATAGTTTGTAGAGTACCACAGGGATCAATATTGGGGCCAATTTTATTTTTAATTTATATAAATTCAGTTTCTAAATTAAATTTAAAAGGCAATATTCAATTGTTTGCAGATGACACAACAATTATTTATTTTGCTGATAATTTAAATGAATTATTTTTTGATATAAAACATGATCTAGAATTAATTTGTTCCTGGCTTAAATCTCACAAGCTATCATTAAATTTTAGTAAATCTTCTTTTATGTTAATAAGTAAAACAAAGATAAATTTTGGCATTTCCCCGATAGTAATAAACAATAACAAAATTAAATATTCAAATATAACAAAATTTTTAGGATTAATTATAGATGAAAACTTAAGTTGGAAAAATCATATTCAGAGTATAAGAACCGCTATAACTCCATTAATAGGACTATCATACAAAGCAAGATATTTCGTACCATTAAAATTCTTAAAAAACATATATTGTTCTTTAATAGATTCTAAATTCCAATATTTAATTTCAATTTGGGGATCTGCGTGTTCGTCACATATTAAACCTTTAAAACAATTGCAAAATAAAACTCTAAAATGTATTTATAAACTACCTTATTTGGAACCTTCTATTAAACTATATAAACCTAACGGATTTTTAAACTTACAGAATATTTATTATTTCAAAATTTGCGTTTTAATACACTCTATTATTAATAATGGAAAAAAATCAAATATTATATTTAAAAAATCTAATACTTTACATAATCACGATACAAGACATTGCTTACAATTACAGACCATTACAATAAAGTAACTTTGGGAAAAAATCAATTCTCCACGATGCCGCGATGGTTTAAAAATATATAATAACTTACCAGAGACTATAAGACATACAACAAAATTACCAATATTTAAAAAACAATTAAAAATGCATTTTTACAAGAATAAAAATGAATAGATTTTTTTAAAATATTTATTTCAACTTAGTTTATTATATTGAATTATAACATAGGAGTTTTTTCATTTATTACAACTTTATTATTATTATTTTCTATTCTTATATGTTACATTCCATGTAATAAACTTGTAAAGTTGGTTTGGAATAAAACAGTTTAAAGTAAAAATTATCTAATTACAAGAATTTTCTTAACATCAAGCATTAAATGTTAAAGCCTGTAGATAATTAAACTGAATTTCCACTAACTTTCTTAAATTGTTCATTGTTTTGACCTTATATATTTTAGGGCTGCAATTGTTCAGAATCAACATCTTGCTCTTCTAGCAAGGGTTCTTAAACTTGATCAGTTTATGCTCTACGCTCACGGATCGGATTTGTGCCATGATCTCGAATTAAAACATGCAATGGCAAATTGTTTCGAAGCGCTGATGGGAGCACTTTTTCTAGATGGAGGCATAGATGTAGCTGATCGAGTATTTTCAAATACTCTTTACAAGGATCAACCCGAATTGTTAAAGGTAAACTAGATGAAATTCTAGAAAAAAAATAATTCGTAGATCTAAACAATATGAGACTTTCCCTTTGTCCATTAGAGTGTAGAACATATTTTATGTGAACTTTCCCAAATACATATAGTTTCTATTTTAAGTTTAAAAATTACTTTTATTTATTACATTGTCTATTTCGAAGAAAAATTACTCTAATAAAAAAGAACTACGGTACGGTTATTATAATTCACAATTGTTTGTTATCAATTTGTCAACATGGATATATTTTAAAGCACAAAACCTTTGGATATTAAGTTATGTTTATAATGATTTGGTTAATTAGATTAACCTTTTAAACAGCCAAAACTTTCATTAACAATTCTAAGTACTCCGATTAATTTATATATATTAAAAGTTTTTTACAAATACAGCAATATTGGTGAAGTTGCGTAATTAAAATTATATTTTTAACTTTAATTTAATGAACCTTGAAAGGTAGGTCAAATCACATTGGCAGACATCAAATGGCTGTGCTTTTCACCGAAAAGTATGAGTGACATTGAAAAATAGTAGCAATGTGCACATGCATTTCAATTAAAGCCAACCATCTGTACATCACCTAAGGAATCATACATTCAAGTAGATTTGATGTAATGTAAGTAGATTGTAGCTTTTCACTTTATTTTTGCACTGATATTTTTGGGTAATTACTATATTTATTTATGTAATATTGGATTACATTTTACAAGATTTAAATTTAATTGCATATCATTTAAAAACCTGAATAAGAGAATGATTTTAATAATCAAACCTTTATAGTTATTGGCTAACAAATGTTTCTTCGAGAAAATTATTATAAATGCAAGAGTGGGTGTGCAGAGAATTTTTATTTTGAGATTTTGATCTATTTGACAAGGGGAGGATAAAAAATGTCATGTCCATCTCTATCATGCATTGACGTTAAGGTGAAATATTGTGCATATGTGATGGGGCCAGTCCATATAATTTATTATGTCAGATAAGATGACATTAACACGGATCATAAGATACACAAAAATTCATCAAAATTTTCGTCTTTTTAAAAACGGACAATGTATGCTATACGAAATGAAAGGTATTTGTGTGACTTCCAAAAAAAAATGTTCAATTTATTCAAATCTCTTTGTCAGGAGCCGAGAAAACGAGATTCTACTTCAGATAACTTGGTTACACTGTGTTATAACAATTAAAAAAACCAAGATAGGCCAAGAGTCCTATTGCCGCCGCCTGTATGTGATAATACAGACGTTTGTGGAGCGCATCGAAGTAGCAACCTTTTAAGAACATTTAATGTTTGCTATATAAATTGAAAGGTAATTGTATAACTTCTTAGGACATTTTCGATTTGTTAAATATTCTTGCTTTGAGACGACTCCGGCATTACCCTGAAAACTTCCTGAAGAAATCCGCCGTTTAACATAAAAGTCAACAAACTTCAAGTTATCATCATCCAAATAGGTCAAACCATCCCCAAGTAATCGGTGTACATACATAAACAAATACATAGAGTCGATTTGGTAACTATTTTTTTTGAAGTCGGTTAGAAAGGTGTTTAATTCTTGAGAGATTTGTGATTAGCCTCAAATTGGCTTTTCCAATTTAAAAAAGGAAAAAAATTTTTGATTATTATGCAGCGAAAAATGTTTTAAATGAATTTTAGTGGCATAATTCAGTGGTAAATTGATATATAAACGTCCAGAGTCGACCAACTTGGCCGCGCAAATCAAAAGCAAAATAATCTGTACTAGAAGATTTAATAAACAATACAAACCTAACAAAAATATAATTTCCAAATTAAATGTCGAGTTGAGGCTAACCTCAGCTCTCACAGGAAGTGAACATTTTTTTAACCGACCTCAAAAAAGGAGATTGCCAGTTCAACTCCATGCATTTTTTTTATTTATGTAAACCGATTACTTCGGCATGGTTTGATTAATTTGGATCAGCATATTTAAAAAAATAAATGGAATGGTGCGAGCAAGTTCGCCGCGCGTTTTGTAACTCCGTTTCACAAATACCTTTTATTTCATATCGCATACATTTGTATGTTTTTAAAATAGCACTCCACAAGCGTTCGGATTGTATTGATGTATTATACATCGCAATAATAGGACCTTTGTCCTACCGGGATTTTTATTATCGTTATAACGCTATCATTTAAAATAAATTATACATGTATCCTTGTGTAAAAAAATAGTCTTGTAACTCAGTTATCTCACTAAAAATCTCGATTTTTTGACTCCTGGCAATAGGATTTTAATAAATTCAAATTTTTCTGAGAAGATACACATTACCTTTCATTTCATATCGCATACATATTATGTTCTAAAATCGTACGGCTTGGATGATTTTTTTTGTGTATCTTATGACCCCTGTTAATGTTGTCCTATATGTCAGGTAAATAACATATACCACTAGCAACCATGTAACAATTTTGGTTATAGCCATTTTATTTCTTATACTGTTACCATCGCCCAGGGTATTAGTTTTTTTGAAACCGATGCTACTAGGTACGGCGGTGATCTTAATAGAACACCTCATGAGGAGATCAGCTTAATATATATGTATTACAACTTTTAATCACCCTAATACTCCATACCTGAATTCCTGGATGATTAGAAAAATAGAATAGATAACTTTCACATTATCTTTTTTGCGAATTATTTAAGTTATTATCTATCGTCCACAGTAAAAATGTGAATAATTATCAATCTCGGTATGAATTTGATTTTTTTTGCTTTAATTTTGCTTCCTCTGTTTTATAATTTGTTCTACAATACTACTTATATAAGATTAGAAATCAATAACCCTCTTCCACAATATCAGCTGTTAAAAAAATATCTGAATTAAGTCCCAAAAAATAGCGACTCTGTTATTTCTGATGTTCTCTGTATTCTCTGCAGACTAATATAGAGAGACAAAACCCTGCAGTTATATAAAGTTTATCCTATTAGTTCTAATGTTCACTAATTTATATTATTCGAATTACTTCTTATCAGGTCAGATATACTCCCCCAATAAAGTACAGCAGTTGAATTGAGGAACACAGTGCTTAAGCAGTTGTTTTGAAAATGAGTGGGTTAACACCCCTTTTGGGTTCCCTGCTGAAACTTTTTTCTGTCGTCTTAATAGTGATACTTGTAGGTCAGTAATCGGTTATGGAGTGTGTTACTGGAGTTTATTTTACGTTGTGTTGTTTAGTTAGCTTGGAATTAGTTAAATCATGAAGAAATTGATCAGCTAATCAAATTTATGCGACAGGTGCTTTTATGAATGAGTAACAAATCGAAGATCATCCACCCAGTATTAAATCTAATTTCCGATTCATTTGTTAACACAACTTCAATATTTAAGCCAATTTTAAACACAATGTTAGGCATGTATACAGTTTTATCATTTAGTGTACAGGGTGTCCCAAACTGATTTGACCATGCGGTATCAAAAATAAAACTTGAAGGATTTATAAATAATGAGTTGAATATGTTTGTCACAATTTGTATATTTTTAGCTTGTTTTAGTATAGTTTTTATGTATTTATCCAACATCCTTCCGATTTGAAATCAGTCGACAAATACCATACGTTTAAGGCAATTTGTTCATGACTGCCAGATACACTTGAAAATAATTGGTTGTAAATAAAGGTTTACACTGTTTATTCATTGATCTGCGAAAAGCATACAATAGTGTGGCCATTTCACAACTTCGTAAAGCGCTACAACAGACAAATATAAACAATACACTGATCAAACTACTCAAAATCTATACAAAAATACATGATATCGTATACAAGTTAGAAATAAAGTCTCAAAATCATTTCGAATATCCAAAAGTCTAAAGCAAGGTTAATGCACATCACCATCTTTATTATAGTAAGAGTTTGACTAGAAACGATACAATCATAAAATTATTTACAGATGTATTAGACATTTTTGTATACATGTATTTCATATTTGACATGAAGTTTTATTCAAACACATTTCATCGCAATCTCCAAATCCTGCAAATCTGATATTCTCTTCCTAACCGAAACCAAAATAACCCGTTTTTTTTCTTGGCTCTAAACTTGTTTCATCCTTCTGCCTGATCGGTGGCGGTTTGCGCTTACGTTTGTAGTAATCTATCCTGTACAAGACTTCCGAATCTTGGATCGAATAGATCCGATGTGTTGTGATTCAAACTAGCCCTCAAAACTTCCACTAAATTTACTTGCTGTATCTAGCGCTCCCACTCAGATAATCTTTCTGCTAAAATGGATTTCCTATCTGACGGTTTTAACGTTCATAATAAAGAATGCGGTTAGGGTCTACTAAAACCGATCCTCAAGGTAGAGCAGCAGAGGCCTTTGCAATCAGCCAAAATCTTGCCAACCTCATCAGAGTACTTACTACCCAAAACCTTATCAGTCTTTTATTTCCGCTTCTCTTAATTATTGTTTTCTGTCGCATACAACAGGAAGTTGCAGAAACCATGCTACCTCGTACTATTTGGCACTATAATTCCGCTGATTGGGATGGGTTGTGCGGGATGGTTACTCTTCCTTCCCGTGGAATAATGTTTTGTCGTAAAATCGTTCTCCGGTGTAATCCAATTCGGAAAATGTATAGGCTAAAAACAGGGTAAGAGGTCATTACAATCGCGTAATTCTCTACGCCAGAAATGCCTTTAACACACGCATAAAAGACAAAGTTTTTTCTTGCCAAAATGAGAGTCATTCCTTTTGGTAGCTTGCCAAAAGTATTCTATAAATTAAAATAATTCTATAAGAGCTTCTTTCCACCCCTCACTTTTGATAATTAAATCGTCTCCACGTCTAAAGCAGAAGCTGAACTTTGTGTAAAACAACTTGCCGTAAATTTTACTTTAAACCCTTCTCTTCACTTCTTCCTTCCATCAGTACCAGCTTTGCCAAACAAAACTACCTTCAGAGTTAAAAAGGCAAGACCTGTTCTCCGAACACTTAATATCAAAAAGTTCTCTGGCACTGATGGTATTCCGGCCATAGTCCTAAAAAAGTGTCCTTCTAAATTGACCCCTATCCTTACCAGATTATTTCAAGTGTCCTATGACAGGAGTCTTTTTCCTAAAAGCTGGAAGTGAAGTATATCAGTAATGATCTTCTAAATTACCATGAAAGGTATGAACTTATCCACGATAGGTAATATGGATTCCTCCACCAAAGATCCATGGGCAGATCTTTCATTCGTAAGAAGCCCAAATTATTGGCGATATACAATTTCTCAAACCTGTCTCCAAGACTGAAATTGATAATAGGCGTGGAGTAACAACATTATCCCTAACCGAAGTCATTACAATCGTAGAATGGGGAGCAAAGAGCTTTTTCCAGTTTAACGCCTTTAAGACCTAATCATGTTTACTATCTCACAAATTATCTCCCATAACCCACGCCATTGAAATGAATAATAAAATGCTTGAAGCCAAAGATTCCTTTGCCCTAGTTATGTCACTTTTCAGAAGATCTTCGCTGGCATGATGACATCACCTCAATTGCCACAGCAGCAGCGAAGAAGTTGGGTTTCCTTTTCCGACCTCGAAAATACTATTCTCCTGCTAACTTGTATACCTTTTAAACTTCACAAATCAGACTCAGCCTTGAGTATCGGTCGCACATATAGGGAGCAGGCTCTTCTTCAACCCTTACTACTATCCTTGACCGTGTCCAAAGAAACACCACAAGGATGCTTGGATCACTAGAGCATCCTCGAATTGTGGGCGTTCTGTCTCTGTTTTGCAGATACTACCGCGGATTGTGTTCTGATGAATTATCATCGATTATGCCCTTCTTAGTCATTCCTGCCAGGGAGACACAAACATCAGCCCAGATGCACCACTTTACCGTCCAACTGCAAAGACCAAGGATCTCCCATTTGGTTCACCTGTTTATTCCCAGAGTGTTCTGATTATGGAATGAGTTACCAGCAGATGCCTTTCTCTCTTCTCCTAATCTGCGAATCTTTAAATCAATAAACTTTCCCTGTCTTCACTTAAAGCAACAACGGTACCTAGTACTTATAGATAAAAACACATTTTTGAAAAAAATGAATTCAATGCGAGTCTACTCTTTTCCAGCCTAAATTCTTAAGATATATTTGTCATTTGAGATAAATATTGATATTAATGTTGGTCGTCAGCATTTAATGCGCCAATCTAAGATATTACCTCGCCGTGATAAAACTTCCTGACTTAAGAATGTTTCTTTTCTAAGGGAATTTACTCCCAGAATTATTGTATATCTTTTAGAAGTACGAATTACCCTCAGAGCATACCTGAATTGTCTCTAAATACTTCTAAGTTTAAAATTAAATTTCTTAATAATTCATAAATTAATTTAGTTAGAATGTAACTTATTTACCTATTTTATATCCTTTTTTCTTTTTATGTTTTATTTTGCTAATAGTATGTATTTTTCAGTTTTGCTTTCAGATTTCTTATCATTTAGGAATAAAAAGAAACAGACGCTTTATGATTCATAAAATTAGAATAAGGTGTTTAGCAAAATGCTCTCTTTGAAACGTCTCTCAAAAAAAGACATATAATAAAGTGGTCAAAGGAGAAAATACATGAAAATGAAGCGATGTATGAAAAATGTCATAAAGTAAATTGCAAGGGAGTCCAATATCAGACATCCTGGATAAAGACAATAATTTTGACTAGTCAAGCAGTTTACGCTCTATTATTTTTTAAACAATATTTTGTTTTTTTTTGTAAGTGGCTGCAGACGGTAAATGAGAACCGGATGTGTAAGTTTTTGATTTAAAATTAAAAGTGATGAAATATATATCGGTATTATTTTTAAGTATCTAGTGGGATTTATTTTAAATAAAATATGTGCCATTATGCATAGTCTTTGCAGACATTTGTGAAGTTTGTATGGCAGTAATAATATATAGAACTTTATAAAAATTCTGATAATTTAGAATGTGATCCTTTGACTAATTTCATATATACTTATGTCCAAATTTTCATCAATTTCCAATCGATTATCTTCAAAAATGTCGAATATAAATTAGTAAAAAAATAAATAAAAAACTTGGCGTTTTTGAATATGGTATATGAAATTTTATTCTTAAAATAAGCACATTCTGAATTAACAGCATTCAATTATTAAACACGCTCTATTATTATACAATAAGATATTTTAATTCAGAGAAACGGAAGCACAGCTTTTAAAATTTAAATTAATTAAATTAATTAAGAAAAATAATGTCTTATAAAAGTAAAAAGTAATTTCCATACACAATTACAAATATTTACCGGCATAAGATTCCTAAAATCTAGAAACAGAACTAGGTATGATATCAGTATGTCAAACATACAAACAATTCTTTTTGAGTTGAAGAACAGAACAGAAATACCAGTCTCATCTTCTATTAACTATTACTCACTATGCGCTGGTGCGTTTATTCTATGTGATCTACAAATCTTTGCTGAGTATAGATGTCTTCTTCAAAATTAGTTTTAAGATTTGAACCACAATTTTGGCGATATTTACAGCCATATTGATGCGATAGTTAGTTGATGGATACGAATTGTCGAATCGCATTAACGAATCGTGTTGTCAAATCGCATCACACGTAGCGAGGAGTGAGGTTGACAGAGATGTTGATGCTCCGTATATTAATATTAATACATGTCGTTTCTTAATCTGTTTCTGGACTTTAGGCACTCTATGTCGATAAATGATTGTTAATCTGTACGTTTTTCCTTATTTTCTTTTTAACAAGAAATGTATATTTTGATAATTACAAGATACCTCGTAGAAATGCATCATATATTTTATTAAATAATATTTTACATACTGTGGAGAACGACGGTTCCTTTATTTCCCTATGAACTTGAGAACATTCTGCAACGGGAATAAAGCATATTATGGTATTATTTTTTTTTAAATAAACTTAGGTATATTCCGTTTGGGGACGAGTGCATTGAACTGACAATTTTTTTGAAAGTTTGATAATTTTAAACTATATGAACTCATATTAGTTCAATTATAAGTTAAGATAAGGGTGTTTAAAATATCATAGAAGCAAATTCATATTACTCGTATATACCATGTTACTCATCTTTTAGAGCGGAATTCTATAAATCCTTTTAGAAAATTTTTCATGAAATGCGTCTGAAATAAATTCTCCAGTTGGTGCTGAGGTCTAGCAATGCTATTCCGCAGTTTAACTCAGAAACAATTTTTTTTTCAATAATATTTAATAAGAAAAATATAATGATATTAATTAAAACGGGCATTATACAAAATTCTTGTATATGTACAGGGTGTCCCATTTTCGATACATTTATTATTGAAGAAATTGAAAATTTGCACTTTCAAGGCACTCTTCGTATCTTAGTTATAAGTCTCAAATATTGAGCTACAGATCAAATATATATATTTTTAAATGGAACACCCTGTATATTTTAAAGCAGTCAAAAGCACATCTTTTCACGCTTTTCGAAATTATATGACAGTTAATATTTATTTTAAATAAGTCAATTTTACAAGTCGGCTATGTTTATAACATTGAATATTTAAAAAAATCACCTACAGAAACTTTTTGATGCATTCAAAATAAATATTGAACGATGTTGTAAAAACTGAAAAGCCAAATTGGAGCAGCTTCATCAAGTTTTTCTATAGAACTATGGCGACCTTGCCTTGAAAATCTTATTTTGCAAAAAATTCCATAAAAAGAAATCTAAGACAGAAAGGTCTGGTGATAGTGCTGGACAGTACTCCCAAATCCTTATGGGTTTTCGCAGATTTCAGGGAATTATCATCAATCATATAAACTCTGTTCATCACATACTTGCATTCAATTTAAATCCATTCTGCACACACCAGCCGTGCACTACATTCAAATCATTTTGCAGCCGTTTATAATCGTCTAGAGCTGAAAAGAGTTTAAAATCATCGGCAAATATCAAAGTACGTGACCTCATGACAACATCACAAATGCCGCTTATAGAAATTATGAAGAGAATTGGTCCAAGATTGGAGCTCTGAGGTACTCCAGATGTATTCTTATACACTATATATTTGCTCTTCATATCTCCACAAACTGCTCTCGTTCACTTAAGTAAGATATTACCAAGTTTATCACATTGTTGGCAACTTCTAACTGTCTTAAAGATTCAATTATGACACTGTGCGCTATTTTGTCAAATGTCTTTTCTATGTCTGTAAGTATGACAGCAACTTGTTTTTTATTGTTTACGGCTTCATGCGAATATTGTCAACGTTGATTTATTAGGTCGATAGGTTAGGTTATTTGATATACAATTTGTAGATTCATCATAAATTCTATAGAACAAGACTATTTTAAAGACTTTTGACAGGTTGCAGTTTAAAGAAATCGGTAATTCATCACCTCCTGTCTTTTACCACCATTAAAAACAGGTATAATTTTACTTACTTTCCAGATAGCTGGGAAAGTAATGTGCTCAAGTTGCCACAACCTTTTACTATATATCCAGGCACCCCATATGGATCAGTAATTAATTTATTGCCGACTTGATTTCTTCGTCGATTATTGCCGTGCTACAAAAATAATTTTTAGGGAGAATTTTCTCTGTCATTTGTTTTTCATATTAAACATGATCAGAAAGATTCATAATTTTTAAAATAATTCTTCCAAATAATTTGTATTAATAAGGTCGCTAAGGGAAAACCCTGACACCATGGCACTACACTAAATACGTTCTGAAAAAAAACCTACTTATTTGAAAATTATTGTTTGCTAACTTATAATTTCCCAAAATTGCAAGTATCCTCGAAACTGTGAACCATTTTATACGACTCGTTATATTACCCTGGGCATGAATTAAACTAGAAATATATTTTCTAATTTAGTATTTTGAGAGTATGTTCAATAGTTTATATATTACCAATGTAATATAGCAATGTTTCCAGTAAGGAAGTGCAAGAGGCCCAATGAGGTCTAGCAGCTGTGTTTCGTACTTAACTGGGGATGCTTTAATTTCAGTTAATTCGGTCGCTAATATGGAGCAATGGATACTGGAAATTTGTCTGCTTTATAAATACGTGAAAAAATAATATTTTTATGTTTTAGTTTATTTCAGATACTTCCTACTTATTTTAGGTATGGGTGAATCTACCTCCGCACCCCTTACAAGAACAGGAGCCAACAGGCGACCGAAACTGGATAGAAAAGTTCGATATTCTTCATAAACTAACCAAGTTTGAAGAAAGCCTTAACGTCCAATTCAATCATATAAGGCTTTTAGCTAGAGCTTTTACAGACAGAAGCGTGGGATACACAAATTTGACCATGGGATCGAACCAAAGATTGGAATTTTTAGGCGACACTGTGCTGCAGCTAATTGCTTCCGAATATTTGTATCGATATTTCCCAGAACATCATGAAGGCCATTTATCTGTAAGTTCTTTCATTGCAAAGATTGTTGATTTGTTTGGGATGTTATTTACAACAATAATTATTACGATCGCACATTCTTGGAGCAATCCATTGCATTCTAAAAATAGTATATTTTGACACATTAGGGTTAAAAAAGTATTCCTAGATCTCAAAACCCATACAATAAATATACTGGTTTTGATGTTAAATGTGAAATCGGAAATTGGTACAGATGAAACTGCTATAAAAAATTAAAAATTATAGAAATATTATATTATATTTAGTCAAAAATTTTGACTTGCTAAAATTTTTAACTAACTTAACTCAAATTATTCATATTGGGAATTATACAAAATTAAATGCGTTTTAATGCTCTTGCCAACTAATGTGTAAGCATTGTATTTCCGTTGTAATCTGCATTCTTAATTGTAATTAATGGATAAAATTATAAATATTGCTCAAGCTTTAAAACTTGTAAATTACAATAAAAGAGGTAATTGAATAAATTATAAAAGTGAAGATATTTTTTGCTTTTTCTTCATTCTTTTAACGACTTTTAGTTTGATTGGTTTTCTAAATACAGACATGCTAAAATTGCATCCTGTGGCTCTTTTTGAAGAACATTTATACTGAATGTCAATCTAATAAATATATAGTTTTTCTTATTTCTATCCGTTTATTTTTTAACCTTTGAAGAATTCTATCTAAGCACTGTCCTATCCAACAGATAAAAGGAACGATTGTTTTTATTAAATAATGCTATTAGGTTTTAAATAAGTTAAATATATATTACTAGAAAAATATTCTAGTTAAAGAATATTTTTATTAATTAATTATATTTATTATTCTGTATTTCATCCTATGTTAACGCTTTTTTTATAAAAACATTACGTATTTTGCAAATGTCTTCGGTTTGGCCAGACCAGTTGATATATAGTGTAATTGTAATATTATTGATAAACGAGTTTTTCTTTTCCTAGCTACTTAGAAGTTCTTTAGTAAATAATAGAACTCAAGCTGTGGTGTGTGATGATTTGGGAATGGCACAATATGCTTTGTACAGTAATCCAAAACCCGAACTTAAAACTAAAGACCGAGCCGATCTCTTAGAAGCATTTATTGGAGCACTTTATGTTGACCAGGTAGAATGAAATATACTTTTATAATGATTTACATCTTATCGTTTAGCAGTTGTTCTGAAAATAAATATACTATTCTATAATATTTTAGGGTATGGAAGTCTGTGAAGTTTTTTGTCAAGTTACTCTTTTTCCAAGGCTTCAGGATTTTATTATGAATCAGGATTGGAATGATCCAAAGTCCAAATTACAGCAGTGTTGCCTTACCTTACGAACAATGGATGGGGGAGAACCAGACATACCAGTCTACAAGTAGGTAATTTGATGTAAAATATTTTCATAAATACTATAAAATGTATGGTGTGTTTATTAACAATATTTTCAAACGTATGTCTCAAACTTATCATTATTTGAAACATGGACAGCATGAAGAATTTTTAAATATTTGCTTTTCTGTGAAGTGCGCTGTAGAAAAAAGTCACCTTTACCCTTTTCTGATTCATGTAGATTTACATCTATTCAAGTAGATTTATTCAATTCAATAATAGTGTACAGAAAAATACATATTGCAATAATAATAATAAGAGAACCTAAATCAAGATTAGTGCCTAGATGCAGAAACATAAATATGCACTTAGCAAAATCTGATATTCTAGTTTCTTAGAATAATAATTCGGTTAAGGCCAGAGGTTATAGCAGACCAACCCATATGGGACAGTTCCAAACAAAAGTTATTCTGGTACAAAAAAAGTATGTTGTTATTAGCTCACTACTCACCGTTCACCCAGGGGCGGATCTATGGACCCGTAGGCCCCAGTGCAAAATATGTTCAGGGCCCCCCTACGCTATATATAGATTTTTAAAAAATTGTTGCAATGAATAGAGCTTTTACAGATTTTTTTTATTTAAACAAGAAAATACAAAATAACAAAAAAATCTGAAAGTTAAAAATAATTTTATAAAAATTGAAAAACTATGTTTATCAACGTATCAGTGAATGAATAAAGACTGTAAATATAAAATATTACGACCGCCATAGAAACGTCCTTTTCTAACTTTAGTATTTGCAAATTGATCTATAATGTCTTAAATTTAGGTACAAAGCAACATTATTTCTTATATTTAATATTGATAGAGCGGCAAATTATATGCTGTTATGGGAAGATTAAAAAATAATAAAAATACTATTAAAAATTCAGAAAAATCTACTTTCATATATAATAATTTTGAAATGTTTAGGAAAACATTTATTTCAAATTTTCGTAAACCTCACACATAAACTATTGGCATTTTTATAAAGTTTCTTAAGTTGTATGAGGTTCTAAGAAATCTTTTATTGTATAGATAGCGTATCAGAAAACATTTATTTATTTGATTCCAAATTATATCGGTATAATAATAAACTTTGCAATATTTACTGTACTTTTAAACTGAAAGCTCATCAAAATGTTTTTTAACTTTTTGTCGCCTGTTATTTTCAAATTCTGGCTTAATATATTTCTTCGTTAGATCGATTGCATCCCATTTTAAACTATTATAATCCTCCTTTTCTTTTCAGAAATATTTTTTTTTCAAACTGTATATTAAACTGTTGCTGTTTCAGCCACATCGATATTAAGTTTTTTCAAAAGTGTTGAGGGTGATAAGAATAATTTCAATTTATCGAATTTTATTGCTGTAGGGAATGCAGTAAGCAGCATCTATAAGTTTTGAATAGTACAGCCTTAGCCATACGCAAGAAAATATACCTTACTGTGTTACAGACGAGTAGTAGAGAGATTTCACTGAAGCTCCTAATTTTCTTATTTCGAGTCTTTTGAGGAAGCAAACTTTGGGTAAACTTATTATTAAACGTTTTTCATAATCGAATATTTCTTTATATAATCTAAGTTTATACATCCTAATCGTTGCGTATATTTAATTTTTCCAGACAATTCTTTGGGCTACTGAATTTGTTTGACTGAGACATGCATTGCAGAAGTCCATCATGGAACGGAGCGGCGGTTTTTAAAGACAGCAGCAAGTCCTTGTTATTCCAGGAATATGTGAATGTCTTATAGAATCGATTATTAATTTCGATTGACATAAATATATTTATTACAAAGTTAAATTTTTTTTTTATATCTAATTCCGATTTCAGCGTTGGTCTTTTTGGCTCTTGACCCCAGGGCTCATACTGAACTGCTCGGTGATATGGAGATAAGGAGATTAGTAATATGAATGGTTATACAAAAAATTCATACACGATTCAATTAAAAAATGACAAAATCCAAGTTATTTAGTTCAAACGCCAGACTTAGTGGCTTAGTGCATGTAGTAAAACACGTAAAACAAATTAATAAACTGAGTTTTTTTATTTTAGTTCCGAATATGCAGGGTATCCGTTTAGACGCTGTTGTATAGGTTGTATTTTTTTTTAATAAAAACCTCATTTTTTATTAGATATTTGCAATCCGCATTTAATTCTAAATAGTTTTCATTTAGCGCTGCCTATACCTAAGTTAATTTGCCTTCGAGATAGTGACTTGAAAATTGACAATTTGTGACTGAGGGGCTGTAAAATCTATATTGTTCGAATTAGATGTATATATAGTGGATCCTAGTTTATGGGAATATGATTCATGACAATATTTTTCATTTGAATTCAAATTAAAATTACAATATAGGGATCAATGGTTAATTTATAAGAAGGCTGAACTGCAGGCGATAAAACTACGATTGCTTTTAAATAACTTGTAACGTCTTTTATAGATAGGGAATTACAGTATTCCAGTTCTGTTAAAATGTACGTATATTAAAATGTCCATAGGTCTTCCAACAAACTTATTAAGTATTTCAGTGATTAATTAGCATATATAACTTGCATATAAATATAAAGGAAATACGGTTAAAATCCATTTTCAGTTTTTTACATTGTTCTTAAGCCATGTCTTCCTTGAATTTTGTGCAATCCTGAAAGTATACAAGTGGAGACAAATCAAAAATAAAATAAATATCGATAAACAAAAAGGCAGCAAAGAAATGTTTGAGCTTTAATTAGGTACCTAGGGCCTAGACTACAAGATCTGATACTTCAGTACAACAGTAAGTGCCTTGAAACTTATCTTTTATCAAAACCATTATACCACTAGGGACTGTAGTCTACGTAGCGGTTTCCGTTGCGTCGGTTGTATCGTCCAATGTTACTGTTCGCGGTCGACCACAAAAGTCTATGAAGAGAGTCTAAATAGGGATAAAACAAACAAAATGAAACAAATAATAAGACTTGACTTTTGTCGACAATAATTTTCAAATCATGCAAACTGGAGCAATATAATATCAATCTTAAGACATAATTCTTTGATATTCATTTAAACATGTCAAATATATAAATGAGAAACAGCAGTCCACCAAGAAATGATCCGTGTGAGTGGTCCTTAATGTAAACTTACAAGATGCTGAATGAGAGGTTGACCCTAATATTAATCCAACTAATCTCAAAAGGGCTATTTATTCATCAAAATGTAATCTTTCGATTTTGAACATATTTTACCGAAATTTTTATCATCAAAATTTTCATAACATTGATATATGGTTACTTTCACCACCAACGACCACTTTACAATTGTTTATTGGATGAATTGAGTTTTTTCAATTTCCTCTTTGATGGACTAGATTGTTAATTTTTGGCTTTTAACGATTAAAACCAGTTCTGCTCTTTTTTGTTTGATTTCTTTAGCATATCGTGTATGACCACTGTTTCCCAATTATGAATTATTATTGTTATAAATATGATTAAAGAGCGTTTTGATATAAGACATAGCCACTATATTATTATTTTTAAATATTATTTAGCTCATACCGTATTGAAATGTTGGCTCTTTCAGAGTTATTGAATGTAAGGGACCAACAAATACCAGAGTTTATACTGTAGCAGTGTACTTCAGAGGCAGACGCTTAGCAAGTGCGATGGGCCACAGCATTCAGCAAGCTGAAATGAATGCAGCTAAGAAGGCTTTGAAAATATCACATGGTAAGGGTAAGGACTTCACAAATTGTTTTAATTTTTTTTCGACCTACATTGCAGTTGCTACAAGGGCGTCGTGTTTCAAAATTCAGAACTCAAATGGTTGAGTTTAATAAACTGGTGCAATTATTTTTCTCTATAAAGCCGTCTTTTACATTTACTATATCACAGAATGAGAGCAAGCCCTCCTGGCTTTCCACAACCTTTTAATAACTCATTATTTATTAATGACAAAACTTTTTTTAGATTTGTTTCCACAACTAGATCACCAAAAACGGGTAATTGCTAAGAGTATGAAGAAACAGAAAAAGAACAGGAACACCAAAAATATGATCTACCAAAGAGATACGAAATCACCCGAGAGTTATTCCCGGTATAGGTTTAGATCGAAGAGCCCTAGTCCTGGAAGTAGAAAAATTAATAAAGATGAAAAGAAAAATAAAAGGGTACAAAGGTAAGTAACTGCTCTGCAGTACTGCGCGTCATTTTCTGTCAGATGCTTCATCTATCTCTAGTACACTTTGTAAAAAGTATTAGATGCAGGTTTGCATTCGTATTCTAATGTCCGTTCCTCACACTGTATTAGTTTTTACCCTTACCTCTACCTTCCTGGAGGTATGAGGCCTTAGCAACCCTGCTGTTTTAAAATACTGTACGTTTTTGAAAATCTGTATTTTGCATATTTAAAAAACAATGGAATCCTATGTTAATAAGATTTTCTCAAATAACTTTAGAATTTTTAACATTTTATTATATACAAATTTTACTACTACTAATACTACTACAACTTCTAATACTAAGTCACTTAAAAAACTGAAAATAATATACATTAGCAATCAACGCTGAGCCCCATGGTCGGCGAAGTCCGATAGTTCTCCGTCACGACCGCTGCCTGCTGTAGACTGTTTTTGTTGTTTGATTTTGGCATCGTTTTCTATTAATTTTGCTTTTAGGATCCTAGTTGGGATCATTGTCGCAACGTAAAGGGTTAACCTGTTTGGAGGTGGCTTATTCGAAATTTCATTATTATTTTTCTTTTATTACTTATTTGGAGTTTTAGTTTTTTTGCGCTAGGTTAGTCATTATAGGATTATTATTAGGAGATTATTTTGTCTCTATTTAAAAGCTCAAATGTGTTGTAATATAAATGTTACTAAAAACAAGTAAAAAGCTCGAAACGAAGTGATTTCTAAATATCTAAATATAAAATGGATCAATTGATTAATGAAACCGGCGTAAAGTATCCACATGTGAAACTATTTCGTCTTTCTGTTTCCATCCTCATAGGAGAGTTAGCAATACCGACCATCGTTTTAGCTCTGCCGCTGAAAATGTTGCAGTATCATCCTCAGGATTTTTTCTCCTTGTGCTCTATTCAGGGTAGCCGGATGAGCCCCAGATGCCTCTCTAAATCATCAGCCACTACTATACTCAGGTCCTCAACCCCCTACGCGTTGGCTCAGACCATGACATTTTAAGAAAATTCTCTGAATTCTTTATAATATATTAATTAACGTATATGAGCTGATATGACACCAGCTGTTACCTTGTATATGTTGTTGGTGTAATATTTTGAGATAGTCTTATGTCAAATTAAATAAATTGCATTTCTATCTATAAATATTAAATTTTATACCATGTTTTCACATAAAATATAAATTACTTTAATTATTTTAATAACATTTTTTTCAAAATGGATATTCAAACAGTTCCTTTCGGTGGCGTGCTAACAGATCGAAAGCAAGATCTGTCATCATTTTTTCTTCAGAGACTTGACTAAATGTTACATTACTTTTAAGCGATATCAGGGTTTTACTTTACCGATATTTTGTTAACCTAACGATTTTTTTTGTTATTATCCATGTTACATATTTTTGTAACAATGTAGTTTTGATTGATAATTTAATTTATTGATATTCCTATATTTTTATTTTTTAAGATCCTCCAAGGCCTCTTCATGTTCATCCGACACAAACTCACTTTCGGGTACTAACAGTGACGAAGAGAGTAAAGTCAAAGGAAGGCCAAGTAAAAATAGAAACAGTAATGATATTCCTTCCGAGAAAATTAAGGCAACCGATTTTAGCAAGTTAATTGTTAGAAGTAGTTTTAAAAGCGTTAGTAAAGCCATAAATCTAAGTGAGAGTAAAATTAGAGTCCAAGAAAACTTCAATGGGAACGACTCATCTATTGAAAAAGAGAGTAGTGTATGTACCAGTAAGCTTATATTAAAAAATGATGAAAGAGAAATACATGCTGAAGTACCTCTTAATACGGAAATACAACCTGATTGTAACAGTGAGGTTGAAGTAAAAAATGATGGAGGGAAAATACATACTGATATCCCTACACAAATACAATCTGATTGAATTATTACATGACATAATTGATGTGTAGTATATGTGGCTCTTAGTCAAAAACATGTAGTTCTCTTGGTTAGAAGACAGCTCCATTTATACAATTCAAAGAAGGCATCAATTTCTTCTTCATTTGTTCATTTTAATCGACTACTGGTACTCTTATTTCACTCCTCTCTTTCTCAAGTTTGTAACACACGTTTCAATTTTACTATAAACTGATACATGGTTATCAAATTGTAACTTTACTCAGACTTGTGAGCAGTGGCGCAACTAGACACCGACTTTTGGGGGGGCTCAAGCCCTGACACTTATAAGATAATATTGATTTAAGAATAAAACCAATTTTAAAGAAACAATGGTTTTTTGTACATGATATTTTTTTCCGAGTTAATGCCATAAAATTTTTTATACTAACTTTATCTTAATCTTAACACTACAATATATACAAAAAAGTAAATATATTTGGCGTGTTTCGAAATATTACATCTTTTTTTATTTTAAATATACATATAATCGAAAAAAAAAAATGACTTCAGCAATTTTTTAATGTTACCTTTACTCCAACTATATCTATTTTCAAGTTGACTATAACCGATTTGGCGTTCTCAAAATATAAAATATTTACGCTTTTGCACCCTTAAAAAATCGAATGTCTACGCCCACGCCATCTTAAACTGAAATTGTTGAGACAAGGTTTTAGTCTAGCTCATCAGTTTTAAGTAATATTTTTTTTACATTTTAGTAGGCCGCATTTTTTCGTGCGGCTGTGATTTAATTATAAACTCCCGATATTGTCTAAATTTTTATGTGTCTTATTATTATCTAGACCATCAACGTACACTTAAAGTTACATAGAACAATGAAACCCGTATATAAAAATTTTAAGGAGTAATTTCTGTGTAACATAATGTATACTTGACTTGATCTGTTAACTGGAAATCTGTCACAGTGTCCCCTCCATTTGGTCTACCCTGTATACTGGACAAATATTATTTTGATACTAGAAATTAAAAACTGAGAATTCCACTACGCTACGGAAGAATACTTTTTTATTCTATTCATTTTTACAACAAATATAGAAGGCGTTGGAACACAGTAAGAGATAATCTTAACTATTAACTATTGTAACAGCAAAATCAAAGATATCTCAAAAAATAAACTTAAAACATTACTCAATGGTGCACCGCGACAAAATGAGAACCTGACGATCGATAGGCAAATAATAATCGGCATTCCGCTTGCTCGGCTTTGCTTGCAGAATCACGCCACATCACATGTTTTCGTTGACCCTTACCAATCGTCTGGCTGGGGGGTGAATTCCGAGGTTGGGGGACTAAGCTCCCCCTAGCCCCCCCCCCTAGTTGGGCCACTGCTTGTGAGACATTTAAATTTGACTTGATAAATTATTACTTGGTGAACAAATGGTAACTTTCTGGGTATCTGTCTGCAGGGATGCATTGCAGTTCGAATTTGTTGAAATTGACGTTTTAAAACACACATTTTAAGTATTCAGCTACACGTTTGGTAGTTATGTACAGGATGTCCCTAGCTACGTACTGGGTGTTTTTGGAATACGGCTCAATGTATTTTATTGTAATTTTTTGTGGATATCCGAATATCAAAAAGACAGACAATTAAAAGTCGAAGAAAAATATGGTGGAAAACATTTTTTTGTTATTTCAGCCCCCTGTGTTTTAGTGGGTTTTGTCAATTTACATACAATTTGAATTAAACTGGTGGAAGATGTATGGAATCTGGATAAAATACCAAAACGGTTAAATGTATCCAGTTTTCGACAATTTTGGTACAAACTGAATGGCAGCTGCAGAAAGGCTCGTGTAAATATTGTATTTTTTAAAATATAGTGTTACTTTTTAATTGTTGTAAATCGGTAGAATTTTTTAAAACCCTTCTGGAATTTATTTACTTTAAATGCATGAGCGCGATACACTGTTAATACATATCAGTTTAAAGACGGAGGCAAATGAGCCTTTACCCGGAACTTTCCTCATAACGAATTCTGCCACACAAATAACAGTTTAATAATATGCATATAATTATTTGGAATAACTTTATACATATTATGTAAATTACAATTTGTTTCACTTTTCTTATTAAAAGGAGATTCCATTACGATAAAAAATTATGTTAAAAAGGCTATTTTACATTTTATGACAGTTACGTGAAATTTTAATAGTTAGAAAGTTAGGTGGCTTTTTAATTTTTTTTACTAAAGATATCAAAGATAATTTCAGCATTCAATTTTTTTGTATTTTTTGTATGTTATACACAGATCTAAAGAAAAAAAAATTAAATGAAATATTTTTATATATTAGTCGTACCTGTTCCAAGGACTGGAAATGATTTGTTTTTGGGAAACAGGGGATGACAGGTATAATAATAATAATTTTTGTTTAAATTTTTTTTATCACGCTGGTATCGCATGTGGCGATAATAATGTTAAAATAATAAAGTGCGGCGGTACTGTACAAATAATAAATTATAGGTAAAATTTATTATATTTAAAAGTTCATAATAAATTAAATCTAGAAAAAAAACATTATCAAGTAACATTTTATTCATATTTAATATTCTTCAGTTCTTGTACCTTGTTAAATAACACATTTATATTTGAAGATAGGAGTGAATTTAAATTCTCGATTCGGCTGCTGCACATAAATCATATGACATCTGCAGTGTGATAGGTCGATGTGGCGCATGTTATATTGTACTAGGCGCAAAATTTTACTTTAATTCGATAAAATGTATCTAAACATTTATTACAATTTATTAAGTCGCCATTTGTGTTTTTAGCAAAATGTTGACAGTTTAAGACCATATGACCCTTGATTTTTGAGCTAAATTTGAAGTTACTTGGGTAAGTAGGCCTACGAAAATGGGAAAAATATGTTTTCCGTGTCTAAGGACCCTAAAATGCAAATATTGCAAAAATCTTGGAAAGTGATTTTTTACAATCCCCTATGACGGACGTAAAAACATGTTAATGGTTTACAAGAGGTCTGACTAAAAATCTGACTACAAATGAAAATAAACTGCTAACCACCTCGACTACAAGTAAAAATCTTGATCCATATTAAAATAGTATATATCTTGGGAACCCGGAAAGATATTTAAATGCGTTTTTCAAGATATTAGAGAGCTTTATTGTCGAATACGCCAAATGTTTAGCAGCTTTTGTAACTTCAGTAGTATTGCTATACCGGGTGGTTTTAAAAAAGAGCATTTTTCACAAAATTTCATCTTAATGACAATCATAGAAAAAGTTACATTTGTATTTTATCTTACGGAGTTGTTCGGCACATTAAATACAGAAAGCAAATTTGTGGATTTATTTAGTGTTACCTTGTAGCTTTACTACTTTTTATCAAATGATGTTTTTTTATTTTATAAATTAGTTAAAGATATTATATTGTAAACATTACCAAAAATCTATACAGGGTATGCAAATATTTTAAAATTTGAAAAGAAAATGTTTTTAATGAAAACATCTCTAAAGACCAAATTATAAATATCGAGGTGGGCAACAGAAAATCAAAGCAGGCTTTTTAGAACTTCAGCTATTTTTTAATATCCTTACCTTATGTCAATTGCATTTTTACAACAAAGTTAAATTCCTCATCCTGGTCAGTAATTTTTTGGTATTCTAGATTTTTTCGGTATTTCGTGCCGTTTAGAAGTTATTAAGTAAAATGTACATTTTTTCAATATCACATTTTGCTAAATAACTTTGTAATGATGCAAGACATCAACAAATTTAAAGAAACAAAAAATTTACTGAACAGAATAAGAAATGTGTCGTAAAATTCGAAAATTTTAACTAAAATCTACAAGAATTTCAGAAGAGTAATTGCAAACTTACCAAATAAAAATGAAATTTTATTATTTTTTTTTTAATAATTTTGTATAAATACATAAATTACATTATCAAATTAAAAAGTAATACCCCAGTTTTTGGGCAATGATTAACCATACCGCCGTATTTGCAGAGAGGTTGAAAAATGGTAAAATCAGTTTTAGTGCAGATTTTTGTAATTATTGTAAAAAAATCGATTTTCTTTCTTTTTTTTGATAATTTCGCAATTATTCTCTTGAAATGTCTGTAGTTAAAAATTTCAATATCGTCTAAATTACGGTTTCGGTACACTGGTTTCTTTACACTTTTTGAATACTTTAATCATTTCAAAGCTATATAGCAAAATGTGATTTTCAAAAAATATTCATTTTGTTAAATAACTTCCAAACTGCACAAAATACCGAAAAAACCTAAGAGAGTTATATAAAAAGTTCTGAAGAGTTAAAGGTGTCGCAATCCGGGAAAAAAACACTTATATTTTTTTCCCAAACTTATTTAGTGGCTTTATTAATATTAGTCATAATATAATATAACAAATTTAGTTGAAAAATCTCTAGAAGTATACGGTGTAAGAAAACTAAAAAAATATTAACATTTTAACACCCTGTATTTCAAACAAAAAATGTTTGCAGATCTATGTTATTTTTATTTTTTCGAGATAAATCATCTTTTACAGTTTTGGGTATGAATTAATTTATACCCTAAATACTCATTAATTTCTGGCAACTTTAGTACGACTTTCGGTCCACCCTGTAGAATAGGACTTTTACACAACGAAACATTTTCTTTATTTTTTTTATATTGTACTCAAATATTTTGTGGAAAGCCCTTTAATTTAATGTTTGCCATATCGTTAGGAATGTTAAATATTATAAATGTTATAAATTTCACTACTGTGGTAATTTTTAGTTAACAGTCTTATCAAAGAAATTGTCAAATCGTCTCGAATTTAGGGTGTTAGGATATTACAAGTTAACTAAAGATCTAATAAGCTTGCTTGGTTTTTTGATATCCACCTCAATAATTATATTTTGATCTTTAGAGATTTTTTAATTATAAACATTTTTTTTGTAATTGTATAATTGTAAAATATTTGTGCACACTCTGTAGACATTTTTAAAAATATTTAAAAACAGTGTATTTTTACCGGTGACATTAACATAAATCTTCTTCACAATAAAAGCAATGGAACAAAAACCAAAAACCTTATTAGACACATATTCCTCCAATGGTTATTGAATATGCAACACAAACATCCCTACCCGAGTAACTACTATCAGCTCAACACTAATAGATCACGTTTTGATTAATTCTGATAAAATAATAGACCTACAAGAAGAAAATTTTATATGGATAAGATAAAAAAGGAACTTACAGTACTGAATGAAAACAAATATTTTTTTAAAGACCCAAATGAATTATATAATGCTATTTTACAAATTTTTGAAAAAAGTTCTTACGGTACATCGGCAAAACTTAAAGAAAATTCCAAACCCTGGTTCAGCCTTGAATTAGCAAAGTTAATTAAATACAGAGATAGACTTTATGCAAATAAGAAAAATAACCCAAACAACAAATATTTTGAAGATATCTATTACGGCAATAATGAATTTGTCAAAAAAGAAATAAGAAAAGAACAATTTTCAAGTGAAAACTAAAAAATTATTTGGGATAATTTAAATTTTATTTTAACAAATTAAACAAGAAAAATAAAAACAAATATTGATTATCTATTGGTTAATGATAGGAAAATTTAAGATACCCAAATTATATGTGAAGAACTGAACAATCACTTTGTAAATATAGGCGAACAACTTGCAAATAAAATTCAACCAATGAATGACTATATTGAATCCACAGAATAGAAGGCTTTTTTTATTGATCCGGAAGATATCCCAAATGATGAAATGGAAGAAATTATTGATGGTTTAGATGCTAAAAAAGCTGCTGGTTTTGACAATATTCCTATTAAAATTTTTAAATATGTAAAAAAAGAATTAATTATATTAATTTTTTTAACAACATTTTCTATTCATAAAGGTATTTTTCCACAAAAAATGCAAATTGCTAAGATAATTCCAATATTTAAAAGTGAAAAACGATATGAATGTAATAATTATCGACCAATATCTATATTATCAGTATTTTCTAAAATAACAGAAAAAAATATTAATAATAGATTAAATCAACATTTGGAAAATGAAAATTTACTGTTTAATATACAATATGGCTTTCGCAGATTCAGGGATACGGAAAAAGCTGTTATGGATGTCATAACAGATATTCAAATTAAAGTTGATGATAATAAAAAATGCTGTTTATTATTCTTGGATCTGTGTAAGGCATTTGATACGGTAAATCATCATATTCTTTTACGAAAATTATATAATATTGGAATAAGGGGCAATATGTATAATTTACTTAAAAGTTGTCTAAGTAACCGCAGACAATTTGTACAAATAAATAATGCAATAAGTGATTAAAAAGAAATAGTTTGTTGAGTACCACAGGGATCAATATTGGGATCAGTTTTATTTTTAATTTATATAAATTCAGTTTCTAAATTAAATTTAAAAGGCAATATTTAGTTGTTTGCCGATGAAACAACAATTATTTATTTTGCTTATAATTTAAATGAATTATTTTTTGATATAAAACATGATCTACAATTAATTTGTTCCTAGCTTAAATCTCACAAACTTCCATTAAATTTTAGTAAATCTTCTTTTATGTTAATAAGTAAAACAAAGATACATTCTGGTATTTCCCCAATAGTAATAAACAATAACAAAATTAAATATCCAAATACAACAAAATTTTTAGGATTAATTATAGATGAAAACTTAAGTTGGAAAAATCATATTCAGAGTATAAGAACCGCTATAACTGCATTAGTAAAAGTATTATACAAAGATATTTCGTACCATTAAAATTCTTAAAAAATATATATTATTCTTTAATATATTCTAAATTCCAATATTTAATTTCAATTTGAAGATCTGTTGTTCGTCCCATTTTAAACCTTTAAAAAAATTGCAAAATAAAACTCTAAACTGTATTTATAAACTACCATATTTGGAACCTTGTATTAACCTATATAAACCTAAATGATTTTTAAACTTAACAATACACGATACAAGACAATGCTTACAATTACAGACCATTACAGTAAAAAGTAACTTTGGGAAAAAATCAATTCTGCACGATGGTTTACAAATATATAATAACTTACCAGAGAGTATAAGACTTAAAACAAAATTATCATTATTTAAAAACAATTAAAAATGCATTGGATAAAAATAAGAATGAATAGATTTTTTAAAAATATTTATTTCAAATTATTTTTATATTATATTGAATTATAACATAGGAGTTTTTTTATCTGTTACGACTTTATTATTATTTTGTATTGTTATATGTTACATTCCATGTAATAAACTTGTAAAGTGGTTTGGAATAAAACAGTTTAAAGTTAAGTGACTTCAATAGGTCGCCCACATTTATCAAAGAGGTTTTTTCATTAATAATGGTTGAATTTATTCCTGTCCTTTACGTGCAAAAGTTTTATGAAGTTCATTGAGATACGCGCGAAGTAGACTATTGAGTTTTATACAGAGTTGATAAAAAAACGTCGAATGGATTTCGTTCGTTTCTTCATTTTATCACAGATTCAAGTTTACAAAGTGGAGTGGAGGATTGGTGTTCATCTGGAACGAATTAGAAAAATGGCAAGATAAATAATAATATTTTCCCGCGGCCAAAGGTGTTATTGATTACACATATATCTCGTTACAAAACTCGCCAAACATAAAGATGAGAAAGTCAATAGGAAAGTATCTTCCAGCATCAATGTTCGAGCGACATGTACTGAATCTATCTCTTCAACTTGCCATATTTTTTTGGTAAAGTGGGTCACCAATACGCCAAATCTATAGGCTCATACTTGTAGCGGTTTGTCTGATATTGATTGTATTCAAATAGAGGAATAAGGTCGTGTGAACCACTTACTCGAGACGTCGTGAACAAATTGTGTGATTTTTTCTTGATCAAATGTAAGCACAATAGTTATGAAAATAAAAATTAAAATAAGGAATTAGGTATATTTGTCGTTGAAACGACTTTTATAGTGTGTTTAACTGTTCTTTGGTTGTGAAAAATATCCAACACCTCATTGTTTCGCCATTATCAAATTTAATAATATTTGAATGAGTAATTGTTTCATGGTGTCATAATATTTGTCAATTAAACTGAATTGAGAGGGAGATAATGCTGGGATGGTAACCGGCAGGCATACTCGTGGTATATTCTTGAATCAATTTTTCGTCAACATATTGTTTAATTTGATTAAACCAAAAAAAAAACATTTGTTAAGTATTGTTGTGTTATTCGTTTATAACAAGATTTTTAGGTTCTGTTAATATACTAAATATTTAAAATACCAAGCCAGAGTTTTCAGCAACTTCGTGAGTGAGAGAGTTGTACTACATCAATTCACATGTTTTTTTTTTAATGATTGTCTGGTTACCGAGACCTTTCAACAGTATTTTTAGTATTGTTTTATTGCGTATGTTTTCTATAAAACCAATATTATGCTTTTCGTGAGACCATGTAGTGATGCCAAATTTAGAGAATTTAAATTTGTAGCCGTCGAATTCCGACGACATCTCAATCGTATATTTTTAAACTACACTGCTCAATACATATTGCATAAACTATTAATACTCTTAATATGAAAACTTTTTTTAGGCCGAGAGATTGTTCTTTTTCTCTTAATGGGACTTTGAAACCACTTGTTTTATTATATGAGGAAAAATAAAAATCAACTGTGCATATTCAATGGCTTTATTTTATAGAACTTCTGTGTGGGACACTGAGGTATGCAATACAGGGTGTGTAGATTTAAAATACAATAAAAATTTAAAAAACTGGACAGATACTCTGTCAGTATCCACAGTATATAAAGAAATACAGCGTTTTTAATCCCTTATATAATCTTTTGGTATTATTAAACTTTAAAATATGTAAATAAATTCAAAAAATTGAACCCAACTTACATTTTTATAAACGGAAGACTCTGTATATTATATGCCTATCGAATGGGTCTCTTCTTACCTATTATAAATGTACTAGGTTGACAAAAACCCAGCTACAAGAGGCAATGTGGATTCAATGAGAAAAACCTTGCTTCGTATATATCAAACTTAATATATTTATATTTGGCAAGAAGAGACCCATTCGATACATATGTAATTTACAGGATGTTCTATAAAAATTATATATATATATATATATATATATATACATATATATATATATATATATATGTATATAATATATATAAAAAAATTTTGGTATTAAAAGTTTTTGCATTTCCAAAAATAAACCCTAGTTTTTTGAACAAGCAAATATTGCATAAATGGAAAAATTACATTGATGACTCTGTATCAATTCAAACTACATAAATGTGTACACTCAGTAAAAGTTAAAACTAAGAAGTAAAAAAAGTATTGTTATGTTCTTAAGTATTAGCAGATAACATTATAGGATTAAGCCAAAGTTGAAAAAGCTGGACTATAAAGAATTTCTTGTTTTCGATACATGTTTGCCTGTTTCACTCATTAGTCTGGACAGTCCCGCCATAATTTAGTTCTACATTTTCTATTTTTTATAAAAACCTCTCTTAAAAGATCACATTCACAATATCTATCTTTCTACAATTTTTGAAAAACCCTATGTTCCTTCATATAATGTGGACCGTGATACTATGGTGGTGTGTCTAGTTTAGTGAGTACATGAATCTCAAACACTTTGAAAAAAAAATCTTCAAGGTGATGTTCTTTCAAATTCGATTTAACCTTATAACATTTTCTGCACACACTGTACTCAAGATCTGACTATCCCACCTAGTGTTTAAAGCAGGCGTACGCGTATCTTAAACACTAAAAGGAAAAATTTCAATAGCCAGTTTACTTAAATTAAATTTTATCTTATAACAATTTCTACACACCCTTATTGCATACCCGGATCTCCCACAGAGTGGTTTATCTTCTCAGTCATATACATTTTTGAAGAATGTGCACACTTAGGTAGTTCTTACTTTTCCTCGTACAATAAAATAAATTGAGTGATTAATACAGAGCTGGATGAAGAGGAAGAAACGAGCTCTCCGTCGAAAGAAAACGTTTTTTGAAATCATTTCCTTAATAACGAAAATATGGGGTTTTGAAATTAACTGTTTTAATAGTTGATCCAATATAAGTGTTGAGTCTAGTCATTTTTTGGTTTATTGTATTTCTTTCCGTTGAGATGAAAAGAGGTGAAATATTCCGCTAGTGTTATAAATTATGCTATATTTTCTCATTTATAACATTCTTTGAGTTTGTGCATTTCATTTCTATTAAATTCTGAATGTTTAAGACCAGTCTAGTCTTACGTTTAATTTACACCTCAAATCTTTAAATGTCCTAAAATGATATTTTCTGAAAGTTCTCAGACCCAGGAACTCCTTTAAAAATGTGCATATATTTTCTATATCATTGGGCAAATAACTTTTAGAAGTTGTTGTCTAAGGTCACCATTAATTTCATTTAAACTCTTTTCTAAATTTCTATTACTTTTACTTCTTAATTTATAAAGAAAAACTGGCGTCTATGTTCGCCAAAGTTTGTCCAGTAAAACCTTCCAATTTATTTAAACCGCTTTGTGTTTTGACAATCTTATCTTTTGTTGTTGGAATCTATCATTATAATGTTCGATTTTTAAGATTTCCTTTTGGAGATTGTCTCATTTTGTACCCGTTATTCATTTAGAATACTGATTCAGAAGACCGGCTGAGCCCATGTTGTTTGGAACGTAGAAGAGATAAGTAGATAGATTAGATAGTATATACGGTTTGTCTGCATTGTATTATCTTGACGTTTGTTTTGAGTATAATCTTACAGTTTAGGCCTATCATTTAAAATTATTGTGGAAGTATACATGTGACCTAAGCAGAAATTATGGTACCATAAAAATTAAAATTGTAATAGACCTTTTATTGTAGTAATTACATTAAGTCCCTATGTAATATTTTTCAAAATGATTTAAAATAAGCTTAGGCCTATATTGATATTGCACACTACACTTTATCTGAAATCAGATAAACATGCAGTTTTCAAACAAGCATTTTAATTTTTTTTTCCAATTACAAATTAAATTGTTATATTTTTTAAGGCAAGCATGTTGCTGAACATTCTATATAGTAAACAGTATTCGTTTTATCTGTTTCACGTAATACAATATTTTGCCAAGCTTTTCAACCAGGTCATTTCTATATAATAAAAATGTTTCCCTTTAGACACTGAAAGTTAAGGTTTGTGGGGGGTTTATACTGGTTTTAACGGCAGCAACTTCTTGATTTTAAAATACTGACTGTGATATCTAACCATATGTCATTGTATATTTACATATTTTTTACGTAGCGAAAAAACCAAAAAGTTCCTTTAAAAACTTCAAACGTAATACATGCTTGTGATTGCTTTTTATTTTTGATATCTTGATCGTATATTGCAGAATTGATACATGTTGTACATTTATTTTGTTTCAATTGAATTTATACAAATACGCTGTGTTTGCGTTTTCTATTCGGCAGAACGACTAAAAGAACAATAACAGAAATAATAAGTTTCTGACATGCACAACCTTCTATATAAAATTTGAAGTATCTGCGAATATTTGAAATGCATGACGGTCGGCAGATATTCAGCTTCTGAGTACCAGTTTCAATCCAAGCCTATATTTTAAAACTGTTTTAACATAGGATTTGTAATAGTTGTAATTAATAGTAGGGGATGGATTTTTCGAAAAATAACTTCAAATCCAAAATTTTTCGAACAATGGTAAAACAATTTTTTCGAAAATGTAATGTATAAATTAATTTTGAGATTAGTATTTTTTTAATATATCTAAAAATTTTTAAAGAAATAATAGACTTAGAAACTTAAGAACAAATTATATATATTTCTAATTAAAATCAACACAAAAATGAAATTAACACATTATATCATTTAACTTGGCTATACTACTTCAATGTAGCTTTGTTCATCGCCGTCATTCGGAAAATGCTACTACTTCCATAAATTTATCATTAAGTGTTTATCTTTTTTTAAGCATTCAGTTCATATATGTTCATATTGACAATCCATACTTTTAAAAAGCTCTGCAAATGCACTATGCCAGTCTTCACAATATATCAGTAAAATTCTTGTATTATCTCTTTAATAATGATACCTGTCACCAATCCACTTTCCGGCTTGTTAACAAAATATCTGTAATGAACTGTATCAAAAACTGTTACCTTATTAAATTTTTTTTAAAATTATATTCAAAAAAACTTATGTAGGAAAAATTGCTATCGAAAGTTTCATACCCCATCTTAATAGACTGTTTTAAAAACCTTTTTATGTTCTCGTGTGTTTATTTTTAAATTTTATGTGTCAATATCATTTTAAGGTTAATGCAACTCATTTGTTATGTTATGCTAAAATTACAATTTACGAATATATCACTCATGCTTTAATTTCTAATCATAACTAGCAACGCATTCACATAAGCATAAAATTTTATTCTAAATCGGGTTCTGGCAAATCGTAGACCAGATAAAATTAATTTGAATTTCTGTAAATATCTACTCCCCTTTTTTTCATTATATAAGACAACCAAAAACGTTTACAAGTTTGAAGCAAGGTGCCATACCATTTTTATTATTAGAAAATATACATTTAAATTCCTAAGTGTAAAAGTATGAATTAAATCTTTATGTGGTTTTCCGTGTAGTGATAAAAAATAACCATTAGGGCTCGGAAGTGGGCTTTATCGTTCTAGAATTACGTCATTGGCTTGGCTTGGAAGATAGTAACCTGTCTTTTTTTTATCATTTTTGACTTATATTATCAATAATTTCGAACTTTTGAGTACATCGGCAGTTATTACCACCATTAAGGGGTTAATACTCATTTTGAGGGTTTGAACACAAGGCTAGTACAAATCGCGAAAAATGTAGGATTTCAAAATTACCATGTAATAATTCTTTTACGTTTAGGGGGATCTAAAAATAACCCCGTCATAACTTAGCCGGTCGTTTATTTGTTATTGTCTCTTTACGACTAAGATTTTCTCTCTAAATGTTTTTAGAACTTTTTTAGCATACTGTCATATTGATACCAATGGAATTTTGTTGCTTGCTCAAAATCTTGGATTAGTTTTAATTAACAGCAAGAACAATAAATCTTATTTGCTGTATTAATTGCAAACATTAATATAACTTAAAACTTTTAAAGTGTTACAATTCTTAAATAAATTTAACAGAGGAACACCACAACCCTTAAAAAAAAACAGAAAAAAATACTATTATTCTCGAACTTCCGCCAACCCGAGTTAGCCTTCTTGGTATGCTTAAAGTAACACTTTTAACATATTTTTGAAAAACTTCTCCGCAAACCCCTAAAAGTTGTTTTTTTGTATCCAAGCCCATGTCTAAAAAATATTAAAATGAACAGAGAAACTTAGTGTGGAAATAATTTAACTGACGTTAATGACTTTGCATGTCAATTAACTATGCCTTTCTTTACATATATTTTTTGTTGCTTGGCTCGCAAATGAGTTAGAAAATTAGAAGTAATAATTTTCAGCAATATAAAGTATTAAGAAAAAACTTTAACACTTTTTACATATTAGGAATAACCTAAAAATTAAGGTTTTATATATTTTTGTATTTATTTCGTAAACTATAAATCAAGTAGGACAAACATTACTAAAACTCTAGAGATGTAATAGCAGTTGTTAAAATGTTAGAGACTATCACAAATAAACGAGTAGGTAACTCAAGATTGGTCGAATATTGTCTGGTACATACACTTAAATGGGGAAATTAAAACAAACTGTGTAACTCTTTTCTTCTTTAATACAAAAGAATACATCAATAAAAATCTAAAATAAACAACACAAAATTATATATAATGCAAAATAACAAGTGGAATTTGGCACCGACGACGGTTAATTATTAATGTTTAAATCCTTTTATTTACGTCAAAAGACTAAAATGACGTCTACGACGGTGCTTAATTCAGAAAACTTCGTATTAGTTTTTTTCCTTTCTAAATGAGACTGGTTATCTATACTAAAACATATTTATGTAAACGTGAACTAATTATGTAAAGTAGGTAAATAAAAATAGGCTGCACTAATATTGTTATATATTGTCTGATGCAATTAATTATTTTTAATTTAAGATTAAATAAATAGAATTTTGTCAACTTATTTGTCGTTTATATGAACCAGAAACTGCCCTTAATATTTTTGATGCAAATATCCTGTATAATAAAATATTGAGTTAGCGACGTTACTAAAGTATATATAGTTCTTACATTAATGTTAATTTTTGGGATCATGTATATTGTCTATAATCACCTGTAATAAAGTTTTCTGAAAACTAGAACAAGATTATAACCCAAAAAATTAATGTATGTTCAGGGACTTAAAATATTTTATTTACACTTAATATATTTTTACTTCAAATTATTAAAATTTCAAACCTTGCTTTACTAAGTGGCGGAAGTAGAGTTGCTAATTTTACCGAAATTCGAAACACTTTAACAGCTTCAATGTGTTCAACCACAAGATATAAAATCGCAAAATTTGATGCAATTCATTTACTGATCTACAAAACTACCTACAATCTATATCACTCAATCTATATAAGTTGGCACGCCTAAACGAATAGATATTTCTTTTAAGGCATTTGACATTCGTTTGAGCACCTCATGTACGCGAGAAAATTGTATAGTTATGGCTTTTTTTAGTAACAAATAATATTCAAGTTAAGATCAAAAAAGAAATTAAAAGTTTTCATTTTGTACCCAAAATATTACAAACAAAAAAAAATTATTTAGAAAACAAAATTGTAGGGTCTCGGTTTTGAAAATTGTTAAACTTAATATAACAACTTTCGGAAGGAACGATCGGTTTGTTAAAATCTATGTAAATACAACAGTTTTTTTTTTTGGAAAATCTATATATAATTGCTTATTTAATTTCCGCGCCACCATTAGATTTCAAAGCATTTTTCTCGTCGCTGTCTTCATCACTGAAGTCCTCATCATGATTGTGCGTAAGACTTTGTGGTGTTTCTGGACGAATATGTGGGATCTGGCTCTGCGTCCTTTCTAACACCTACAAATGATAAATCAATATTATATCATTCTGCCTATTCGCGACATAGTTTAAAAAATATTCATCCAATATGGCGGAACCACAGACATAATAACAGGGAGACGGAATTGTTTTGATTTGGTTTACTGGAGTGTTAAATATCTTACATAGAACAAAATTTATACTTGTTCATAATATTAGAATTATTTTTAAGGCAGTTCTAATACTGTAATAATAATCTTTATGATATTTCATAAAAAAAAATAAAAACATTTTCATATTAACCTAGTTCCGGAAATACTTCGTTACGGAGATGCAACGAAAACATATTTTTTAATAATAATAAACTAAGGTGTATTTATTTCAAGACAATACAAAATTAAATGTAATTATGAATTATTCTCAACTACAATAAATGCTCCACGTCATGGATGACCGTTAGTTTGAAAGCACTTATAATTGCGGAGCAGGTATAAATATGTGACATAAAAAATATAATTTCTTACAATAAATTATTTTAAAATAGGCTCGGCATGGAGGGGGGGATATTTTTTCTTTGTTACCCTTACTTGAAGTACAGGTTTATTTACTTTATCACTGCCACACAGACGATTTTAAGAATGAAACAGTACAAGATGTAGGGCCTGCCTTGTTATTATGTCTATGGGCGGAACAAAATGAGAACTAATAAACTGTTTAAAAAAATCAGTATCAAAAAGTACATATTTAATTAACATTTTGGAGTAAAATCAAGTCCGATATAGAGATAAGCTAGTAAAATTTTGTTAGGAATCCAATATGGCCGAAAGCTGGACTTAATTTTAAAAAAATCAGTATCAGCTTTTATCCATAATGTGAACTTACTTAGCCAGAAAAATAATACAATTCATTTTATTTTAAATTAAAATAAAAAATCATTAAAATATACAAACTATGAAATCTAACTAGACTTGAGGTGGTTTTTTACACGAAATAATATAAAAACAAATAATAAGGATTCGGAGGTGCTTTATACAGAAAATAAAAATTAAATAATAAGAACAATTTCTGCTAAACCCAGTAACACATTTTTGCCAGCTATTCAATACTGCTCTACCAGGATTGGCCATCTCTTATTTCTATTTCATTTCAAAGTCAAAAAAAGCTTTAATGTTCATAGATACAAAATCCTATTGACAAGCAATGTTAGAACAAATTAAAAAAAATTATATAAGAATTATTTAAAATTATTAAACCTGGGAAACCACAACAGGCTAAATTAACCCGAATTAAAATACAAATACACATTATTACATTATAAAAAGACAAATCCTATATTTATATACATACAGTAACTCACTCAAAACTGTCTCGAAAAGATTCGCTGTATAAACGCCTAATGGGAATCGTATGCATTGATCTCATTTTATGTTACTTTATTTTATTTCCTGAATAAAATATATCGTCGTGCAAATTAATGAAATATATTTCAATTATTTATTTGTTTAGCCTTAAGTTACAGGGCAAAGAGTAGTGTTTAAGAAACAATTTTTTTTAAACCAGTTTTTTTTTGGAACAAATCGGTTCAATTGGAACATATATGTTTTTATCTTTTGCGCACGACTTCCACTATTACCGCCAAATAAAACAAACAACGTTTGAAGTTAATTAATTGGCAAAGATAATCAACTGATTTTTCAATATATGAAAAATCAAGAATGTCAGACCATAACGAATCTACTAGAAATCTAGGTTCCAAAAAGAAAGAAAAATTACTTTTCAAAGATCGCCAGTTATGTTTTACTTATCTTCCTCATATTTTGTAACCGAGACTTGGAAAAATTATTTGTTCCATTGCTTGGTACCTCATTTTAAACCTCCTTAGGAAATACGGGTATTCATGTACAGGGTTTTTGCTCATATATTGACACCTCTAGAGAGTTTATTATTCAAGAGAGAAGAAAATGTACTGCTATTGATTTTATATATTGTTGGAAGAGAAAGCTCTCTCTCTAACGCATTGCGTCTTATGGCAGGGTTTTTGAAAATTTTCTCGGTTGTCTAAATATATCAAACCTAGCATTTTTATAATCCCTAAGAAGGGAAACAAAATAACAAAATCGATACCCAATTTTTTACTTTCCAATCGTTTTTTTTTGTTTATTTTGTAGACAGATTTTGATGGTTCGGGTAAAACCAAATAACTTTTATATTCAACATAGCAGGGGGGCGGTGTCAATATATGATGATAAACCATGTACATGACTAGTAGTTCCTGGTCTGCTTTTACTCTTTTTGATTTTAAAGTAGTATATGTTTAAATTTAATGTTTCCATACTATACCAATATATTGTTATTTCGGGACCACGGATATTCCAAAGTACGAACCAAATTACAATCTGGGCCCTAGAAAGGAAAATATCCATGAAAATAAGAAATTGATTTAAAAGTACCTGGGGTCCTCTACGTATTCAGTTAAGTATTTTATCAATTAAAATTCGGTTCCCCTCAGATCAAAAGTGCTGTACGGGAAAATGTTTATACATTGGCAACCCTAAGTAACTGTGGTTAGGCTAACGGCTGGTTGCAGAAAGCTCAACTAAAGTTTAGAATGTTTAACAGAATGTCAAATTTAACAGCGACTTCTGTAAGCAACTTGTCAAATCCGAAAGCTCGGTTAAATATTCTAAACAGGAATTAAGCCTGGGTTATAGATTAAAAACGTTCGTGTCTTGCGTCGCCGTTTGTGCTGTCCTTGAAGTTTACTTAACGCAAAGCAATGGGTACGGTTATATTTTTGCCGCCGTCCGTTTCGAGTTTCCACTAGCCGTCGAAAAGATGGCGGTTAACTTTGACGGAAGCGGCTGGCGAAAGTCGACGTTTGCGTTAAGCTGCAACCAATGAAATTGCTGGATTTTAGAGGGCCTTTTAAAACGTTCGTCCTTTGTAATAAATTTGACATTAATATATACATATAACATCCACATCCATTTAAAAAAACTGCTTGGGGTCATTGTCTTTAATTTTAAGAAAATACTGGTAGGAGTTATGAGTATTTCCGCCTTCTCTTCAACAGCTTTGCAGCTGCGATACATATTAATATATCCACAATGCCTAGTCTTTACTAGGCATCATTACTATGATTCTGATTATCTATGCTCAGCAAATTTGAAAAAACGCACATAAACTGAAAAACAAGCAAGATAAAATTGCATTACACAAAAATGAGGTTAGTTCCACAGACGACGCAGGACGCAAACTTTTTCAATCTATATAACCCAGGCTTTAAGTTTTTGTTCAACCGGGGGACCGAGTATGTGAGTTACTTAAGTAAGCTAAATTTTACTTTTCATGAGTTCTAGAGTACTTATTCTCTATTGACAATACGAAAATTGAATAACGAAGGTGAGTTAACGTAGCCGACCCGCCAATTCCAGGGTCAATGTCAATTTTATCAAAGAATTATTGAAATAAAAAAGTTACATAATTTTAGAAGTTTCATTGGATGATTGAATAAAATGGTTTACCTCGGAAAATTTAATGCTCCAAAGTAATGAAACATAATATCATATATCCGAGACTATCGTTAAAGTCTGCCAGTTTGGTTCTTATAGAAATTACAAAAATAAAACTTGTACTTTTCCTCATGTCAATTTTTAATGGAAGTCTATGTGCCAATAAGAGCCGAGGGAGACGAAATATGTTACTTAGAAAATATAATGTTCAAACGAAAGTTCCCCTAATGGTAAGACCAGTGAAAGTGTTTTCTCAAAGGAAAGAAATCTGGTATGGAAGAAGGTTCTGGAAAATTTCAAAAATAAAACTTGTATGTTTCCTTGTGCCACTTTTGAATCTATGTGCAAATAAAAGGCTTATAATACCGCATGAAACAAGAAATATGGTACTTAGAAAATATATTTTCTGAGGAACGTTCACCTAATGGTAAGACTAGTGAGCAGTGTTTCCTCAAAGAAAAGAAAACTGCTGTGGAAGAAAGTCCTGACTATGTTTAATGGCAATATAAAAAAATGAAAGGTAGTGAAAATCGATGGCGATAGTGATTAAAAGCTTAGCCTTTGGGGATGACCCTAAATAATTAAGAACACTAAAGTAAAATTTACTTACTCTTTGTCTCTTTTCTTCTTCAAGATCATATGGCTCAGGCACTAATTCTGCAGTAAAGTGTTGTTCATGGGCTACTGTAGATTCGTGAGGAAGTAGCATTGCTGGGGCACGGAACATGTATGAAAAAGGATAGTATAGCAGATTTAAATGAGTTGCCGCGTAGAGGTCCGCGTATCTTACAACCTACAAAATAAAGTTCATAATAAATGAAATTGCCTAGTGAAATGTTAAAAAAGTTTAATAAAAAACTATTTATATAATTTACTTCAAATTTTGCACAAAAACAAAATGGAGGCTTAATAAAATAATATAAAAAAACAGCCTGAAAAAGGACAGCAAATTTTGTGTAAGAATTAAGCATGATGCAGACATGAACCGATAAAATTGAAATACGAATTCAAGACGACGGAACAAAATGACAATAAAAAGAAACTTTAAAAAATCATTGTAAAAACCACATAAAGACACCTTTGCAATCATTATTACAGAAGAGTTTCAATTCACAGTCGTGCCCTTTGGACACCACCCAATGATGTATTAGAGTGCAAATACTTGTATTATTACATACATTTTGGTATTTCAATAGAAAAAAAGAGCTGATTTTACCTCTTATAGGACGCAAACTTTGAAACAGGTAGATTCAGATTAACTTTTATTTCTTTACGATTATTTAGTTTACTTTTACAAATAAAAACAAATCAACTTGGGGATTTTATTATCATATACCCTGTCTTTACGAAAAAAAGTTAATCTTACCTGCGATGAGAAAAATGTCTGTCTAGAACCAGACCTAAATAAACTACCCATCATCCCATATGACATATCCATTTTATGTGTTACTTCTCTAATTGCAGTCCTCAGTTTTGAAATATCTGGTTTTTCTTTAGTGCTACTATCCAAATTTCTAAAATCAAAAAAATAGAACTAAAAAAAGTATAAAAGTATCTTCAGCAAAATATATCCATTTCACTATTTGCACCGTTTGAATTAGAATATCGAAAATTCGCACAAATCAAACTTATAGTTCTGAAAAGGGTTAGGCTGAATCTCCTATGCAAGCTTTATCTTCCAAACAGCAACATAGGGGCCATATATAAATCACTATTTTATTTCAAAGTCAGGCAAAATGTCGAAAAATTTCTGTAATACAAAACAAGTTTAATAACAGTTTAGTTTTAACTCTACTGAAATATGTTTCAATATATTTAGAAATACAAACTTACTTGTACATTTCGCCAAGTTTTATATCTAAATTTTGAAGTTCGTTAAACAACTGGCATTTATCCGTCCACACGTGAAGTTCTCTCACTAATTCAGGTACTATCAAAAATGTTCTCCATCCTCGGATTTTCTTACTTTTAAGTATATCACCAAAAATATGGTCACCTACATACAAGACATCTTTTCCTAAAACACAAACACCAATTAATATGTGTGTGTGTTAGGTTTATGCTTGGCCTTTACTTAAACTGTTTCCTAAACTTAAAAAGAGGCTGTGGTTAAATTAAAAACTTATAAATAATACTCTATTTCCGAAACATTCACTAAGTGCTTTTTATGAACATTTTTCTGATATAACTGGCAAAGGCAGAAAAATATAACTTTGAAGATTTAAAAAAAGTGAGTTTAGTTTTTTGACTAAAAGGGGCTCAATAAACATTAAAAGGGGTTAAATCGAACTAATCTCTGTTAAAAAAATAAGCTTTAATTCTGTTTGCTGAAATTTAAAGTTCCGTAAAAATGACTTATGCATGTAATGTATCCTGTTTACCTAAATTAATCATTTACTTTCTTACCTTTAGCACCAATAAGTTTTGTAAATACATCACATGAGCCTCCAGAGTACACATGATCTTTTTGGAATGGTCCCGTATGTATACCAAGCCTCAGGGCTCCAGTACTGGTATCCACTTGACGCAAAATAGTACCCTCTCCGAAAAACAGGGGCTTACAAGCGTCAACCACTACAATATCAAAGTATGTCGTCCAATTTCTATGTGGCTCATCAGGCTGCAAATTAACGTATAAAGAAATTAGATTAATTACTTTTATTTAAAAAAAAAATTCAAAGTAAAGTTCCAAGTGATCTAATTTATTTTAAGATTAAAAAAATTATTAACATTTTTTTAATTGGATTTTTACATTTCAAAAACAGATAAATGTTTGGTGTAACAGAATTTGCTTTTGAAAATTGCCAAAAGGTGTAGTAAAATAATTACGTTATTACAAGAACGTATTATTTGAACCATTTCGCCGACGCAATTGTCAAGGTCTCGACGATTAACGTGTCAACAATGTGACGTGAATATATGTTGTCAGTAAGGAAATTCACAGTCAAAGAAATCGCACGGGTGAAATATTTTGCGTGCGTTTCAAATAAAGCCCTCCAGCCCACAAGTCAGTTCCCCACTTCAAGTTTCAGTCACAAGTACCTCATGTTCCTTGACGTGACCGCTTGCTTAGCAACAGGCTTTTTCAAGTTTGGCTAGATATGTCACTGACAGAAATTGCACTAATTGCTAAAAGTAAATAAAGTAACATTATGATAGAAAATGATAAAAAGAAAACAAAAAATTGTTTTAAAGTTTTTTTTGTTTTCAGAATCGATAGTGGATGTGGTTAAAATAGGCACTTGCCCCTGTTTCCTCAAAAATTATCTGACAGAAATTCAATTGGTTAAAAATCATTTGACCGAATGGTTTGCCCTATAATTCCAGTTATTTTTATTAAGCTTCTTGGCTAATTTATTTAATATAACGTTAGGTATACAGTAATTACATCAAATTTAAAATCGGAAATACAACTACCTTAGCTCCATGAGGAAAATCGAACAAATAAGTCATGATCTTGTCGGTAAAATTGTAATCACTATTTGTGAGCAAAAAAGTCTTCGCTCCACTTTCTCGAAGTCGAGCCAAGAAGGTAGGCAATCTTTCATCTTTTTTGACATACTTTTCTAAATTCTCAGTGGTTCGCTGTTTTAATTCACCTCTAAGATGGACATAATCCACAGCATTTCGAACGTCCTAAAATTTTTAATTATTAGAACAATAGGTATATTTATAATATTTCAAAAATACTTATTACATTAAGTTATTCCGTCAATAGGCTGTCTTTATGGTAAAGCAATTGCCATATTGCCTGAAAAAATATCTAATATATTTTTTGTAAAACAATAAAACTAATTGTTATTTTAATAATATATTTCTGTATAACGTGTATGGTTTAAATAGACAATAAAGATACTGGTCAACACTTATACTGCAGCAGCTATTAACACCTTTAATTTCAAAACCCCATATTTTCGTTATTAATGAACCTATTTCGAAAACTTTTTTTTGGGCTGATAGGCATTTTGTTCCTCTTCATCGAATTCTGTATTAAAGCACTCAATTTGTTTTATTGGACGAGGAAAATAAAAAGTATCTAACTGTGCAAATGCATGAACATTTTATATGACCGCGAAACATAAACCAGAGTACGGAAATTTTCTTTTTTGCGCCTTTTGGATACTTGGGTCCAATGTATTCACTCACTGTGTGGGAAACTTGTGAATGCAATACAGGCTGTGCAGAATTTGATATACGTGTAAGACTGCTTGAAACACTAGGTCGAACAAGTGTGTCCAAAACCTAATAAATAAAAATTCCGTACTTTGGTCTATTTATGTTTCGCGGTCTTTGATGATTGTGTCCCATCAAGAGGAAGACACCTCTTAGCCGAAAAAAAGTTTTCTGAAATCAGTTCATTAATAACGAAAACAATTAGTTTTTAAATTGACGGTGCGGTATTAATAGTTGATAGGTGAAGACCAGTGTATTTCCATTAGAAAAATCAATAACTATTTAGAGTAAAGTTACATGTATTGACAGGTTTAGGTTTGAAATTAGAAAATTGTACAATTTTTTTATGGATCCGTAATAAATTGAGTGGATTTATTTTTCTAAAGTTTTTATTTAATTCTTATTTATTTAAAAATACAAGTCAAATTTACAGCTCTATATATATATATATATATATATATATATATATATATATATATATATATATACACGGTGGGCCTAAAAAATGTCCACATTTTAAAATGTTTAATAACTTTTTCATCTATTACTATTATTCTATAAACTTTTGAGATATATTCACAGATGTATTGATTATAGAACGACATATTCAAAATGAATAAGATTAAATTGTTGTATTGTACAGGGCGATGTAAAAGATGAGTTTTGTTTAAAACGCTCGCAAAAAATATTTTTCATATTTTAAAGATAAGCATAGGTAACATCTTAAAGCCTTGTATCTTAGCAACAAAACTGCTATTTTTCTTTTTTTAAATATTTCAATTAATACTTATTTTATTGTACATTTAGCGACAGCGTACCTGTATCTTACATGTTACAAACTTGGAGCAATAACTGGCTTTGGAAACAATTATAACTTATTAGCAACTTTAAGGTAGGTAAATTTTGATATATTATAGTTTCTGAGCAAAAACAAAAGTTTCAATAACAGCTTTATGGCAAGGGGAAATATCACAATCATAATTCGAAAAGTAGTACGAACATTTTCCGGTTTACCTGTAAAAAAAGACAACAGAATCTCACGAATTTTCTATATGTTTTTCTATAACCTATATATTTAAGAATATGTGCCTCAAATTTTATTAAAGAGGCTGAAAAGGACTGAAAATTGAAAGCCACTCTTGATGAAAAGTTTTTGCTTCAAAAAAGAATAAGATTCGCGTTTAATTTTATATACAAGGAGCATAAAAAATAGAAAAATATTCTTTTTTTGCGTAAAAAGCATACCTACTTTATAATTTTTCTCTCAAAAGTACAAATATTAAATATGTTTTGAATAAAACCCCAAGCAAAAATATTTCGTTACAAGATTTAAAATTCAGAGTATTATATCAATATTATCACATTCACACTTTTAAAAATATCAAATATTCTCAGCACACCTTTAATCAGAGTACCTAAAAGTTTCGAAAATAATTGACACTTAACAACGTATTTGTCAATGTCTTTATTTAACGAAATAATTAAAATTTAATGTAGAATAGTTCTTATCAAAATTAATTTAATAATAAATGTAATTTAAAATACGACTTTTTCAAGTGTAATTTTTAAATAAAAAAAAACAAATTTAATTAAGCTAAAAAGAATTAAACTAATCAGTATGATAAAAATACCAAAATTCAAAAATTCCACCGCCATATTTAACACATTTTTCTAACTGCTTCCTTAGATATCTGAATGAAGTTCTAATTTCTTCTCGGGATATGGAATGGATAGTCTAAGTAATTCTGTCCTTTAGCGCTTCACTAATAATTGGTACTGAAGCAACATAAACAATTTGTTTTAAACGGCCCCATAGAAACATGTTGGCCACAGTTAGGTCAGGGCTCCGTGGGGGGCACAAAATTGGGCTGTTTCTTCCAAACCATCTTGTACCAAATTTACGGTTAAGTCATTTTGTTACTTCAATATTTCTTATGTGCTGGACAACCATCCTGTTGAAAATAATTTTTCTTGACAAAATTTCAAGTTTACTGCTAAAAAACGTATCCAGCATTTCTAAGTACAATTTTCTATTGCAGGTGTTATTGTAGACATATGGGCCTATAATGCCATGGATAGATATCGCGCACCATACGTTCACTTTTGTATAATATTGTTTTCGCGTCATTATTCTAAATTCGGGGTTTTCTCGAGACCAGTACCTGTCGTACTGGGATCCTGCAGTTCTATTAGAAGAAAATGTGCATTCATCAGAAAACTTTCAAATTTCTAGCTAAATTGATCTATGTCGTAGCGGTACGACCCTTGACCGTCCTCGTAACACTACATTATAAAAATCCTTTGATCAGTAGATAGCATTTTGATAAGAATTATTTTGCATTAAATGATAAAGCCATTAACAAGTAAGTCGTTGTGTCATAATTATTTTAGAAACTAATAGATACTTACTTAAAAGTGTGCTTAAGAATATTTGGGATTTTAAAACATTCACTGCCCATCTAAATTCACAAAACTTTCGCACCACGCCAGCTATAAGAGAAGCTTGGCGGACACCGGTGTTCAACCTGGCCCTTCACACCACGGATAAACACACGCAGAGGACAATTATGTATATTTTAACATGCCACAGCCGACATTTGAGCGGACAACAAATATCTGGGACATCGTCGTTAATGCTTAGAATGCTCAATAAAATTCATAAAAAATAGTTCCTAAAAGTAAATTTTAACAACATATATTTAAATTATATATAAAATTATATAAAATCCATACGAATGTTCTAGTCAAAAAACCAGAAACGGCAACCCATCTAACGACGTTAGATTAGATAATAATTGATAAAAATGCATGAGTATAACTGTTCGGTGTGTGTCCCCACTGGTGCAATGAGAATATCGTCAAGTGGACACCGGTGAATATGCTAAAAAGTAATGTGATAAAACTGATATTTTTAATTTTAAATCTTGTATTTCTGCTTAGGGTTTAATTCAAAACATATTTAAGATTTGTATTTTTGAGAGAAATATATAAACGAGCTGTGCTTTTTACGCAAAACATTTTTGTATATTTTATGCCCCCTTGTATACAAATTGAAATGTTTGTTAACGCAAACCTTATTCATTTCTGAAGCAAAAACTTTTATAAAGAGTGATTTTTTTTCGTATCTTGCCAAATAAATTATTTTTACTCTTACGCAAAATAACATTGATAACGAGAATCTTACTCATTATTCAAGAAAAAACTTTTATCAAGAGTTACTTTTTTTAGTATTTTTCAGTTTTTTGACTTTTTGTCCTCTTGTAAAGTCCATTCGCGGACATATTATATACATATATTTTTTTTCAGAACATTTACATTAAATAAGTTATTATTATAGTCGAAAATTGACTCAACAAAGCGCTTCGTAAAACTTAAGGAGTTGCAAAATTTAAAGACGGAACAGATGCTTGTTCTCAATATGAAATATAAGTTTAAAACTGATGATATTTTTAGACTTATTTATGATCAGGCATGTTTTAATTTATAAAGATGTAAATTCTTATTTTATGTTGTAATATTTCTTTTTGGTGGTTGGTAAAAATATGTTTAGTAGTGACAATAAAGAATTGGGTACCACTTTTTAATATAGCAGTACTGTGTCTATGGGACAAAACCATACATATCTTTCTACCAATATTAAAAATAGACATTTATCATTAATTTAAATCGAAATCAAGCAAATTTCGAACATTCTGAGAAAGTATTCACAATTTGTTTAAAATCTGCAAGATATTTTTCTCGACATGCCATTAAATGGATTTAAAAAGCAATCTGATTGTACTCGACTAACCAATAAGACAATGAAACAGAAGAAAGCCTCCTAATTTACGAGCCAGTTCATAAACTCATATTTAAATATAAGAGAAAAAAAATTGAGCATATATAAAAATGACAAATTTTACCTGAAAAATTGACTGATATGACATTAACAGCTCACCACATTTCACACCAGTGTCGGTTTTAGAATAATCAGGTGAGTTAGTAAAGAAATCTATCAGACAAGCGAGCAAGTATGTTTCGGGTAAGTTGAACAACGTGTTGAGCACATAGACCCTCGATTCATCTAGGGTTATAAATTTGTTAGGGTAGAGTTCGTAAATCCGTGAGCTAAAAATGCAAGTAAGATTAACATGTGAACATGTAAAAAAGCAAGAAAATTAATAAAACAATATTTTATTTGATTACTTACTGTTTCAAAAATTCAAAGCCGTGAACCGCAACCAAGATGTTTCCGTAAGCGTCTACTTTCAATAGGTTTCCATAAAGTGTATCAAACCAAAGGCCTCTAAAATTACGGAAAGATAAATTATAAGAATCTACTACTAAAGAAATAGGAATGTCATGCATTGTTTGGCACTGTTTAGTCTATATGATTTAATTTTATTGATAGAAATGTGTCCCGTTCTCATTTATTAACTCCTCATACCATTTAAGTAGACATTTTCGCGAAAATTTCCCGCTTCATATGGATTTTTAATACATGAGTGAAATATTCGGGTAGGTAAATGCTTCCATCACTTTCATCTAAATGACGGTTAACTCATTTTCAACCAAATTTTTTTTCATTCTTTTAGCTCTCATTATATTTACAGCTCTTCTTCAGTTTTGCCTTTTTGCCCCAGATACTTTATAATTTTCCCAATAATTTAGCATTCATTACATATTATTTACTTTTGATATTTTACGTATAAACTATATTTTAACTTTGACAATGTTTTAACATAATGGTAATGATTAAAAAACGCATTCGGTATAACACACGAATTAATTTTCGAAAATTTTGTCCACTTTTTTATATTGTTTCTTAAAAGATATAGGTCAGCATGATATAATGAATCCAGTATATAATCTTTGCCGTTTTATTAGTTTTATTAAATCAAATGTTCTTTGATAACATTCATTGATGTTTTCACACGAAAATTTTTGACTATTGATGTACTAAGTCAATTTACGTCACGAAATATGTTTTTTTACGCTAATATGTTTTTTGGACAATTCGTTTTTCTGGCTATTGTCTTCGGCTAATAGACTTTTGGCTAACTAACTCTCGGTCAATTGACGGAATCTCATTAGCAACTAACAGAGTACTGCCTACAATAATTGGGTTTATTGTAAGTCTATAAATGGCTTATTTCATGTATTGGACGTACATGCATCTTACTACATGGTTCCTTTAGATCTAAATTCAGGAGGGCTGAAGTCCATTAGAGGGTGTTATTCTCTGAGAAGAGAATATAAAATAAGCTCAGCATAAAAAAACGAGAAAAGGCTTTGTAATTCTTTATATACTCTAGTTACAAGTCAACAACCAGACACCTCTTGGACTTTAAGATTCTATTAGATCTTCGATTAAAATAGAAAAAGTCACAATACTTAAGGAAAACAGGAACGATTTTACGACGCAACAAATAATGCAGCTAATAAAAAAGTGGAAGATATTAATTTAAATTACTTAATTTTCGAAGCAGAAGCAAAGAAACTAATTGTTACAGCCGTGATCTAAAAGGTCACATAATAGTCTAGCGTGTATTACTGAGGTCTCCACCTCCATCTCGAAATTCTAAGTCTTCCAGAAGACACCAGAAACAGCTACACAATTAAACATTATAAATTAAATATCGGGCTGTAAGTGTGGATAATATAGAGGTTTTATGCACAACACCTTGCCCGCATGATCGCAAGGTATAATAGAAGAATACAATTCCCCTTATTTGAAGGACTAAATTCGACACTGACCAAGAATTTAGGACCACCATTTTCCTTTATTCTTAATAGTCTATAGATCCCAGCCCATAATGCTAATACCAGGAATGGTTTAATTGGAGAGTGAATTAGAGCTTGTAACAGATGTTGCTCGATATAAAATGTTGATATATGAACCACTGGAAAAAGCCAAATCAGTAGTTGGACATTGGATGAAGGCAAGGTATGACCTTAGGGCTAATCCATCGGGATTTGAATTAGACAAATACTATTTATCGTTTTATGTTCTCTCTCAACGCCATTACTAAATTTTCAACTCAAGCCATTCTTCTTTAAGCGAATTTAGTTGTTACAACAAATACCAAATTACTATTTTGTCTTATGAGGGAAACGTTATGTCGGTACACACAAAAATTAGGAGTTTGTTAACCCATTTTTATTTTTATGCAACATAGGCTAATTCCACTCAAAAAGGAAAGCTGTTTGTCTTTAGAAGCTAATAAATAAAATATCATATACATAGTTGGATAGATAATAGAAAGTAACAAACATTCACTATATAAATATATAATACATTTAATTACCTTACGGCGAAAGAAGGATCATACTCGAATTCTGATATTTCTTGAGGATAACCTATTGATACCATGTGCCTCTTTACCAAGTCAAAACCTAATTTCTCATAGTGCGGAGATTTATATTCTAAAAATAAAAAAATATATATTATACTTGATATAAAAAATGTAATTTAAATACTGCTAAAATATATCAATAAAAGTAGGTGAAATACTCTACAGTTTTAATCAGTTGATTTTTATTTGTACATTTAAAAGGTTTGAAATAAGAACTTAATCAATTTCTCACTTCTAAGAACAATACAAAAGTCCAGTTTAAAATTTTTATTGTTTATCTGCGCAATCCCTCTACCTTTTATTGAGTTTCTACTTAACTTAAACCAAACTCATCTCGTAGCTTTTTTTCAAATTTTATTTACATTGTTTAGCGATGACAGTATAATAACAGATTAAACTAATTAATCTACTTTGGGCTTAACTTTTACAAACTTACATTTTTAACATTAATTAGTTGAAAAATTGATAAAAACTGGTACCTTGTTTTTATCTAACTAATCTACATCAGCCTAACCTGCTATAAGTACGATAAGGTGACACTAATTTTTGGCGTCCCTCTATAATTTTCTTTTGTCTTGTTTTATTGCCTCATTTAATTTAGTACTGATAATACGGAAAAAAATAATCACCGCCAGCAAGAAAATGAAATTAATGGTTGAGGTTATGAGAAGGGGAACCTACCTCATAAGAAAACAATGAATGGGCACAAATAAATTTAAATTGACTTAATATTAGTGTCAAATACTAATATAATATAAATTTAATGAAAGCTCATAGAGGTGGGCCATGGATGCTTACAATAAGAGACTTAGGCCGACGAAAATGAAAAACATAGATTATTGATCAAAATATAAGAGTTCTAACCACACTACACCACAACTTGTTACGTTCTGGACGCGCGTTTCGCTAACCAAGTTAGCATCATCAGCAGATGATATAGTTAGTTATATATATATATATATATATATATATATATATATATATATATATATATATATATATATATATATATATATATATATATATATATATATATATATATATATATATATATATATATATATATATATATATATATATATATATATATATATATATATATATATATATATATATTTATATATATATATATATATATATATATATATATATATATATTTATATATATACCCCCAAAAATTTTGTCCAAGCGTTTCCCAAAAATAAATAAATTATAAAAATAAGATTTTATTGAAAATAAACACTCAACAGGATAACAGTGTAACCTTAGACAAGGAAAGAGAGCTTTGTCTAAGACTATAACACTGAATAACTTAAGCTATTTGTCCCTATTTAGAGCCTAGTAGAGTAATTTCCCATAAATGCGTATTATCATACACAAACAGTTATTAAGGATATCCAGAAGTATAAATCGGTTGCAGTAACCAGAGTTAGTTATTTTACTTCTTTTAAAAAGCAGACAGATGACAGTCTCATGAGTGTTTTTAACAGAAACAGAACTGACTAGTCCTAGGATTGGTATTCTTCGTTAAACAGTTTATAATCACCAGTCAAAAATGTATTCGTTTTATATTAACTAATTGTGGCTACTTGAAATACTTTTTAGTGCCGTAAATGCCCCATACTTGGAATATTTTATCACGTAAACATTAATACTAAGGGTCGTTTTGATTAAAAGAGATTTTTTAAAAGAAGGTACAACTTTGTTCCCCCTAAAAATCAAAATTGACGTGTCAAGCCCCAAAATATACCAGGAAAGTCATATATATATATATATATATATATATATATATACAATTTGCAACATGCCGAAAATAAACAGAAGGCGGTTAGATGCTAGAAAGCATCGAAATTTTAGTGGCAAAAAGAACTAGATTCTATTAGAAATTGACAGTACGGTAATAAAGACGGCAGCAGAGTGTTCAATATACCATCCAGCACCCATTCCCGAGAGCACAGGGGGTTGTTTCCAAAAAAATATGGGGGGAAAATAGCATCGTTGTCGGCTGAAGAGGAAACTCTGGTCAACGGGATATTGGTGGCTTCTAATACGGGCTATCCTTTTACAACTTACATGATATAAAATTGTTCGTTAAAAAATATTTAGACCGAAAAGATGTTAAAGAAGCAAAGTTTGACAACAATTTACCAGGACGCAAAGGGGTTGAGAGATTTCTCAAAGAATACGAACAGACTTTAATCAAAAGATACTTCAAAAATGTAAAACGTAGTCGATCGGAATTTTCACGAGAAGTGATAATCGGATACTAATGAGTTGAAATTTTTTCTACGAAATGTCGCTCCTACACACATCATCAATTATGATTAGGCTAATGTTACCGATGATACCGGTAAAATACAAGTTATCGTTACGTTTTTGTATTTCCAAAAGTAGATTTTTATTCCAAAGGTATTTAGGGATCGATATAACCTTAATATTAAAGATTTTGAAACGTACAATATTAATTAAACTGGTATCCACCTCCTTACGTATATTTTTAAAATACGCATATTTATAGTTGAGAAATTTGATATCGATTTAGTTAATTTTTACAAATGATCTCCTGGTTTTACTGGTTTTTAGGTTTGACCCGTTGTTTTGTTTTGTATAGTTCATACAAGTACTGAATACAGTTTATTTCTAATGAAAGGGTTTTTTTTATTTTCAACGAAAAGAGACAAAATATATTTTTTTATTTCAGCTGTTGCAAGATTAATAACACACAATACAGCTTAGATTTCTGTATATATCGTGCTATGCTCCTGACTTGCAACACTCATATATATTTTTTTAATGTATGGTTGCCCTTCCTTTAAGGTAAATATGTGTTAAAATTATAATACAGTTTGGGACCGAAAAAAAAATGTATCTAAAATTGTGCTTGAATTTGAACAGCTGACAAGTAACGTGCATTTACGGTGAATCAAATACGATTAAAATTTGGAAATACTTGTTACATGGTACACTGAACAACAAACAGTAAACAACTTTAATAAAGATTTGTTTACTTGACTTTGATTTGTATCAAATACTTTTTTTTGGTTTATACAAATATTGTTTGTATTAAATACACTTGTTTATTTTAAATTTTCTATAAATATGTTTGGTTCGGTTAGTCGTTGATATTGTGAGAGAATTTTAGAAGCAGTTAAATAAAGTAGGGTAAACTCTAATTGTTATTAAAGTTATTTATAGCTAATTTATTTTCGGTATTTCGATGGTTTGCGTTTGCCATAGTTTCCACTATAAAATAAATCAACAGCTATATTAGTTAAAACAGTTATTTACAGCAATTTTATTATATATCAACGACTATAAACGTTTCATAACATCAAATGAATGCCATGAATGGCCAAGGTTATATTTATCCGGCCACTTTAGCACTAACACCACACACTTGAAAACTAGACGACCAAAACTTTAAATAATTAAAATATTTTTATTTCTTACATAATACATTTATTTAATTAATATACATTAATGTAAATGAATGAAATAAGATCAAACAAAGTTTTGGCATTTTTGAAACAAAATATAAACTCCATATTTGTTTAAATCAAATAACTTGTTTTTTTTTCGGTATACTTGCTGACGATTTGGTACTTGTGCCTTAAATGTATTTTGTCAGTACTTATGAGAGCTCTGATTATGGATAAGTCCGTGGTCGGATTCGGGTTGACTTAGTAGATAGTAAGCTTAAGAGAAAGCTTCATTTTTTGATTTTGAGAATATACCTTTTACCAATTACCTAACAAATCGTATAGGCAGTAAAAATAACAGAATTTTTGAAAATATTCAGTTTGACTCTTTTTATCAATTCTGTACTTCGAAAGGTAAGAAGTTGTAATTAGAACATTGTCACTTTGGCATACATAATAATTATACAACTGTGACTTTTGAATAAAATTCTTGGATCTATTAATTATAAGCTGATTATTTTTGCAATTAAATGAGACTTCAGTATTTAAGCCTCTTAATATAAATGCTGAGAAAAATAAATTGTGTTTAAGAACCGACACTGCATGTAATTCAGCAATGGCACCTTAAAAAAACTGAGTTCACTATTTCTATAAATCATTATCGTTAACCGTTATATTCATCAGTTTAAACAAATTTAACTTAAACTAGCCTATCGGAAAGTTGGAGGATCATATTTTAGTTTCGCCAACTGGTTCAGTATTCTCTGGTTTTTTATATTTGCCTTTCACAAAGAGTATCTTTTCCGGGTAACTTAATTTGCCTACTTTAAGAGTATAAAGCTTACCAGCAAGTGTATAATCCATATCAAATCCATAGAATTTAATATTTTCCAAATGAAGACTTCTGTTGACGAAAATTCTGAAATAGAAAAGGAAAAATTAATATAGCTAATTAAAAATCCGAAAAGCTCTGAATGTGTTTTGATTTTGACCACTTCTATATCGAATATGATTACATAGATTGCTTGCTGTGCGAAAGCTTTCACGGCTCGAGTCAATTGAAAAATCATGGTTTTTGGGTTTAGAGCGTGTCAGATTGGAATTACTTTCCGACGTCTTGCCTGCAATTGCACGAGGCATCTTCACTGCACAAGACCAAAACACTGAATTTGGTCCATCTGCAATATTTTGGCAAACAGATTAGTTTTTGTAACTTTTTTGCATTTCTTAAAACTTGCAGAAGGGTTCGCAATGCAAACTTTGGCCAGTTTAAAAGACTATTTACAGTATGAGTGCGAAAACTATTTTTTAAGGTGCAAAATCTGCGTGTAGACACTGTCCCAAAGTCGTGCACTTCAAATGAGTGAAACTAATTTAAAAACTTCTTTGCCCTACGGGACGGTATCATCTGGTTATTACCAGATATTCTTTTGTATGTTAACTGTTTGGTTATATTAGGCAATGATACATTATGTAACTAAAAGTGATTACACACAGGGTATAACATTTAGCTGGAATAAATTCAATAACTTGAAAACTATTTACAATTTGAATTATTCGACTCCGCACCTTTTCATAATACCAGTTTGAACATGACGTTATATCCGTGCAACAATTATGACGTCATTTACTTATTATTTAAATGCAACTCTATATTGTGTCTGTGACGTGTAAAATTTTTTTCTTCTTATATTTGACCGTTTGGGCTACAGAAGGCTTTAATTGACCCAAAATGACAATTTTGGAACACTATTGTTTCGAAAACAGTTGACTTTATATATAGAACACTGATCTCAAAAAACCATGTTACATTTAAAATATAAGTGCATGTGTCATAATTTTTGCAGCTGACGTCCATGATTAAATCGGTATTACTAAAAGATCCGGAGTTCCATAAATCAATTTGTCGAGTAAAACAGTTTTTACAAATTATAATTAGTTTCCAAGTTATATAATATTCCAGTCAAATGTTCCACCCTGTATACGCCCAAAAAATAGAAGTTTTAATTAAATTACATTACGTCCAAGAAAAGTTTAGTTTAGTTAAGGTTAATTCAATTAGTTGGGGTTGCGGTTTTTTGTTTGGATATAATTAGGTCAGTTTTGGTTATTGTCGGTTGGTTACTTCCAATAACTAAATAACCAGAATATAAAAGGTAGACTTCTAGAGAAAACGAAACAATATGATGCTCAGAAAAATTTATAAAAGCCGGAACACAAGAGTTTTAGATACATTTCATTTCAGCTGAAATAATTTTGACCCGCTACTTTAAGCAATTAGGGGTTACTTAACAATAAGAGATGAAAAAGCTGAGAATCACTCAGAATAAATTCTCTCACATACATTGATACCTTAATTTAAGTGTGGCACGTAAATTGTCAGGAAAACGAAATACAAGGGATGAAGCCACAAAAACCATACGTATCCATAAAATATATGGCTTTTGAAGTAGAATGAATGTTCGATTTATAAAAAATTGTATTTATTGGCCAGAAGGTTTTAATAAGATCTGCCTAAGTTTTTAACAAATTATAAAAAAATCCGCATATTTTGACTAAACATTTTTGAAAATAGAAAATGTCAGCACATTAATACAAAATTTACTATAACCTACTTGTAAAACATACTTTTACTTGGCATATTTCTTCCTCATTGACAAACAGCACCTTTAAACTAAAACTCATTAATGCGTTACTTCATAGTCCGTGCAATAGTAAAATTACTGAGCAGAAATAAGCACGCACAATTACTTACCTGTCCATAATCAAACCGGTACAACACGTGCAGAATGAACTAACAATTGTATTAGTTTAATTACTATGGTAATAATATAATAAACCGGGTAAATTTGACCGAAAAAATATTTATTCCTGTTTCTGTCCTGACGCCTTACTAAAATATAATTTTAAGCAAAACAAATTGAATCGAATTTATATTTATGTGATTCCCAGATAAATGCACTTGCAGTTATCATACTAATACGGTTCTCGGAAATGTCTCAATGGTATATCGAGTCATCTCTAATATAAAATAAATATAAGGAGTCCCAACAAAAACAAGCTACTTTTAGGGTACTTACTGCATTTTTGACACAATTCGAAGAGACATTTTATCTTTAAGGGGGGAAATATTTATTTTCCACCCCCCTACTTCAACACTCGACCGAGAGTAAGCCTGCCTGTAAGGTTGACCTTTACAAGTTTAAATGAAAAAACGGTTAAGTAGTACCTCATTTAAAGCGTATTAAATTCTCATTTTAACTAATTTTAACGCCACCTAATAAATAAAATGTTAATCTCGCTATATTTATTTAATAAATGTTAAAAGTAAATTATATATTAAATATTGAAGTAACCACCACCTGCTTCCAAACAATAACCTTTATTTTGGAACCATCCTAGGAACACCTGAAACAAAATTCCTAGGAGTGATCCTTGACACAAAGTTACAATGGGATAAATATTGATGCCGTCGCAAAAAAACTGAACAAGGGTCTCTATGTTCTCCGGAACTTAGCTCGGTGTTTCAGACGACGTGATCCGAACCGCATACTTTGCCATTTTCCACTCACAGCTTTCATATGCGATTCTTGCTTGGAATCACTCAGCGGAGGTACGCAGGGTGTTTGGTCTACAATGGAAGACCCTAAGAATGATATCTGGTTTGGGATACAGGGATGACTGTAGATGTGTATTTGTTAATTTTAAAATCCTGATTGTACCTTGTATATACGTCTTGGTTTGTTTAATGTAAATTAAGCAGAACATGGAGCTGTTCCAAGACTCACGAAAACATACACGCACATATGCACAATACCCGTTTCAGGTTCCCACATACTGGCGCCTAAGAATGTGTCAGGATGGCCGGGATAGTGGGCTAAAAAATGTTATAATGTACTCCCGGTACATATTAGAAGTATGCCAGCAGTAAGTTTTAAAAATAAAATAAAAAACTTTCTGGCTTTTAACGCATTTTATTCTTTTGATGAATATTATAACTTTAATTTTAATTTGTTGTGAAATATGTGTTATATTTTATGTGACCATTTAGAATTTTTATTCTATCTCGTTTTTTATAGTTTTATGTTTAAGATCAATTTTAAATTTAGTACTCTAAGGACACTATATTGTGACGTATATAAACATATATATTGTAATTGACATGAATAAATTATTGATTGATTGATATTATTAAGCATTTCTGGAGTCATTTGGTGGCATACTCATTTAAAATCAATGTATCCATGTATGCAGTATTTCCAATTTATAATAACAATATTTATAATTTTAAAAATCTAAAACCTAAGGATTCAAATCAAAATGCTTAAAAAATAAGGAGAATATTTTTGAAAGACTAACTGCCTATATATATATTTTTTTAATTTATCCGTTTTTAAGTATTTTGAAGCATTGGAACAACATGCACCTTATAATCGGAGAACCAATGAACATTTTACTTGAGTCATTTATAAAGGGTGAAACTAGTATGAGTATGATAGAAACCATCGTCTGGCAGCTTTGTGAGAGAACAATAATGCGGAGTATATGTTTATTGAAAAAAAAAAAAGATGAAATTGTGTCATCCATAAATGGCCGATTTCTTGAGGAATGATTATTAACATGACAATAAGTACTGAAAAAAATAATATGAGACGTTTCTGAACAAAGGGGGTGCCAAATGTAGTCCAAGTTGCGTTTTTACATCTATTATTTATGACGTAAATTTTAAACGAACTCTGCAAACTTTATTTTGAAAGATAGAAAGAAATGTTAAATACAAAAGTTTTAAGATTTTATCTGAACCGTCAGGATTAGCTAAAAAAATAAACATATGGTAAATGGAAAGTAAAAAAAATACGTATCCACTTAATATTTTAAATGGAGTACCCTATATAATATTGTTTCATTAAAAAAAAAGCAATGCGTTAGAAAGAGAGAATCTTCTAACACATACATATAATTGTTTTTAAAGAAAAAGACATCAAAAATGGCATATTTACGAACAGAGACTCATTTGATAAAATTATATTATACATTTAAAAAAACAAAAGTCGATGTTCATTTTTTTACTTTACGATTTAAGTTGTTTGTTTTTTAGTATATCTTTGCGGTTCAGATAATACCTTAATACTCATATTCAACATTTTCTTTTCATCTTCTAAAATAAAGCTTGTACATCATGTTCAAATACATCAGAAATAGTAGGTGTAAAAATACTACTTTGACCGCCTGTCTGACACCTCCTTTGTTTTAACAAAAAGGCCTGGCCTTAATTTTACATTACTTATCGTTATGTTAATAATCAAGGACGTAATTTCATTTTTTTCGCAATTTACATACACATCCGCACATTTTTTTTCTATAACAAATGCTGCCAGACAATGATTTTCATCCAGGTTATTACTAGTACAATATTCACTGGCTCCTAAACTATTAACTAATATAATATAACAAGTGATAGGATTATTATCGAAAATATTTACGAGTGAAATCGAGCTGCCTACGATTTCACAAGCAATATCCTGTTAGTTACGAGTTATATTTGACAAGAGAATATAAAGAATGAAGACATTTTTGAAAACTGAGGAAACTGACGCCATTGGCTTTGTTTATTAATAATTGGATTCCTCGGCACTGACTGCAATAATTTCATTAATTACACCCCTTATCAACGTCTCCCCAGCGGTTAGAATTTATTATTTTACTTCAAAATTGTAGAACCACTACGAATAAAATTATATTTACCAAAGATGGCAATTCTCTACTTAGCAACAGACCGCAACAAGATGATAAAAATATTACCGCTGTAATACAATTTTTTAATGGACCGAATTGAGTCACATGAAACATGAATTATATTTGAGTAACCTTAGTTAAATAGGTAACAAATCAGGGTAATAAAGGAAGACATCTTACGAAAATTTGATATGATATGATAAAGAAGCTTAAAAGCTATGACATAACTATTGAATGTACAGTATTGAAAATGCCTTAAGCACGGACTGAAAATTAATATATCATACCTGTAGGTAAAATATTTGGCAGAAACAGTAATGTGAAACTACAATCAATTAGCAGAAAAATGAAACTTAAAAGACAAACAGTACCCGAAGTAAAAAATGACTTAACGCCTTCTGTTCATATGCAGAACTCAAAAAACGAGCCATGAAGTTAAATTAAAAGATGTATTCAAAATAGGGTTCGATATTATCTAGAATAGAAATAACTACTCGCAAAAATGAGGTCACGCCAATGTCGCTGGTACAATACCTTGTAAACAGGGTTTCCTCCCTATTTAGTTACGATTTGTGTGGTTCCGCTATGTGACTGCCAATTATTTTTATTACAGTCAATCAGAATAAATTTCGAAAAGAACTAATGTATTAAAAAAGTTACATTTCTAATAATTTAGTTCAAGAAATTAAATTTTTTTTATATTTACGAAGACCGAGTTTTTCTCTTTTTGACCTATTTTTTTTAATAAAAATATTACTAAGGGACATATGCATCATCGTCCGTAACCATGGTTAAGAGTTAAACAGGGTTATCTACGCATCTTTTGTATGCACCGAGACTGAAAACCTCGGTAGACGCAATTAAAAGGCCAAATTTATCTGTAAGTGATGGCAAATTACCGGTAAATGACTTTTTCGGTAAATTACGATAATTTTTCGCAACATTGGTAATATTCATATATTAGAAAGAAATACCATCTTTTTCCCTATATTTTTTTCTCTTAAAACTCAGAATGCGCAATTGAAATCTAAATATGTTTGTTTGCTTTTTTGTTTCCAAATATTTATTTCAGGAAATAATAAATCTAAAACACTATAACAAAAATAAATAGTTAACTCGAATTTCCAGGTAAGAGATCATATATATGATATAGAAATATTGAAGGTAACAATAAACGTAACAACTAACAACCTAATTGTAAAAAATACACATTTGTATTTATTTCGGTTTTAAGAAACTCGTGTAAAGAACTACTAAAGAAAAATTCGAAAAACTAAAATAAAGAATAATAAAACAAATTATTTTGTTTCACTGGATGACGAAGAAATAGATGATATATATGCATCTTTTTACTTCCTTCTCTCGTAAAAGGGAAATATTGTAATCGTGAAAACATCAGGCTCCGAGATTTTTTTAGATCTTTACGTTTCAGGGTCCCTAGATGCCGAAAAACATGTTTTCTCAATTCCGTCGGTGTCTGTTCGAGGCATAGCTAAAAAATTACTTAGCCGATTTACTTCAAATTCTAATAAAAAATTAAGGGTCATATGAGGATGACTTGGTAACATTCTGGTAAAAATTCAATTTGGCAAAACAAAAAAGTGCATATCCAATTTATCGAAAATTTTGCACAATACTAATAAAATATTTAAAAGGTTAGCCTGAAAAAACTAATTTCAAATGTTGTGCAGGCATTAAGTGTGATATGGAAGTAAACCACCAAGTTGTGTTACGAATTCAAGATGGCGAAACAAAATGGCGACCAAATAAAATTTTTAAAAAATCGAGAAAAAAATTTTTATTCAAAACACTACTTATTGAATTTATTTTAATTATGGCAAAAAATCAAGTGTGTGGCATAGGTAGAAACTGGTACCAAACGAATCCAATATGATGGAACAAAATAGCGCCCAATACAAATTTCTGAAATGACAATATATACATATGTGTTCCTCAATGACTTAATTCCTAATAAAAGGAAATATTCATAACAAGGGAAGTTCCGGGTAAAGGAAATTTACCGTTTTTAAAGAATATTATCGAGAAGAGCTCGTATTAGTCAATTTGCGAAGATGAAGGTCCACCGCTAGGTTCGGGTATTGCAACGGTAACAACTGGGGTGACAGAATATAATATTTTGTTCGTAGAAACAAATGTTAACTTTCCAGCTATCTCTCTTATTTCTTCACTTGTTATGCAAATCGGCTAAAAGACCTTTCAGTGGCTGCCGATCTTGCTCGAAACCCCAAAATAGAAATTGCTACATCTTTCAAATAAGTCTTAAAACAAATTCCTCTCCACTAGGTAATAGGATCAGCTTTTCGACCAGATAAAACTGATTACCCGCAAATATTTCCTTAAAAAGTTTCTAACATCCAGTATTTTATTTTCCACAAACAGAGGATGATTGTCAATTAGACATTCATTGCTTCCTTATGTTGTTGCTTTGAAATGGTCGGAGGTCGATGCAAGGCGTAGCAAGGCTGTTGGGCTCTTAAGCAAAAAAACAGATTAGGTGGGGTGACATATTTTCAAATTTAAAATAATTTTACTTATAGAAATTTCAATCAGATATACTAACTATAACTGAAGATTACTAAAAAAAGGTCCCCACTATATGGTAACTAGTAGGGCTGTCAAAGGTTACGGTCAACCGTTTAAGATTGGTCACAGTTAACCACGAAAACTGCGTTCTGCGAGCACTGTTAGCAATGGTGCCGACAAATAATCATAACCACATAATTCCAGGATAGTAAATATTAATTTAATTAGTAGAATTTAGCTCCTTAACGAACTATGTTGCGAAGTGGCTTAATAGCATTATTGATCGGATTAAGTTACATGACATTTAGCCCTTAAAGCGCGGAACACAATGAAATTTACGGCATTCGTTTCCGTTCATTTATTTGGGCGGATAATCAAATTGGCCTCGACCTCGGCGAACCATTCGCCCGAATCAAATCTTTTGTTTTTTGTGTATTATTGTCAAACATTGGAATGCATGAAATCCATGATTATGAATTAAATAAAAATTTATGAACAGTGTGGATGAAATATTCATCCACTCATTCATTATATAAATAGAAGAATCGAAGCGGGCTTTAGTAAAGCGTGGTTACGCAGCAACAGGGTTTCGAGGACCTTGGTTGAGTGGAAAGGTCTATTGCGTAACCATTTCATATCAAAAAAAATGTACATACCGATAGTGTCTTAAATCTAAAATTCTATAATAGATAGTAATTCGGAAAGTTTACAAAAAGTTAAACAAACATCTTTGATAAAAATGTTTTTATTGTCAAACAAAAGGGCACATTAAACGTTACTCCCAGCATGAAAAATTTATATAGTATCCCCCGTTACGTACTATAACTTCTGACAAGCCAATTTAATATCGAACCAACAAACACAAGCAAAAATGCATTGAAGATATTTATGTAGAAAATACATCACTCAAATGTCTTATTGATTTCGGCAATGAATGTGCCTTAATAAACAAAAACATTATTCACCATTTAATTTGAAACTTGATATTGCTGCTAAAGGAAACTATTTACATCAAAACCGTTTCCGACACAGACTTCGCTGGTGTACGTTCTGTCCGAACTTATAGGCAGTCGATACGAAATTATTAGATTTTGCGAAGACAAGAAAACCTGTCATGTATTTCTTCACTTAAATTAGGAATTCTCATCGCTTTCCCACTTTGAACGTTTAAACAATCTGACTGAAACTCTTATTGAACCGATTTTGTACAAAAACTATTACAAAATTTATTTGACAATAAAAGCTTCTGCGTTTTGAGCGTGGTTTTAAGTTATTTTAAATTAGGTTTAAACTGTTTATACACACTCATACTATTAAAGGTATTCTGAAAGCTTCGTTAAGATACTCTTAAGTTAATTGACTGGAATATGGCTAGGTACCATGAAAACTGGAATGGCGTGGTAACTTCCGGTATACCAGTAGACTCCGCCACCAAGAGTCTAGTATGAGCCCATAGTATATAGTTTTATTCATATGTCAACTGTAGGTGCGAATTACCCTCACATAAGTCTTCTATTTATTGGGACTGTAAACATTTAACAATACATTCCTCGTTGTTATTAAAATACCATTATGATTTCGAAATTCCTTTCAGTTTTAAATGTACCTGGTACCAAATGGTTTTATTAAGCATTCCGTTTTCATAGGAGTCTTCATGGTCAGTCGAATTTTGTAAACGGTTCGATTCAGCCATTTCTGAAAACTTATAAAAATAAGGTGAAGTGGTTCATGGGTAGGAGATGACGTGAGAGTCGCGGAAGGAAGAAAGTATTCTGTACCGAAAGAATTATTATCGTTTATTTTAAAAAATAAATAGTGGAAATCAAAAGTTAGGATTTTTAGTATTTTACTTTGTATTAACTGAATATAATCTATTTTTTTAAATAGTGTTTCAGTTAGAAATATAGTTGACAACAAAAGTATTCTAGATTTAGGTTCGGTTGAAGAGATGCACAGAGATGTAACCGTAGGTATTTTTTATATTGCTGCTCAAATTCTAATTGTCACATATGGTTTTGTTCATTCTTGATACTTATAAAATATTTTTTATGTTTCATTTATTTATCAGAATAATGGCTCATGTGTCATGGGCTTGAGAATAGGAAAAAATTAGTAGGACAATTTATAATAATTTATTGATATGATATTCATAATACATGATAATTTCGACCCTTGAATCAAAAATTATGTTGAATTGCAGAAATGGAATTTTGTTTGCTCTTTATTTCTTAGAGAGAAAAATTTAGTCGCGCTATACAAAACTTCATATTTCATGACAAGCGGTATCCAACGACCTACCGATCTATCCCATATGTCCCAGTTAGGGATGGGCGTTTTATCGATAGGTCAGCGACAACCAACACCGAATAACAATAGGCGAATAAAAAAATATCGATAGTTCTCGATAAGTGGATAAATAGTGCCGATAGGTAACGGATTATATATTTACAAGACAATTAAGTGCCATATGACAGTGGGTAATGTGATATCGCCTATCGATAGGTAAAATCTAATATCGCCGATCCCTAGCCGCAGTCACGCTGCTATCAATCAGACCGATTTGAAAATCGCCCTTTAATGGTCGTCGGTACGGTTCGCGAGGAAACCCATAAGCGATGACGACGTATCGAACCAAACAACTGAGCGCTGACATATTGTCTCCAGACCCGGCTCCAGCTGGTCAGTACAAAGATCCGGATCCCTGAGCCGGCTCAGTTGTGAACACCTTAGTGAAAATGTCTTATAATATATCTGATAGGCATATTTGGGAAATTTAGTACTCACCATGAGATTTTATAAAGAACATAGGAACATTATTTGAATTCAGAAACAAACGTGAAGATAAACAAAGAATAAGTTCAACAACCTGTGTGCCTGTTAAGTCCGATAGATTTTTATGTCACTATCCAATAAACTTATTTGTGCAAGGAGGAAAGACCTAGACGTTAAGTTAACCGCTAGTTCTTGATGCAGAATCATTATACATAAAATTTCCCCTGGAAACAGTTCTCGAAAGTAATGCATACAAACTTAACTGGGATCGAATTATTCGAAAATAGACTCGACCACTCGACATTATACTTGATGAACTTTCCAGGAAAACAAAACTGATCGACATCCAGTGGCATGGGGGGGATCCAAGGGGTCTAGACTACCCTTAGAGCTATAATTAACACGCACATGGCCTTTCTATGATTATATCCTTTTAGATGTTTTTTGGTTCAGGGTTGGTAATGAAGATTGTAAACCACAGAAATTTATAAGAGATACTCAGGCTGGAAACTGTACTACATCTTAATAAATAACGATTAGATAATATTAAATATTGTAAATTCTGAGAAATAAGACTGCAAAAATACCGCCAAAATAAGTTAGCCATTGTTTCAAATATACCTTGCCCTATCAGATGCCTCCACTATTTAATGTTTCCACGCAATTTCCAAATTTACAATAAATCCATGTATTAATTCATAAGTCGAAACAACTTGTCAAATTAAATTAAAATGCTTAAAAAAATAGATAAGAATATTTTTTGTAGATTGTCTATAAAATATTTTCAAACAAACATACTAAGATCATTAGAACAACATGCTCTTTATCAGTTAAATAAGTAACAAATCATTTTAATAAAGGATGACACTCTTACGAATCTAAGGCATGATATGATAAGGAAACTGAAAGATACAATGATCTGACGGACTTGTTAAATTTATAATGTGAATTACAATCCAAGCGTGAGACTAAAGTCAATTAGCAGGAACATAAGAAAAGGAAAATGTACCAATAAGAATGTCAAGGAGGAATAGCTTACGTCTACTGGGTAGACTATGCCCTTAAAGGATCATCTGAGGATCCTTTCCATGCAGTTGTAAGTGAAAGGAATACAACACCTTCATAATAACAATAATGTAAGTACCAAAACTAAGAAAAGAGCGTAAGTAACTGAAGTACCAAAACTCAGAAAAGAGCGTTGGAGGAAGTTGAACAAAGGGTGTTTTGGGAAAGTGTGGTCAAGTTCTCAATCCTTTTCCTAAAAAGATCAGTCAGCAAAAACTTCGTTTTTGAGATATCATTTTTTTTGTTTCTTTTTTCCGTGTTTTAGATTATACGAAGCTCTAATACAGAATTCGTTGATCACTCGACATTTACATAAGTAAAAATGTACTGACGAGACCTAACTTCAAGATATTTAAGCGTACATACATACGTAAGAAAGCTCTCTTTATCATTCGAAATTTGCAACTCGAAGATTGATCGCCAGATTAAAACATGTAAAAATGCCCCGAGGAGATTTAACATCAAGAATTTAAGAGCACATACTTAACAACATGCAACAAGGGCTACTTACAATGACTCGTACAGTCTGGATATTTGTGAAAACAGAAGAAAGAAGAGCTGCCCAAAGGGACCGAAACATAAAGAGGACTCAAATCAGTGTTCCATTTTATACGTTTAGACAGAATCGAAGGCATGAGCCCAAAGCTTTTATATTATACCGTGGTTTTCTTATTGACTTATCTCCCAGTAATACTGGGAAATAAGTCGTAGATTCCGTCGACGTTTTCCAGTTGCCGAAATAATATCACTTACAGAACGCGGTAGTATTCCCACGGTCGCTACTGTAATGCTACAACTACCTTTTATTATTATCAGTCGGCCTAACTACGGTCCACGATCTTACCTATCCGATGCATCTGGGAATTAAAGAGGATGGATACATTGAAAATCTCGGTTTGTTTATGTGGTAAATAATAATAAATGTATGCGACATACTTTTTAGTACTCATGTATCTCATGATCAACCAGTAATAAAAACCTTACGTATTTGTTTTGTTATTTAAGTTCATTCACAAGAATATTTTTATTTTTATGTCCTTTGTGAAGTTATGAGTTAAGCGCACACCGAAATTACAGTAGGAAGTAGGTAATAAATAGTAGCAGTAATAATATATTATGTTATGTTTAAAATACAAATGTTTAAATTTTATTACAACGAATGTGTATATAAATTCTTAGATTCGCCTATGTCTGATGACCGTATTTATATGTGAAATTAAAACTAACTGCTTCGATATACGGATACAATGTATAAAAATGTATTTTTTTACGAAATAGTGGATGCGATTAATATTTTTATACTTATGCACTGGACTCGCCTATGATTGGTTTATATATTATAGTATCACCGGAAAACTTCAATGTTTACTTTTTAATGAGCTTTTTGTTTTTTGTTAAAATTGTTCGATTTTTTGAAAGTTTTACTTTACTGTCAAAATCGGACTTTTTTGTTTTAATCACTTTTTTCTGAGGTAATTTTTGCGGGGTATTTTATATACGAAACGAAGGGTTAATTTACAATCTTCATAATCATCGACTTTTGTATATCTACGTGAAGAGAACTTCTAAATTGAGTGAAAATGGATCATTCGGAGAACGTTTTAGCAGCTAGCACTGTTTTTACTTGCAAACTGCTCATATGGCGTTTGTAGATAAAAATTAATTAGCAGTTTTCTAGCTACATATATCCCCTTTTAAATTCATTTGTAGATATCAAAAATCAGAATTTTCTTTTGATATTTTCCGTAGTGGATGAAAAAATGGACTATATGATCCAATCGATTTATCTCAAAAACAATCTTATTTAGGAAAAAAATCATCAAGGCTACTTTTCTTTAGGATATCCTCACTTTCATTGCTTACATTTACATTTTTGTTTACTGTGTAATATTTTGGCAGAAAACATAAAAGGGCTCCCAAAAAGCTACAATTAAAATAAATAATTGTTATTCGAGTTAAAAAAATGGCTCTTGAAAGCAGAGCCAATAAGAAACTGCTAAATAAGTAGTTATTGGAATTCTATTTTCGTACATTAAAATTTGTAAAAAACCAAAATATCTTTAGATTGGGGAGCGGGAGGGGGTATCCAGACCCCACTGGCCCCCTCCTGACAACGTGCTTGAATCACGAAAAAATCAAACAAATTCAAATTTATCATTTTAATAATTTATTTTTTAGCGTTTATTAACTGTTATTCAAAAACTTAAATTTCGAAAACAAATGTGAATGTGAACATAATAAAAAATTAATAAAAATGTAATAAAACTTTTAAACCAAAAACTCCACAGGACTGTCAAATGTGGAAAAAATATATTTACTTTATATTAATTTCCTCTTTACTTTCGCAAGCCCATTTCTTCAGTGTAATATATTAACATAACATTTTTGTCTAGCATTGTTTTAAGGCAACACCACACAAATTTTACCCAATGTTTATTAAGTAACTTTCATTAGAATATTATGTTAATCATTTCAAAAAAATTATTACAACATAGTAACGCTTATTCGTGTTAATTTTGTTCATATACAAAGGATTGTGTTAATACTAATAAATTGTAATTTGTATTCTTTGTTTTTAGTCAATCTCTAGTTCTAAGTTAAGTATGCGTTAACTTGAAAATTAAATTCATTGTTTACCTTTATGTATTTATAAACGTATTATGACTAAATTAAAACGTTCATGTAATTTCTAACTATAGACTAATGCTATTAGATGAAACATTAAAGCTTTCTCACAAAAAATGTTAACTATAACACACTAATGTATGCACATAATATTTAAATTGCAGCTATAATAAGGAGGTAATCCTATGCAAGTAGCAACCTATTTAATTATTCTAAAATAAATCATTATCAATCTGCTTAATATGACTAGAATGCTAGACGTGTAAAAGTCACTCACTCATTTTTAGGCAAATCTCTTGTGTCTTTTGTTTCTGACCCGTTTTTAATTAAATATTTCATTATCACTTTACACAAAGAACTTTTTGAAGGTAGACAACTACGTAATGACTCGATAAATGCGCACTTCCAATCAAAAAACATACATACGAGAACAAACTGTAAATAAACTTTATTTTAAATTTCTAGCTAATCCAATAAAATATTCGGAAATATATAGAAAACTTAGCCCACATATAAGATATTACACCGCGGTGCATATAAATTTTCACTAAAAGTCAACACACTGAAACGCACGCACGCTTCGACATCACAGTTTACCAATGAATGAACGGAGAATGTATCCGTTCCCACTGTAGGCTTAGTATACATTATCATGATTTGCGTGTAATTAGTAGACTTATTTGATTGACTACTTTGTTTAGTCGAAAAAGTTTGCCTGATAAACTCTATATAACAATGAAAACACTAGTTCAGTACATGACTAATCGGAGATTTTTTGAAGCAGATAATTATGGCTTCTGGATAAAATGTATAAGGGTGGGGCACCCCACACCCGTCGATATCTAGCGGCTAAACGACAGCGTCTTTTTAAATATAATTTGGAGGATATATTCGAAAAGAGCTACAATTTCAAATTATATGGTAATGTTTTATAAAACACTGCATTTTGTTTGAATTATTAATTAAATTAAGGTTTTGGATTTCCTTTTTCAAATTGTCGAATATTTTCAAAGAGCGAATGATGCTCAAAATAATAAACTAAACTATAAAGCACGAATTGAAGAGATTTTGATCTATTATGTTATCATTCCTCTATTTTCTTTATTCGTAGATCTCCGTAATTTTAAAAGTCGTTCACGGTATATTTTCATTTACACTAGGAGAAATTATATCTAATTCCTATTAAACTTAATTAGGGTTTCCTAGACCTAAATGTTATAGTTTTTTAGTCATTTTTTTAGTAAATGTATTGACACCGTCTATTAAATCAGTGGTTTCATAATTAATAAGCACACCCTGCATGTAAGACTTCGAATAACATAAAATTAATTATCTGTTAAACTATATTAAATTTACCTATATCTAACTTTTGTAGGTCAACAGTAAATGGAGGATTTTGAGTTTTTAATTTGAAAAATTCGAAGAGTTAAGTTCTATACATATTACGTTCTTCGGCAACACCTTAGTGAAACGTGTTTATTTTTATCTCGTAATTTCTTGAAATGCGTAGTAGTATTAGTAGGACGGGGTGACAAGCCCAGCAACTAGGCCTACTACTTACCTATGAAGGCGGCCCGTCCTTCTAATGAAGGAAAGTATCTTGCCCCAGTCGAGATGTTGCAATTCTTATTCTTAGTCTAGCCCATCTTTCACACGTGCCAACAAGATTATAGGGATCCTCCTCCTCTACCCCACAGTTAGAAAAACCCAGCTGGTACATGTGTCTGTGTAGTTTAGAATGTCTTCTTGACATCAACCAATTTATCAACCAACCTTAGATCCACATGGGTTGAGTAGCATTTCTTTTGCCTGTCTACAGTAGTTCGTCCTTGACCAATTCTCTTTTCCCAAGCATATCTACTCAGGGACTGCGAGCAGTATTGTTTACTTATAGACAAGGTTCTGGGCCCGAGAATTGGAGCGTCGATCCGCTTCTGGTGAATTCATCCGCTTTCTCGCTGCCTTCGACACCACTATGCTCAGTTTAATTTTATTACCTTTCCCGTTGTTAACTCACTTAATGCATCTCTACATTCCTGGACTAGAGCTCAGTTCATCCTGGGCTTACCAATGGCTTTAAGGGCCGCCTGATTGTCTAAGTGAATGCGGATTTCATTCTTCACTCCCAGCCTGACTTCCTCCTTTGTTGCTTGAAATCCGTAAGTAAGCAGGTTAAGTTTACGAAATTGTATTTTTTTGGAAATCGTTCAGAAATATTGACATTTTTAAAGAAAAAGGTAATTATTTCCTTGCAACTGGTCATTTCCAGGCATATAACTGTTAGGAAATACTTTTTACCAAATACTATATCATTTTTGTACTGTAAGGAAATATTTTTCATTTAAAGTTATTTGAATACAAAAAAAAATGTCAAGTTTGACAATTCAATATATCTTTGTACAAAAAAAATATTTCATTAATATTATTAATAATGCTTATTTCAAAATTTTAATAAGTTGATTGTTATAATTTATGTCTTTCCAACAATTTTCGATTTTCGGAAAAATAGTATGTATAGTGATGGCCCAGGCGAATATTACCAAAAGAACTTACCGTAATATTGCGTAATATTAGGTAATATTACGACAGGCTCGGGTTACCGCGAATCGAATATTCTATCGGTAATATTACGGGTAAAATTCTCGGAAACTTTCGGCGAAATATTTCCAGTAATATTACCAACTATTAATTATATGCGAGAATGCGACTATGCTAAAACTCTTTGGGGATTTACCCGTTTCTATAAGTGTTCGGCCGGGGAAAAACCGAGACTCGAGAGCACGCACAACCGTTCGAAAGTAGCAGAGAATCAGAGATATTAACTACCCTGCAATTATCGTGTAACTATTGTATAATATTACGTCGGTTTGGTGTTTATTTTTTTGTTGGATTAATATAAGTGTTTCTGTTATTGGTATAAGATATAAAATGTGTAAATCCAAAAGTAACGTTTGGAAACATTTCAAAGAAGAAAAGTAACAATATAAGACCATATTTACTTGTATATACTGTGGCACAGGATAGGTAAAAAATGCCACCAGAATGGCAGAGCATTTGGTGAATTGTTTAAAATGTCCAAAGTCAATAACAAATAATGTTAAAGGGCAAGGTAAGAGATAAGACTTTGAATAATATTTTATTTCATCTGGTTTGTAGGTGTAAAACGGATTTGAAGGGACAATTATAGTAAGGTACCTATCTGTTGTCCGATGTTGGATGGGTCTGTTATAGAAGCTATTTAATATTTTAGTGGAGGGTACGAAATTAATATGTCATAAAAATCGAGTAATATGTAGATTTTTGGGTTTTCGGGTGCACAGATTTCAATTTTTGGGTTTTTTTTTAAGAAAAATAAAAAGTGAAGTTGTAAAGTGGAGGAGATGAAATTCCAAAATTTCGTAAAAGATCGAGTAATATGTCGATCTATGATGGCTTTTCGGGTACACAAATTTCAATTTTTGAGTTTATTTATTAAAATAAAAAGTAGGTTATAAATTGGAGGGGATGAAGATCTAAAACTTAATAAAAAATATACTCGTATATATATATATATATATATATATATATATATATATATATATACATATACGAGTATATTTATTATTATTATTACCAATGTTACCGAAAATTACCGTAACTTACCGAATATTCGTAAAATAAATTACGGTAATTTGCCCATCTATAGGTATGTATATCTCATAAGAAAAGTCACATTCCTTGAATGTTTAGCGTTCTCTACTAGGTATACAATCTACTTTTTCTCTCCTGTATGTTTAATTAGAACTTTTTCTGAATTTTAGTAATAAATTAATGATACTAAAATATAATTTTTAATACCCGTAGCTGACCCCATGGTCAGCTAATTAAAAAAAGCGAAAATACAATTTTAGGGTTAAAATTTATTATAAAAAATGTTCTGTATTGGTAAAATTAGCCTCGCAGTCAAATAAATCTAAAGGTGACCTGGCTGTCAGCTTTATGTACGAAAAATGTATCAACATGCTCACTATTAAGTTAACCATTGTCACTATTAGATTAGCCTTAGACCTCTACAAAACTTAACAATGAGCTGATCAAAAGTTAATAAAACTCAGATTAGCATGTGATTCTCGGAAGTGATAGAATACTTGGAAAAGCTAAATCTATTGATATTTTTTAAGACCTACAGAGACTTTAATACTGACGAATCAGCCTTTATATATATATATATATATATATATATATATATATATATATATATATATATATAACTTGGCAATCTAATTTTTATCACATCAATTATATTTCCAAATAGTGTCAAATTTTAGCTATAATCGATCTGTATATATACCCCTAAGTTATATTTACTAAATATACAGACGCTGTATAAAAACAATCACTAGCCAAATCTTCAGAACTGTTAGAACTGCCACTAAAAATAATATATATATATATATATATATATATATATATATATATATATATATATATATATATATATATATATATATATATATATATATATATATATATATATATATATATATATATATATATATATATATATATATATATATATATATATATATATATATATATATATAATATATATATATATATATATATATATATATATATACCCGAATTTATATTTAAAAACCAACTATATAAACGCTATATAAAAACTAGCCAAATCTGCACTTTACTTTCAATAATAAAAAATATCACAATGGAGGTCAGTAGACTTTAAGTAACAACTGTAATTTTTCTTATAGGAAAGTTAAAAAAGATATAAATTATTTTATCAAATTTTCAAACAGGTATAAGGCCGTTGACATTTCTTTGTTTACATTAACCTTTTTTTTTAATGAAAAAACAATATAACCAATATCAAGGTTAAGTATACCCAAAATTAAATTAAAGTAAACATTATTAAGCAGATAACGGATAGCAAGGTTAATATTTAAAAGAAGGTTAATATTTTTAAGAAGGTGTGTGTATTGTAGTTATAACATGTACAATATGTCGACTAAATAAATTCCAAAAATGTATAGGCTTAAACTAAGACCTACTTGTAGGAATGGAACTGCAGAATAAAAAAAAATACTACTAAGAGCACTAACCAAAATAGTTTTTATCCTAATTAGTGCAAGAAGTTTATTTTCCAGAGAGAGAGCCGTAAAAAGTAAAGCACACGAGGGTGGAAAAAATACTTCCCGGGCTTCCAACACCTTTTTTCATATAACCGAACTGAACTGAAAAACAATTCGCATTAGTACAACATTGTGATTTATTTTAATTATCATTAACAATATTTGCATGAATGCACATTTAGAATAAGTTTCTATTAATAACGGTTTAAATTAGGGTTTAACGAAAACGTAGCGGCTGAACTTGTCATTGAGTGGGGAGAGATGGCGTTATTTTTGATTAAATTTTTACGTGAAATGTTTTTCTTATTCACTAAATCCTCTATGTACAGCCTTCAGCTACTGTGATGAACTTTCAGCCGCCGGCGCCGGGTCTTACGATGTCCACTTTTGAATCAGCTAATATTGTCGCCGAAGATCTTCTAAAGCAATGGCCTGTATACAATTCTAGATTTTATTTCACCTTTTTTACTTTTGGGCACTAGTGAGAAAAGTAGAAACTTTCCGCACGGTCGTAGGAAAAATGTATTTTAATATATCAAATTTCAAAAATTGAGCGCAGAGAATACTACTACGAAAAACTGAGAAAGACACTCTGAACCCTCCAACTCTTGGTTGTTGTCAGTTCCTTTCGGAAAGGTACGTTTTTAACTAATCCATAAATATTATAAAATATAATACAAATATTATAAAACAAAACAATGACCATGCCGTTGATTATAAGCATCAACATTAAAAAAAGGAAAGTAACGCTGAAAGCAAGTATTATAAGGTATTACAAGTAGAGCGTTAAGAATAAATAAACGCTTAGTTATACAGAATATGGATTACAGTTTGGAATAATAGAAATAATTTGAAATTCAATGACTTTTGGAAAAAACACACAGGCCCGTCATCGAACATCAAAATGAGTCATGTAGTAGGCACGACAATGTCCATAACTTTTTTAAACGGAACCCCTGTATATTGTTACTTCAAATAAAAGATAAGTAGTTTAATGTGAAAATGTTATATGTCTTAATAACTGAATATACAGTGTATCCGAAATTGGTAGGAAATGTATTGGGATTTTGAATACTAAGGGATATAAAGATAGCCAAATGGGGAAAGTTGTAAGCCATTCAATTGTAAATTCAATGCCGGTTTTTTTTTAATTGATAATATTTTCAAAATCCGTAGAAACATTAAGCAACTTCTTAAGGACAATAAATCCCTGCATTTGGATTTTGAGTAGTACTAAAGCTGTCATATATTTTCATTCAACTGCATTTTATTGAATTGGTGTCAAAAATTGTAAAGTATTCAACGAAATGCCGAAAATTTTTTCAAAGCATGCTAAAAAATATATTATAAATCAAGGAAATGCGGAGCGTACCGCCAACGACAATTATGAAAATTTTCTGGAAAGGGAAAAATGAAAATCCTCGACCAAAAAAGTATCAAAAAATAATGAAAACCGAAATAGAAACATTCAAGAATATTTTGCCAAAAACGCTACGTTTTCTACACCACGTGTTGCAAGCAGAGAAATTAACATTCCGAAGTCAATCATACATGACGTCTTGAAAGCATCCTTACAAACCGACCATTATACAAGGGCTAAATGAAGGTGATTTTGAGAGAAGACTGCGATTTTGTCATTGGTATCGAAACAAATGCCAAGAAAACCAAAAATGTTTTATGGTCAGACGAAACGCATTTCCATTCATTTATTTATAGGGAATTCTGAGCAGGTAAATTTGCATTAAGTGCAATTCTATTTTTTATTAATCTATGCTCCCAAACAACTAGATTCATTCCCTATACACGCTCTGAAATGCCTTTCATTGGTACTTTAGTTACTGACGACGCGCCGACGTCAGATTAAAAAATTTTTTAATGATAACATCAAGCCGTAAACGTTATACGAGAAATAAATGTATGTACTCAATAACGATTTTTTTATTTACTTTCTAAACTAAACCTGGTAACAATGAATACAGTAAGAACACTAAATTAAACCTAATGATTTTTGGATAAACAATGTTCTTTACACTTATTACAAATCTACTTGCCTATGGAAGTTTTGAAAAAACCGACTAAAAAGTATCAAAAAAACAATGACAATCGAAATAGAAACATTCAAGAATATTTTGCCTAAATTCCTATATTTTCTATACGAGTTGCAAGCAGAGAGCAGAACATGTTTTAAAGATACAAAACAATAATTATTAAAAAGTAGTTTTTGTCAATGTACTTTTGACACTTCTTTAATACCGATCTGGTAACGCGGTGAAGAGAGTCCGATTATTATTTATATATTATATTATATTATTATTATACTTCCAGCACACGTTGTTCAAGTATTTGTACATTTTCAGGAGGATCGAATTCATATATTGTATTTTTAACGTATCCTCATAAATAAAAGCTTGGGGGAGTAATGTCTGGAGACCTGGCAAGTCACCGCTCAGGACCGCTGTTGGATATAACTCTCTCACCAAAAGTTTCTAATAGAAATGTGTGCACCTCCCTAGAATTGTGAGCGGCACATCACAATGGAAACCATAAATTGTTAAACTCAAGTGCTGGAAAAACTTTTTTTATTGCCGGAACTATTTCTGTTTGCAACATTGCAAGATATCTTTGCCCGTTTAGAGTCTGCTCGTAAATAAAAGGCCCAATTAATCGATTTTCTAGAAAAATAACACAAGAATGGTTTAAAATCATGTTAAAATAAGTAGCCATTGGTTTTTTTACCATAAATTCCAGCCTTCGTGTCATACATCATTTTAAAGGAAAAAAAATTTAAATTTGCTAAAAACAAAATGGCTACCAAAAGAAAAAAGTTGATGATGGTATCTCAATACCGAAACGTCGAAATCAAGATCTAAATGAAAGGATGAATGGTCCTTAAAAAGTTGCCTAAATGTTTTTACAAATTTTGAAAATATGAAATAAAAAATACAGCACTTCTTCAAAAATGCAAACCTTTAGTGTTTTCAAAATATATCAAAAACGAAAAAAGATAGAGCCAAACCAGCATTGAATTTACATCTGAATGGCCTACAACTTTCCCCAGTTGACAATCTTTCTATCCGTTATAATTTCCAAGATCCCAATACATTCCCTACCAATTTCGTACGCATTGTATGGAGTTTTATCTAAGTGTGGTGAATTTCGTTACTTTCATTGGGCTAATATAATAAAACCTTATGTATTTAAAAAAATGTATTTGTTTAATTAAATTATACTTCTGCATCTTAGAGTCACTGAATACTAACTTTTTGCAGCCTGCAGGAAAATTCTCAACTTTCCTGTAATTAGTGCATACCTCACACAATGAACCAAGGATCAATTTTTGAACTTGTTAATCAGATACAAAGATTACTTACAAAATACCAATTTTTTCGTCAACAGGGCGGTAAAGATAAGCGAAAATATAAGTAGAACTAAAATCCAAACAGCTTTGGATATTATAAAAAAATACATTAACGACACCGATAAAATATATAGGCCATAAAACAGCTTTAATTTAGATTATTAGAACCGTTTCCTAATATCCTTAGGTGATAATTAAAAAAACGCACGTTGGTTGTGTTTGTGCGCGTAGGAGTGAAATTCGTGTGGCAGTAAATTAAAATGCTGCATGTGCAGCCTACACGGAAAATAGAATTTAACATAAATCGATCTCGTCAGTAATAATATGAGATACCTTAAACCCTAATTACTTTTCTCAACATATGAATGAAGTATGACAATACTCATTGTTCTGATTATATTTGAAAGTTTATATTCAATATAAGGTAGTTATTTCGGTTAATATAAATGATACATTTTTGAATTTATAAAATACACAATTAGCGAAAATTAGGACTTTATAGTTTATGAAGTATCACATCCCAAAGCGTGGAAGTCGGCAAATGTCACTTTCGTCCTCAAAACTGAGAGAAAAGAATACAGTGCCTCCAAACAGAGACTGCTCTGCTGCTGTTGTGCAGAGAACGGAAAAGATAAGAATGTGTAGCACAACTATTTGCCCAGCAGGCGGTTAAAAATGTATCAGACCGTTTACATGAGTATCGCCGTCATAATAAGGATTCCGTCCAAACAGGGAATCAATGGGAGAGAATAGGACAACTCACAGGATACTTGTTCAATCGTGGTACACGGACGGCTCGGGGATGCCCAGTTCTTGGTCAGTTGGAGCCCGAATTTACCGTTCGGATCGCTGTCTTGGAGAATCCTTCCTGCTAGGCAGACACACGATTGTGTTTCAGGCGATGGTCTATAAGCTATACTGCACGTAGCAACAAGAGACCTCGTCAGGATAGGCGCGGGGAGGGAAATCCGCATTCACTCAAACAGTCGGGTGGCTCTTAAGACTATCGGCAAGCCCCGGAATTCCACTTTTCGGACCCAGAACTCTTCCTGAATGTAAGCAAACAATACTGCTTATAGGATCTAAATAGATGGAGCTACAAAAAGACGAAAGAGAATTGACCAAGGATGAATTACTGAAGACAGGCAAAAGAAATGCTACCTATTCTACGTGGATCAGCTCTCACCTCCCATCCCCCCAATATTTTGCCCTTTTGACAAAATCCAGTCTTATTGGTGATAATATAATACGCAGCTCTTTATTTAAACTGTTTTCAATCAGTTTTAATATATCGAACTTTTTATGTCACTGAATAAATTATTGTATTGATATTATTGAAAAATCTGACAGTAAAATTGTATTACACCCCTCCCCAATATTTTCTTTTCGGTCCGTTCCTGATTGCCACACAACTTGAACCTATGACCAGATTTTGTTATACAGAGTGTTAAACTTTGCCCAAATGCGGTTTCTTATGACCTTCTGCATGTCAGCAAAATGCTTGGTTCTAAGATACATAACGCTTGAATATCGGGAACAAATCATTTGCGGACTTATGTTTATATTAAGCTTTTTTCTTATTTTGGGGAGTACTATAAAATAAATATGTTAAAAAAAAGGCATGTTGTGTCGCATCCTGACTTATTTATTATTCACAACTTTTTAATAGTTTTGTCACAATTTTATATCAAACGTCTAGGAAATGTTAATGCTTATGCTTAGTATTTTTTTCTTAATATTACAAATGTAATATGAATTTCAATATATTTGTCTCCCTGTACTGGTACATAATATTTACAAATATTTAAGTACAAATTTGTAACTCACACTGAAACAGTAACAGAGTAAATTCACTACTTCAGAAATCATCTAAAGGGTTTTCCAATAATTAAATAAAATAAAAACTATATCCGATACAAATAAACTTTTTATCTTGTTTTAAAGCACAGTACATAATATTATATTTTAAATAACACATCATCAGAGAAAAACAGGGAACTCGATGAACCCAATTTCATAACTTTGTGCAATAAATCAGGCCTAATGCCACGAATGTAGAGTTAAACTTAATGCATCAAGGGCTCGTGATTTTTTTACATAGACTATCAATTTTAAACCAACCCCAGAAAAAGTATTTTAAGAGAGTTAAATCACAACTTCTTAAGTGCTATTTAATTAACATTTTGAATTTTTGAAATTATCCTTCCATCTAACCTTTTTGCAATACTTTGATAGTGGCATAAGCAGTGTGATACGTGGCATTGTCTTGTGCCATTCAAATTAACTTCATGTAAATTGGGCCAAAAAAACTCTTGACATCAATATACATCGCCCTCTTTTCACACCAATAACAACAATTAACAAAAACGTGTTTCATTCCTGTCGAGAGAAAAGGATGGAACCATTTCTCGTGACAGAAATAAAATCTTTTCACCGATGTTTGTGTACTATTTTATTTACAACCATACCTCTAAAATACAAATGACGTTTATGGTGACAAATATAACTATGTGAGAAATTAACAAAGTAAGACTCCTGTATGACCACAAGTTTTACCACCATCAACAAATAAGAAGTCAAATTGTCATTTTGACAATGGTTACTACTGTACTCCTGCTCAATTAAGAGAAGCCTTGCCAAGTTTGGAAAAAATTAAATAAAAGAAATAAAATTGAAAAGTGTTCGTTATTAATTAATTCTACATTTACCTGGGTTGAAAGTGACATTTACCCGGGTAGAAACTGATCACTTTCCACGCAGGTAAATGTTATTTTTCATCCGGATAAATGCCAAAGTCAGAAATATGTTTCTTTCAAACTTTTAAAATATCAGAAATGTTAACATTACATACGTGTTTGTAAATAAATAAGTTATTGCTTAAAATTAGAATCCGTTTTCAGATGCTCTAAACCCCAAGCTGCAAGTCACGACGCTTACGATGGGCCAGTGACGTCAGTTCTCGGGTCAACAAAACGACATACGGGTCTAAACCCAAGTCCTTTCAAAAGACACCACACAATAAGTTGTCGTTCTTGTTAGGCTTAATTCTTGAGCACAACGCGGAATCGATAAATTGGGAACTTCTGCAATACTATCACTTACATCAGCAATGTTTTCTACACTTCTAGATTTCGACATTTTGTCGTTATTTTCCCGTTGTGAAGAGTAAAATCCTTTTCAATTTTCTCAACGATTCCTCGAGTGGACGTTGTATATTTACAAAGTCTGTTTTCAAAAAATGTTTGAATAATTCTTGAAGCATGTATATTACCATGATGATTAGTCAGATTTTACTAAACACAAATAAAAGATAGTGACATTTGTCATGCCTGCCAGTTCATTTTAAATTCATAACATTCTTCTATGTCTTGTTTTAACGATCCAATATGATAATTCTTCGCTGTGTTTTTTAATTTGGGGTAGGGATCCAAAAAGAAAAGTCAAATATTCAAAAAGGTCTACGTTTCGCAATTTATTATTGCATCTTCAGGGCAATTTTAAGGATATGACTTTTGTAGTCATATAAAAAATACACGAACAACACGTAGGTAAACAAAGTGAAAATCACATACATGGGTTACAACAATAATATACCTAACAAATTACCAAATTCTCAAACAACCGTTCAACGAGCTAGGTTGAATTGTTTTAATTAGTTGTGGTGTTTTATTTTATTGTTATAACCCATGTATGTAATTTTCACTTTGTTTACCTATGTGTTGTTCGTGTATTTTTTTATATAACTATAAAAATAAATTGCGAAACGTAGACCTTTTTGAATATTTGACTTTTCTTTTTGGATCCCTACCCCAAATTAAAAAACACAGCGAAGAACATATATCATTCTTATTGGAAAACCCTTTATTTTAGCAGTAATAGGAAATAAAAGTTTGGTTAATTATCAGCCTTCAAAAAAAAAAAATTGCTGCGTTAAAAAAAACAACTTAAAAAATAATAAAATTACTGAATTTCTGTATGTTTCTAGAATGTTTTTTGGTATTAAAAAATGTATATCGTCCTAATTCTTACACAACAGATGACGTCACAAACAAATGGATATTATAGTCCTGGAAATACACCAAGGCAAATTCCCTCTTTGTCTAATTATATTTAACTAGATGAGACAAAAAATTACTAGAAAACTGAATGTCGTTACTTAAAAATACGGATCAGCTTCAAGCCGTCAAATCATTCAAATTAATCAATGTCACTGAGTGTCAAAATATCAGGGTTAATTTAACTATAATTATTTGAATTTGTTAGTTTAAAGTGGTAAAACGATTTAACGATTAAAGTAAAAATATAAATTTGACTGTAGTTTCATATTTTAAGGCGCAAAAAGGTCACTGCGAAGGCAGGGGAAAAATTGCGTGCAATTAACTGCCGACACAATGAAGCTTTCGGACAGAAGCATTTACTGGTTAAGATGGAATTTAGATACATGTTCCCATGTGACGTATGTAGTAATGATTCCGCAAAAAAACCAAGAAAATAAGACAAAATGAACTCCAGCTGTATCAAATGCGCTGCGCGAAGTAATTCAGAAAATGTATTTCAAAAATGAACTTCTAAATATAAAATCGTTACATGCGCGTTTTTCCAAAGAATGGCCCGATTTATCCTTTACTTCAAGGTTTATTTATGCCTGAATCAGCATTTAAAGTATCTCTCACTAGTCAACAACTGAGGGTGTATAGGCTATACGCTCTCAAGATCCCGAACAAGGGCGATTGGAATAGCGGGGCAGTTAGTTTCACAAACGAAACGCTAGTGTGCTATACCGATGGGTCACGGATGTCTGGAACGCAGTCATTAGGTGCCGAAGCGTATACAGAGAAACTAAACTGCAGGAAAAGCTTTCCACTGTGGAAGTACACCACGGTTTTCCAGGCGGAAATATATGCCATTATGATGGAGGAAGTTAAAGGAGACTTAGAAGATGTGGTCATTTGCTCAGACAGCCAAGCAGCGTTGAAGACGTTGAATTCACCAAGGGTCAGTACGGTCCTGGTCCAGGACTGCTGCGACGCTCTGGAAAGACTGACAATGACAAAAAGAGTAGAACTCATATGGGTTCCCAGTCACTGTGGAATAGATGGCAACGAGAGGGCAGACGAATTAGCTATGCTCGGAGCCAACACGTCTCCCATAGGACCGGAACCTACACTAGGAATCTCAAGACAGCAAGTCAAGGCGGTCCTAAACGACTGGGCCTTTCAGACCATGAATAGGGAGTATAGCATGGCATACGTATAGCAAAAGAAGGCAGACAAAAGACTTCGTTGTGGGACCTGATGAGGCCAAAACGCTCTGGCTGCTTACTAGAAGTAGACAGATCATTAGCTCCCTCAAAGGGGTACTTACAGGCCACTGTCGTTTACCTGGCACTGTAACGTATAGTTCTATCTATGGCTGGAGTACCTTTTTCCTCTGAAACTATAAAAGAGAAAAATGTGTAGAATTTTAAACCAGTGTTTCTTGATGAAACTTGATTCTAGTAAGGGTATTAATAGAAAAACATGGCAAGATGGCACAATGGCTACTTCCAGTAAAAAAACATGTGTTGGAGTAAGATATATAACCGAATATACTGGAAATAATGAAGGATTCATCAAAAACGCGAGTTTCATCTTTGTTGTAATGTACGAGTACAATGCTAGCTATCACCCCAGGTACCAAGAAGAATTACAAAGCGCGAGCATTTTGAAAGCTAAAAATAACACCACAAATGACGTTCTTCGGGTACGGTCCATGGCGTTAAATGCAATTACGAAAGAGCAATGGTACAATTACATACATCATACTGAAAAGATCATATTTTCTGAGTGGAAGACTAGCAATCACAGCTAATAGTTTTGAATATCTTGGCTTTTTTTCAATTGGAAAAAGAGCAAGCTAAAAATGGAATCCTTCCGCAAACTGATAATATAATTGAACGAGCTTCAAATGCAACAAAACTTAGCCATACAACAATCATAAATATTAAGAAAAGAGGAATAACGAGCGATGAATCCTCTACCTCCAGAATGTCTCAAAAGCAAAAAGAGGTAAAAACAAAAATTACAGATTACTTAAAGAACAAAATAAGAGATACGATCTACTGCATGTATGCGAAAAATGAATATGTTACAATGCAGACTTTGCTTAAAAAACTAAAAGAGATAAATGAATATTTTAATTTTTCCATCACCTCGCTAAGAAAATACGTAAAAAGTATTGGTTTTAAGTGGAAGAAATCAAATAATAGAAAATACCTGATGGATTTGCCCCACATCGTCCACAAGAGAATCAATTTCTTGAGGGAATATGTCAAAAATCAAAATCTAGGACAAGATGATTATACCACCGTATTTATTGATGAGACTTGGATTTTTAGTAAAGGTTCGTTTAGAAACAGCTGGCAGGATAACACTATGTCTACAAGTTCTAAAAAAGCTAGTGAAGGTCATCGATATATTGTAGTTCACGCTGGATCAAAGGAAGGATTTATTAAGGGGGCCAGTTTAATATTTAAAAGTGGACTAAAAAGCGGAGATTATCATGACAATATGAACAAGCAAAATTTTGAAAATTGGTTTAAAAATCAGCTGGTACCAAATCTTCCTCCAAAAAGTTTGATAGTGATGGACAACGCAAGCTATCATTCCGGCCTTTTAGAGGATATTCCAAGAAAATCATGGACAAAGCAGAGATTGATTGGTTGGTTAAAAGAAAAGAACATTGACTTCCCAGAGAGGGCCATGAAGGATGAAATATGGAGCATTGTAGAAAAAAATTGTAACATTGAAAAAACATTCTACCTTGACGAATATGTGAAACCTTTGGGCCACAAAATACTAAGACTTCCTCCATACCATTGTCAATTTAATGCTATTGAAATGGTATGGTCTGAGTGTAAGAGGAAATACGACCAATACATTGCTAGTCTGAAGGGGACACCATCGGAAGTTTTGGCCATGTGGGAAAAAGCGATAAATGAAGTATCTTCAGAGCATTGGAAAAATTATGTCAGCCACACAGAAAGGGTAATCCAAGAAGCTTGGAAGACAATACAGATATGTGATGCTTCGACATTGCGCCACTTGTAATTAGTACCGACGAAGACAGCAGTGACGATGAAGAATTTAGTTCTGATTCTGAAGACAGCAGTGACGATGAAGAATTTAGTTCTGATTCTGAAGACAGTGAAGGGGAGTAGTTTTTATTTTTAAAGTTAGTTAGTTATACATTAATTTCTCTCTTTTAGTTTTTAAAGCAAAGTCTGCATTGTAACATATTCATTTTTAGCATACACGCAATAGATCATATCTCTTATTTTGTTCTTTAAGTAATCTGTGATTTTTGTTTTTACCTCTTTTTGTTTTTGAAACATTCTGGAGGTAAAGGATTCATCGTTCGTTATTCCCCTTTTCTTAATATTTTTTCAGTATTGTCTGTAATTGAGAATTAAAATAATTTTGATGAAAATGGGTAACTGGCGTCAATTTATTACATTGCAAACAAAGAATAAGACTAAGATGAAAGAATTTATATTAGTAAAGTCTTATTTGCAAAATAATTTTAGTTTTTGAAGTTATAATAGTTATTTTTGTATTAAGTGTGCAAAATGAGGGTTTTTTTATGGCAATGAGAGTGTTAATTTTTTGCCAGCCATTTTCGACAAGTTGCAGCGCTTTCTGTACAGAAAATGCCAATTTTAAATTCGCTTTAGCCAGTGCTGAACGCACCCCTCCTATCAACATCACTGCATACGTTTAGGTTAGGAATCATCGCTGAAATATAAATAATATAAGAAATACGTTATTTGAAACCAGCGTGACGTCATTCCAGAAAGGTAATGCGCCAACTATAGATGCTTCAGACATTCAACCTATTATAATATCAGAGTTAACAGATATATCTGATGAAGAGCCGATAAGTTTCAGCGAAAATAATTTTATATGGTGTTTTTTTTTAAATAGTTTAAAGATATTTTTATTGAATTGATACACCTGAAATTATTTGTTTGAAATTAAAACTTGATATATATTACTTACGAGTAAGAAAAAAACACTTATTTTTTTGTTAGTTACTGGAAATAATTATCCATGATTTGTGTTCTCATTCGTATAAAAACCCAGATAATTTTTAATTCCCTCGAACAATATTATGAAGTAGAGTGTTCCGTGCTTCTAACTGCGAACTCCCCCCCCCCCTCTCCTCAAAAAAGGGCGATTTCGAGCACTATATAATATTAATTTTTCTCAGATTTTCTAAACAGAATACAAGGGCGGCTGTGCCCCACAAAATGGGACGATTAATTAAAATTTTAATAATTTGTATTGTTACCTCTGTGTATGTGTTCCAATTTTCGTATCCAAAAGAAATACAAGTGAATGAAAAATTTGCCCGCAGATTTAGGACTATGTTAATCCCTGTCAATAGAGGGTCTTTACATAAAAAAAAAAATACAACGCGCATTTTTGAACATCCTACATACAGGTATAGTTGCAGTAACACTTCGAAATAAGAATACAACTGCAAATTGTAACTAGAAAAGTTCTGGTCATTTGTTTTTTGACTTGGTGTATTTCAATGTATATACCAAAAGTTTTTCAGATTATAAATACTTTCAAGTTACAAGTTAAATGTTCCATTCTGTATATGTCAAAATTTACAAGATTTAATTCAGTTGGAATCCAAGTGTATAACTCTCAGAAATTTGCACACGAATTCTAAATATGTTTTTATTAAATTTTTTGATATCTCGTTATCTAGTTTTACCACTTTAAAAATAATTTTTGTCTGCGATCTTGGATGGCAGACTAAATCGATTTATTAGTTATTAGACATGCAAAAGAGATCAGGTTAGTTTTTTTCCATATGTAGCGAACATTATGAGGGACACTGTATAGAACTTTTTCTACTTCCGCTGGTTTAGCCTTTAAAATTACCTAAATTATAAATACAATTAGCTGAATAACTTTTAATAATAATAATCTTAATCCGGATGTAATATAAAAATTTGGAGGTCATATTCATATTTAGCTAGCTGATGTGTCGTTCACTTCGTTGCATGTACAAATCGAGACAGTAAAATGAGGAGTGTGAAAATAACAATATTCAAAATAAATGTTGTGATAATAGAGCTTTTTAACATCACTCATGTAAACTATGCAGTCTGCAGTATCCAATGTTCGTTTTTACATATACTGTTATACTATTCCTGGCTCTTAATATATCTGGAACGATTCCAAGTTTAGATCGATCTAGCGTGAGTAGGGTAAATATTTCGACCTATTTTAGATATTTTAACGCCAGTGTATACGTTTGAAACCTCTCACGTGAGATAATTAACAAATTGGCACTTACGTGTTCTACTTACCGAACTAATAGTTAGCTTATTCGCAAATATGACCTTTACATTCTGAAATGATGCTATTGTATCTACTTATTAATAGTAGAAGCATACACCTTTTAAACATTGTTGGGATTTAGTGATTTAGTCAAAACGCTACAAGCTGCTTTTGCTATTGTTGGTTGAATAGCGGTAATACATTCCCTGTTTTACAAAACATTCATATAAACTTCGATAGAATTTAGAATTCGCATATACTTTTTATCAATATCAAGCCAAATTGAAAAAAGTAAAAAAGCAAAATTAAATGTTTAAAATAATTTAGAACAGCTTTTTAATTGTATAAATATAAAACTGATGTAGGTATCTGTCGAAAACAAGCCGGGGCGAAACCGACCACGTTCAACTATGTTTACACTTTACAGTTCCATAATATTGAGGTTTCAATTTTACTATTTATAACTGGTTGTTCAAAAGGTAAACATATTGTTTTATTTCTAGCATACCAATGATTCTTAACAGCTATCCATTTAATTTAAACAAATACCGTTCCCTGTCGATATGTTCTTGCTATAACGATACATATTTTGACATAAGTTTCAAAGGCAAATTCCATTTCTAGAACTGATCTACGGACTACCTGTTTTTAGGATAAATAATTGTTGTTTCCTGTTTTAATGTTAACGAAATAAAAAATATACTTTAGCAACAAGTGGACAGACTAAGCATGTAGTATACAAAGAAACATTATTTTGGATAAATTCAACTTTCGCATATCTATTTATTTCTGTGTAAGCTATCGTATTTTATTTCTGAGTAAGCCTAGTTTACATTTTGAAATTTGTTGCCGCTGCGAACAAATGTCACTCTACTTAGATCATTGGTTTTATAATTCCTTTAAAGCCAATGGAATAGACGATCTGATAACCGTTGTTACATTTTTACATAACGATACCGATATAAAATCGGTATCCGTGCCTAATGTGTGAATTTCGCTTGATCTCAAATTAAGGTGACCTTGTTTAAGTATGTACTTCAGCAAACACACACCGATATTCAAGCGAGAAATTTTAACAAAAAATACATTATTAATAAAACCCCGAACAGCCATACAAGTCAAGATAATCAAGGGAAATAAAAATCAACCAGCCGAAAATAGCTTCACTGAAAGTATTCAAAATTTATTCATATAAAGAAGTTTGTAATAGCCTCTGAGCCTTCTTACTGGGATAGCAATAGGTAATGTAATTATTTACTTGTCTTACCAATTTAACACAATAATTATAGTATATCAAGTAAAAGAAAGTATCTTGTGAACAGTGTACTAATTTTTAATTATTACACATTACTTGGAACCAAGCAGCTATTAAAATTATAAGATGCCATCCGAAAGCGTATAGGTTAGGAAAGGTTATGTTAGAAAAATGTCAGAGGAAAGAGAACGCAGTCAGGAAATTTTCCGGTTCAAGCGGGTAAGAATGCTTAAATACAAGAGGAGTCTGGTAAGCCTTTAGCATGTAAGTTTAGGGATAAGTGCACATTGTCCGAAAACGAAGAAAGGGTGGAGGGGGAATGCCCCACCTTGCTCTTATACAGGGTGTCCCACGGAAAAGTAACACATTTCGCGACTTAATAGCTCGAAAACGAAAAATGATATCGAAATGCGGTTTTCACCAAATGGCTTATATTTGCCCCAAGTTTTTTCTTGTCAATGTTGAAAAATTTTGGTTTTGGTTAGACTGGCACTTTCTCTTTTCAAAAATACCTAGTTTGAGGATATTTATTTTAAGTTCTTAGATTTTAAAATTAACAGTAAATTCTTGCTTCGAACCAAATTTCAAATTTCTTTATTGCTACAAATACAATTTAGTAAAATAACAAAAGGTAAAAAGATTTATTTTCGTGAAGATAAATAAAAACTATAACAATTGTTGTATGTGACCTCCATTAACTTCCACACACTTAGTTAATCTATAGAGAAAATGTCCATATGAGTTTTGAAACATTTCCTGTGGAATTAATTCTATAACATAATCCCACGAAAAAAAGTCTGGGATTGTTAAATCTGGGGAATATGGAGCTCACGATATAGGACCTCCCATGCCTATCCACCTCATTGGAAAAACTCCATCCAATGAATTTCTCGCAATGTTTCAATAATGCGCAGGGGCGCCATCTTGTTGGAAATATATGTCTTTAATTATCCCTTCTTCTTCAAATTGCGGATAAAAGAAAAGTTTTAATATATCGGTGTAGTTAGCTCCAAAGACGGTATTCTCCATAAAGAAAAATGGACCGTACACCTTCGTGGACGACACCGAACACCAAACATTTACTTTAGGCGAATCCCTTTCAAATTCCTCTCCCCATATGCGACAATTATGTTTATTAACCTTTCCGTTTAAATGAAATGTTGCTTCATCTGACATTATTCTTTGCACATTAGGAAATTGTCTGGTTAAATCTAGAAGTGTTTCACATGTGTAGTATCTTTGTTCGTAAGCATGGAGTACCTATAATTCGTTGAAATCTTTGAATTTTGTATGCCTTAAATTTAATTATCTTTAAAAGCCGCTCTACTTTACTTTTCGACATCATCAATGTGCTGGCCATTTTACGAATAGATATTTTATAATTATTATTACTTAAAATTTCCCTTACAGCTAAGACTTCATTCAGTAGCATGTCTGCTCGATTGTCACGTCGCTTGATTCTCTCCAAAGAACCTGTATCTTTAAACCGTTGCATCCATAACAAAATCGACTTTCTGGATGGGGGATTTTTTTGGTGTACAGTACGAAATCTGCGTCTGGATATTGTTATTAATGTCGTTTCTGCATATGTGATTATTAAAAATTGCAATTTGATTAAACATTTTAACAATCGGGGAAATTAAAAATCTGACAGGTGCATTTGACAACAAACTTATTTTTCATGGTCGACAGGATGACGTCTACATACTTTTGTTTCGAAGCACACTTGATAGTTATGGTCGCATAACTACGAAGAATGGATAGCGATGGATGACATCGAAAAATAGAGCGACTTTTAAAGATTATTAAATCTAAGGCATACAAAATTCAAGCATTTCAACGAATTATCCCCACGCTTACGAACAAAGATACACATGTGAAACAATTCTATATTTAACGAGACAATTTCCTAATGTGTAATTAATAATGCCACACGAAGCAACATTTCATGTAAATAGAAAGGTTAATTATTATGCAAGAGTTTACAAAGTTAATTTTAAAATCTAAGAACTTAAAATAAATATCCCCAAACTATGTATTTTTAAAAAGAAGAAGTGTCAGGCTATCCAAGACCAATAAAATATATAGGCTGTCCCATTTAAAATAAAACAGTAATTTAGTCCCAAAAAATAGGTATTTGTAGCAATAAAGAAATTTGAAATTAGGTTCAAACCAAGAATTTACAAAGTAAATTTTAAAATCTAAGAACTTAAAATAAATATCCCCAAACTATGTATATTTGAAAAGAAGAAGTGTCAGGCCATCAAAATATACAAGGTGTCCCATTTAAAACAAAACAGTAATTTAGTCCCAAAAAATAGGTATTTCTCCGCCATCCTATGATAAATGGGAAAATTTGGCAACAATGACAAGAAAAAACTCGGGGCAAATCAAAGCCATTCTAAGAAAACCGCATTTCGATATCATTTTTCGTTTTCGAGCTATTAAGTCGCGAAATGTGTTACTTTTCCGTGGGACACCCTGTATAACGGCACCCATGGTCAGAAAGAAGTTAGTGAGGTAGCCATCTCTCTTCACTATTCGTTTACTGGTCGTGCCTCGTCATTGGGGTTAGGAGACCCGTATTTAACCTAATATATATTATAATAATAGAGCATCGAAAATAAGCGCTACGTAAATAGAGGTCATTGGATCCAAATAAAATACTTTAAAAAGCCAGAGAAAAAATGGCGCTATACTGCAAAATTACCATTTTTTATTCTAATGGTATGATTATTTCAAGAAAAAGAACACAATTTATGTCCATACTTATTCATTTTAAATAATTTTATTTAGCATTTACAACATTAATAAAACAATTATTATTAACTGTTTGACCATTACTTTTTTTCAATTGAGGTCAATGAAGTCTGATGATTTAAGAGAAAATGGTATGATAGATTTAACATTCTTTCGTACATTTTGGACCAAGTTCTTGTGGTGTTGGAGATAAGCCTAATCGCAAGAACACTGACATTTTCTGTTATTTTTTATCATTTTTTGCTCTCCAACAACTCTTTTGCAAGCTGAAATATTTGAAAATAACTGTTAGTCAAACTAAACTTCCTAATTTCTATGCTAATTATAACTGCCGAAAGCTTTGTCCATTTTGACAAAGATTTATCCCCAATGGGATTTTCTTGTACCAAATACCTTTTTGCCAATTCGGATCGGTTCGTAAAAATTTAATGTCTGCTGTTTTTTTCTCGTCTTTAGTTTATTAACATCACTGACATTCTGGGTAAGTAAGTCTGAGGAGGGGTCCTCCAAAGTTGTTTGGGTTGGGAAATTAGCTTCTGTAAGTTAGGAACAACAAAATATGATTAAGTAGTGGTTGAGTTGGCAAATTACTTTTTTTTCTTTTTATCGGTTATACTTGCTAGCAATACATTTTTTGTTTCGGGAAAAAAATATCCGGTCGTGTCGAGTATATCCGGCATTAAAAAAAAATCAGCAATACTATGATTTAAACCGGGAAGCTACCCTGATCCTAGTCGGCGCCACTGGCTGGCACACTTGTTTTTAAATTGCGCATTTCAAGGTTAAAGGATTATCAATTTTTGCTGGCGTCACGCTGCGCTGTACGTCGGGGTAGTGCGAATGAAAACAACTATGCGTTTTTATTTTAGTATTGAGAGAATGGGCTGCGAAAGTGACTGACGGAAAGTTTTGAATTAAAATATTGAACAAAATCTGGAAATATTTTGTTACTGATGAAAACGATGAACGCAAAGCAATATGCAAACAGTGCAATAAAAAATAGTTCGCGGCGTGGGAAAGAAGACAACTACTACAAGTTTATGGAATCATATTAAATATAAACATTCAGATTTAATGCAAAGAGAAATTGAATAAAGTAGTAAGCAGACCGGGCATAAAGTATTGAGGCAAGCAAGGCAAGGATATGAACAAATCCTTAGACATTCATAGGGCAACAGGAGAAATAATTACCTTAGATAACCAGCCATTCACAATGGTTGAAGATAAAGGTAGAATACATTACATATTATCGGTGATTTAATTTGCTATATTCATGTATTATTTTTAGGCTTTAGACATCTTATAAACAAATTAAAACCTCTCTATGAAATGCTAGGACGTACATATTTGACTGAAACAGTAATCCCATAACTTTTTGGAAAATGTAAGCTGGTTTCTTCAACTGCTCGTTGGCTTAATAAATATTTTGAGAATAAGCAGACAGTGATGGGCATTCGGCTGTTTGGAAGTCATACCGGGGAAAATATAAGCAACATGTTAATTGAGTTACTTCAAAAAACTGAAATAACTATACTTGTTGCTTCGAGATGCGGGAGCCAACATTAAAAAAGGTGTGCGAATTACGAACTTGAATCTTGTTTCATTCATTCCTGACAGTCCCTATAAAATCTCAGTAGACTGTGTTTGAGACAATTACTGCTACACCATTCATCACCTTCGAGAGAAAAACTAGAAAAGCAACAAAAAGAGCTTAATATGCTTGTAAAAATTGTCCAAGATGTTCCAACCCGATGGAACTCGTCCTATTATATGCCAGGCTGAACGAGCTAAAAAAGCCTCTTACCTTTTTAAGGCAGTTTTACATGCTGCAATTCTTTCCTGCAAGTTGCAATAGTCTTGAACAAAAGCATGCGCAGTGGCAAGAAATTTGTACCTTTTGTCAAACTGCGCATGCCTTTGTTCAAGACTACTGCATATTGCAAAGAAGAATTGCAGCATGTAAAACGGCCTTTAGCAGCTGAAAATATTAATATACCGTCAATTTCAACAAAGCAGTGATTTTTAGTTAAACATTTGCTGAACTTGCTTAAGCCATTCGAGTAAATTACTAAACATTTCAGTTCATCAACGTCTGGAATTTCAGAGGTTATTCCAGCAATATTTTCATTAAATACCCTACTTTTAGAAATAAAAGAACCAAGCTTGTATATAATGCAAGAAAAATTAAGATAATAATAGAGCAGGTTTTCAGATATAGAACTAAATTTACTTTTGGCACCATTTTACAGCCAAGATACAAATGCAGTTTCTTTAACAACAAAGATCACATAAAATCTAAATTTATCCGAATAATAAAATCAGAAACGCGGACATACATTGCAGCAGCGTCCACTATTTCTATTGAGTCTACTGTAAGCTCGGATTACGATGATAAACCACTAGTCGCCATAAGGAAAAAACTGAATCGTCTATGTCTGCCTGGGTTATAGTAGCAAGAGTTGCTTCTACTTCTTATTCTTCAGAAGAGACTAACACTATCAACCATGCAGACTAGTAATACTTAGAAATACCATTGATTGAAAGAAAAGACTGTCGCTATTCGTGGTGGAAACATAATAAGAAAGACTTCCCTATATTATCAAAATATGTGTATAAGTATTTATCCGCACCAGCAACCACAATATTCAGTAAACGATTTTTTTCGGAGGTGGGTAACTGGTGGGTCTTTGGAGGAAAACCGGTACCGACTTTCGCCAAAAAATGGTGAAATGTTAATATATTTACATCATAATATTCCGATGATTGATTTTAAATATTAAGCAATTTTACAGAGAATATTATTTTTTAGTGTTCATTTTTCCATTTGTCAGTTTGTGAGCGTCTTTTTTGAGTTTGATTTATTCAAAATAAAGTATTATGGACTGGATTTTATTTATATGTTGAATTAAAACCGTTATGCTCCTTACTTACTAGGTATTTTGAGTATCGCGGATATTCGGCTGATTAGTTTAGAATCCTGCCAAACCGAATACCCGGCTAAATTTGAGAAAATTAGCCGGAAGGCCGAGTATTCGTGGCATCCCTAGCTATGTGTATTGAATTAGATTTTCTTTATTAGGACATGTGGGGGAACACACGTATCCTCTACCTACAGATATTTCATTAATAATTTTTCATAAAAATAACTCGCCCTGTAAGGAATTTTATAGCAATGTTTTTACCAAAACTGGCCATAATAATATTTTCTTAATAAAACTAGATCACAATTAGAATATTTAAAAATACATTTTTAACAATTAAAATATATAATAAACTCAGGTGTCTATATATTTCCAAAAACTTGTCAGTTGTACATTTAAGTAATCTAGCTCAATTGAATCTAATCTCCTAGTATGATTAATTTAATAACGAGACAACTTAGTTAATTGTAATTTCAGATAATGGATTAGCTGTCATTATATCCTTTTTAGTTTTGATTAGATAATTACAGTCGTAAAGGAAAGATTACAAACAATTACCAGATTAATGAGTATTTCTTATAGCTGAACAAAGAATGAACTAGTTTTGAAGAGTGTAAAGGTAATACGGACAATAGCATCACATTCCAAATTATCTGATGCTTCTTTAAGGTTGCATGCTATTGTAGTTTTTTTATGAAAAGTGGTTTTATCAAGCACTTTTGTTCCACCGACAGGTATTATATTCAACATCATTGACCTTACGTGATATTAATAGATATAACCGATAAAACTGATCTAATTATAGAAATTGCGATCCCAGTTACACAAAATATGACGCGAATGGAAGAAATATTTTATGTAAACAAGATTTAGATATACATACTAAATAAATATCGATATACAGAAAAATCCTTTCTATGTGTTTTTTTAAAACAAGAATAATTCAGTAAACCAGGAACTTGTACCTAATAAGATGCAAACATTCAAAATAGGATATGTTCAGAAGATGCTTAAAAATGATAAAAAAGTAACCTTTACTACTAAAAATAATATCCTATCATACGTATTGCATAAAATATTAATATATAAACTATATTTACCGATAAGGCAATTCCCTATTATCGATTATTACTGAATTCATATTTCACCTGTCAACATGAAAGTTTAGTTACCACTTGAGCTGTGCCTGCCTGTTAACTAAATACATTGAGAAGTATCCACATATTTATGGAAGCCAAAATAATGTACACGGTGGCTGATGCAATAGTTTTTTATTGGTACGCATATTTACCAGTAATATATTTGAAAAAAAAATCGTGCCAGTAACGTATGAAAAAAAGGCCATTACGAGATTTGAATAAACCACACAAAAAATCTTTTCATATATAAATATAATATATAAATAATTGTAAATACAAGGGTAGCAAGCAGACGCGACAGAAAAATGTCAACATAAAGTAATTGCAAAAAACTAGAAAAGTGAAAGGCAATAAAAAATTATCCTAAGATTTGCTACAGCCAAATTTATATTAAGTTGTACTTATCTCTGTATGAAATATGTAAGGTTTAACTCCAACGGTAGTTTATTATAGAATAAATATTAGGAGCTAGTTATCACAATTTTCAGATGCATGTTCTACTCGTTTTTTTACTTCCCTCATAAAAGGGAAGTATTGTAATCGTGAAAAATCACTCTCCGAGATTTTTTCAGATCTTCACGTTTCAGGGTCCCTAGATGACGAAAAACATGTTTTCTCAATTCTGTCGGTCTGTTTGTCTGTACGGCCGTATGTCTGTTCGCGGCGTAGCTAAAAAACTACTTACCCGATTAACTTGAAATTTTGGTCAACAATTAAGGGTCATGTGGGGATGACCTGGTAACATTTTGGTAAAAATCCAATATGGCGAAACAAAATGTTAAAAAAATTATTATTAAAAAATTCCTCATCCAATTTATCTAAAATTTTGCAAAAACATCAAGTATTACGTTGGAATAAACTGGTAATATTTTGGTACGAATCCAGGGGGGCGGAACAAAATGGCGGCTTAATAAAATATTTAAAAATTCAGCCTGAATAACTACTAAATGAATTGATTTCAAATTGTTTGCGATAGCTAACTGTGGTATAGAGGTCAACTAGTAAAACTGTGGTACTAATTCAAGACAGTGGAAAAAATGCCGGCCAAATAAAATTTTTGTATTCGTGAAAAAAATCACCCACTTTTTCAGGTTTTATATATATCTCCACGTTTTAGCATCCCTAGATGCCAAAAAATATGTTTCAATTCCGTCGGCCCATCTGTCTGTCTGTCTGTCAGTTCGCGGCATTGAACTAACCCGATTGACTTCAAATTTTGATAAAAAGTTGAGAGTCATATGGGGATAATCTGGTAATATTTTGGTAAAAATCGAGTAGGACAAAAACAAAATGGTGGCCTAGTGAAATGTTAAGAAAAAATATTATGAAAAAGCTACTTGTCGAATTTATTTCAAATTTTGCATAAACATCAATTATTATGTTGGAACGAACTGCTAAAATTTTGATACGAATCCAAGATGGCGACACAAAATAAAAAACTAGAAACTACTTAATGATTGCAAATTGTGTGTCATAACTAATTGTAGTATAGTGCTCAACTAGTAAAACTAGTTACTAATTCAAGATGACGGAACAAAATTGCGGACCTAGATTTTACCTATTTTCACGTCCCTAGATGAAAAAAACATTTTTTATCAAATCCGTCGGTCCGTCTGTCTGTCATTTCGCGACATAGCTTAAATACTACTTACCCGATTGACCCGATATATATATATATATATATATATATATATATATATATATATACATTCTATGTAAAATTCAAGGTAAAAAAATCTTGTTCAATTGAAAAATTAGATGTGAATATGACATAAACTGGTATGAATTCAATATGACGTAGAAAAATGGCGGTATGTGTCAATGTAAAAACTACTTATTAAATTTATTTTATTATGCCCAAAAATCAAGTGTGGCATAGGTAGAAAGAAAATCGTAAAATATTGGTAGGAATTCAATATGAACAAACAAAAATAAAAAGACAGTATGTGTAACACATATATACTGTCATTATGTACTGAACTAAATTGGGTCACACTTCACTATTCCTAACAAATGGAAACAAATCATAACGAGGGAAATTCCGGGTAAAGAAATGTACCGATTTTTTTTAACAAAATGAGGTTTATTGGGCAGAAATTAAATGATGATAAGATGAGCTGATAACTTATTATTTCCTCATTTTTTATTAATTATTGTGATTTTACAAAAACCATTAATACTGTTGTTTATTTTAATTTCTTCTGTAACCTAATTAAAATAATGATATTCCTTTGAGTTAATCCCTTAACAATTCGATAATAATCCTATTACTTTTTATAAATTCCCATAAATATCTAAGAGCATTAACATACCTGTGTGTAGCGCTTCTTGAAGAAGCACGACCACTTGCAAAATATTCCATATCCACTGAACTGTAGGCTCTACCTCTCATGTTTCCGCTATTAGCGGTATTTAATAAATCTAAACTTTGAGTGTTTTGCACTGTTTTCTTTGGAATTTCTTTCATTGGTATGCTATGAATTTTACGGAAAAACAATAACCTCGTTTTAAAGTTTATTACAGACTGGATAAGCGACAATAATAAACGAGCCAATGTTGGAATTAATGACCCGTATGTTGTAATCAGTTCCAGGAGGGTCAACAAAGATTGCAAGTAATTTGCTGATTTGGGGGAATGTAGGGCAGCAGTAGTCCTTCAGAATTGGAACCATATTTTGAAGTATGAGAAATGAGTATTATTTTGTTAAATTACTTTACATACTTTTTAATATCATTGATAATTAAAACTTTAGAAAGTTCCAAAACTTCGTCGTTCTTGTACTAATTACTTTTGTCCTAGCAAGTACTCATAATAAAATAAAATTCAATTCAGAGTTAGTAAGAGGAAGACCGCAGACAATCCTGTAACCCTCATGGGTTTACAAAAGTCAGAGGTTTTATTTAAGTTTATGTTACTAAGTAAAAACAAAACAATTTTGACTTAAAACTTCCACTACATTAAAAAGAAAATACCTTTCATGACATGTTTCGCCATTGTGGCTTCTTCAGATGATAAATTAGAATTCTAATTGTATCAACTGAAGAAACCACAGTGTTGGCGAAACATGTCATGAAAGGTCTTTTGTAAATTGTTTTGTTTTTACTTAGATCTAAGTTATGGATTTCCACCAAATATCGGCCGAATCGATCCAGTTTTCAGAGGTTTTATTTTCTTAATAGATAAACAGGTCAGCACTGATCAAGGTAAACGACCTGGCTTAACTTTAGCTGGGAGAGAGATTGCCCGTAGAGACACAACGGACAAAATTTTCACAGTATGCATAGACAGACAAACGTTACTAACTTTAGAGTAAAAAGAATTCTTACTCTATGTTAGTAACCCTTAAGATCTATAAAATCGCCACAGTGTCTTTATGAAAACGTCATAAAACGCTTTTCAGATATCTCCCAAATAGTTTCTGTTGTTTTCTGCGGACATTTAGATTTTGCATACAGGGTTTTTTAAATTCTAATAGGAAGCTCGTAGATTATCTATTTTTTATTTTAAAACGACAAACCCCTTCATTTGACCATTAAAGAGGTGGTCAAATATTGTTACAAAGAAATACATTTTTATGGTTTAATTAAAATTAAGGGTGAGGCAGGGGCGGTCCGCCACGAGACCGCTAGTCTATCTACGTGGTGTTTGTTGGTTCTTTCGCATGCGTACCTTTTAGAATTTTAGGACAATAAAAATTGTAATATCTAATTGTCTATTTCTACCAATAAATAATGCTAAAATATGTCATTGTAAAATGTCAGAAACAGTTTAAAAAAGTGGTAAATTTTTTTTACCCGGAACTTCCCTCGTTATGAATCTTTCCCCTCATTAGGAACAGCAAAGTGTAACCCAATTTAGTTTCGCACATGGTCATTTAAATTTCAAACATTATTATTGCGCGCCATTTTGTTTCACCATTTCGGAATAGTATCAACATTTTATCAGTTTCTACCTATGCTACACTTATTTTTTAGGCATGATTTAAAATAAATTGAATTTTTTACTCTGATTTTTTAGACTGATTTTTTTTAAATAATTTATTAGGCCGCCATTTTGTTTTGCTGTCTTGGATTCATACCAAAATATTAAAGTTAATTCCGTAGTTTTTGTGCAAAATTTTATATAAATTGAATAATTTGTTTAACATTTCTTTAGGCCGCCATTTTGTTCCGTCATATTGGATTTTTACCAAAATATCAGGTCATCCCCACATAACTCTTAATTTTTTGGATCAAAATACAAAAGTTCTAACCACACTACACCAAAACTTGTTAAGTTCTGGACGCGCGTTTCGCTAACCTAGTTAGCATAATTAGCAGATGATATAAACTGGTCAACCTGGTAAGTAGTTATTAGCTACACCGCGAACTGACAGACAGACGGACAGACCGACAGAGAGACAAAAGGAATTGAGAGAAGATATTGTTTGGCATCTATAGACGCTAAAACGTAAATACATGTAAAACCTGTAATTTCTTTTCACGATTACAAACATTTCATTTGAATTTGTACTACAATTTTACCAGTTCATCTCTATACCACAGTTACTTCTTGCACGAAATTTGAAATAAATATAATAAGTAATTTTTTTCAGGCTCCATTTTTAAATATTTGATTCAGCCGCCATTTTATTTCGCCATCTTGGATTCGTACCAAAATTTTACTAGTTACAAACTAACGCTTGCATTTTTTGCAAATTTAAGGTAAACTGTATTTGTAGTTTTTCAGTAAACATTTGACTAGGCAGCAATTTTGTTTCGCCATATTGTATTTTTATCAAAATGTGACCAGGTCATTCCCATATGACTTAATTATTGACCAAAATTTGAAGTCAATCGGATAAGTAGTTTTTTTAGCTATGCCGTGAACAGGCAGACCGAGGGAATTGAGAAAACATGTTTTTCGGCATTTAGGGACCCCGAAACGTAAAGATATGAAAACATTTTTAATAACTTTATCTCAATTTACCATCTCCAACAAAGTAAGGATAGCACCTTAATTGAAAAATAGAATCTATTATGTGGGCCCCCTATGAGCCCAAAAAAAGACACCGAACCTTGTATAGTGCTGTTTTAAAAAGAATATCTATAATCCAAGATGTAAATGGGAACTCAGAATATGCCTGCACAGGAATTTACGAATATAGAAGTAATTCTGTCCGAATACAAATATTTAAAAGAAAAAATCCCGAAAGTGAGATTATTCCTCCACCATTAAATGTAACCGAAAATCAACGTCTTTATTTAACTTTTAGTATACAAAGACATTTACTTGTTACGAACGCAAACCGGAGAATATTTTTTTAAATATTACCAAAGTACGTCCACAAGTTAATAATAAAAAATTTAAATCCCCTCTTTGAAATTTTTGCATTTGCTTGTTAGACTTCTTCTTCGCAAAAAAACGGCCATCTTAAAAAAAGAGGCCCCTAAAATGAAAGACCACCCCGGGCCTCAAATACTCTTAGTCCGCCACTGGGTACTGTATTGGATCGCAGAGGATATTATAGTGATGTAAAGTTTTGTTACTTCTAAGGACTTTTATTTACGAAGCTATTATTCGCAAAAACGGCCATCTTATAAAAAATCAGTAAATTTTCTTTACCTGGAACTTCCCTCGTTACGAATCTTTCCTTTGATTAGAATAGTAGTGTAACCCAATTTAGTTCCGCACCTAGTGTAGTCATTTTTGTATTTATTGTGCGCCTTTTGTTCCACCATGTGGAAATCGCACCAATATTTTTCCGTTTTTTACCTATGCCACACTTATTTTTTTGGCATGATTTAAAATAAATTGATTTTCTTACATTGATTTTTTAAGACCACCATTTTGTATCGTCATTTTGAATTCGTACCAGTTCATCCCCCATATTTTGCTGCAAGATCAATTGAATAAGAATATTTTTTACATACATTTTTTAGACATTTTATTTGATCGCCATCTTATTTCTCCGTCTTGAATTCGTACCACAAATTTACCAGTCAATTACTATATCACATTTAATAGATGTCCAAAATTTAAAATTTATCTAATAAGCAAATGTTTAGACTCATTTTTTTTTTAAATAATTTATTGGGCCGCCATTTTCTTTTACTGTCTTGGATTCGTACCAAATTGTTTTATTTTGGTTGATTCTTTCGTTTATGCAAAATTTGACGGAAATTTTGTTTCTTAGTAATAATTTTTCACACTAGGCCGCCATTCTGTTTCGTCATATTGGATTTTTACCAAAATAATACCCACATAACCCTTAATTTTCGAGTAAGTAGTTTTTAGCTAAGCCGTAAACTGACAGACAGATCGACAGGCAAAAAATGAAATTGAGAAAACATATTTTTTTGGCATCTAGAGACGCTAAAGCGTAAATATATGTGAAACCTGCAATTTTTTGCACGATTACAAATGTTTCATTTGGTCGCCATTTTGTTGCGCCATCTTTAATTGGTACCAGCATTTAACCAGTTCCTCTCTATACCATAGTTAATGCTTGCACAAAATTTGAAATCCATCTATTAAGTAGTTTTTTCAGACTGAATTTCTAAATATTTTATTAAGCTGCCATTTTATTTCCCTCCCTTGGATTCGTACGTAAATTTTACTACTTAATTACTACACTTAAATTTTTTGCAAAATTTGAGGTAAACTGGATAAGTAGTTTTTAATAATCATTTTTTAAATATTTGACTAGGTCGCCATATTGGAATTTTATAAAAATGTGATCACGTCATTCCCATATGACATTTAATCTTTGACCAATACCTGACGTCAATCGGATGAGTAGTTTTTAGCTGTGCCGGAAACAGGCAGACTGACAGACAGACAGACGGACGGATTTGAGAAAACATGTTTTCCGGCATCTTGGGGCCACAAAACGTAAAAATCTAAAAAAATCTCGGAGGCTGATATTTTTCACGATTACAATACTTCCATTTTACGAGGAAAGTAATAAATTCAATAAGTAGTTTTCATATTGACACATACCGCCTTTCTGTTAACGTCATTTTACAAAATTTAAAAACTTTACCAGTTTATCCCTATATGACACTTAATGCTTGCACAAAATTTGAAGTTAATCTAATAAGTAGTTTTTTTCAGGCTCATATTTTAAATATTTTATTAAGCCTTCATTTTGATTTGCTGTTTTTTATTCATACCAAAATGTTACCAGTTCATTCCTATGTAACACTTGATTTTTTTGCAAAATTTGAGGCAAATTTGATAATGCGTTTTGTTAGTAATAATTTTTTTACATTTCACTACGCCGCCATGCTCCGGCATATTGGATTTTTACCAAAATATTACCAGGTCATACCCTTATGAACCCTTAAATATTACCAGGTCATACCCTGATGACCCTTAACTAAAGTTGAAGTCAATTTGATAAGTAGTTGTTAAGCTATGCCGCGAACTGTCAGACAGACAGACAGACAGATAAACCGATAGACGGAACGACGGAATTGATTGAGACTTATTTTCAGCACCTAGAGACGCTAAAACGTGAAGATATGTAAAACTTAAAAGAGGGTGATTTTTTCACGATTACAAACACTCTATTTGGCGGCCATCTCGAATTAGTACTACAGATGTACTAGTTCATCTCTATACCACAGTTAGTTACAGCATACACTTCAAAATCGATCCATTAAGTAGTTTTTTCGGGCTGAATTTTTTAATAATGTATTAAGCCGCCATTTTGTTCCACCATATTTGATTCGTACCTAAATTTTACCAGTTGATTCCTACACACAACACCTGATTTTTGTGTAAAATTTGAGATAAATTGGGTAATTAGTTTTTAGTAATATTTTTTTTAACATTTCACTAGGCCAGCAATTTGTTTTGCAATACTGGATTTTTACCCAAAATGTTACCAGATCAATCCCATGTGAATCTTAATTTTTGACTAAAATTTGGAGTCAATCTGATAAGTAGTTTTTAAGCTATACGGCGAAATTACAGGCAGACAAATAAACCGACAGACGGACCGACAGAATTGATAAAACATATTTTTTGCCACCTAGGGACGCTAAAACGAGAAGATATACTAAAACTGAGAGGGTAATTTTTTCACTATTACAAAAATTATATTTGGCCGCCATTTTACTCCGCCATCTTGAATTAGTACCACAATTTTACTAGTTCATGTCCATACTACAGTTAGTTATAGCAATAATTTGAAATCAGTCTCTTAAGTAGTTTTTTCAGGCTGAATTTTTAAATATTTTATTAAGCCGCCATTTTGTTCCGCCATCTTGGATTCATTCCAAAATTTTTCCAGTTGATTCGTACATAAGACTTGATTTTTGTACAAAATTTGAGATAAATTGGGTAAGTAGTTTTTTAGTAATATTTTTTTTAACATTTCACGAGGCCGCCATTTTGTTTTGCCATACTGGATATTTACCAAAATGTGACCAGGGCGTCTAGGGACCTTGAAACGTAAAGATCTGAAAAAATCTCCGAGGGTGATTTTTTCACTGTTACAATACTTCCCTTTTACAAGGGAAGTAAAAAGGTGACTCTAAAATGAAAAACCACCCCAGGCCTTAAATACTTTAAGTCCGCCACTGTGCACTTGTATTGGAGCATCGATTTTCTATTGGATAGCAGAGAATATTATAGTGATATAAACCTCAGTTCTTTTTAAGGACTTTTATTTACATACCAATTATAACATTTCAAGTCAATTAAACACTATTAAATTAATTATATTTGGATTGGGAAGAGAAGTATGAAAATAGGCAACAATAAGATAAAAATTAATTTAAAGGGATAATACCTATTAAAATCTAATATGTAACAAACAGGGGACAATACAGTGGGTAATAAGAAAATATACTTATTTTTATATAATTAATTTTTATATAATACTACATATAGAACAACAAATAAATTGAAACTATGTAAGCTATTCACACTCTCATTCTGATAAAAAAATGTATTTAATAACACAGTACAGATGTCGATGGCAACCCATTTCAAGAGGTACGAACAACCAATGCAGAAAAAAAAACAGTCTGCGTAAATTAAATTGAAATTTAGTTAGTCGTTATATGTTTCGTGATTTGAACACAAAAGGGAAGTTTTGAGTGTAAAAGTAACGATTTTTTATACAATCACTCATAACGTCAAGTGATAGATTAGTAACGCTTACTATCTAACGAATAGTTAGTAACTTTTACATCACCAGAGGATATTACTAATGATCAAAATAGTAATCGTGCTTCGTGACATTACTAGCAGATTTAAAATATAGGCGTTATTCTAGGTATGTTGTGAATGATGATTTTTAGCAAATAAAAAATAAGTACCAGGTCCTTATAGCAAGTTACTATGTCGTTCAAAAATCTTTAACTCCCTTAAAATAAAAAATTACCACACCACATTTCAGGCTTGTATGCCAGATTTTCCGTAAAACAAAAGTTGACTATACCTATGTGTTGGTCACCTCTTGGGATAATAAAGATTTATATGCTCTTTAAGATAGATTTAATTAATTAAGGCAGTTCAAATTAATAAAAAAATAATAGGAATTCCTTAACAACAGAAACTAACAAATTCAAATAATGCAATTAAATGTATATTATTTGAAAAAATAGAAAAAAGAAGGTACTGATAGCAAATCACCCTATGACACATTATTACCCATATCGCCACTATTTTGTTGTATTCAAATGTATTTCTGCATTTTAAGATAATTCCATAAAGAAAATATTTAGATAATCATGTTATTACTAAATTTCTATAATTTTACTGTAATGGGGGGTCTTTGTCAATATCATAATTGCTCAAGATTTTGTAAGAATAATCATTTTGACTTTACGTTCACTTGTGCTGGCATGCCACTTTGAAGATTACTGAAGCTAATATTAACTAAGAAATTAAATTAATTATGGATGGAATTCAATTAAGAGGACATGACAGAGAATTTAAATTTTGGGTTTTAGTACTGCACATATCTGTAGTGTGCAAGGCCGATATTGGTCATCGAAAGATAAGGCACTAGTTGGATATGCAGCCAAATATGTTTGACATAAAAAACAGTGTTTTTTTTTAAACTAAATTTATCTAAATTTTATATCAGAAGGAAAGTCAACAGTTTTTTAATAAACAAAAAGATACATTTTTGAAAAAGACAAGAGTTCATAATAAAAAAAAATCTCTATTTCCCATAATCTCCATAAAAAAAAACATAATTTTGCTGAGGAAATTTTAAAGGTATACACTAATTTGTCAACTTGACAGTGACCCTGGCCTTAATTTTAAAAAGAATTTATATCCCACTTTGTCTGACCTACCTCTTTAAAATTTTGTACACGTCTACAGGGTTAAAAGTACCTAATCCATGTACAGTGACTCTGGTGTAAAAATGGAAATGAAGACATTATAATTGCAATAAGGCCTCTGACAATGATCGAAATGTCAAGTGGTAATCAATTTCCACTTGCAATAACAAGGTCAAAGTCACTATACTACTATTGTCGTCGAAATATGGCATTAAGCGATAGGTAAAATGGAATTGGATATCTTGGTAAATATTTGTTTAAGATCAGGGTCGATTTCTGTTCGGACTATCGAGCTGAACACATCTGCCGGGAAGGCTCTCTGACGGCGAGAAAGAAGAAGTACAGTTATCCGCGGTATTTCGGGGGCAGTTGTACAGCTATCGGAGAAACATCACTGGGGAAACGACCTACGTGGGAATTGCGAATTCTTCCTCGTCCTCAGGGCAGGCTTATCTAATAAGTCGAAAGGTCATGCGCTAACCAAAAAATTCCAGAGGAGTGCACCACAAGTTTGGCGTCGTCGCGTGCGTCGCTTTGAAAGAAAAGGATATAGGTCGATAATAGTAGAAGTCTTAAGTCTTAGGAGTTAATCTTTTTGTAGCGGAAACCGTATGCCTTTACTTAGAGAAATAAATACATTTACTTGTAACGGAGAGTACCGTGATCGTCAGCCCGTAGTCGTTACCTTTGTGTGCTAGAAAAAGGCGCTGAAAGCAAAAAAGTGGCAGCCGACTCCATAATTTGAAAGAAAGCAAGAATGAAAAAAGATTAGGATCAACCACAAGATAGTAAAATTATTTTCTTATTACCGGTACTACACAGGGTTCGCCAAACTCATGCAGTGACATTAGAAAAAAACTAGAGAACAGGTAAATAGATGATTTTGAAAACTTGGTTCTGAACTTAGGTGAACATGAACTTTTTTCTAAAATATGTTTAAACCGCTATCAATATATAATATGCATTTTTGGTAAAATTTTCCTTGTCATTCTGAATTTTTTTCTGTTATATTTCCTATACCTCAATTCAACTCTATTCCAGAAAATGACACTTAAATTTGACATTTTTAAAGCCCTGTAACTGCCAAAAGACTAGACTTGGAAGAAAATGGATTGCATTTTAATATCTTACCTTTTGGTTATCTATTTTTGATACCAATTCCAAATTTAACAGGAAATGCTAAATTCTAACACTTTTTGTCAAACAAATCGAAAATGTGGGAAAATAGATAATTAAAAACTAGGTGAAATCTATTTTGTTCAAGGTTAAGTCGTTTGGTAGTTACAGAGCTTCAAAGAATCAAAAATATCAATTTTGAAGTGTCATTTTCTCGAAAACAGTTAATTTAGGTATAGGAAATATAACACAAAACATATTCACAATGATCATGAAAATACAAAAAAGCAATAATATGCAGGGTATTCCATTTAGAAAACGGATGTTGCCATCGGTTTAGGGAAGATGCGTCGACATCACCCAGTTAAAAATGTTTTAGACAATTTATGTACACTTACGGCCAGAGCCAAATTTTCGAAGTAATCTAATTACGAGTTCTTCCAATACTTCTAAGGTCACTGAGTTTGGCGAAGAACTATATAATAATGACCATGAGTTAAGTGGAAATGGTTCAAAATTGAATTAAAAAAAAAGCTTGTGAATAGAAGAATTTTACATTGTTTTTACTTCCTTCGTAAAAGGGAAGTATTGTAATCGTTAAAAATCACCCTCCGAGATTTTTCAGATCTTCACGTTTCAGGAACCCTAGATGAAAAAAACAAGTTTTCTCAATTCCGTCGGTCTGTCTATTTGCAGCGTAGCTAAAAAACTATTTACCCGATTGACTTCAAATTTTGGTCAAAAATTAAGGGCCATATGGGGATAACATGGTGAAATGTTAAAAATTATTAAAAGCTACTTATCCAATTTATCACAAATTTTGCAAAAACATTATGTTTTTCCAAGATGGCGGAACAAAATCGCGGCTTAATAAAATAGGTAAAAATTCAGCCTGAAAAAACTGCTTGATGGTTTCATTTCAAATTGTGTAACATAACTAATTGTGGTATATGGATCAACTAGTAAAATTGTGGTACTAATTCAAGATGGCCGAACAAAAAGCGGCCAAATAAAATGTCTGTAATCGTGAAAAAATCACCCACTCAGGTTTTACACATGTTTACGTTTTAGCCTCCCTAGATGCCAAAAAATATGTTTTATCAATTCCGTCGGTCCGTCTGTCTCTCTGTCAGTTTTAGCTAAAAGACTACTTACCCGATTGACTTCAAATTTGTAAAAAAAATTAAGGTTCATATGAGGATGACCTGGTAATATTTTGGTAAAAATCCAATATTGCGAAACAAAATGGCGACCTAGCGAAATGTTAAAAAATTATTAATAAAAAACTGGTTATCTAATTTGTCTCAAATTTTACACAAACGGCGGAACAATATGGCGACTTAATAAAATATTTAAAAATTCAGCCTGAGAAAAACAACTTAAAGGATTGATTTCAAATTGTGTGCCATAGCAAATTGTGATAAAAGGGTCAACTAATAAACTTGTAGTACTAATTCAAGATGGCCGAATAAAATGGCGGCCAAATTAAATCACCCTTTCAGGTTTTACATATCTTTAGCGTCCCAAGATGCCAAAAAATATGTCTGTCAGTTCGCGCCATAGTTTAAAAACTAACCCGATTGACTTCAAATTTTGATCAAAAATTAAGAATTATATGGGGATGATCTGGTAATATTTTGTTAAAAATCCAGTATGACAAAGCAAAATGATGACATAGCGAAATATTAAAAAAAATTATTATGGCAAAACTACTTACCCAATTTATTTGAAATTTTGCATAAAAATCAAGTATTATGTTGGAATCAACTGGTAAAATTTTGGTACGAATCCAAAATGGCGGAACAAAATGGCGGTACAATAAAATATTTCAGAAGCCTGGAAAAACTACTTAATGGATTGATTTCAAATTATGTGCCATAAATAATTATGGTATAGGAACCAACTAGTAAAACTCTGTTCCTAATTCAAGATGACGGAACAAAATGGCACAACCACACCTCTTCACATTTTAGCGTCTCTAGATGCCAAAAAACATTTTTATCAGTTATTTCACGACATATCTTAAATACCACTTCCCCGATTGACTTCAAATTCTGACCCAAAATTAAGGGTTAGATGGGGATGACCTAGTCATATTTTGGTTAAAAATATGGCGAAATAATGTTAAAAAAATGGTGTTGTATTATTTGGAGTTAAGAAACGGTAAAAACAAAACAAAAGTCTTTTTTTAAATTGTCGACGTTTTGCAACTTTATTGTTGCATATATTTCCCAAATATTATCAGTTTTACTACATTATTTCTACATTAACAATCCTCTTGTTGTTAGGTTGGAGTGATGTATCATTAGGATCCATTAAAAGAACAGAATCCATTTTTAAATAATCGACGTTTCGCAACTTTATTGTTGCAATCTCAGGACACATATATAGATTCTATATCCTGCATGAAACCTTAATTATCAGTCTTTACCTACTCACTTGGTCCGCATATAGTTCCCAAATATTAAGTTTCTACATGGTTTTTATTAACAATCCTCTTGTTATGTTAGAGTGGTGTATTATTTAGGGTTAGGATCCAGTAAAAATAAAACAAAAGTTTATTTTTAAATAATCGACGTTTCACAACTTTATTGTTGCATCCTCAGGCCACATATAGATTTAATATTCTGTATGGAACGATATTATCAGTTTTTACATATTCCATTGGTCCACAGATATTTTCCAGATATTAGGTTTCTAAATGGTTTTCATTAATTGCGTAGGTAAAGACTAATAACCTGGGTTTCATGTATGATATAAAATCTGTGTGTCCTGAGGATGCAACAATAAAGTAGCGAAACTTCGACAATTTAAAAAAAAATATTGTTTTTTACTGGATCCTAACCACAAATAATACAACTTAATGAAAACCATTTAGAAACTATGGGGTAGGTAAAGACTGATAATATGGGTTTCATGCAGGCTATAGAATCTATATATGTCTCCATAGGATGCGAAACGTCGACAATTTAAAAAAAATGTTTTTTTTTTTACTGGATCGTACCCACAAATAATACACCACTCTAACTTAACAAGAGGATCTTTAACGAAAACTATTTAGATAATTATCCAATTTACCTCAAAATTTGCACAAATATGAAGTGTTACATAGAAATGAACTGGTAACATTTTGATATGAATCTAAGATAGCAAAACAAAAGAGCAGCCTAAAATATTTCAAAAATCAGCATTAAAATATTATTTACTAAATTAATTTCAATTTTTGGGTAAGAATTAACTGGGATATAGAAGTAAATGGCGAAACAAAATGGCTGCCAAATAAAATTTATAAAAAATCAACATAAACAAATCTGGTTCCATTGACTTTAAATTTTGCAGAAAAATTAAATGTGAAAATAGGATAAACTGGTACAAATTCAAAATAATATAATAAAATGGCGGTATGTATCAATGTATAAACTACTTATAGAATTTATTTTAAATTACGCCCAAAAGTCAAGTGTGGCATAGGTAGAAACGTAGGAATCAAATATGATGGAACAAACTAGCGCCTAATAAAAATGCTTGAAGACGGTATATGTAACAGATATATACTGTGGCTATGTACTGAACTAAACTGGGTTACACTTTACTATTCCTGTAAATGTAAAAAACAATTATAAGGAGGGAAGTTCTGGGTAAAAAAAATTACCAATTTTTTAATTAAAATGTTCCCTAGTTTAAAATAATAAAAAGGCACATTTTGATATGTTCCCCAGAACTCTTGATAGACACTTTTATAGTATATTAATTAATTAAGGAATAAAATGCATAACAACTGTTTCAGATATTAGATCTTAGATAAAAGTGTAATACAATATAGGTATTAAATACCTTAAACCTTTTTAAAATTGCAGATTTTATACAAGTAAAATGTTCTGCATTTTTCGTAATAGTGTGTTCTTTTTATGTTTGTTTATTTCCATACTCCCTAGTAAATTAAGTTTTTTACTTTTTCGTTTCTGAATCAAATGTTTAGAATAAGTGGAATTATCTTTTTGACTTGTGTAACTAAATTTATGCTCATTAATTATTTTTTTAAAAGTTCTGCCTGTTTGTCCAATATAAATTTTTGAACCGGTTCCTCAATTTAACTTGTAAACACCAAATTTATTCTGTTATACCTACTAAGACTGTTGTTGCTCCTAAAAGCATCGTCTGAACCTTTACTTTTAAAAAACTTAGCAATATTTGATCTTATTTTTCATGCAAAAGTGAAAGGACATTATTTTTTGTAAAAAAATTCTTCAACTAATAGTTTAAAATTAGATGGCAGTATACTCAGGAATAAATTTTGCATCAGTTTGTCATTACTTGGAAAGTTAAAATATTCATTTTACTTAGTAAATTAAAGCTATCCCTAACCTAACCTAAATATAGTATAAAAAATTGCTTTCAATTAAAAAGTAAAATTAATAATTTAACTTACAAGTAATGCCACACTGATGACCTTTGATATTTAAATTTATTTCCAAGCCTTTAATTCAAGAACGAAAAACTAAAAATGTTAATTTACTAGAAAGTGTGGAAATACAGAAATATAAAAATAATAACACCTTATTAAACGATCAAATGGACCCAAATACTCTCCTATTGATAAACCTTTATTAAGGTATAACGAAAAATCTAGAACATTTTCACTTGTATAATATCGACAATTGTAAAAACATATCCAGGTATTTAATACCTACAGGCAGGTTGTATTACAGTTTATTTAATATCTAACATCTGATTAAGCCAAAGTGTTGCCGAAACATTTGTCATGTGTTTTATTTTTTGTAAAATAAATTAAGCAAAATTTTTAACTTAGTTAAAATGGATATCTATCAACTAACGGCCAGTTCCGTTCAATAATTAAGCAATATTTAAAAATGCAAGTGTGAGTAATTGGAAGTACATAAAGCAATAATTACTGTTTTTAAGAATCATTTAATCGAATTGAAAAAAGAAAATAAAATAAGGCAAGAACTAAAATAATTTAAAATTAAGAGTTTAACTCAAGACTCGAGATAAATAAAATAGGTTAAAAAATGCAGCAATGATGGGCATTGGTAGTACCAGTGATAAACTGAACTATAATAATATAACTTTACATTATAAGTAAAGCTGAAGAATTCTTAGATGCACCACTATATGATGTTTAAAGAGAAACACACTAATCTTACTTTTGATTTAGTAGAGCAAAAACTTAAACTGCGTGTTCTTTTTAATATCCTAGAAATTGTAATCCTCTTCTAATTCTTTAACATAGATCAAAAGAATAATAACTATTCTCACCAGCATAATATCCCTATGGCTTTTTATTAAATTTTCCATGTTGCGCAATTTATATGTTCTGAATCATTATTTGGTACAAAAATGAAAAATTGATTATAAATTGGAAAAATAATGAAGATATGATAAATCACAACCGAGGTGTCAATTACATCAATAAATGGAAGAAATATATGCAAACAAAAACTACTAACTATTATTGATCAGTTGAAGCCACTCATGCAATATATATGGCACCATAAGTCAAGAATCAAGTCAATTAATCATTGATTTGTGAGTTTGATAATTTTGGGCTCGACTGGTGTTTGAGATATGTTAGTAATGGGGTACCTATTAGATTTTATACACATCTCGCAATTACAATTATTTCAAGGAAGAAAAAAGGCTGTGACATTTTAAATAGATCAAAAAAGAATTAAATATTTTTTTTCCTTACCTCTGAGTCGCTTTCCTGTACCATTTTTTTCCAACACCATTACGTTTTTCAATATTCATTGTAAGTAAAACAATATCTTATTAAATTAAAGGTGTCACTTTAAAAAAAAACCGGGAAAAAGCTTTTAATTTTGAGCGTTAAGTCCCGAAACAAGTATGAATTATTTATATGTAATTATTTAAAAATAAATCCAAAATCCAATAATAGATCCTGAATCACATTCCAGAGCACATTTGATTGGCTTATGGATATTTTACTAAAAGAACATTAGGCTGCTAATTACTGTGCTAAATTACTTTTTGTGTTTATGGCTAATAATAATTAAATTTAAACTGATAATTTAACAAACAGTACGTTTTAACACCTTATGTTATGCTAACAAAACAAAATTTACTTTTCATTTATTTGACTTCTATGGAAAACGCCAAATGAAATAGAGAGATACCTTTTGTTGTTATTAGGCAACTTAAAATACGGGAATAGGGCACTCCAACGATCTGTCAGTTGAACGTCACCGATCAGCTGTTTTTGACGGACGTAGGACAAACAAATCGAATTTTTACTCGATTGTTTATGGGACTTTTGGTTATTTATTTTCATTTTTTAACCCTAAAATGCCTTCTCTTTGTTGTATTGCAAATTGTGGAAGTAGAGGGATAAAAGACAATGTTACTTTTATTTTGAAGTTCCGAAAATTTTCAATTTTAGTCAATGTGGCTGAAGTGGATTACTGCAATAAGACGGGGATTTATGTACTACGAAATTAAATTAGACCCAAGTGTGTGAACACATTTCATATTAATCTTTTATCAAAAAACTAAACTTAATCTAGTTAGTATTATTATGATTCTCAATCGAGAGTCGGATCAAAGATATCTCTAATCGTTGTTTGAAAAAATTATATTACATTTTGCACCTTTACATATTTCATTGCTGTATCATTTTTTTATGTTTCAGGGAACTTAAATAATTATCAGTATTTGTATGTACCATCTTGCACGAGGTTTTTTAAATAAGTTTTACATTTTTTTGCAACTATGTATTTTTTTTTTTGGAATTTTGGTGGAATTTTATTACATACTCTAGGAACTAAATAATATATGCTTTTTATATTGATATAGTGCTAACACAAGTGTAACAGTTTTTACAAATTTTTATTTTATGTATAAATGAAGCTACAATAACCATATACAGGGTTATTACTAACTTAATACTAAGATTTGCCAAAAGTGTCTCTCGGCAAAAACCTATGACCGAATAAAGAAAGACCTTGTTATACATTCAGGATGGAATAGAAGTTCTTAAATTATGAAGGGTAGAAATTCCAGACTCAGGATTACAAGTATGATAAAGGCATGGATACTCTTTTCAAAATTTTGAGTTTCTCAGTAACTTCTCAAGAAAACATAAGACAGGAACATTTTTTTAGGTGCTCCATGGTATAATCTTGTCCTAGAGTGCAAGTATATAATTAAATTTTTTCTAGACATAAGTAATTTTAAATCTAGTAAAGGGTAAAGGTTTTATTAGGCTGAGAAAAATTGAGTTCCTTTACACTCGTCATCAGGTTTATTGTAAAGACAACTTTTTATTTTTATTGTATTCACTCTGAAAATGTTATATATTCTTTCACTCTGACATGCATGATAATTTATTTTAATAAAAACATGTTTGTTTTATTGATATATATGTTTTATTTATAAAAAAAATATGTGCTGGGTGCAGTACAAAATATTAAATACACAGATTGAACTAAGTTTAACTAGGATATACATAATTTAAATAAATTGAACAACTAGGTAACTAACAATGTCTATATTTGTCACTCGGGGAAAGTCTTTTGGATCTACACTACAAAAGGATCTACTTTTAAATTATAAAAATATTTTGTTTGCACCGCTCGGCGACTTCGGCGTTCTCATTTCGAAGCCAGTGGCAGCTCGTGAGTATATTGAAGGGTGAGACTACATGAGGTTAATTTTGTTTAAATGTGAATAAATTTCCACGTCACCCATGAGGTTTTATTCTGCGACGCGTTGACCTTTTTTTTTAATGGAGGTCATCGCCAATAGCCCTACTAAACCATTAAAAACTAAAAAAATAAACTCTAAAAAAAGTAAATAAAAAGTAAACAAAACAAGTAAAATATGTACACCTATCACTAAAATATAGCGGTGATTGCGATAATAAAAACATAATTTAGTTTATTAAAACTTAAAATAAATAGTTGTATGAAATAAGATAAAAAAACTGCTTTTTGTACATTAAATCTATACGTCTGTCTTTTAAGGTTGCAAATTTATCTATAATTTGGTCGTAAAAGTTTTGGTCTTCACTAAGTTCTGACAGTAATTCCTGCTCTATTGACATCATTGCTAAACCCGAAAGCCGTTCTTGTGTCATTGTGTTTCTTAGGTAGGTTTTGATCCGTTTAAGACATGAAAAATTTCGTTCGGCCGATACACTTGTTGCGGGAATAGTTAAAACTAAATTAAAAAGCTTATATGCTTCCGCAAAAATTGCTTTAAAATCTTTAAATAACAAAGCTAGACTTTTTTCGACATCTAAATTTGAAAATTGTTCATCCCTATACAATACAGAAAGCTCATTCTTTAATCTATCTCTGTTAAAAATGTTTGGATAATTTTTTAATAAATTATTTAATAAGTCGTCTGGAAAGCATTTAACATATTCCGAATATTTTGTGCAATCGACTAAAGCAAAGAAATTTAAATTATTTAAATTTTCAAACCGCGTCCCTAATTGAACAATTATACAATCTATTATTTCGAAATATAATATTTTATATTTAGTAAAAATATCAAAGTCGCTAGAACATTGCCCTCGACGTGTGTTAGTTGGCAGAATAGTGGCTTTTTTAGCAATATTGAAAAGTTCTTTGAAATGGTCCTCGTTTCTAAATTCAATAATTCGTTGCTTGGCAAGGTTTATTTGCGAAATGCAGTAATTTATATCTAAATGCTTTAACTGTAATATTTGAAACAGTACATCAGTGCAACTAAAAATTTGTTTATAAATATGCGTTAAAAGGCAAAATTCGAAATCATTAAAATGCTTTAGAAATCCTTTTGCACCATTAATAGAATCTGTTCCAGAACTTAAGTCATTAATAATAGTTTCAAATACTATAATTAAATTGTCCCATTCATTGGCCACTAAGTTTAAAATTTTAGACGGTGTATACCATCGCGTTTCTACAGCTCGCGGAATTCTTTTACCTACTATCTGATTAAGCACAAAAGACCGTTTTGGTGATTGGTGGAAATAATTTGATATTCCTAATAAAGTGGCAAAAAATATACGACTTTGGGTAATCAGTTTTGTTCCCTGTTGTAAAACTAGATTTAATCTGTGGGCGCAACAATGAGTAAACATAGCTAAAGGAGTAATAGATCTAACTTTTGTTTGAAGCCCATTTATTTCACCTGCCATAACACTAGACCCAACGTAACACTGCGCGACCAATTTATTTTTAAAGTCATAAGGCTCTAAGCTGTTTTGTATTAAATAAAAAAGGCTCTCTGCTGTTCTATTATCGCTAACGTCAAAAAATCCTAAAAATCTTTCTTTTAAAGATCCGTTGGTCACATACCTAACTGTTATCGAACACTGTGATTTTTCTGTTACATCAGTACTATCATCCGCAATTACGCCAAAAAAAACAACCATCGGTGTCATTGATTTCTTTTTTTATATATTCTTGAATATAGTCATGTATGCAACCAATTAGTTCATTTTGTATAGTCTTAGATTGTCCCGTAAAAATATTACTAAATTTAGCACAATGTTCAGTAAGTTCGGCATTTCTTTTTATTAAGCATGCAAATATTTCCTTAAAATTGCCACGGTTAAAAGAATCTGTTGTTTCATTATGACCTCGAAATGCCAAGTCCTGTTTACCCAAAGTAATAGTAACATCAATTAAATAATTTAATAATAAACGGTTTTTTTGAACATTTTCATTATAAACAATTTTATTAAGACTTGCATTTTCTTGTAGTGCATCCGCAATAGTCGCCCTATTTTGCTCCAGTCTTGTAAGTGCTATCGAATTTTTAATATGCTCTCTTGAACTTTCATGCGATTTTACTGCTCGTGAAAAATTTTTTAAATCCGAATATCCGCCCCCTGAACTCCAATTATTTTTGACGCAACCTAATAAAATACAAGGCCAACAATATAAGCTTTCTTTATAAATACTTCCGCATAGCCACCTATAAGTTTCGTACCAAGATATTTGAAAAGTTCTTGAATATTTTTTACCTTGCCTCTTATCGTTAAATATTGCTAAAATTTTCGGCGTCGGACGGCTACCTAATATCTGTTTCTTTTCAGTTTCGCTTCTTCTTAAAAAAGGCGTTTCAATTAATGAAGCAATAATGTCGTGAATAGGATTCATTTCAAAAGCAAAAAGCAAATACAAAAAATGGAACGGTCCAACTTACCAAATCATAACAAAACAAAAACTTACTCACGCGTATTTATTCACCTTAAAAGACAGAACGCCCTCAATCAGCGATTATCGCAATCTATTTCCTATTTCTTTCTCAACCGCACGCACCACGTAAAAAGAAGCCGTTGGAATATTTCGCTAGTCATGTGATTTAAATAACCAATAAAAGCATATCCAAGCTACAGATTTATCGCCTCAAGAATGCAATAGAAAACGCGTGCATCGGCAATCGCCATCCCGCTCTGTCGTAATCAGGTGACTCGCCGGCATCGGCACCGGCCATTGATAAATAGGTCAGAAGTCGAAACTTTCCAAGCTAAAATTATTTCGCCTCATTCGAGAGCACTTTCTTTAGGAATGGGTTTGCACGGATTGCACGGTCGGTTTTTTGATGTGGTCAGAATTTATTTTCTAAAATATTTATTATGGGATTATATTTTGTTTTTTTTTTAATGTTATTATGTTGTAAAACTGTTAAAAAGTATATTTCTAATTGGTAATAGATAAAAAGTTATATAAAAAAATTCTCTTTTCCTTTATTTTGGGGGTGAGGCGCGGCCTCAGAGGCCTACCCTGACGAGCCGCCACTGTTCGAAGCTTCAAAAATTATTCACTTCTCACAACTAAGTTTAAAGTAATCTCTCAATTGAAAAAAATGGTCGTGCACACAAAAACGCACTAAATATATATAAAAATACTTGAAATTTCCTTTTAAATTATCACGGATTCTTATAGAAGAAAACAATGTTTGCCCTACGCTAGCCATACTGACACTTGACAGCAGTCAGCTGTTTTGTTGGACCACCTAATGGTACATTGATACGTGGTCATCTGGATACGAATGTTGCAAAATTACCGATATATCAAATGAATATTTTTCGACCGATCGATATATTGATATTTTTAGACGATATATATTAGACCGATATATCCAAATATAGATATTAAATTTATATTACCAAATACGATATTTTTAGTAGTATTTTGGTTCCTCTACATTACAAAACGTGTCTTTGCGCAGTACTAGAAGCATTAACGACCGGTTTAAATTGGTAATTCATTATACTCGAACAAGACGTTTGTCGTCAATGCTCAGGTTAAATATCAGAAATATTTAATCTAAGCATCATTGTTTGGCGTAATTTGCATTGTGTCAGGCTACACCTTAATCTATTTTTCTGTTCAGCCATTTAACGCTTTAGTTTTTACCAGATTATAAGTTGCTTTGCTTGCTTATTTTAACGTCTTCTTTCCGTCATGAGACTGAGTAATCTAGACGGAACAATAGTTTTTACCAGATTATAAGTTGCTTTGCCAGCTTGTTTTAACGTCTCCTTTCTGTCATGAGACTGACTAATTCCAATTTATGTTTTTGGCCCTGCACTCCGCAACTTGCCAGCACTTTCCGATAGAGCTCTGAGACTGTCGGGAACTTGTTGCCCTTGGGAGCTCTGGAACTTTCGTTCTCTTCCTATGAGTGTGTATTCATAAGAGTATATTGTACGAACTATATGTATTCCCTATGGGTATGTACACATAAGGCTGTTCTAGAAGATATTAACTGATTTTTGATTGAGGATATGTTAGTAAACATCACAAAAACAGGTATGAGACTCTTCATGCTCTCGCTCAGGCGAAGAGCATTTCACATAGGACCTGAGTCATTTGGAAGGGATTGGGCAAGAGTTGTTTTGAATCTGTAAAAATTTGGAATATATGTTTCTATTCATTATAGTTTAAGAATGTATTGATTATACCTCCAATCTCATTACTGATCCTGGATAATACAATATTAATATTTAAGGGGGTTTTCACTCCTATATATAGAGCATTCAAGGAATGGGTTTTAGCTTGCCCACATACACAGTAAAGGTCATTTCTGACCCCTATCCTGTTCAAGTGTTCTCCAGTTAGGCAATGACCTGTACGCATTCTAATTATAGTGGTGACATTTTTTTCTATTTTTATATGGACAATCTAGAAACCATTTTCTATCAGGGACAGTACCTTATATTTTAGAATATTGTTTAACTTTAGTTTGTATATCTAATTTCCATTTATTTTTAAATTCTTCTCTTATACTTTTTTAAATTAGATTAATGATATCTAATTTGTCTATTTTAAGATTTTTATGGATATTTAAGTCTATCCCAATATTTACAAGTGAATCGGCGGTGGTATTACCTGCAATCCCGGAATATTATATATATGTTATATATATATATATATATATATATATATATATATATATATATATATATATATATATATATATATATATTATATATATATATATATATATATATATATATATATATATATATATATATATATATATATATATATATATATATATATATATATATATATATATATATATATATATATATATATATATATATATATATATATATGTATATATATATATATATATATATATATATATATATATATATATATATATATATATATATATATATATATATATATATATATATATATATATATATATATAATATATATATATATATATATATATATATATGTATATATATATATATATATATATATATATATATATGTATATATATATATATATATATATATAGGGTTCTACATAAATATTTTTGATATATATATATATATATATATATATATATTGGGCAAGAGTTGTTTTGAATCTGTAAAAATTTGGAATATATGTTTCTATTCATTATAGTTTAAGAATGTGTTACTGAGGATAATACAATATTAATATTTAAGAATGAGCATTCAAGGAATGGGTTTTAGCTTGCCCACATACACAGTCATTTATTGTTCAACAATTTCATTCTAATTATAGTGGTGACATTTTTTTCTATTTTTATATGGACAATCTAGAAACCATTTTCTATCACAGTACCTTATATTTTAGAATATTGTTTAACTTTAGTTTGTATATCTAATTTCCATTTATTTTTAAATTCTTCTCTTATACTTTTTTAAATTAGATTAATGATATCTAATTTGTCTATTTTAAGATTTTTAATATTTATATCCCAATATTTACAATGAATCGGCGGTATTACCTGTATATATATATATATATATATATATATATATATATATATATATATATATATATATATATATATATATATATATATATATATATATATATATATATATATATATATATATATATATATATATATATATATATATATATATATATATATATATATATATATATATATATATATATATATATATATATATATTATATATATATATATATATATATATATATATATATATATATATATATATATATATATATATATATATATATATATATATATATATATATATATATATATATATATATATATATATATATATATATATATATATATATATATATATATATATATATATATATATATATATATATATATATATATATATATATATATATATATATATATATATATATATATATATATATATATATATATATATATATATATATATATATATATATATATATATATATATATAGTGTGTAATCAAGGGTTAAGAAAATGGCGTTTTCAAATTCCTGAAACATTTTTCGTTTTGAGATATTTTGAAAAAATTGGATTTTTTGATTTTACGAACTATTTTTTTCTGGCGTTATTATAAAGCGAAACCAATAACACCTCTCCACAGCAACTTTTAATGCTCTTTAGGACGACGTTATTATTTCTTAATCTGACGTTTCGTTTTTGTGGGACCATCATCATATAAATTGATATTCTGATATCAGATTCTGAAAGCCCTATTTCGAATTCAACGATTAACACTTTATGGTTTAAATGCGTTTTAGTCTTTTTTTCTTGCCTTACACAAGAAAATTCCTATTACGGACCTATACATAGTTTAGTTAAGTTCAGTTTAGTTTAATTTCAAATAATAAACAATTAGCCATAACATATGACACTTTATGTCATTTAGGTGTTTAATAATAATCTAGTGGTTGAATTGATGCACAAATTTAATAGAATAAACAAAGATCAAATACAATTAATTTAGCAGAAGATCTAAAAATTAAAAAGCAACAACAAGGGAATACGAACAAAACAACTAAATTTATATTAAATGTTCAAAAAGATTTCCGTCGTTTTCTAAGCATAGATAGCACCTTCTAATTGATTCTAACACCCTAGCCAAAATTTGTGGAGTAATATTAGCAAAGGCTTCCAAAACTAACCCCCTCAGTTCTTGTTCTGTAGCAAAATTTCGCTGATAAACATGATTCTTAACAAATACGAAAAAATCAAGCGGGGTTATATCGGGTGAACGCGCTGGCCAAATGCGTGCTAATCACCTTCTCTCTGGAAATCTCATTTTTGCTCGAACGGCTCTGGAATTATGTGCAGGTGCACCATCTTGCTGCATCCAACAGTTGTGTCGCCAGAATATTATCGAGAGCATCCTTAAATCATTTTGCAGCAAATGTAGGTAACGCTTGATGTCAAATAAATGGTCCTACAATTTGTGCCAATAATACCAGCCCACATATTAAAACCAAAGCGGTGTTGGTGCCTCGACGTTTTGTTTAAACGTGGATTGGTTTCAGACCAATAATGAACATTTCGTCTATTGAAAATACCGTTATTCGTAACCATACTTTCATCAGACCATATTATGTAATATGGAAAATACATATTCTCCTGGCATTTTCTTGTGTATATAGCGACGTCGCTCTAAATCGCCTGGTCGAAGTCCATGACAAATTCTGTACTTATACGGATGGAACTTTTGTTTTTGTAAAATACAATGCGTCGTTGATTTTGGTATACCAACATTTCGTTCGACCAATCGGACTGATGTACAGGGATTTTCAGTGACCGCTAACAAAACATTATATACTGTTTCTTCATTGCTCTTCTTTTGTCGCGAAACTACAGGTTTTTTGAAAGAACCATATGCTTTAAGGTTTGCCACTAATTTGCTAAAGGTCCTTTGATTTGGCTGTCTTCTTTCGGGATATTTTTGCAAATACAAACGCTCCGCAACATAACAATTTCTGTTGGATGAAATGAAACACGCCACCATGTCAAACTTTTCTTCGTTAGAAAACATAATTAATAGAAGAAATGACTAATTATTGCGCACTAAATTACACAAATGTGTCAAACAATCAACGTTAGCTGACAATTCAAATGTATAAGAGGCCATCAACACATTCATTTGTTTTCCGGAGCCTTTTTCTTTAATAATTGTCAGTAACGTTGATTTTTTGACACATTTGCTTACTGTGTAATTTAGTGCGCAATAATTAGTCATGTCTTCTATTAATTAATTTTTGCGTATGGATGTATTTGGAAAATTATGGTCGTTCATACTGCGAATGGTAAAGAAAATACCTGCAGAATTTGAATTTTTCATATGACTGTATTCCATTATTGGCCTAAAACTAATCTACATTAAAAAAAAAGTCAAGTCGTCAATACTATTTCGGTTTTCATATGTGTATTGGTGTGTACAGGTCCGTAATAGGAATTTTCTTGTGTAAGGCAAGAAAAAAAGACTAAAACGCAATTAAACCATAAAGTGTTATACATCGTTGAATTCGAAATAGAAAGGGCTTTCAGAATCTGATATCAGAATATCAGGGCCGTATTTAAAAAAATGAAGTTGATGATGGTCCCACAAAAACGAAACGTCAGATTAAGAAACTAATAACGTCGTCCTAAAGAGCATTAAAAGTTGCTGTGGAGAATTGTTATTGGTTTCGCTCTAGGGCAAATAATAACGCCAGAAAAAAATAGTTCGTAAAATCAAAAAATCCAATTTTTTCAAAATATCTCAAAATCCGAAAAATGTTTCAGGAATTTGAAAACGCCATTTTCTTAGACCCTTGATTACGCAACTTTTCTCCCATTTAACCAAAGTTGTATCTCTTACCGTTTCCAAAATCCCCATAGTGGCCCTCCTTATCTCGGACACAGTGTATATATATATATAGTAGTGTGTTTTGGAGTTTTACAGGGTTCTACAATAAAAGAAGGAAACGTTTTATTTTTGAAAAATATAAATTTATTTTAACAATATCTAATTATTGAAATGACATAATCTAAAACATTTTCTCACATTTCACTCAATACTTTTTTATTTTATGACAAATGAGACAGGTTAATGAAACAAATGTTGGTATTTTCAAACAGTTTAACAAAACTTAAAACATTTTTTTTAAATTATATATCTAATAATATATCAAAAAATGTGTTAATTTGGACATTTTCAATTTTTCAATTTTAATTTCCTTGGGCAGTTTTTAAAACTTATTTTTGATTTAGGTTTTCAGTCTGATATATATTGTAGTTCGACTGAGACATAAAGCCTCCTCATATGGCACACTTTTATCCACTTTAAACTATCTTTGTTCACCTAGACTTTTAAAAATATTTTTATTCTTACATGAACGTCCAATGCATCTAAAAAATTTTTCTTGCATTTTCCGAGCAAGTTCCCATCTCATTATTTGGACTAAATAAAGATCCACTGAAGATTACTTGAAGCCATTCTGGTACCTGATGCATGTCTAACTTTTTTGTGGGTATAACCAAATTATATTTGTTTTTAAATTTATGAGCCACAATAAATTTTTTTTGGTGATTCAATATGAATTGTCTCTTTAACTTCAAAGTTATCCAATAGTGACAACATTTCTTCTCTCAGCTGTATCTGCCTCTTCCAGATATACAGGTTCTGTGAATGGTTTAAATCACATTTATTCGTCACATCTGGTTTTTCAATCAAGACTGAGAACATCTTCTGTGTTAAATGGCCTTACTCAGTATCTCCATTATTAGGGTTCATATGTAGCAGCTTCTCTTGGTTCAATAGTATTCCTGTTTTCATTAAAGATAACAGTGTTTTTTCTGAGAATATATCATCTAAGCCAATATTTGAAATCTAATCTTGAGAGATGGTCACTTGGACCACCCAATCCTCTAATATAGAAAAAAATGTTTCATGAGTATCCTTGTTTAAGCGAGCAGTTATAATATATTCCACATTATATTTATTTTTAAAATAATCATACATTTGCATGGGGTATATATTCGAAAGTAATATCCCTTTTTGAAACTGGATAACTGACTTGTATTTATGTACTCTTAATGACTTAATAAATTCTGATATTTTTGACATATCTATTTGGGTCTTTATATCAGTAATTGTAAAATGTGATTCATATAATTAAGATAATATGTTATTAAGGATATCTTTAGACATAGGCTGATCAAAATCATAATATATAGGCTGCTTAGTTAGTTAGAAAATAGTCCTCTTATCATAACTGTTTGGGCAGGCTCTGTGAAATCTTATAGCTTGTTCAATTTTTCTGTCTATATAAGTTTTGTTACAGTACTGAAATCTGCTGCTTTTTTCTTTATAACTGACAACACTCCTTAAAATACCCTGACTAACACTTGCCTCTGAACACCTTCGTTAATATTTCGTTATATTTCTCAATTGTGGATTGTTCATTTTTCTAGTCGTTTCAATGAAGCACACAATTTTGGTTTTCCAGCAGTTTAATTTTCTCTTTAAGCTGAGTAATTTCAGTTTCCATCGACCTGCAACAAATTAAATTATAAATATCAAAGTAATAATATTCACATATCCACATGACATAGTGAATTAGTTAAAAAAAAGTCCACATTAAATAAGTAGTGAATGTGATTTCTTCCTAATTATATTATTAACTTAATCTTTTCTACATCACAATCTATGTTAATAACATTGTTTAACAAAAACATAAACTTACTCAATAGTGGATAATTCAAGTTAAACATCGACAGTTTTAGTCGTGTTCATATTAACATCATTGCTATATATGGTTTCAACAACATGGCTATCTGATTTACAAACAGTTATAGATGCCTTCAGAATATTCTGAACTTCTTGGCGTTTTCGTTTGGCAGATCTCTTAGCAATCCCAGGAAGATTTAAAGTTGGCACAGAGTTAGACTTTAAATGGTGGGTATTTTTTGGTGTGTAATTTAATATTTGTTCTCTTAAAGGTATTTCAAAGCAGTCATCTTCAAAATGAACTGAACACATTCGTGCTAAAATGTTTTAGTATTATTAACCCTAAATAATTAGAAGGGAAACAAAAAAATATTTTAATAGTATAATAGTAAATTCACTATAAATATCGACCAATAAAAATAACCACATAATCCTCTACTATTTTCTTACATTTGATATTTAATTTCGACTCTTAATTTTTCGACGTGCTTAGATATGCTTATTTCAGACATTCTGGACACTTACCATTTTTTAAGTTTATTTCATATTGTCTTCGACAAGCATTAACCCACTGTTTTGAAACTTGAAATACTTGATATCCGTTCCTTTTGTAACTCGACTGCAATTCTTACATGTAGTCACCGCCCAGCTAGACATTTTGATGAAACACCTTGTGTAAAGTAATGATGTACAATCAAATCCACGTGACGTGACCATAAACAGTTAAAACTCGACAATATGTTTATAATCTTGAAAACAGTAACAATCAACATCTTGAAAACTGTAACAATCAACGTGTGCGCATATATAAATAAAAAAATATAAGAAACTTCAAATGGAACCCTTGAAAAGGTTTTGTGTATGCAACCAGTTTATCGTATTTTTGTTAGTTCTGCTACGATCCACAGTCGCCGCTAGTTGCGCTTTTGGACGAGTTGCCGTTTGACGCCAAACGGCCAGTTTTGATCGTAAACGTAAACAGTGCTAACAATGGTTTTTGAATTTAAATTGGGTGTATGTAATTGTTATTTTGTTGACACAAATTTTGGTAATGTGAAAGAAATCTACAAATCTCACAGGGTATGTGATCTACATTTTTCTGAATATATTCGCATGCCAGGAATGAAAAGAGGTTTAAGAACAACCTCTTGTCCAACAGAAAGTTTACCTCATTTATTTTGTACTGGGAAGTTCATTCGTTTATATAAAATATCTATCTACTTATATAAAGCAGAAATGCCTAAATACTAATACAATTTGATTAAACGCGGTATTGAAACAAAAAGGTATTTTGAAAATCAAAGAAGCCAAGAACAGAATTTTCATGGTCCTAGTCTAGATTTTCATACAGAAGATAGAAAGTTTTCAAGAATTAGTTTTGTCATTTATATAGGATATCCAGACTTAATGCTTTTATTCAATTATACTGATTTAGAGGGCTTGAGGTTTTCAATACGAACTCATGTTTATAGGCTTGCCTTAGGGAACATATCAAATCAAACAATAACAATACAGGTGAATTATTTGTAGAAACTGATGTACCAAGTCCAACAAGCAACAAGCCCAGTAGAAGGGGGAAGAACCACAACTAGAATATAGTGTTACCCGAGAAAATAAGAGTTGTTGTAGGATGTAGGTATTACCTAATAGTTAGTAACAAAAAACCGGTACATGTGAGTGATGTGCATAAAACTATATACAACTAAATAATTTTACTAATACTGGACTCTAATATTTGTTTAGATACACCAGCTAGCCCAAAACTGGTAACTGTTTACCCTTAAAGAATGTAAGAAGCTTTTTTTCTAATAGTAATTATTTTTAAATATAGTGTTTATTTGATACAGTTTAATGCAATTCATGCATTACATTTAGGGTACATCACACATAATACACGGGATCATGAACTCTGCTAGAGCTATAATAAAGATTTTTTTTTGGGATTATTGGACATCACAAAAGAAAGTAAATTTATTTTTATATACTACAAAGGTTTTTTAAAGTGGAATATAAAGCCAAAAACTATAGAGAATGATAAATTCGCTTTGTTCTTGCCTTAACTCTTTGTAAAAAATGTAACTTAAGCATTTTTTGACTGTGAGTTGAGTTGGTTCGGCTAACAATAAGTCAGTCCTGGTCTTTTCTAGATCAAAATACTGTATTTAATGCAACAGAATTTCTTTTAAACAATCCTTTTTTGGGTATGTCAGATAAATTTATGTGAAAAAGTTGCTTTCTGCATTTCCTGAAAATATTAAAAATAATGTGTTAGCATATATATCTTATTATATGTTTATGTGTTGTATGGTTTCATGTGCATGCCTTTGTTCAAGACTATTGCATATTGCAAAGAAGAATTGCAGCTTGTAAAACGGCTTTTAGGGAGCTCATAACCATAAGGTTTTAGCAAGGATTAATTCAGAGAAAATTTACGCAATTTTGTTCTTAATTACTTTACATTTCTCAAAATTAACCATTATGTATTTGCGCATTATAATTAATTTTGGAGTTAAAACCAAACAAAGCTGAGACATGTTAATGTCATTTATTTATAACATTTCTTTCTTTTGTTTTTTTTTTGTGCTTATATTGGATTTTATAGTTTGTATCTTGTACCATTTGTAATTCACTTGTTTATTCTGTATTTGCAAATAAATAAATTTTAGTTTTGTTTAACAGTTTTATCTATCTGTAGTGAAAATTTTACAAGATCTAGGTGTAGAAATAATAATAATAGTGATAGATGTGTTAATATACAATGGTAAATAAAACACAAACAAATGGTGCACAACAAGGTATTTTTTTATGATGTGTTGACTTATATTTAAAGTTAAAAATTGATAATCCCTAGAGCATTTACTGTATCAGATAACATTTTTATTAATGAAGTACATGACCACTACTTATATACATATTAAAAGACTTCTAATTTTTTATTGTGAGATCAAACTGTAATTTGGAAATAAAACAGTCAAGATTTCAAGGAAAATGAGTATTTATTTTCTTATGGAGTAGATTTTATTTGTAGTGAGACCTTTGGTGGACCTAGAGGAAAAACGGCCTTCATTTATGTATAACCCTGTATCTTTGTAGTGTATTATCTTATTACCAAATGCTAATTAATACACGGTCAGTAAAAAGAACGAAACTTAGGAAAGATATAAATATATTTTTTTTAATTTGAATGTTTTCTCTTTATAGATGCACTTTTTAAAATAAAAATAAATTTTGAAAATTATGCCCTAATTTTTTGATTATGTGGTTTAAACCTAAATAAGTTTTTTGAATTTAGGGATGTCAGGATACAGCATCAAGTTTCTTTTTCCCTAGGAATCTTGTGCCTTATCTCGAAAATTAAAAAACCGGTGTTTGAACCATATTTTTAAAGAATTATCCGATTTTTTAAAAATAGATTTCATTTTATTGGATGCATTTGAAAACAGAAAACTTTCAAATAAAAAAAAAATGTCTGTATATATTTCCCAGGTTTGGTCCGTTTTATTTGCCATGTATTGTCAAAAGAGTGCTAATAAATTAATACACTACAAAGTAAGAGGGTGATACATAAATGAAGGCCATTTTTTCTTTAGGTCCATCAAATCTAAAAATTATTTGAATTGGGGGCGCGTATTTAGTTTTAGAAATTCTCGATAGATGGCGCCATCGCTGCCTTCGGTTTGTACAGTTAACTGTTAGAAAAAAAAGGGCATCTCTTAACTTTTGCAACGACCCGAGGGATGGCGCTGCAACCTTGACAACAACTCGAAGCACGGCAGTTTTTGTCATATTGTAAGTGTTATGTGCGTGTGCGTCGCAATGCAACAAAACGAAATGAAGTCAGGCGCTGTCTGCCACATACGTCATCGTCATAAGCGCGGAATCAAATCATGTCGTTCGAAGAATATACAGTTGTGTGTATCGTGCTTAATACAAAATTCAGTCACTTTCAAGTCGAATAACGCATGGAACACAATGGAGCATGGAGTTCCCGTATCGTTTTACGTTAAAACTAACCTATACAAGTGAAACGAAGTACACATTTGTGATTGTGCAGTCTTAGGATTCTCCTCTTGGAAGGCAGACCTCCGTGTTTTTAACATAATTGATTCCACGTGTTTGGGTTTTGCGGCCTTTGTTTCGGGGGGGACGCGGGAGACTCAACTGTTCAGTGAGGAAACTAACGACCCCACTAGAATGGGAGCAGACCCTGTGAACAAGCGAGACTTAGATGTTCTTGAATTCTTTCCTATTTGTCAATCGCCTGCACAGTTCTACATAGAATATCAGAGTAATGACCGCTATGAGGGGGTAGTTTGAAAGAAAAGGTCATCTCAGCAAAAATGGATGACAACTTTAACGCTGGAACTAAATGTAACCGTTTATAACCTTTATTTCAAAAAAGTATTTAACAAAACACAGAAATATGCAGAGAAAGAAAAATAAAATTTGATGTAAATGGACAGAAACGTATGACGTAGATCGCATCGTGTTTCGCGCTTTAAGCTATATTTACATCTCATACCACTCACTTCAAATTGAAATTGACATTTTGTAAAAGTAAAAGTGCATTTACATTAGAAATGATATTCCTGAGCAGCTGATACGATTTTGTATTTATTTAATATTATTAATTTTCGAAGATATTAATGTAGAATATACCGAATTGGAGCAAGAAGATTGTTTAGTAACTTTTTTAGTTTTAGGATTTTATGCCTACTAAAAAACATTTATATTCTTTAAATAGTTGGATGTGTAAAAGTATTAAAAATTATGTTAACTAAAATAAAAATTACAACCTAAAAATTTGACATTTATTGTATTTCTGCTTGCCATCGGCAAACTCATAGGAAACCAACACTTATTATTGTTTTGTCTAAGGGCAAACTCCTTGCTTCAATCTGAAGTCAACTTTAAAGCGCACTTCGAACAGCGTTGACAGAATTTATTTTTGGTTGGTAGTAAATTTCGTCTACGTTGGACCGGACGTCTGTTAGCTGGGAGCCGATCCACCTATTTAGTAGAATATCTATAATAAACTATTTAGAAATTATCACTTTGAAAAAATTTGATATTTACTGCATTTTCTTCTTGGAATGATAATAGTTGCCAACATAAAACAAAAATTAAGAAAAATTCTGGTACAAAAATCAAAAATAGCAAATGACATCGGTACAGTTTCAAGAATTGCTGATGAAACAGAAAAGAAAGTGGAAAACTTTGTGAATAGGATTGTGAATTCAGATGGCGTATAATTAGGAAACGAAATTTCGGCCAAAAAAAATGTGGCCGGATTCATTATCAGCGTCTAAAAATACTATCGGTGTACCAAAAATCCAATTTTTTTGTTTTCACATATTTTTACTGTTTTTTTTTAGGGTATAATAATAAGTTGGCTGAATGTCGGCAAACAAGTGGCTGTTAGAATTTAGCCGAGAAGAGTTTATAGGTTAGATAAATGTAAACAGAAAAAAGTAGAAAAACTAAAATGGATGAATGCAACAATTCAGATCCTGAAGAAAACTTTGAAGACATTTACTCATTAGCTGAACAAAAAATAAAATTTGGTGAAAGTCTTAAAAAGTATATCGATGAACATCAGGAAATTGACGGTTTACAAAAACTAAGTAGGAAAATTAATCAAGAACTTAAATTTCTGAGAAAGGTGATTAAAAATTGAATGGAATGTTGATAAAAAAAAATACCAACTTTGATACCATACTATTTAGTTATTTACTTTTAGGTCTATAAGAACAAAGATTTAAAAAAAGAACATCTACAGTGTTCAAATTTAACACATTTTTCTGCTTTAGTTGATACACTAAAGTCTGTAGGAGACTGTCAGAGTGTCAATAAAATATTTAGTGCAGAAGAAAAGAAAACTACTGTTGATATTATCTGTGATAATGGTTTAACTTGGATTAAAGTCATAGCTCGGAACCCTAAATCATTAAGTCAAATTTATATGGGAAATGCGAGTTATGGAGTTCGAAGTATTGTGGATCAAGCGGATGAATATATTGATTGTGCTAAGTTACATCCTTGCTTGTTTCAGACACCTAAAGTAAGTGGTAATTTTCTCTGTACATTAAATTGATTAAAAAATCCATAAACGTTTTTCTTAATTTAAGTTGTTTTTGGGGTTTACAAACTAAAAGACAGCAAAAAAAGTTCTCATTGTAGATGAAAGAGATCAGCGTTAAGGATATATTTAATGATTGCAGTGCAATTTTCTTAGGGTAAATATAATAAGAGATTAGATAGTCTTTTAAAAGCTTACTAATTTCAATGAAAATAATAATTGATACTCTAAAAGCAATTTATTTTACACTATTAAGAATCATAATATGTTATATTTTTGTTTAATTTTTAAATGATCCTAGTAAATTACAGTGGCGGCTCATGGGTAAGAAAATAGGGGAAGTGTTAGAGAAAAGTAGGACCATATCATATAGAATATCCACTGCTACACATCCACTTAAATTCAGAAAACCAAGAATTTGTGACATGAATATTATAGGATTTACCAGAATTTTTAATGTCTTTTTTTAGCACTAATTGTCAGCACAATTGTTTGTCGACCAGTAATTAAAAAGTCCTTTTTGTCATGTTCTTTCCAACGGGAAAATTGAGTTTCTAATAAACTACAAACAATATCACTAACAGGCCCAAACGAATTCATTTTCAACCACACATTGCCACGATCTACTTTACGTACAGTACGAACAGAAGTGTTAAACTGTGGCTCTTCTCTAGAGGTGCGGTCTTCGTTCATGCCATACTCTCATTGCCATAGCAACGCATTATTTTCATCCATTGTTTTCGTTTCTCACTTTTTCAAGCATCGTTTTCGCTTTTCCACTTGTGGATAGACACAATCGAGTTTGCTGATGGTGCAGTGGGGGCACATATGGGTTTACTGATGCGCAAGTATATCATTTCATTTTGTGTTTGTGGGCAATACTAGTAATGCATTAAATTTAACATTGCAGTTATTGATAATTTTTAATGAAATGAATTAGATTTAATATTGATGGGTTACCACCGAATTTTTTACTGGGTTGTTGTGACCCTATCAGCTCTCCTAACCAAAATTTTCCAAAAATTGTTTGACATCAGAATATTTTCCGCAATCAGGAAGTTTTCCAACCTTGTGTCTATTCATTAAAAGGGTGAAATCGGAAATCACTAACTATAGAAGTATTTCAATGATTTCCGCCATTCCAAAATTGTTCGAGGTTATTTTGACTGATGAAATATTTTCCACCTACAAAAATTACATTTCTCCAAACCAACATGGCTTTCGTCAGGGTCACTCCACAGCAACCAATCTTGCCATATACCAAGATTTTCTGACCTCTGTGGGAGCAGGTCACCAAGTGGACTTACAGATTTATTGAAGTCGTTTGATAATAATTCCTTTATTTAGCATTTAGCTAATACATAAAAAGTATAATAAAACTTATCTTAATCAAAACAAACACTCAAATATATCAATAAGATAAAATTTTTACAAATCACTTTATGTACAATTATTTATTAGAATATATTTGAAATAAATTTTAAAAAAATAAAATAATATAGGAGAAACTAACACATATAAAAATTAAAAATATGTATACATATCTCTAAAAAACCAGAATTGTCATCAGAGGTGATTAAAAATTCTATAGATTGGGACAATGAACATTAGTAATCACCAGACAAACATTGGAGATGTGGTAGTGGTCTTTATGTTAGGTAATAATATCTTAATTTTCATTTTGAAGGTATAAGAAGTGCACTGTATTTGGAATGTAAGTATTGAAATATCCCATTATTCGGTTTGCAATACTGTTCTTGCCAACATCAGTTCTGTTAATTGAGAACATATTACAACCGTGAGTGTTGTAAAGGGGCACATGAACATTTAGAAGAGAATGAAGGTCAGGAGAGTTGATGTTGTTTGTTAGCAGTTGTGTCTGAAAGTGAGATTTAAAAGATTCTACACATTTCCAATCTTGTAATGCTAAGTGTGTGTAAAAGCTGCTGATAATTTAACTGATTTTTGTCATCTGATGTTAAAAAAGTATAAAATTAACAAACTTTGATTGGACACATTCAATCTGCTTAATATGGACCTTCTGTGACTTTTCACCAATAAATTATATATTTTCAAAGTTCTGTATTTTTAAAATACCAAAATTGTCTTATTATAAAACCAAGCATTCTAAAGAATTTACCCAAAATAAAGTTTAAATGGTTAATTCAGTATACAAGCAGTGGCGGCTATTCAGGTGAAGTAGGTGAAGTGCTACTTCACCAGGAAAAATAAACAAGCAAACATCTAACTATATTTATTATATATCTCTTAAAATTTTAATTTTTACATTCATTTATTCACTTAATTGGTAAAAAATAAACTGTACATCTCGAATAAATATTTTACTTGACCGTTGGCGGCATGTCTTTTTAAAACTTTCAATCGAACTTTATTATAACAACTATAACAGTGGCACAAACCGCTTTGACTTTGCTGGAGGTGCTATTTTTAGTTTACGATTTTCCTACTATGTTGCTATGACAACGCGTATCCGATGACGTCGAGCCCAGGGCCAAACAACAATCTTGGTGAATTGCAGGCGCAGTACACTACACCCACGTGTCGTTCAGTTTGCGATGGTTGTTTACTTTTATTTTCGCGGATTTCGCTGCAACTGATGAGTTCCTTTGCAGTTAACTTGACTGTTTTGTGTTATATTTATTTATGGTGTTGTTGCAACTACAAATCCCAAGTCAGTAAATGTGATTGTTCAAGACTGGAATAAATTAAAAGACGTCTTTGAATTTATTACAAACTGTGACAAATCTGATGAAAAATCAATCCGCCTTGTGAAAGAATTTTTAGGTGAGATGAATGATTTTGAATTCACGTTTCTGGCATTAGCATTTGATGACATTTTCTCAATCACCGACATACTATTTGACGTTCTTCAAAAAAAATTGCTTGACATTCATTTTTGCATATCCAATATAAAACGCTGTCGTGAGGCGGTCTGTAATAAAAAAAATTAACATTTTTTAATATGATGTTTGATAAACTAAATTCTATTACAGAAATAAATAATTACAAATGTGAGTTTGCTAATATTTCACCTGAAGAAATTAGGGCTAAGTATAGAACCCTTTTTTATATCTCATGAGATACTTCGAGAAGCTTAAATACTATGGAGTGGGCGTGCTTGGTGTGCGGTTACTGCAGCCATACTTGTCTGGAAGGAAACAGAAAACGGTGTTTCAGGGAAGAGTGTCAGACAACTGGGAAGAGGTACCACACGGAGTGCCTCAGGGTTCTGTGCTCGGTCCTCTTCTCTTCTTAGTTTACATTAATGATATCTGCAAAACTGCATCTCGGGCAAAAGTGATTCTTTTTGCTGATGACACCTCAGTCACTGTGTTGGATAGGGACCTGCATGCCTTGGATGAGAGAGCGAGCGCGTGTTTAGATAAGCTAAGTGACTGGTTGGCGGCAAATAAATTAACTTTAAACCATGCTAAAACTGAAAAAATAACATTCGGGCTTCGAGAACTTGGGGGTGGCAATCCTGAGGAGGTTAAGTTTCTTGGTGTGTTCCTGCATCTCGCCCTTAGGTTTGAACACCACACTGATCACGTAGCGGATCACCTATCAAAGAGCATATACCTTTTGAGAACCCTGGCCAGGATCTTACCGGTAGATTTTCTTCTTCAGGCATTCCATGCCCTGTTCCAGTCTATTGCCGCATATGCTATCTTGGTTTGGGGACATTCGCCACACTCTAAGCGAATCTTTGGATTGCAAAGAAGAGCTGTTAGGGTTGTCGCGGGCTTGGGATGCAGGGAGGATGCAAGAGAGGCTTAATATCTTAACAATACCCTGTAGATATATATATGAATGTCTGGTATATTGTCACAAGCACCTCAATGAATATAACACTAACAACTTTTTTCACCATCACCATACTAGGCAAGAAAACAATTTAAGAATTGAATATCTCAGATTGGAAACAGCTCGCTTTTCCGTGAACTACTACTGTCCAGTCTTTTACAATAAACTCCCAAGATCTTGGAGAAATATGACAGGGGCAAAGTTTGGGCAGTCAGTCAGATCAATTTTAATAGAAAATGTGTTTTATAGTATCACTGAATTTTTGCAGCATGACTTCACAGAATAATGTTCTTAATGTTTTCTCTGTTTTAATTGTACTTGTGTGATATTTTAAAGAGTATAGTAATCAGTGTCTATTTTAACCATGATTGTACAGATATTTTAGTTTTAAAGTTATTTCTTAATTGTATCATTATTAATGTTTTTATTCCTAGATTTTTATTTATGTATTCCAGCTAGATCTTAACTGTGTGCTGGCACATATACTACGAGCCCAGAATCATATCATTTGGCCCAGTCGAATTTTTTTAGTTTTACCTTATTTTGGAAGACTTTGCAAAACACAGGAATGAAATATATTGACTCCAAGTATTATTATTGTAATTTAGGACATTTTGGTAGAAATGTTTACTAAGAAAAATATTAGAAAACTAGAAATATGCTTATAAGACTAAATTACGTAAATTAACAACGAATCAATTCATTTGGCCCATGAGAAACGCAAAGCTCTTTATCATCATATCAGCCTTGAGTTAAATCAAAACAATTGCTAATCCTTGGATGTTGTTAGTAACACATCAATAGTTAGTTCTGTCAACTTAACTTTCAAAAAATGGTGCGGGGTAAAGCTTTGTCTAACGATTTACGTAAAGTTATCGTTAATTTGCACAATGCTGGTAATTCTTGTGGTCAAATTGCCAACCAACTGCTATTATCACGCTATACTGTACGAAATATCGTCAAATTATATAAAACGACAGGAGCAGTTCAGGAAAAGCCAAATTTGGGAAGGACTTCAAAAATTACACCCATTAATATGAGAGCTTTAGGTCATATTTTGAAACAAAACCGTCGTGCAAATTGTGGTGAATTGAGTCTAGAATGGAATAGAGCGACTGGTGAAGGTTTTTCAAGGTCAACCTGTCTCAGAGCTGTCAAACGATTGGGCTATAAATTCTACAAAGTAAGTTACGAACTATTTTTTTTTTCTTACAGTCTCAATAGAGAAGAATTTTTAATTTACAGGCCAAAGAAAAACCGTTGTTAACTCTAAGACAAAAGAAAAATAGGCTAATATGGGCAAAAAGTCATCAGAACTGGTCACAAATGCAATGGAATAGTGTTATTTGGAGTGACGAATCAAGATTTGAAGTATGTGTTGGCGATTACCGAAGTAGGGTATTAAGGACCAAAAATGAAGCATATCATCCAGACTGTTTGCGCAGAAAAGTGAAATTTCCGGCCTCTGTGATGATTTGGGGATGCATGTCGGCCCAAGGGGTTGGAAGGTTACACTTCGTAGAAGGCACTGTAAATGCGGTTAGGTACATTGATATCCTGAGAGGCAGTTTAATGCCCTCCATTGAGATAGTAAACGGGTACATATTCCAACAAGATGGTGCTGCATGCCATACGGCTAAAACAGTGAAGGAATGGATGTTGCAAAATAACATTCCGATTTTGGATTGGGTATCCAGTAGCCCTGACCTGTCGCCAATCGAAACCCTTTGGCATATTATGAAAAAAAAATTACGTTCAACACCTGCCAGAACAGTTCCTAAATTAAAAGAGAGGTTAACACAAATTTGGAACTCATTTACTGCTGACGACTGCAAAAAGTTAATAGATACCATGCCAAAGCGAATCGAAGCAGTTCTGAAGCAAAAAGGAGATGTTACACAGTGGTAGATTCACTGACACTCTAATATCATTATTGGGCCAAATGAAATGATTCGTTGTTATTTTACTTAATTTAGTGTTCTAAGCATAGTTTTAATATTATAATAATAATTTTAGTAAAACGTGTTAACAAAATAGCCTAAATTGAAATAATATTACTCTGAACCAATAATTGTGTTTATTGTGCTCACCAATGTCTTCCAAAATGAAGTAAAAAATAAAAAATTAACTGGGCCAAACGATATGATTCTGGGCTCGTATATATATATTTTTTTCTTTTTTTTTGTAAAACCAGCAAATTATTAACGATGGTAAAGCTTTGTAAAAGAAATGTATAACCTGAATAAAAAATTTGACCATATTCTAATAGAAATGACACTAAGATTTCAAGACTGTGAAAAACTTACATTTTCATGTTTGGCAGGTTCTGCTAAATTTTCCGAATATTGTTTAAATTTTCCGACTGGCTCGTTTGAAAATTTGTTACAGTTATATGGGGAAATATTTTCAAAAAGTCAATGACTTAAAAATGAGCTTGGTCTTATTTTTGCCAGTGAGAGTAATTAGAATATATCACTGCAAGAGCAAGTGAAAAAAATTAATAAAAATAAATATATTTTTGCCGAAGCATATAAATTGTTTTCCCTTATTTTGACAATACCATCAACAAGTGCTTTAGTGGAAAGAAGTTTTCTTGCTTCAAATGTGTAAAAACTTATTTAAGAAATACAATATCTCAAGAAAGACTTACTTCTCTTGGCAATATTTCAATTCAAAAGGAATTTCTGGAGGAGATTAGGGCAACTCATCCATTTTATGAGGATGTTATAAATAAATTTGATGCTATGAAGGATAAGAGATTTGATTTAGTATACAAAATATAGGTAAGTCGTAAAAAAATATTCTACCCCCTCCACATATAAAAAAATTCTGGGAAAAAAATTATTGTGATATTTTCTTGCTTCACTTGCACTTCACTGACTTTTTCACCCGCGAGCCGCCACCTATACACAAGAGAACACCAAGATCTTTGATTATGTTTACTCTAGAGAGATGGAAATCCGAAATAAAGTAGGAATGTAATATTGGTATTTTTTTCCTAGTTAATGATATAACTTTACATTTGGATGCATTTGGTTGCATACCATTTGACTTACACCAGTGGCTTAACTTGGTTATCTCCGATTGTAGGGTCATGCAGTCACCAACATTATCAGTTTTCTTAAAAATCTTTAAGTCATCTATGTATAGAAGAAATTTCCAATATTTAACTTCTTTGCAAGGGTCATTGACAAACATAAGAAACAGCATTGGTCCCAAACAAGTGCCTTGAGGTATACCAGAGGTGACCATAGATTCCCTGGATAGAGTTGAATTTAATTAACTGAACGCAATTATTGAGTTAACTAGAAAGCCATGTTAAAAGTGGGTTTATATACCATATGCTTCAAGCTCATTTACTAAAATTTTATGATTAAGACGATCAAGAGCCTTTTAGAATGCAAAATAAATTGAGCCAACTTGTGCTCTTTAGTCAATCGTTGTTAAGAAGTTGGACTATATTGATAAATTAGTTTGGGACGAGGGGCTTAAAAAATCTATGCTGTTGTTCAAATATAATATGTTGAAAGTTTGTAATTAAGTTATCCACTACTATAGACTCGAGCACCAATGATATTGAACAATAGTTTTTTAAATCAGATCGATCACCACCTTTGACATAATGCCAGTGACATTGCCAGAGAAATTAAGAAAGTATTGGAATTACTTAATACTTCCTCAAATCAACTAGTAGGTCAAAGCTAAGGGGGTGTACAAAGTATTATAAGAATTAAAATATCCAAACGAATTTTATGTATATATACAGACCAATTTGATTTAATTTTACAGAAAAGCGTTTGTGTTAATACAAATAATCACAGGACAACTTACTTATAAAATAGAAATAGCAGAATTAAAAGTATCTCACTTTTTAAATAATATAATCTGTAGGCAAGGAATTCCACTCAGAAGAACAGAGAAAGAGATTACCAAGAGTGGCCAGAGAAAAAGAAATAAATGAAAGTATTAGACAGCAATTCACATATGCAAATAAAAAATCAAACAAAATAGAAATAACCATAGAATGTAACCAACAATATTTTGGAAAATTATTAAAGCACAAAATATTTATATAGCATGGAACAGATGTAGAATATAGACATGAGTGTAATGAGATGTTTTAACTGCCAGGGATACATGTACAAGGAACAAAATATATGAACAAAACCATGTGTGGAAAATGCAGAGAAGAACATAACAAATGCATGCACTACCTCAAACAAAAATTGCATAAACTGTCACAAAGCAAATGACAAATAGAAAATCCAATACAACACAAATCATAGTACAAATGATCCAGAGTGCCCATCAACAAAATACTACTTAGAAATAATAAAAACAAAAATTGAATATAATGAACAATAATGGAATGTATAATGCAAAATACTATACTGAATGATTTAGAAATTACAGATATTGTACAAACCCAAACAGTGGACACAATTAAAGTTCATAACTTGCTGAAAGAAAGGCAGACTTCACAAACATTGTATATCTCATTATAAGGAGCATACAGAAAAACTAACAAATTAATAATATTACTTGAAAGTCTAAATACTGAACACCTGGACATCATAATGTTGCGTGAAACATGCCAAGTAAGGAACATAGAAAACTACAATATGAAAAGCTACAACACATAGTATGATGGCGCCAATTATAATAAAAATTATATAAATATTTACAAATAAAAAACATAAAATTGAATACAAGATGATAACATTTAAATAAAACAAAAGAATAATAAAAAGATTGATATTCCACAAATCAAATATACAAACAGGCATTACAGCAATTTACAAACCACCACCAATAAAGAAAGAACATTTTATGTACAATATAGAGGAATACTTGGAAAACCTCAATGAGCAGAAAATAGAGTTATTAATTGTTGACTTAAATATGTACCTACAGGATCAACAAGATGCAAATATAAGTAGATATGTCTTAACAATGACAAGGCAAGGTTATGTATCAAACGAGACCAGACTCAAATTCATCACTCAATCACTGTTTTGTGAAAAATAGAGAGTTAAGAATAATCCCAGGAATATATTAAACTAGTGACTATATAAAGCAGGAGAAAAATCGAACATAGATTCTACCGACAAAAAAGCATAATAACACGTTTTACAAAAATATATGAAAAAAAGGACAAATTTATAATATTTCTACAAAAGAACAATATATCAGCACCAAATCAATATAGATTTCAACAAGGAAAAAGCACAACAGTCGCATTACAAATATTTAAAATTGAAGTTGGAAAACATTTGAATGAAAACAAGAAGTGTATAGGAGTATTTATAGATCTAGCGAAAGCCTTTGATCTCATACCATACAATAAACTACTAAAAATGTTATAATAAATTGGAATAAGGGGAACTGCTCAAATATTAATGAAAACACATAAATAACAACAAAGGGAACAGTTGTGCGACTGATACTGTTCATGATATATTTAAACTGAAGCAAATAAACCCACATTCAATTGTATAGAAATAGAGGAAAAACATATCAAAAGTACAGAAAACATAAAATATTTAGGCGTTATTAGAGATAAATACTTAAAATGAAAAGTTCTTGAAGAATATCTATCACAAAGATTTAGACAATTGGGTTACAAATTTTTATATAGTAAGAACTTTTCTAAAGAGGAAGCAGTTAAGTTAAAATAAAGCTCTTGCTGAATCATTGTTAAGATACAGATTAATAATCTGGGAGGAATGTTTAATAATGCAGTACAAATTAAATATATTACAAAAAATATCTACTAAAAATAATATATAGAAGAAAAAGATTATACCCATCCAGGCTATTGTTCATACAAGAAATGACAAACATCAGAACACTATATATTATGTCAATTTGCACACATATGCATAGCCATAAGACAGAGAAGATGTATCTAATCCACCAACAAAACAAAAGGAGTCTAACAAACACAACAAAACTTTAACAACATTAATTTGAAAAATTATATTTATCTTGTACCTAAGGCATATAATCTCCTACCGAATTTAGTAAAACAGAAGAAAGAAAAAAAATCACCAAGTAATGTTGTGAATACATTTATAACAACTACCACTCATTTGAAACATTTAACTAAACATAAAGGAATTTCTATGTGTATTCGGGCTTAACCCATTAGAAAAATAAGTTAAATAACAAAGTACATTGAAACACAAAAAAAAGACATACAGACATATACAGTACCACCAGAACTAGGTGCCTCAACTACCAATCCAAGAAGAAAAACGAATGAAAAAAATGAACAATATAATAAAATAAATTATAAAGAGAAACTCTTATAAATAAATAAATAATTTTTTTTGCCAATTTACAAGCATTTCCAACTTTTTTTTTGAGATCAGCAAAATTTACTGGTGTGCTATACAAATATTCATAACTTATATATTCCAACTTCACCCCCAAAGAAGCGAAATCAGTCAATATTCTTTTGTGCAGAAACAAAAGAAGTGTGTGATAGCCTCAAAGAAGTGTGTGATAGCCTCATTAATTTACAGATAATCTTCTAGCATCAAAACTTTTTTCTCTGAGAAATTTAAGGAGTATTAAGAAAGTTTTAATAAAGTTACACCTATAACTTTTTTGAGAAAAAAAGCTTAAAAGTGTGTTGTGTGTTATTTATAGCAGAAAAAATTGCTTCAATGACAGGCTTTAATTCCCGAGTGATTGCAGTTTTCGCGGAAAACAAAAATCATAGGATGAATTTTTTATACAAATAAACAATTAAACTATACACACTGTTCATCAATCTGTTTATATTAGGTAGGTTAATATCCAAAAAACCCAAGTACTTTATATCTCATGTGACTCTTAATTGAAATGTTCTTAAAAGAGAGTGGGCAGACAACTTTTCTAGTTGGTAAGAGGATGTTGAGCAGAGTGTTTTATAAAGGAAATAATTTTAATTTTATTTAAAACTAGAACACTATGTACATATAAAAATACAGTAAGAAACCACTTCGCTCATAAGTTTTGTGTTTTCAAGAAATTTAACGCTCCATATATTTAGGTTCTAATACATTTATAAATGTCCTTATGTATTGCAGTCGAAATAGTAAGGTGAAAAAGATCTTTTAAATACAAACCTACATACTATATACTGCTTAGCATTTTTTTTCAAAACGGCACCAACCTGCCATCTTTATATTTTCAGTCTTGATTTGAAACATCTAATAGAAACTAAAAAGAAGATTTATAGCCTGTTATTGAAGTGTGTCAAATATTTTTATCTCGACTGGTCCAAACAATTAAAAGGACGAGAGGGCATTAAAGAGCTGCATTGGATAAAAGGATTTTAGACAAACAAACAAAAGTATGCTTTATTGCAACAGCAAAAATTTTTACAATTTAATGGACAGAGCGACATTTACCTTAAAAGAAAAAAAAAGCAAAACAATGAAAAAACGAAGTATTAATTTAAAAAAATCACATTTTTTGATAAATATACTAAGTAATGATAGCTATAAAACCATCACGAAAAGAGAAACATTCGTTGGGACATAACATTGGCGTAAAGCGGTTAATGAATCTAGGTGACCTTAATAAGGAAATAAACGATACATATGCGAGGTGAATAATTTCGATGACATTGAAATTTTGTTATCGTTATACAAGAAAAATAAGTGAAGTAAGAAAAAGTGTACTGACCTATATTAGTTTATTTTATAGTAGATTTAAGTAAACAAACAAATAAAAAACATTTTAATGAGACATATAACTATATAAATTTTCATTATAAAAATCATTAATGCAGTAAAAAGTTCTTTCAATGAGGTACGCTTTGGTTTTTTTTCGAAAGAGTGCAAACATAGGGATAGTTTTTAAATGTACTGGAAGATGATCGTAAAGTTTTATGGCGTTGAAAACAATTGATGGAATGGGAAGGTATATGTCATGCCTAGAGTTTTTGGTAAAAAATACGTCTTGTGGCCTTTCCATGAAAGTGTTTATATGTTTTCTCATCAAATAGACGGTTTCTAAAATAAATAATGCAGAAAGTGTTTTTTTGAAATAGTATTGGCAGTGAGCTCTATTATTTAGACCCAACAAATAGCGAATTTTGAAATCTAAAAATACTAAGAAATTGCTCGGTGGTACAGCATCCTCAAAAGAGAAGGCCATAGCGGAGATGGGATTCGAATAGAGAGGAGTAAGTAATTCTGGCAGAAGACACGTCCAGTTCTTTTGAAACTGATTAAATGGCAAAGCAGGCGGTAGAAAGTTTTTTAGTTAAGGCGTCAATGTGCCTAGACCATTTTAGGTTATTATTTATATTCATATTTAATATTGCCCGAAAGTAGCAGATGTGGTTGTAAAGTCCCCTTATAAGATAAGGCCATTATTTTATCTACATTGAAGCGAAGCAGACTGGAATCTGACCAAGCCTAACAAGGTCGTTGGAAATATTAGGATGCGTGACATTGTACCAAAATCCCTCCATGTTATGCTTGTCGTCAGCAATTGTACAAATAAGAGAATTAACACACTTGTACATTCAAATTAAGTGTTATTAAAAAAATATTAATAATATATAAAATAATCCATAAAAAAAACATGTTTATTTGCTACTATATTTATAAATTGTTTATATTATTAAATAATTTAAGAGATCCTGGCTCAAAGGAGATCGAAAACGGGTTTCCTTTTATTGAGAAGTCAACATTCAGAATATTTGTGGTTTTGGCCCTTGATCCAAATTTGGTTCTGGAGACTTTGGACTCCTAGTCCCCAGAGTCTGTTCGAGCTTGCAATTAGCACTCATAAAAATATTTCAATTAGGAAAAAAATATTTGAGTTTTTTGAGAAGGTTTCAAAAATGTTTACTCGCTATTTTCCAAATGACTTTTAATCAAGCCTTTAAGTTAAAGTAGTTCTTAATAAATTGACACATTTGTTTTATTCCAATATCCAATATACTCTACATACGTTTTTAATCAGACAAAAGATCCAAATCTGCTGCTCTGTAAGCTATTTTTTCATTCTAAAAATCTACAAAATAAATTTTTTTTACTACTTTGAAATTTCATTCACTAAACGGGTTTAAATTGATTCCTAGTTTAACTCGGACAAGTATCGGTTTTAGGATAATGGAATATTTTTTTTAACTATCACACTTGCAACATATGACAGTGATAGAGGCAAAACACAACTGGCAAACTAAAAACTTTAATTGTCATGGCAATTAGATTTGATCTAACACTTAAACCTTTTAAGGGCCAGTTTCACAATGATATGACCACAAAGTCTGGGTTAATAGCTATAGATTGAATTGAAAATTCACATTCTCAACTATAGAAACCATAGTAAATAACCATAACCCATTGGTTACCACACAGTTTGAAACTGGGCCTAAGTGACTCTGAGGTTAACAATTTAAATATTTCTAACATGTGATTATGCTGAATTTTTATTTTTCTATCATTATTTTTGGATATATAATATGAATTATAATGTATAGGTTCAGATAAAACAAAGCTGCTCTACTTACGTGGTATAGATATACACCTATAACAACATTATTTGTGGCACAGTCTTTGAAATATAAAGTGGTATACTAGTTTCCCAAACTCCATAAACATATTAGGGGCTTAAAATGAATAAATATACAGATAGACATAGGCATTATTGACAAACATGTGTAAAAACAGTATTTGAATTTTAAATTATTTTTTTTTATGTTTATTCAATTTTTTCCTAAATATTATTATTTATTGTTTGAATTTGCTATATAAAGTCCAATTTTAATCTAAAAAAAATTATAGAAAAGTAGTTATATTTGTGTGTAAAAAGTGTAAAAGAAATTCTATGCATAATGTTTTTGGCAGCATTAAGGATAACAATTTTGTTGGAAACACAAATTTTAACATCGTTTTTAGACATATTTCAAACTTTTTCATATCATTCTGAGTGTTATATAGCCAGCTACTTGTTTTCTTTTTTTAATATCTTTTGGCACTTAATAAAGTTTGTAAAGTATTGACTAGTATGCTTACAACTCGCTCTTCAATAACCAGGAGTTTAAGACGCATTAACTAAAAGCAGTTTATCTATCGCGTTGATAATACCTGCGTTACATTTTAAAAATAAGGCAAAGACGCCCAGGGCAGCTGTATTACTGATTTTAACTTATTTTTTTCCACATTTTCAGATAGTTTTTGTTTTTACAAATGGTATCGGCAATAACCTAGCTGTAAAGTTAGAAAAAAAGGGAATTATTGTACGTGGTAATCGCATTGATACTCCCGATATATTCGAAAGTGATTCAGAGGATAGTGAAGATGGAAGTTTCATAGATGAAAGTCAGAGAATTAATTATAGTAAACCACAGGACTTATCCACCCAAAATATATCTAATATTAAGAAGATAAACCTGGATGTGTCTGCTATGTTGGCTTACTGCTGTTCAGTTGCTAATGGAAGTGCAGATTTGTATGATTTTGATGTTCTGGTTCTTAAACAACAAGCTGAATGGGAAAGAGAAAGGCCTGTAAAACCGATCTTGGATGACTTTTTTAAAGGTAATGTAAATATATTTTACATGTTTTAGATTCAAAAACATCACAAGAATCTTGAAAATAGCGGCATTCAATTTTGAACTAAATTTTCAAAAATAGTCCATTTTACAAAAATAAAATTCAACACAAAATTATTGAATTTTTGATATTTTTTTTTACTTGTCCAATCTCAAAGCCCTAATATATATAAGAGTACTATCGTGTGGTCTAAAAGTTAAAAATACCCAGTGACGGCTCTTGGAATTTGAGTTTGGCGGTGCACCAAAAGGTAAATAGCGCCGCAGGCGAAATTTTTTCGGGGTATACGCCCAAAATTACTAATTTTATACCTTTTTGTTTTTTTTTTAATAGAAAAAATTACTAGTTACATCCATTATTTATACTACTTGCTAAATTAGTAAAAAATTAAACATTTAAAAAATTTAATAATAATCTTGAGTTCCTTGAGATAATTTATTCGCCTTTTATGTCTAGTTACATATGTGTTTGTAAATCAAATCGATTCTTCTATTCTTGTGCTGGGGTGAGTTTTTTTAGGTATTTCTACTTATGCGATAACGTGTGCATATATACCATTTTTACAAAGTAATAAACAACATAAAAACCTCAATAAAAACTTACCAGAATACACTCCAAAACTATATACAGTAAAAGGAAGGATATTTTACACTGAACTGCGGTATTTGAAATCTAGTCTTCGTTCTGCCTTACTGGCGAAAAGGCAATGACTCGTTTATTAAAGTCTTCAATATTATTAAGAAACACTTTTTCAGCTGATAAAATTTTCAAGGTATTTAGTCTTTTTTCTTTCATAGAGTTGTGCAAAAAAGCTTTTAGTCTTACAAGCATCTTTCAGCTTCAGTGGTTGACATATGTGTTGTCGTGTTCCAATAACTTAATAGTTTCTTGAAAAGTGCACCTCATATCTTCCTGTGAAACCAACGATAAAAGAGGAACGGCTTCAGAAATGGTTTGCAATTATTCTCTTTCATAAAGTACTTGCAGTTCTGTTTTTAGACGATTTTTCTCTAGAAATGGATATAACATAACTGTATCAGAGAGCAATTTGTCGGGAAATTTTTTTGGCATTCGATAAATGTTCTTTCAAAAATAATGCAGGAGCTGTCAGATGTCCTGTAAAAGTAAACCGAGCCTTAATCTGTTGTATTATGGAATCGCAAACTTCCAAGGCTTCAATTTTTTTTATTTGTTGAAATAGATAGATAGATTTTTGTCGTTCTCTAAAATATCCATAACGTGTATCAGCTCATTTTGGTAATCATAAACTGTGCTAATTCCCCGAGAATGAAAATTCCATCTCGTTTGTGATGATCGTAGTATTCGTCTATGAGCTATATCATCCAATACTTTTGTTCTTTGAGGTGACGTAGAAAAACAAGAACAAATTCCAGCCAGATGAGTAAAAAAAATCTGAACTGATGCATTAATGGAAGCTGCACTGCTCGTTATAAGGATAATCTGATGAGCAAAGCAATGCACATAATTTGCTAAAGAATATTTATCTTTAATTATTTTTTGTACCCCATTTACACCTCCGCTCATAACTGACGCTCCGTCATAGCTTTGTGCTATTAACTTATTGGGTGTGTCAGTAATTAAAGGATCAATTTCAATTAAAATGCAATTTGCTATTGAAATGGCATTGTGTCTGGGAGAATTTAAAAATATCCAAAATCTTTCTACTGGCTTATTGGAGACAATGTATCGTAAAATAATGACTAATTGAAATTCGTTGGCGACATGGGTAGTTTCGTCGGCTATTACCGCTACATAATTCGCTTTTTTAGTTTCTTTAGTCACTTCTTCATGGTAAATGGTAATCATGCAGTCCAATAATTCGTTCTGTATCGTCTTAGAGGTCCCTTTAAATGCTGCTGCTTTGTTGAAATGTTCCTTTAAATCTCTATCCAGTTGAGAACTAAAATCTATCAATTGTCGGAACACTCCGTTATTTCCGGATTCTTCAGTTTCATCATGACCTCTCAATGCCAATTCTAAGGCACCACAAAATCTAATACAGTTGATAATGATGTTTAAAATATATCTGTTTTTATCAACTTGGTTGTTGTGCGTAATAATATTTTGTCTATAAGCTGAGCTTAATTGAGTCATTATATATGATTTTCCGAGCAAAGAAAAACTAAAAATATTATTTATATGTACCTTGCTGTTTTCATACGTTTTAATTTTCTCATAAATATGAACTAAACCAGTAACCCCATGTCTTGTCCATGTAGAATCACCACCAAACAAAACACATACGAAACAAAGAAATGTATTTTTTGTTCGCATCCACAAATCCAGTTATTTTTTGAATACATATTTTGATTAAACTTCCTTACTAGAGGTGGAAGCCTTCTGCGTTTTGGTTAGATCTAAATCGGGGAGAGGTCTTCCAAGCTCCTTGATTTAAATTTTTTCCTCGAACGAATTGAAAACAGTAGGTACCTAGATATTTAATTAAATTAATTAAACTTTAAAAAACTCGCAAAATGTTCAGCTTATGTGTACCGCCGCGATGCAATTACGCGAAACGCCAAAATCTCACTAAAATAAAATATGCAAAACCTTACCGAGCCGCTCAATCAGGCAGCCCCGTTTATATATCAGTGGTCGGCATATTTGTTGGTAGTGCACGGCCCCTTATAACAATCCGCTACTGAAAATACCCATTCACTGACATATCCTTCTTTCATACAAGAGTTATTGTGGCAACCACAGAAGGAGAAAGGCGGAATATTTGATTACAGCAGTGCCTAAATGTGATCCATTTATTTTTTAAATATTACAACTCTTCCAAATTAGCAAATAACATGCCTAAATGATGGTAAATCTAATTTGTTGTTTTGTGAATCTAGTGAATTCCATTTTTTTTTTGTCATAAATTACAACAGCTAAATGTATTCACAAAGTTTACAGAATTCACATGTTATTTCACTCTCAGATCGACATCAAAAGCGAGCGACAGTAAAAAATTGTAGGGGGTATTGAGGCAATTAGAGCGGAGTCTATCGCGATTTAGTTCGGTCACAGTGCTATTGAGGAACATAGTGTAAAATTTCCCGTTTAGTAACTAATAAATGGTGGTATCTAAATATAAAATATATTTTCAGTAAAATTTTGAAAAATACATTTTTGTAAAGTCGACAAAAAAAGATGAAAAGATAAAGTCTTATTTAGCGTAATTTAAAGAAATATGATTGCATATTTAGAGTGTAAAGTATAAGTTGCTGCATTCTTTTATCATAAGAATCATAATTTAGTGTCAACATTTTTGTTTACTAGTGACATCTCTATTGGAGAACTTTAAACTAAAATAGTAGTAACTCAGACAATCTTCTGCAAGCTTTAAAGCTTTCACGAGCTTTTAAACGTTGGAGCCTTGATCAGACACTACACTTAAAACATCCAGGCCAAAAATATGCGTTATGGCCAATTATACCGCGTGGTTCTCAATAGCGGCTTACCCTTTTTTGTCTTTTGAAATTAAAAACCAAATTTAGAGGTTATGTTTAAGACAAAAATCTGGCTTTACTTATAAAGCTGCATCCGTCCCGGAAATGACCGTAACTTCCGATTTTTAAATAGCATGCCAAATGCTTGTCTTTATTTTTTTTTCATAGATTCTCATTTATTTAATATTTTATGTTGTCATTACATTTAGATGTTTATGAATTATTGTTTTAAAGGCTACCAGAGATGTGACGTGTTTGTAGGTTATTTTTTAATGTATACCTTAAAATTGAATAAAACATAGTACAGATATGTATTTTTGTATTTTTCTTAATCAGCGGCATTTTTAATCTTGGCACAAAGGCGGCCATTTCACTAATCTATCAACAACGAATTAGGTTTTAATGACAAATATGTACAAAGCGCCTCAAAAGCTCACACAAACCACAGTGCACCTTGATATAAACAAGATTCGTTACCTGGACTGTAAGAAAATCGGATCCGGTTTTTCTAGAAAATATTTTATTACCAGAACGTCAAACAATGTGTTGGCTGCAAGACCACCTTTTTCTCTTGTCTTTATTTTCTATTGACATCCTTATAATGGTGATTAAGTATCCCTTACAACATAATACATATCAAACTTAGGTATCTGATTTTAGTAACCCATCCAAACATAAAAAAACGTTATATGTTAAGTACTTATATACATTTATTTATTTACCTTTCAGGTAAACAATTATATTGCTGTCAAACAGCTAAAGAAAGTTTTGAAAATATTGTAAATACAGTAGGGGGGCCTAATGAAAAAATAAGAGCTGATGAGTTTATGAAAAGAATTACAGTTTTGCCAGATAATGCGACTTATAGAGACACAAAAGAGGGTAGTGAAGGCAGTGAAATATTTAATCAAGTTCAATTCAATCCAAATAAGAGCCTGTCGGTAGGCGGAAAAATTAGGCAGAGGTCTTTAACCATTTTTATGTTTGGTGACAGAATACAAGCTATAACAGTGACGAGCAATGACGGCTTTGTTAGGGCTGCTAAACAACAGGTAATTATTTCTTTATATCATATTATTTAATGTCCTAAATAGACAGTGATTTTTTCGCAGTTTGAAAATCTTTAGGTTAGGTTAAATATTCTCAGGAAACAAGACTTTCATCATTTTGATGATGAATCTTCCTAACTCTGATTTAAACCTCATGGAAAATATTTTCTGTGCAAAAAAATTCTACTTGTAAAATATTCTTTATTTTTAATATTTAGTTTTTTCCTCCTACTTACTCTCCTAAATTGATGTCAATTTATTTAACTAACTCCTTTCATAGCATGCAGAGGTCAATATATTTATTAGTCATTTTAATTTGTAGTTTTTTAGGTTCATGATTAAGAATGGATAATTCTGGATTTGTTTTTTATAATATTTAATTGTAATTTTCAGTACCTATAAAACAAATTAGCTAAACATTGTAACACATTTTATTTTCAGAATATAAATTTTGTCGTTTTTGTCCATGAATCAAGAGCTTTGACTGAGCAAAAAGAAATGATGAAGGCAAAACCGCTCATGACAAATAATTAATTAAACTAAGATAGTATGTTTGTTACATTTTCATTGCTAGATATATACTTTTTTAATATATTTATTAATTTTTGTAACTGTTTCTTTTGTTTTTTTTTTGAAATATTTGACTTTAAGAAATATTTTGGACTATCCTAATGAAATTGGCGAGAGAATAAAATATGGAACTAATTCCTTTTGAAATCTAAATCTGTGTAAAAAATATATACAAATACCAAAAATATATAATAGTTTAAATGTTTATATATTTATTATTGTTTGGGAATGTTTCAACTCAGAATAATTAATGTATTTTTTACAACAGTTAAATTGGCCTCTCTATATAATATTTTCTTCCGGTACCATGCTTATTTCTGGTATGACAAGTACTTCAGCTTAACCAGTTATGTTAAAGTATTCGCAATATTAGGTAACTCACGTTGCTTTCGCGCGAAGATCCCCATGTTAGCCTTAGTCTGTTGTAATGGAACCTGTTTATAGGTTCTGTACAGGATGATCCAGATAACTCTTTAAATAGAATCGATTATTTTAGAAATTAGTTTTCGATTGTGTCGCATCGATGATCTCTTCATTGAGATCTCCCTGGATACAAGCCTGCCTGATGAGGGTAAAGGCCCAGAAATCAATCACAAGAGGGGTATCCTGTGACACAATCGAATGCAATGTCTTCTCGTAGGCCCCTTACATGCAAAAATTATAATTTTTGCCTTTTGGTACATATATCCTTTTCCAGTCGAGACATCTGAATAAAGGTGTGTGAAAACACATTTTTATTTCTTTTTCAATTTTACCACGCATTTTAAATGCATTCGACAAAATCCTTATGGGTCTCAGCCGAAACTCCGCGGAGCCCCAATAGGTAACGCCAAGTGTTATGCTTGGCTTCGTGGAACTTTCCCACTTATCTAGACGTTTTCGTTTGTGTCGCATCGATGATCTCTTCATTGAGATCTCCCTGGATAGAAGCCTGCCTGGTGATGGTAAAGGCCCAGAAATCGATCGCACGGGGTATCCTGTGACACAATCGAAAGGAATGTCTTCTCATAGGCCGCTTACATGCAAAAATTATATATTTTTGCCTTTTGCTATATATATATATATATATATATATATATATATATATATATATATATATATATATATATATGAAATGAAATGAAATGCTTTTATCACCATAATATCATTTCCAAAACATGCATATTATTATAAAGATATTAAATATTATTAGATGACTTACACAATATGGACACAATAAAGATGAAAAGACAACTAGCCTTGATTCTAAAATTTACATAACAAACCATATACTAATTACAAGTAGAGAGAAATGAAAACATATAATATTAAAACCAGTTTAAAAACCTTAAAGCTAGAACTTAAATGGAAAACTACTAAAACTTAAGTTGAGCTAAGTATCATTATTAAATTCCTCCCAGAACTTAAATTTATACAAACATTTATCAATCAGTAGACGGGTAACTGAGCTCTTAAAGACCTTGTCAGATGTCATGTCCCTAATATGTTTGGTAGAAGATTATAGACCTGGATAGCTCTATAATATGAACTTTTAGCAAAGAAAGCCGTGTTGTGAAAGGGTGTAGTCAAGTCATGAGAGTGCCTTGTTAAGATCTCCATGTTTCTGGCATAAAGATCATGGTTTGTCTGAAATAGTTGTTTATGTCCTCTCATAAACAATACTAGTTGAAGGAAGTAAAGAGATGGAACCAATAAGATATTAAGATCTCTGAACAAGGGTTTGCAGGATGGTCGAGGATGCCTCTTTAGGATGGTTCGAACTATTCTTTTTTGAGTTATAAAAATGTTTGTTGCATGGGTTGATGAAGCCCACAAAATAATTCCATATGACATTCTAGACTTAACATAAGCAAAATAAAATAACTTTAAGGCATCTAGTGAAACATGATCCCTTAACATCCTTAAGGCAAAACATGTAGAGTTCAATTTGCTATTCACCTGCAGAATGTGATCATTACATGATAAGTGAGTATCTAATATTAGGCTCAAAAATCTTACATTCTGCACTACAGGAACCGACTTATGATTCATCCTAACATACACACTTTCAGGTCTGCTTTTTAAAATTTGAAATTACAACAAGGCTGTCTTATCTGCATTCAGTTTCAAACCATTCTCGTTGCACCACAATGCCATTCTCTCCACCATCCCTGACATTTCCTGATAACCCAGACAGAGTTCTCTCCGTTATAATAATAGAGGTATCATCAGCAAACTGAAAAACCTGTCCCATGTTAAGTGTATCACCCAAGTTGTTCACATATATTAAAAAAAGCAAGTCCCAGGATTGACCCCTGAGGGACTCCCTGCTGTATGTTTGATGGGGCAGAGAAATATCTTTTCCCATCAGCGACAATAGATACCAGTTGCCTCCTTCCAGCAAGATAAGAACGTAAAAGTTCCAAACAGTTACCCCTCACCCCACAATTGTACAACCGGACAAAAAGGATGTTATAGTCTATTGTCTCAAAAGCCTTTGAGAGGTCAAAGAAAAGGCCAGCTGCCATATTATTGTTGTCCAGAGAATCAGCTATAAGATTTACTAATTTAAAAATAGCCACTTCAGTTGACATGTTTTTACGGAAACCAAACTGACGTTCATTCAAGATGTTGTAGTATGTAAGAAATGATATGATTCTGTTATAAATTGCCCTCTCAAAAACCTTTGATAAACCAGGCAACAGTGACACGGGTCTGTATTTGGTCATGTCAGTCCTTGGGCCCTTTTTGTAGATAGGCAGCACCTTAACTATTTTTAAGGCATCAGGAAAAACCGAATTCTGAAAGCATTCATTAATAATATTGTGAAGGAGTTGACAGATATATTCTTTAGCATATTTTATGATGTTAGTGGGAATATTGTCTATGCCAGAGGAAGTTTTGTTTGGTAATCGCTCTACAATCTCAAACACTTCCTGTTCCGTTACAGGGCTAAGGAATATACTAGGGGTCACACTAGGTTCAACTCGAGGAAGCGAATTCTGGCCACCTGGTATAAGGGTAAAAAGGCCATTGAAGGCATTACAGATATCAGATAGAGAAGACAATTCATCACCATTTTCAGGATCTACCAAAAAAGATGGCATATCTCTGCTTCCACTTTTTCCTATGACAGAATTCACTAGTGACAACACTGCTTTTGATTTATTTTGAGCATTGTTTATTTTGTTTGGGTTTTTATTTCTTTCTCAGAAATAAAAGTTTTTAGATTCTTCTTTTCAGTTTTAAATTGTTTTAAGATCTCTCGACACCCTGTCCTTTTGTAGTCTGTACAAATCATTTACGTAGTCAGAGTAAAGTCTAACTTCTATTGTGATTTGCTTTTGTACAGTTGTTTTAATTCTGTACAATGTTAATGGGAAACCGAGATCAAAATAGTATTTGAAAATGTTGTAGAATACCTGGAATTTTTCATTCACTCTGTGCATATCATACAGATCAATCCAGTCCTCGCCCCCCAAACAGTCTAAAAATCTTTGGATGTTGGCTTCTGAATAAAACCTTTTATAACCAAACACAGGAGAGCTACTCTCTGATGAAAGTTCAAGTTCTAAGGACAAAGTGGTGCTATAATGATAAAGTTGCAGTTCTTATAAAACAGTCCACCATTTCAGGATTATAAGTTGAAAATATGTTATCAATTTGACTGCCCATTTGGCCCACATGTCCAGGTCTTGTCACTCCGTGAACATGGGACACCAGACCAAAAGACAATAAGAGATCCATTACCAGACTCACCTCTTTACCCTCCAATAAAAAGTCTAAGTTAAAATCACCGCATATAATCAAAGAATGTTCTGTACTGTATAAAGCCTCCAAGAGCTCCGCCAATCCACTGATAAATATATTGAAATCACCTGATGGAGATCTATATAAAGCAATTATTTTAATATATTTTTTACCTATAGATATTTTTGTACAACTAAACTCAAAATGTTTTTCAACAGGTAATACACTAACCTGCATATATCACAGTACCTCCGCCTCTGAAATCCTTCCTACAAAAAGAAGTTACTTGCTTATATCCACAAAAACTGATAAGCTCAATTTCATTTTGTCAAGCCCAATGCTCACACATACAAATAATGTCAGGCTTGGTTTGTTTGCCAAAAGCATCAATTAGTAGAACTTTATTCTTTATACTCTGTACATTCAGACTGCAAATCGTAAAAGATGTTTTTTTAATATTACATTGGGCATCTAGATGATCATAACTTCCTCCTGAATGCCTGTTGCAAGTTTTTGAGTTTTGTGAAAATTTTTCACGTTGTCCACTCCATCTTCTAAATGTTTATTGCATCCAGCCTCTTCTAATCCCGACTGCTGACCTGTCGCTTCACACCCCATCGATTTCTTCTTGGGAAAAAAGAATTTACTGACATACAGTCAACAAACATGGCGATGTAAGACGTTGTTTATTTTTGTGTGGATACCAAATCTATAATCATCGTTGAAATAGCCGACTATTTTAAAGCGGGACTTGATTAAACATTGTTAAAGAACTATAATTCCGTTAATATTTCTTGAGTTTCGCCCGTTGTTTTGTTATTTTGAAAAGCGGGGTTAAAATGACGGAAACCGAAAGTGATGATGATTCTGCTGATCCGAAAAATGAATCAAATTCGAAAGCAAGAACTGATATTACTAAATACTGCTATAAATGTCGAAATGGAATATTGAAAGACCAGGATTTCTACCAGTGTGATGTTTGTTCTTGTTATATTCACAAACTGTGTGCAAAACTGTCGACTTCTGAAGATCGATGTATGCCTTTACAAAAACGTCTCCTTGTTTTCTTATGTGATAATTGCTTACAAATAACAAAGCAAATTCCCCTCATTGTAAAGAGAGAGAGAGAGAGATTAAAAGTGATTTAAGTATAATGAAAAGTGCTTCAATTGGTAATCAATCTGAGTCGACAAATGAGCCAAGGTCGTATGCTGACGCAATGAAACGAGGAAAAACCGAATCTGTGGTTATAATAAAGCCAAAAAAAGATCAAGCCAGTATAATTACAAAAAAGGACATACGGAAGCAAGTTAATCCAACCGATCTCAAGATAACAAAGTTTCGAGAAGTAAATAATGGAAAAGTTGTTATTGGCTGTGAAGATAAAACCAATATTGTAGCCCTGAGATCTCAACTACAGAACACTTTGAACGAAAAGTACATAATAGAGGAGCCGCGCCTAAAAAATCCAAAGATGAAGATTATTAACATAAGCAAAGATGATGTTAGTGTTGATGATTCTGATAATCATCTAATAGCAGATATTGTCCGATTAAATAATTTAGTTGATGATGTTAATTTTCACATGAAGATTTTGAAAAAATCTGTAAATAAGTATAATAAAATTGATATTATAATAGAAACGGATCCGAAAACCCATAGTGTTCTTTTAAAAAATGAAAAAGTTAGAATTGGCTGGTCACGTTGTTTTGTTTTTAATCACATTAGCATTTTGCAATGTTTTAACTGTATGGGCTTTGGACATTATGCTAAGGATTGCGAGTCTCAAAAGGTTTGTTCTAGGTGTTCAGGAAACCATTCTTACAAGGGTTGTAAATCAGAAAACCAATGTGTCAATTGCATCATAAAATACTTAGGTGTATATCTTGATACTGGTCTCACATGGAAAGAACAATGTACCCACCTCTCAAAGAAGTTAAGTAAAATTGTTTTTGTCATTCGAAATCTAAAAAATATGGTCTCGGATTCTGTCCTGATGAGTGCATACTATGGCTATTTTCACTCGCATATCTCCTATGCCATCCTGTGTTGAGGACATTCTGCCCAAGCATCAAGGGTTTTCGCTATACAAAGGAGATGTATCAGAATTATGGCTGGCCTGGGGTACAGGGAATGTTGCAAGGGTGCCTATATCCCATTAAAGATTCTAACGGTACCATGCACATTTATATTATCATGCCTCCGGCACGTCAAGGAAAACTATGGTGAATACTCTATTAGCCATAACCTTCATGGGTACAGTACCAGAAACAAAAACAACTTGGTAACACAACATTCTCGTACTAAACGAGCTAGAGATGGACAGAACTATTTTTGCACACAGTTCTACAACGTGCTCCCTGAAAAAATTCTATGCCTTCCCACAGAAGTCTACGAAAAAATTAAGGGACAACTTAAAACAAAAGGCTTTCTATGGAACTGATGAGTTTCTTAGTAATAATTTTGAGGACATTTGTGAGTGAGGACAGGTGCATATAAATTAAACCCTAATATAATAAAATGATGTTTAACCCTTTTGTGATATAACAACTGAAACCTGTACTGTCATAAACCTGTTATTGTAAATTGCTGGATATAATATTTTAGGGCTTCACCTTTGTTTTTGTCTTATGTGTTTTATCATATTTAACAATTATAAAATTTATTCGATTTTAATTATAGGTATCATATAGTCTAAGGTTGCTGACTACTTACTTAGATTATACTTTGACCTGTAGATTATTTGACTTGTGAAAATGCTTTTATGTATGTATTACCACAAATAAAAATTGGTTGATTGATTGATTGCTAATAAAAGACAAAAATGTAGATATAGACATTCATCACTCTTCTTTAGATAAAAAAATGCCCATACATGCTGAAAATTGTTGAATTTCAAAATAATAAGATAAACTATTTCTGTGATATATAACTGTACAAATTTAAATATGAATAATAGGTGCAGTTTTTCTGTTTTTAGTGTAGCTCACTTAAATCTAAGATCTATATTTACTGGATTTCAAGAGTTTGTTAATATGGTTGAGACAGGCAGTTTCGATGTTGTGGCAGTCAGTGAAACATGGCTGAGATCAGCTATAACATCGGATGTAGTACAAATTGAAGGGTATAATTTTTTTAGATTTGACCGAATTAATGGCAGGGGAGGTGGTGTGGGTATATATGTCAGAAATTCTTTTCATTGTCAATTATAAAATTAGCTATAAAACTTCTATCGCAATAGGAGTAATATATCGTACCAAAAATAATGTTTTGCAATGTGTCCATGCTTTAGATCAATTTTTGCCTCAAGTCTTGTTGTCGTATGATCATGTTATGGTTCTAGGTGATTTAAACATAAACATGATGCCTGATAACATGCCCAATCCTCTGTCTGATATGTTTGATATTCAAGGGTTTTCTCAAGTAATATGTGAACCCACTAGGATTACTGAAACTACTTCTTTCCTGCTGGATCCCATTTTTGTTACTACTACCAGCGACGTAGTCTCCGTAGGTACCTTAGATGCCGACGATGTGAGTGATCATAAATTAACTTTTTGTAAGCTAAAAATAACATCGAAAAAAGGGTCCCAAAAATTTGTTACCTTCAGAGATTTTAAAAACTTTAACGAGGATAACTTCTATAATGATCTATTCAATATACCATGGAATGAGATTTTCTATGTCCCAGATATTGAAGAAAAAGTCAATTTTCTTGAGTCACACTTATCACTCTTGTTTGGGAAGCATGTTCCTCTCAAAACCTCAAGGGTAAGTAAACCCCCGGCGCCCTGGCTAACACCAGCATTAAAAAGCCTAATGAAGGAAAGGGACAAAGCATTAGCAAAATATAAAAAAAATAAGACACAAATAAATTTCAATAATTATAAAACCTTATGGAATCTTACATTATATTCTGTCCGGAGTGAGAAGCTAGGATATTTAGAATTCTTGGAAGGACAAAAAAATTCAAAAACACTATGGAAGGGTCTTAGACAACTGCATGTATACTCAGGCTCAAAAGGTGCTTGGGAACTACCTGAGGAATTACAAAATGCCGATGATATAAATACATATTTTCTTAGTGTCTTTCAAAAAACAAATAATTGTCTGCATAAAATTGATTTTTACAGTAACAATAAGTTAAACCCAGATCTAAATTTTAGTTTTAAGATGGAAACTCCTGATTCAATATTTAAATGTGTTTATGACATTAAGTCAAATGCTGCTGGCTGTGACGGACTTACTCTATTTATGCTTAAGCTTAGTTTGCCAGTTATCTTAGTGCCCCTCACCCATGTTATAAATCATTGTCTTGAATGTGGGTACTTCCCACAGTGCTGGAAAGAGTCCATTATATGTCCTATAATAACACACATTAGTTTGTTGCCAGTTATGTCAGAGTTCTGGAAAGGGCTATTCACACACAAGAATATAGTATAAACAATTTATTTCCGGTTCACCAGTCTGGCTTTCGGAGTGGTCACAGCACGTCAACAGCTTTGTTAAATTTGACCGATAATATAATCAGGGGCCTGGATAGAAAGATCGCTGTTATATATATATCAGTATCACTGGATAAATCAAAGGCTTTTGACGTTCTGGATCATGACCTACTTTGCGCAAAATTGAAGTATCTGGGTTTTGATGACCATTCTGTATTATTCTTTTGCAACTACCTGTCAGGTAGACAGCAAAAAGTGCGTGTGAAGAACAAGTTATCACTTGCTGGTAAGATAGTGTCAGGTGTCCCCCAGGGCTCAATTTTGGGGCCCTTATTGTTCCTAATTTATACTTTTGATATCTTCCACTCAGTTACGCACTCTCATGTGCAGACTTATGCCGATGATGCCCAGCTGCTTCATCTATTTGATCCTTCAGATCCTACTTTGGCAGCAGAACAAGTTAATGCTGATCTGAATGACATTTTAATATATTCAAATGAACATAACTTGAAAATAAACCCAGACAAGACTCAAGTTCTGTTGTTTTGTCAAGAAAATCGTAGAGCAGCATTGTATGGTGCACTGAGACTTAAACTTGCAAATGAAAATCTGAATTTTTCTTTTAGTGCTAAAAATTTGGGTCTGCTTTTGGATATACACCTGCGATTTAGGGATCATGTCAAGGCACTTTTACAAAAAAATGTTAAAATGAAATCTTTGTATGCCCACCGCTTCATACTTAATTTTAAAATGAGAAAAAGGCTTTGCGTATCTCTGGTGCTCTCAACATTTACTTATAGTAATATTGTCTACTACCCATTTTTAGATTCTTTTTCAAAAAATCGCTTGCAACATGTACAGAATGTTTGCTGTCGTTTTGTATACCGGTTACGAAAATATGATCTTATTTCTTCTAAAATAAACCAACTGAAATGGTTGAAAATTGCCAACATTGTGAAATTGCATTATGTTATGTTCTTGATGAAGGTATTCATCAATTCCAATGTATCTCAGAGAAAAATTGATATTTCATGTTATTCAATAGAAATCCAACTGTATCTCAGAGATTCAGTCAAATTCTTTAACTCCTGATCTTAAAATATAAGAGACAATTATTGTGTAGCCAGAAGAGTGGATAGGTTTTTGCATTGATTATAAATCTTGAGTATTACTGAGTGTCATCAATAATTTGAATTATAATTAGTTTATAGATGTAAACACATTGTGAGTGGCAGAGGTTAGGTGTAAGAGTCACCATAGGTTAAATCTTGCCTTTTTCACTTCGTGGTGTGGGTATATGTCCTGTATACACATGCCAAATAAAGACGATATTTATTCATTTATTTATGTACCAGCAGGCCAAAGTCAGGTATTTTAATCCTGGGCTCCAGGAAACTAGGGACTCCAACTTTGAATGATGTAGCTTTTGAGTTTGATCTGAATGGAATTATCTTCTTGCATTCGTAACTGACATCTGCATTGTGCTCTTTTAAAAATTTCACAATGTCTTGTTCATTTGTATCTGGGTGAAGGTTAGAAATGAACAACCAGCTAATACGTTCTACTATTCTTAAGTTGTGTTTAGAAGTACCTTTGTTACAGTTGCCTTTTGAAATGTTTTTTGAGGCAATTTTGTTTCTTCTTTTAGGAACAGTCCAGCCATCATCATTTTTTAGGGCCTCCGCAAACGTGGTCGAAGCATGAGTGTTCAAATTAGATTCTTCACATTTTTCAACAACTTTTTCTTTTATGGTCTCAATGGATGTTTGTACTTGCGAAGTTTTATCAATTTTTGGTAAGGAGCTCTATTTTTTACTTTTTTCCTGAATTTTGTGGTTTCTATACTCGTTTTGTTTATCTTGAATAATAATGTCCTTTTCACTAATTATTTGTTTTAAAAGCTTGATTTGTATTTCCAAGGGCTTTTGGGGGTTATGTTTGTGTTTTTGTTAACGCCGAATTCACAGCACTGAATCACATTTTCTGCTAAGAATTTTATCTGCTGCACCCTTTCTGCACAAAAGGGGTGCCAAAATTCACCACAATTTATACAACAGGCTACTGTAACTGCCTTTTTTTACAACATTTAAACATACGCACGTCAACGTTCGCCATTTTACTATATATATATATATATATATATATATATATATATATATATATATATATATATATATATATATATATATATATATATATATATATAATATATATATATATATATATATATATATATATATATATATATATATATATATATATATATATATATATATATATATATATATATATATATATATATATATATATATATATATATATATATATATATATATATATATATATATATATATATATATATATATATATATATATATATATATATATATATATATATATATATATATATATATATATATATATATATATATATATATATATATATATATATATATATATATATATATATATATATATATATATATATATATAATATATATATATATATATATATATATATATATATATATATATATATATATATATATATATATATATATATATATATATATATATATATATATATATATATATATATATATATATATATATATATATATATATATATATATATATATATATATATATATATATATATATATATATATATATATATATATATATATATATATATATATATATATATATATATATATATATATATATATATATATATATATATATATATATATATATATATATATATATATATATATATATATATATATATATATATATATATATATATATATATATATATATATATATATATATATATATATATATATATATATATATATATATATATATATATATATATATATATATATATATATATATATATATATATATATATATATATATATATATATATATATATATATATATATATATATATATATATATATATATATATATATATATATATATATATATATATATATATATATATATATATATATATATATATATATATATATATATATATATATATATATATATACATATATACATACATACATATATATATATATATATATATATATATATATATTATATAATATATATATATATATATATCATATATATAATCTATATATATAATATATATATATATATATATCTAATAGCTCATTTTTTAAGTATTAGTACAAAATAAAAATGTAAATCAGACTTCAAACAAACATATCATGTTCATCAAACATTCAAAAAATAACCCTTCATCTCCAGGTATCTAAATACATAAGCCATTATATCCAAGAAATAATAGTAACTTTTCATATTTCGAAATCCGTTCATTTTTGATAAATATAAAATATGCAGAATTTAATATAAAATTCAAAAACAAACAATGTCATATTAAAAAAAAACAAAGTTGGTACTTGCCTTATGAGTACACATAAATATGTTTAGAATCTGTTCAAAATTGTTATTTGTTAATAAAGTTAGTAACTTTGGCAATATTTCGGGAATTTATTTTCGATACAACTATATAACGGACTAAAGCTAACTAAGACATTTCAGATATCAAATTTTGATCAGGTTTCGGACTCTGGTAGAATTCTAGGAACGAACACCATATAATGTTTTGTTTTTGAATTATGTTTCATTAAAATTGCTTTTCTTCAAACTATTTTGCACAGTTAATAATCACTTAATAAAAAGTATAAAATCTTCAGCTAATTAAATAATTTTTATTTTGGAGACAAATAATTTTATATAATTGTTTTTAAAGCTCCTTCGCATGCCATCAATGAAGTTGTTTACTTACCTTTTAATTCATAAACAATCTTGCACTTTCACTACGACTATACACTTCCCACTTATTTATCATCTTCTTGCTGGTAGTAGTATATTGTGCAACAAGTGCTGAAACCCTCACATTTCATAAGAGTGTGGAAGTTTGGTATAGCAAGTACATGAGTTGAAATGTGCTTTCCTCACGTGTTTCACACTATACTTTTTCTTCAACTGTTAAGGAAACATTAAAAATTAAATTAATAATAAAACACAGTCTATTGTAGCGCCACATTGTAGCCAATAGCCTGTCATGATGTGTGACTAGTTCAGCTGTTGGCTTCAATGTGCAGCCACAATAGACTGTGAGAGAATTATTTCTTACATTGTGACGTTCCATCGTGAGAAATAAGGAATTCTCACTGCAAGGATGCTATGCATATTATATGCATTACAGAGGAGTCATAGAAAAAATTATTTCCTAAACTTTAGAAGTCACAACCCTCACCATGGGCTAAGAGTTTAACAACTAATATAATTAACTCTTTCTTTCTAAACAGGTAAATTGGTTTTTGGTGAAATTGTAAACATCATTCCATACTGTTTGATGTTTATTCATCTTTTGTCACATTTAATCTAAGCTACTACCTTAGACAGTAAAACTTCATTTCCATGTTTTTATTTCTAACCAGTCCTGTTGAGTGCTACAAATATCTAAAATATTTTTATCTAATCCTGTAGTAACGGTAACCAACTAGATATTAGACATTGTTCAGAAATAATTTTGTTTTTGTTTTAAAATTATAAATATATAAACTTATGTAAATAATGTTTTAAATCTTATTTGGCCACTAGTTAAATATTTAAATGTATCGCGATAAAAAAAACTCCATAAACTGTTCATTTGGGGTGGACGCATGAAGCGCTGCTAATTTACCTTTAAGGGAGTAGCAGTACCAATAGGTACTACAACATTCGTGTCCTTCCGCCAATTATTTTCTTGATCCGCACCGCATACACCCCGTTTTATTATTTTTATCTACATTGCTCAAGAATGAAAGGGTGATACCACGTCAAGAAGAGATGATGTGAGTGAAGTTTTTGAAATATCTTCCGCATATTTTATTTTATTATTTGTTTGCCTCATTTGTCTCCTTAATATTTATTTTTAAATTTTTCTCAATCCTTAATAGACATTAAACAACGAAATAAACATCTTATGTAATATTAATTTTAATTTCCACCAGAATCATTTTCTAAACTATCAATATTGAGACCTATTGTTCTTGACCATATTGGATATAAAGTAGCAAAAGTCAGATAGCCTGTATGTCCTGGTTGCTGTGCTGGGGGAACAGCTGTCAATTTTTTTTCTACTTCTCTTTCTTTTTTCTCTACATTCTCAGATTTTGCAGTTTTTAAAAAATCTAGGTCTAAGATAGGGATATGTTTAGTTTGTACATTAAATTGAGTTTGCAGTATTTCCATAGTTTGGATTTCCTGGAAGCCCCATTTAAGCAGTTCTTGACATGTCTTCTGAACTTGTTCAATACAGGGCGAAAAAGAACATATTCTACCTAAAAAAAGCATACATTAATGTAATTAATATATTTATTGCATGCTATATTATTAAGTTTGTTTTTTTTTTATAAAAGATTTGCTGTGAACGCACGTGTATCAAAACAAGCTTACAGTTTTATTTTTGATCAGATGCAAAGTTTGTTAAACCAACAACATTGGAACAAAAATTAAATAAGAGAAAATATTAGAATTTCATTTTTTTCCCATTATTTTTATCATAAAAAAAGTTATGCCTTTTGTAATACAATAATGCCTGTAATAATCTTTGATCAATGATTCGGTATAGAGGGTTAAAACCCGAGGCAGGTGCAGATGAACCGAGGTCGTGTGTGGTGCTCCACTTGCCCATGTATGTACACATTGTATTCCTTGTTGAACCCTACCTTCTCTATTAATAATTAAAACACGATTATTTAGTGTTAATAATCGGTAAAATACCACGTTATTAATAAGTTGGGTAATGTATAGAGTTGCCAACTCTTCCGATTTATGCGGGAGTGTCCCGCTTTTTACGTATATCTTCCGCTTCACTGCCGAATGGTTCAAAACTCCCGTTTTTTAGGAGAAACATTAGGTGTTACAATGAATGAAGAAAAATTATAATTTAATCAATTTCGTCTATGTAACAACCAAATAAACCTTGGTGAAAACGTACACCTGGGTGACTTCACAAGTGTCTCGGCTGGGCTAGGTTTGTTATATCCAATAATAACCCGTGCTCTTAAAATTATTTTGGAGGACGTTACTCTTCCTACCAAAGGAAATAGCCTCCCGTTTTTGCTTTCTGCAAACCTGGCAACCCTAATACGGAAAACAGCGTTCAATTTTCCAACTACTCGCTGCAATAGCTATATTCTGATTACGCAGGCCAGTAGTCGGCGCATAATTTCAACAATTTTTTTTGTCGGTTACGAAGTTTAGAAACGACTGCTTTATAGTTTCCTCACAGTTTTTTGTTAATTCTACTGCACTTTTCTTATGTGTTATTAAATTTTGCAAAATAAAATGTTTAAACGCATGTTAACTAAAATACCACATAGATACCAAAAATGCCTAATAGGAGTTATCTCAAATTTTGGAGAGAAATCAAGCGTGACATAGGTAAACTGGTAAAATTTTGGTGAGGAACCATTATGGGGAAACAAAATGGAAGCCTAAGTAAATGTTTAAAAAATCAGTACCATAAAACTACTTATCCAATTAAGTTGAAATTTTCCCAAAAATCAAGTCTGAAAGAGGGATGAACTGGTAAAATTTTAACAATCCAATATGGCAAAACAAAATGGCGGCCTAATGATTAAAAAATTTGGTAAAATTTCATTTCTCGGGATAAAAAACACCTTATTCCTATGAAATCAAATTATAAATGTTATAATTGATTTTTTTTTATAGAATATGTAAATAAATTTATAATAAATATATATATATATATATATATATATATATATATATATATAATAATAAAAAAATAAAAATAACAAAAATTAAAAATGGTAACCAAATTAGAAAAAATGTTTGTATATATGTATGTATGTTAGATATGTAAATAAAACCGATGCATTATCATACATTCTTATTTGTGCTATTGAAGAGAACGGTGCATTTGGGCTAAACAAACACACTATAATAATATTGTGAGAAAGGTAGAAAATGTATACAAAATCAATATGAAGAAAAATAAAGGTAAATTGGCCTTTACTCAGAACATATCTATATCTCACAACGAATTCTACCACAAGCAGATAAGACTAATATTGGATCAATTATAATAATGTGAGAAATTTATTATAAGGTAAGTTCTGGGTACTTGGGTACAAAAATAGGTAAAGCGCTTTTAACAAAACTTTCCTTGCAATGATATTTTCTCATTATCAAGGAAAGTGACTCATTAATATGAGTGTTCTGATCTAGTGAAATAAGATCCTGAAGGTGCCTTGTGCAATCGAAGGCGAAACGTCGGAAGGTGATTCCATTTTGACACGGTCTAATTCCAAGAACCATGATTTCTTAATTAAACTTAAGTTGAGGTTATTGTAACTTATGGGTAGTTGCATTTGTTTGTCAGTTATGTCGCGAAATGACATTATAAGCCCCATGCAGACTTGCATTTTTACTTTCCCATATTCGGTATATGTCGCGAAATGACATTATAAGCCCCATGCAGACTTGCATTTTTACTTTTATTTATATATAGGGGCACAATTTTTATTTTTATATAGGGGAACAATTTTCGAAAAATATAAGTTGGATCGATATTTTAAAGTCTCTAGAAAACGAAAAACATATTTTTAGAAAAAAATATAATGATGTCTGTACAGATGTATGTCGGTGTGTATGTGTGCGTATGTAAAGAAAATTTCCGCTCACGATAACTTGAGAAAAGTCAAGTCGATCCATTGCAAATTTAAACAAAAAATAGTCTAGTTTAGTGTCTCGCTGGGATTAGATTTTATATGAGATAGGCGTAGATCTTCGATATTTTTAAGAGGTCAAATTGAAAACAGAAATAGTTGGGGTAAATGTTCCGACATTGAAACATTTTTGAAGTCATTGGTGTAAATACATTTTTTTTTCATTCTTTTTGATTATAGATATTTAAAAAAATTAGGTATTATATTGCGAAAAATGGCGAAGCCCTTCAAATTTATTTTATTTCTTTTTTATATAAAACAATTTATCCAACTATAGTTCAAGGACGATGAAAGTCCGAAATTTAAAAAAAAATTCTTTCAGAAACATTTGGCTTGCATAAAAAAACTTTTTTTTAAAGCGAGCTATACAGGGTAGCCCTGAAAATGAAAATAATTATACTTTAGAACCATTTAGCTTGCTTAGAAAACTGTAAAATAGATTAAAATTTCTTTTATAATTAACAAAAGTTTTTAGTTTTTTTTTAACAAAGGGTAAAACACATCAAATTTCTTCTTTTTTTTTTGGTATAAAAATGCATTTTTTTTCTATTATACAGGGCAGGCACAGAGATATGAAGCTGCCTCCAAAAAACGAAAAAATCTTCTGTTTTAGTGGTTAGTTAAAATATCAACAAATGAAACGTCAAATTTCTTTTATCTCCCTATATAAAACGTTGTTTACACTAGATGGGGAAGCCTTAGCGAATACAATAGCCTCTTAAAAATACAAATATTTTTTATTTCAATAATGTTTACTTAAAAAAAAATAAAATTTTAATTTATTGTAAAATGCTAAATTTTAATAAAGCAATAATAGTTTTAAAAACACCATAACATGACAAATTTACTATAATTTTTGCATATGACTCAATTTAAGAAAAACCATTAGCCTACATACATACATGGGGAAGTATTATGTTAGCCAAAACCTAGTTCTTTTAATTGAAATGATCAATCCCAAGACCAACCTCAAATAAGATAAAATGTGATGGTTCAAAAAACTCAGCATCACCAATATGCATGGGTCGTGGGTTTATATCTTTTTTTTTAAACCTATGCAATCGCCCGCCTAACCATAAACCGCCATAATTTCAGCAACTGATTATTCTCCTTTAATCAAAATGTTGAAAACGTTGTTAGAACACAAGCCATAACTGCTTTTCTTTTGTTAATTTTCTTTACAGCAATACAAAGAAGGAGCACACACTAAGTTTAGTATATCCTGAGCAAGATTATGTTGTGCTAAAAAGCTTACTAATAATAAAAATGTTTTCCATATATAGTGAACAAATTAGGACACTGAAGAATATGAAAAATTAAATATCGTAATAAATAATTATGTTATTTCAATATTCATTCAAAATATCTCTTAGTTAGCTCTCTATTAGAATAAAATATGGTAACTAGATTGGTTACTTACCCCCTGATTCTTTTAAAACATTAATGGCGTGTGATATAGCCAACCAAGGATGGGGCAAATCTAAAAACACTGCATCAGCTGTGCCATGTAAATCATCTCCAAATCCATTTGCACAGATATCTCTATGCTTTACTGTAACATACTGTCCTAGAAATGTTTATTCCATTTTTTTAATACATACTTAATAAGAATTTTTGAAAAACTAAAATGCTTACAGTGCTCAAAGTTAGAAGAGTTTACTCATCCCATATTTTCTTTACTTAAAATATGAAAACATACATTATTTAACAAATACAGATAGGCGCTAGAAAGTCCACTTGGTAATTTATCCTTCAAAATTGTGTTTTAAATAAAAACAATAGTGTTCATATTTCTACTTAGTCTCACTATTTTGAGAAGAAAAAATAAATATGTGAGTAATTTTAAGTATTACCTGGGATATGGACTTTGAGCATGTTGTATCATTCCCCAATAGATTTGCTTCTTCAGTGGTTATAAAAAATGTTTAATTATTGGTGATTTTAAATTAAAACTTTAATGGTAATGACAATTATTAGACTAGAAAACTAAGAATCATTATGCAGGTCTACAAAATTGAACACAAAAAAAAACCTAAGTAACAGCTCACTCCTTGTTGATTAGAATTGGCTAATCAGACCACGATTTCATGTAAGGTAGTTGAAACTGGAAGGATACCAGATCGCTGATTTATTGGATTTAAGATTAAGTTGAACAAATTAATAGTAACAAGGATAGTAATAAATATGTTGTTAAAATAAGTTATCAAGAAACCTGAATGATCAAGCATATTTATTTATTTGCAAATTTTATGGGGACCTCCCTTTATGTAACAAAAATATATTCTATGTAATTACAAATATAGGCAAAAAATGTAATATACATACTATGTGCCAATGAACAGACCACAGCATAATGACACCATTAGGATATATACCCCCGGTTGCACAAAACTTAATTGCTGTTTAGAATATTTTACCGAGTTGTCAGATTTGACAAGCTGCTTACAGAAATCCTAGGAACCCGCTGTCACATTTGACATTCCATTAAACATTCTAAACTTTAATTGAGATTTATGCAACTGGCCAATAGTGTTTTTCTTTTTAAAGAATTTAAGTCTGATAAAAAGAGGTCAAGCTCTTCATGCTGATTTGCAAATTTCATGCCCTTGTAATTACCTACTGATATCACAGAGGCATATTCCAGCACAGATCTTACTAAAGTACAATAAATTAACCTTAATAAATGTACAGATCAATCATCACAGCTTCTCTGGATGAAACCTACCAATTTATTTGATTTAGCAGTTACTGTATTAATATAATCACTGAATGAGAGTCACATAACATTTCAAGGTCCTTCACTATGTTAACCTTATCCAACGGCGTTTCATGAATACTATAGTATGTGTTGAACTTTAATTGACCTTTAAATATTCTAACAGAACTACATATTTACTAATGTTAATTGCATTTACTTTCGACCATTCTACAAATTGGTTTAGATCTGGTTATAAGACATCAGAATCAGCAGTGGAATCAATCACTTAGAAAAAAATTGTATAAAATTATAAACATCATTAACAAAAAGATTAACCCGCAAGGGAGAACAGTGCATGCCTCTGTATGTTCACCTCTCGAAATAACTTTTGATCAACTGAACTAAATATTGACTGAAACCCAAAGCCGAAATTTTAGCCAAGAGTAGCTGATAACTAACTATGTCGAATGCCTTGGACATATCTGAAGAATATATTTGAGTACCCCTTTCCAAGATGTTGATAGACATAGGAATTGGTGACCGTGGATTTGCCTAATACAAAATCATGTTGGTGATCAGATGATAAATACTATATGCAACTTGTATTAGGCTCGGCGACTATACTAAAAAGCTTCAAAATAGTCGGCAGTGAAATTTCGCAAATCGGGACTTGAGGATTTTTCTTCATCCCATCCAGAAATTATTTTAAAAAGGGTACTTAATTCAGATTTGGGAATTCTATTGTGATGAACTTCCAACAAGGCAATCAGTTTCATCATAACTATTTCGACCCCACCTACATTTTTAGTAGTATGAGTTTTTCAACAGGTGGCTCAGTTTTTGAGTTATGTTTGATTTTCGATGTCATACATGAAAATTTCATGGGTTGAAAAGTCCCAATTTGCGCAAATTCATTGCCGACTATCGTGAAACTTTTGGAACGGTAAACGAGGTTTACACTCTACAAGGCTTATTAACTCTATAGGTTACCTCAATGAACAGCTATCGGGCGAGCGGGACGCGCGTTTTCGGTGGGAGAGTTGTCAGTTGTATTTTTCAGAGTATTTTTTAAATTATTAACTGAATTTTTAATTTGTTACTGTTCAAGCATACATTGTATGCTGATTTATTTACCATTATTAAAAAGGATGTTTGAACACTTAAATAATTGTGTTTACTGCAAATAATATACCTATAGTTAATAAAATATGAAAAATACTTATAATATACATAAGGTGTCCCCATAGTGTGTTCTCAGTTGATATCTTGGTATCGGTTAGAAATAGAGAAGAAATTTATTAAAAACTAAATCAGGAAATAATTTATTAAACTATGGACATTATATGAAGTAGACGTAGAATTTTAGATAAAATTCAAAAATGCTATAAAATATAGGGTGTTTCATATATGAAAAACTATATAAGTAGGTATATGAGTCATCCTATATACTAATATTTATATATAAACTTTTTCTCTATCTCTAACCATTATCACCAAAACCGAGAACATCTTACTACACCTTGTATAAAAAAAATACATCTTCAAAAGTTCTACAACTATTTGTCAAGCTAAAACTTTTTACAAGAATGTTTTTTTGGAACTTAAAATACATCATATTTTTTAAATTACTTTTTTAAATGTTCTCAGCCAAAAAACTTGAACCAAAATCCCTAAACGTAAGTTTAAAATTGTAATAACTTATATCTTGTAGGCTGCATTTTATTGCAACAAAAAAGTTTCCATTTGGACAAAAAAAGATAAATATAGGTAATTAAAGGCACACAGAACAAATATGGTTACTGCCGGGTTAAGGCAAGCTGGTCTTCGAGTGACATAGATCTCTCACCTTGAGTTGGGATAGGTCAGGATCGCTCGAGGGAACCTATAGAGTTAATGGGCCTTGTGCACTCTATACGTCAGTGCGAGTGTTATAGAAGTATAGTGGCTGACCCAAATACAAGTTGTAGACTGGTGGAAGGTGGTGTCTTTGTGCACAGATCATAAAGGTTGATTTGTGATATCTTATGATATCTCATCATAACATTAATTTAACACTGCAAATGAAAATGCGAAAGAAATGTAAGACATGCTCGAAAGTACTACTCACTATTGTGTGAGTGTTGCCATCACAATTGATGCTACATCGGTTTTGACGATGTGTTATTCTCACCCTTTGGAAGTGGGAGTGGTGTTTACATTGATCAAAGAGTTTGGTGTGAAAAGCAAAACTTCATTGGAATTATTTTATGCGTAGTTTAGTTGTTTATTTACTAAAATATTTATTTACAGAAAACCCCATTACAAGATGTTAATTACAAAGGAAAACACAATATAATAACAATAAATAGTATCTATATGTAATATTATAACAAACTTTTAGATTCGTGACGAAAACATTTTCAATTCAATCCAAAGCAATTTACACCTAAAAGAGAAAATAAAAAAAAGTTGCACCTTCTGACCTGTCAAATAATTTTTAAATAGATTCAATGCCATGGCTCTAATTCCACAATGAAGGAATATTCGAAGGAGGTTGTTGTGGGGCTCAGTGTCTAAGGCCTTGGCAAAGGCTGACAAAATAGCAATGCATTTTTTGCTTATGTTAATATTATCAGCTATTTCTTTTATAAATATATGCATATCATCTGTGGTACTGCATCCCGCAACAAACTCGAACTGTTTAGATGACAAAATATTCTTGTATTTTAGATAATCAGTTAATCTACTTTTTAAGCCCACTCTTGAGTATTTTGGCAAAATTACTACTTAAGCTTAAGGCTGATAGTTTTTAATTGAAGTGATAGATCTCTTTTTGTGTATGGGTGTCACTACAGAAATTCCAAAGGCAGCTGGTATGACCCCAGTCTCCATAATTAAATTATATATGTGTAATAAAGTTTTCATTACTTACAAATGTGTTTGTTTGATGGTCTCAGCATGAATTCCACCTGGTGGAGTGTTAGTGAAATTAGTAGAGTCATTTGAAACTATGGATTTTGAGTATGAATTTGATTTCAAATATGCAGATTTTTCTTCCATAAGTCAATTTCTTGGCTCATTTGATTGGTTTTCAATATTGCAAACTGATGTTGATTTGATGATAAATAATTTTTTTTGCATTGTGTATCAAGCATTTGAGTTCTTTGTTTCTCAAGGTAATGCTAAGAAGCCAAAGTTTCCTTCATGGAACTTGGATGAATTAAATGTATATAAAAAATTTTAAAAAAGTAACTGTCAACATGACTACACTAATTTTTCAAATTTAAGACATACATGCAAGGAATTAGTAAATGTCTCCTCTATGGTGGTTACCATGACAGAGGATTCGAAGGCTTTTTGGAAGTTTGTAAACTAGAAAAATAGAAATTATGATATACCAAAGTTTATGAGTTATTATGATCAGGTTAGTGATGATCCCTGTGATATTGTAATTTTTTTGTCAGATTTTAGAAATAAAAGAAGTAATTTTGATGAAATTATTGTACCCTCAAACAGTTAGTATAAGCCCCTGTGATATTAGCCAAGTAGATGTATTTACTGCAATTTGTAATCCAAAAATTAATCTAGCTGATGACCCAGATGATATTTTCCAGTGTTGTTTTTAAAGAACTCTAATCTTTCTATTTTATATTAAAAAATTATCAAATTCTGTGGTAATCTTTATAGGACCAAATTTTTTACATGTTTTTAAGTTTTGTTAATTATATGACAATATATTTTACGCTATACCTACCTATTATGCAGATATTCTAAAAGCATACATCATGTACATACAAGCAAAACCCTCTAAGATCATATTTTCACAAAATTAAAATGTTTTTCCTATAATTTCATATTAGGATAATTTAGTCCATTTATTTAGTTGTAAAATTATCTGCATAAGTCTGTGATTATATTTTTAACAGGCAAAATTCTATCCTTTTTTCAAATTCAAAAAATATTTATTGTGTAAAATTCAGCATAAGAAACATACAATAAGAAAGCACAAATATACACAAAAGGGCAAGGTACACTGTATTCAGTGACCTCTATAACCTAGCCCTGCTCTTAAAGTCACCACTTATAAAGATAATTGATTTTGGTTGAAAGCCCACGACATAAACTGTAATGGAAAAAAATGCTTTTTGGCTCTCTTTTCTATAGATTACTCTTTTATCTATATAATTTACTTTCTCAAAACTTGGAAAATAACTACCTATTCCTAAAGTGAAACTTCAAAGAGGTACATGAACTAAATTACTATTATGAATAGTGTATACAAAATTGAGTGTTTCGAAGTAAATAATACTTAGCTAAACTATTACTCTGGTAATTCAGTAACATTTGCTTTATTGCAAAATACCTAAGTCATTGTGTAATATTTGATTCTCACATTAAATTTGATAAGAGTAATTTGGTGTACAAAATTTACACGCAGGTTGTCTCCTTAATTAAATATACACCTACCTAGACCATGTTCATCAAACTCTGTCTGGGCAGTTTTACTTCTAACATCATGAAAATCAAAAGTATACAAATGTCCAAAAGGTTTTATAGCACGGATTAAAGCATGTGACAATGAGCCACTACCTGTTCCACTTTCAATAACTATACTACCTGGACACAGTTCCAACTGCAATATTATCATGCTTATATCAGGGGTATAAATAATTTGTGTCCGATGTGGAAGTGTTGTAGTCCATAGCTCTGGTGTTGGTTGTAAAACATATCCCCAACCTTTACTTAATGATATTTTTGAACCATAACTTTTCCCTATTAGTTCTCCACATTTAAGGGCACCATAAGGAGTCTGGAAAATGTTTTCAACCTCTATTCCTTTCCTATTTATAGTTTTTTTTAGAGCTTTAATACTATACACTTGTGAAATAGTAAGATACAAAACCACGGCATCGCCTTCGTTTATGGTATTTTTATAACCATCAAAACTCATTTTAAATATAATGATTTGTCGAAATTAAATGTTTCCTTTTATTACACTAATTTTCCTTCTATTACACTCAAAACCATTAAATAAATATACAGCATTCAATCTAAGAACAAAAACATAAACATAACCCCAAACTCCAAACGCAGTACAAAAAAAAGGAAGTGTCTAGTGTACCGTACAATCTAGTGCACGGCAGGGTTAACGTTTAAAAATTATTGCAAAATTACCGTTCGTAGTTTGGTAGATTGTATCTGATTTTTAGTAAACCATCGTCAATTTTGATGATTTTTGGCATATATCAAGAGATTTTGGCGTCTTGATCACGAACCCGAAATTAAATTTTTCCGGTCACTGTTCAGTTCATTCAGTCCTCGGCTTTGGTAAACTATGTTGACACTATTAAATTTCGTTTATTTTTGTTTTATCCACCATTCTAGCACTTTAAATTGAGAAAATATGTGGAAAACTCTCATCAGCACTCAAAAATTACTTTAAAATGTGATTATTATACACATTAAAGGTAATTTTAATTTTAAACATCTTCCCGACTGTTCCTATCGCCATACTTCTAATTTGATTGCGGCGTTGCTATATTCATAATTAAAAAAATACCTATAAGTGATGATACACGTAAAACTAAATTTTTTCATAACAAAACTTATAATTAATAAAATGAGGATTAGGTTAGGATTGGTTAGGTTTTTGTAAAGAAAGCGCGCTAACCGAATTCCGAGTCTATATTTATGTAACAAAACCTATATTGTTAGGTGATTCTATTCCCTAACGTTAGGTTAGCTCAGGTTCGTCAACAAAACCTTCATTAAAACTGTAATAATAACAATAAATAATTACAATTGTGTTGTCCAATTAATTGGCAATTAGTCATTTAATTTCCTTTAACACATTGGTAAATCTAAAATCTGACAACGTTGCTAAATTTTTCGTTTTAAGGCTGTCAAGTTGTGACAGAGTGATTTTTAATTAATTTATTTTAGGAAAACTCTTGCACATTCCAAATCAAATCAAAATATGCTTTATTGTCGAAGATCTTTATCTTATTGACAAAGCCAATTACAAAATACAAAATTTTTATTTTTGAAATGGAATATATATAGACAAATGAGCACTTTGTGAAACAAAAATAAAATATGCTAAAATCGTCATGATAGTTTAACGGACCCCAGTTCTCTTTTATGGCGCTATCAGTGGCTATGACAATTTGCCAGCTCTTCTCGTTTAGAGAGTCTGATTCTTAAATCATTCTGATCCATGGGCGCCGCCAGGAACGGGCAAGGGGGGGCGATTGCCCCCCCCTGGATTATGCCTGAACTAAAAAAATTTCAATAAACGATACTAATATTATCATTTTTAGGAAAAAATAGGTGAATACAATATTTATTATATTAAACCTAGGACTGGGTGGAATTTACTTTTGCCCTTCCAGTGCATTCTTAGAAGCATGTTCGCGAGCACGGCCATTGCCGTATTGCCGTAAACAGCAGTTGCGCTGAAGGTTTTGTCGTTTTGTGTCTAGACCTCACTACTAGGACATAGTAACTAGGTATATATTATTATCGTCGAATCATCGTTCTTTTTATTTATTAGGCTGTACCTATTGCCCTAGAGTCTTCAACTAGTTTATTTAGTACCAGATTTTGTTAGGCAGTTAGGCACATAATAATAGGTACCTATACTACAAAAACAATTTATTTAGTGGCACAGGAAGAATAGTAAGAATACTTATTACTTTTGTGAAATTTGTGAATCTTTGTAAGATTAAGGTAAGTCAAAAACTACCCGTGATCCCTGATCCCGTTAAACTCCGTGCACTTTGCAATTTAATTTTACGCGCAGCTTGCAAAAATAATATTATGTTGCTTGCTGCTTTGATAACACCATTTTGAGTAATTATTATTATTTTTGTAGAAACAGGGACCAATTCTACCCAAATATGTTTTGATACGTGCTTTGCTTTTGACCTACTCTCAATGCTCGCTTGAATTGCATAGGTACTGCTAATATTTTATCCTCAATTTTATCAAGGTCTGTCTAGGATCTTACTCCTCAACAGACTTTGCCTCAACTGTCAATGGCGTTGCCGCGTTGCGATGAATGCGATGGCGCTTTTGGCCCGCTCATTTTGAAGCGGACAGCGGACGTGAGTAAATTGGACAAAAAATTTTTTTGTTAATAATTTGACAAAAACTGTTGATGCATGATCGTATTGGTTTGATACTTGCACGGGTATGCAATATGCTCGAAGACAAAAGATCGGCGGAGAGACCTTGTTATAAATTGATTGCTTACTTAGGAATTTTTATTATTTTTTTATAGAAAACGCTTTCGCTTGTTGCGAAAAATTGGTGACACCTATACCGGGTGTCCCTGAAAAGTGGCTCAGGCTCACCCTTATAACTTTTTTATTTTTTAAGATAAAAATCTTAAATTTGGTATGTAAGTATACGACATTAATTCGGATTGATTCACATATTCAGTTGTCATCTGTCACTTCCGGTTTAACCGGAAATGACGATAACTTTTGATTTTTAAATAGCAACACTGTTTTTTTTTTTCGCGTTATTTGACAGAAAATATGTTTATAAATACAATGACACATCAAATGTCAATTTTTGACAGTTCCGCTTTAAATAATTTTAATTTTAAATTGAGTATAAAAGGTTAATTTTGATCCAAATGTCATGTTTGGGGTACCAAAATATTCGGAAAGAAATGCTCTTTCCGAAAATCATAATGAGCCACCCTTGTTCCGTTTGAAAAAAATGAGTTATGATCAAAAATATGATTTTGCAATCTTTAAACCCTTCAGAAAAGCAAACAAAAAACTTTTTTGGATAATATCTATTTTTCTAAGGTTTCTTGATTAAGAAATAGTAATTTTATCATAGTCATGGCACTCTATATTAAAATTTAAAATTAAATTATTTTAAATTAAAAATTGTTAAAATTTGACATTTGAGGTATCATTGTATTCAGAATGCCATTTTCTATCGAATAAAACCAAAAAATACCGCGGTTCCTATTTAAAAATCAAAAGTTATAGTCATTTCCGGTCGAACCGGAAGTGACAAAAAACAACTGAATACGCAAATTAATCCGAATTGATGTCATATACTTACATACCAAATTTCAAAATTTTATCATTAAAAATAAAAAAGTTATAAGGGTGAGCCACTATTGAGGGACACCCGGTATACAATGATTCCTGGTTTTTATAAAACTCGCTCTTTTCAGTCATGGATATAAGGAAATTTTTGGTCAAAAATTCTCAGGAACCCGCTAAGAAAAAATTGGAAGATATCGAGTGTCCTCAAGCTCAGCCAAGCACTTCAGCTGGGTCTTCATCAGTTCCAGGACCAAAGGTTGAATCTGATGTTGAAAATCAAAAAAACGATCTCGATCTCGGTATTTTTCTAGATTTAGAGAACATACCCACCGATGTAAGGTTCGAAGTTCTGAAAAATCCGTATAGGCCCAAAATGTCATATGATTTCAAAAACGATGTTAGTGAGAGTCAAAAACAAAAATCAAGATATTTCAAAATGGCTTGGTTGGATCAGTACGAGTGGCTGGTTTATTCCCCTAAGTTGAAAGGCGCTCTCTGCAAATATTGTGTGTTATTTAAACCAAACGTTAAAAGAGGGCTTCTAGGATCTTTTATAGTAAAAGAATTTAAAAATTATAAAGATATGCATGCCTGTGCCAAATCACACCAAAATTCCGAGTGGCATCGCAATTCTTGTAGCAAAGCAAATTTTTTTACGAAAACTACGTCTGGACAAATGTCAACAGTATTCGAACAGGTCAATACTGCCGAGAAAAATGAAATTGAAGCAAATAGAAAAAAATTAGCACCAATAATTTCGTCAATTTTATTTTGTGCTACACATGATATTTCTCTAAGGGGAAAAGAAGCATCTGGAGGAAATTTTCAAGATTTATTGAAGGTTCGGTTAGAAAGTGGTGATAAAATATTAGAGGATCATTTGGGAAATTGTCACAAAAATGCTAGATATACATCACACGAAACACAAAACGAACTAATAAACATCGCTGGAAATGTTTTACAGAAACGAATCGTTGACGAAATAAATAATAGTGCTGGGTTTTCTATTTTAGCTGATGAAACCGCAGATATAGCGGGCATTGAACAACTTTCCCTCGGAGTACGATATTTGGATAAAAGTAACAATATAAAAGAAGACTTTCTTGGATTTGTTGCTTTGAAAAAAATGGATGCTAAAACAATAGCAGAAACTATTATGTCGAATTGCACACAGTTTGGCTTGGATATGTCTAATTTGTTTGGCCTGGGATTCGATGGATGCTCTACCATGTCTGGGAAAGAAAACGGGGTGCAGAGATTGATTCGAAACAAATACCCTTCTGCGACGTATTTTCATTGCTCTTCACACAAGCTGAATTTGGTTATAAATGAACTAAATGCAGTTCAGCAAATTCAAAATGCCATTGGAGTGATTAAAGAAGTTATAAATTTTTTCAGAGAGAGCCCAAAAAGGCGCCAGTTAGTTGCTAGCATCCCTTTACTCTGTGAAACGAGATGGACTGCAAAATATAAGTCGCTTAGGCTATTTTCTGAAAGAATAGTCGACATTCATTCTGTTTTACTGAATATTACGAACAGTTCAGAGGATTTTAATGTGCAAACCAGGAATAAAGCAAGTCAGCTGATAACTGCCATGTCATCTTCACATTTCATCGTATCACTAATAATTATAGCAAGATATTCAGCACAGTTGGAACCAATCGCCAATATATTGCAAGGCATTTCAATGAATTTGTTTGCCGTTAAGAATCATATTGATGGCTTGATAAATTCGTTTCAAAAAGATCGTGAAAATTCAAAACTAAGTTTTCTGTCCTATTTGCTGATGCTTCAAGCCTAGCACAGAAGCTCGGAGTTGATTTAAAAATGCCAAGAATTATAGGAAGACAAACGCAAAGGGCAAATACAGAAGAATATTACAGAATTTCTATTTTTGTTCCTTACCTAGATTCCATTTTGACATCTTTGAGGACCCGATTTTCGGATGATGCTAGTACTGCATTCTCGATATCTCTTTTACATCCCAGGAATATAAAGCAGAAAAAGTTACTGGAGAAAAACATGATTGTTGCGATTTGCAAAAAATATAGAGTTGAAAATTTGGAGGCCGAATATTCCACTTGGATTTCAATTTGGGAAGATAGAGAAGTTCCTGAAGACTTGGATTTCCTAGAAATAGTCGATAAAGAGTGTGTTTTTTTCCGGCTATCAAAAAATGTATCGAATTGTTTCTTATAATGCCACCGACCACATGTACAATTGAACGTTCATTTAGTACCCTGAGAAGAGTAAAGACCTGGCTTAGGGCAACAATGACCGAAGCTAGACTATCGAACCTATGTATGCTTAGCGTACATAGGGAAAAAATAGCAGAAAATAAAGAACAAATAATTAAAGATGTTATTGATGTCTTCGGTGCGGATCGTCGCAGGCTCAAGTTTCTTTTTTGAAATAGACTTTGAAAATTTGTGTTGAAATATTGAGAGTTCTGTGAAAATTATTTTTCAAAAGAGAAGCTAGAGCCTTGAGTGACTAGAATAAATTTGTATAAGATCGCGCTCAAAAAAAAATTCAGACAGCGAATTCGCTGGACTATTAGAATGTCAACTTGAAAATGTCACATGAAATTCAAAACCCCTCATAAATATTGACCATGACATATTTCATATTCCCGCATAAATTGTCTGTCTGAGATTTTTTTGGGGGCAATAATACCTAGTTTTGTGTTTCACTTTTTTGTTATACTTTATTTAAATCAGAACATACTATTGTCCCACGAAAGATGACCATCACGTGACGATGGTCATTTTTTGTGGAATCAAGTATATTTTTTGTATTTGTATACTCACTTAAATGTATTATTTTGTTAAAACATTCATCAAATACAATGTTTCACTTAAATAAAAATTTCGCCCCCCCTTAGTTTTTTTTCTGGCGGCGCCCATGTTCTGATCTCATTTTTTTCATTTTATAGTATTTTCCTCTTTCTCATTTTTTTTAGTAATTCTTTATTACAACTGTTTCCCGCCATTTTTTTGGTGTGTTGGTAGATTTCGGAACGCTGATCACGATTGATAAGTCAAATAGATTCGGCAACGTCTCGTTTCCAAGTTATCCTTATTCAAAATCCCAAATTTATATTTTTATTGGATTTCTCTTCTTTCTTTAGAAGATGCTTTTTCTCCAAGCATACATTTGGTGGAAGTGATATTAAACTGGATTATTATTATTAGAAAATATCTACAGCCATAAAACTAACTACACCAGTTGTTGAGGTTGGTGCTGCTGAAAATAACGTATTTTGAATTTGAAAACCTCAGTTTCAAACAAATGAAAATGCGGAAAAGCGTCTACATCTTTAATTATAATTTTTGGTAAATCCAAATTGGCGCCGCCATTTGATTTGAGACAAATATCTGAGAGATTATTTGCACAAAATGCTGTTTACTTTAAGGTGATTATTTAATTTTTTATACCATCGCTGGTTTTGATGATTTTTTGTATATAGGTGGATTTTGGCGTCCTGATCCGAATCCGTAGTAAAATTTTTTTCGTGAAGATTCATTTTTGAGTTATTCATCTTTAAAATTCATTAATATTCTAAAACCAATTTACTTTTTTCTTTCTTCTTTATAGTGAAAATTCGCTGTTTCTGCATGAAAATAATACAAACAATTATAAAAAGACATAAAATAAACCCTTTTTTTGCTTTTTTTACCTTTTTTATCTAAAACATTGAGTATTCCATATTTTTTGAACTAATAGCTTTTCTTCCGAGATACTACTATAAAGAGAAACATTAATTGGCACACATTATTTTTGCCGATTTTTGATACAATGTTAGATTTTGGGGCACTAATCACCGATCTTTAAGTTACTAGTAGTTATTTTGTCGGCGTCATTTCGTTCTCTAGTTATTCATCATCATAATTTATAATATTTCTTGCGTCTTTTCACAAATATTTCGGCAGAATCTGTACAAAAACGATGGGCCGACAATAAAACTATAAAGATTATATACGTTTTTTGACAAATTATCATTTTACATTTCGGAAAAGTTGTTAAAAAGAAACTAGAAAATCACTCAGAACTTAAATCCGCCTAGGACCAATCACATCACTTTAGAGTGCGAACGTATTTATAATCTATTTTTCGATGTTTTGAGGTGTGATTTTATGGTTTTAATCATAGGTAGAACGTTACCGGGTTAGCACCAAGTTAGGAGACGCATGTATCATGATTGAAGTATTAGAGATTTGGGTGTAATATTTGATACAAAACTCACATTTAATGATCACATTAGAATTTGTTTTAACAAAGCTTTTAAAATGCTTGGATTTGGTTAAGCGTCACACCAAAGATTTTGGGAGTATATGGGCTCTGAAAACACTATATACTTCAATTGTAAGATTACATTTGGAAAACAGCACCAATGTCTGGTCACCATACTTTGATGTTCACATTAATTCAATAGAAGGGGTTCAAAAAAATTTCTGAGGTATATTGGTTATAAAATGAAGATCCCCTCAGAGTCCATAGACTATACTCAAATCCAACACCTTTTGGAACTTAAGTCTCTTACTGATCGTTGTAAAAATATGGATCAGTTACTGATTTGTAAATTACTGTTAAATCAGATTGAATGCTTGAAAAGCACAGAACTCTTTATGGCCAACAAAATTCCATTAATAGGACAATGACTCTTGCCAACAGTTTGCATGTAGACGTGTTTGTAAAACAGTAATTCAACTCTGTTTGCATCTCTTTTCAATTAATTCTAATAATACTCTACTTATCAAAAACAATTCTCTATAAGTCTCTATAACTTTATTTATATAAAGTATAATGTAATTATTTGTTCAGGAGTTTCTGTGATATGTTGTTTGTTACTGTTTTACATCAAGTTAATTACAAAAAAAAACCATCTTATAATTTTATGTTTTATATACTTTTTTAATATATGTATGTATTTTAAAATTGTTTTTAGATTTTATTTTAAATTGACTATTTGTTTATTTTTTACTAGCTATTAAGATAATATGTTTATTGTAATAATTGTCCGTTAATAAATAAATAAATAAATAAATAAAGCACCAACACAAATGACGGTCAAGACTAACACGGTATCGGCATGCTGGTGTCCATTCACGACCTGCAAAATGAACTTTTCTTCATTCAAATTTAGAGATTTATGTGGCTATAAAGAAGAAATTATAAAATATCTTATAAAATTTATTTAATTAAATTATAAAGTAATACGAATTTAAAGAGACGAACGGGAAACCGTAGATGAAAATACTTGTTGTTGCTGCCGTGTTGTACGATACATTCTTTACATCCAAAGCAAAAAAAGCGTTAGTTGCGTGTTTAATGCGTTTTTGGTTAAAAATTATTGAAGGAACCAAAAAAGAAATGAAAAACTGTGTTTATAAGTTTATGAACTTTGATGGTGTATATTCCAGAAACGGAACGTCGACAGAAAAATGTGACTTTAGGTTCGTATTCAGATCTTCCCAAATTTACTAGTGTCCCAAAAATGGTTCAATCGTGTATAGTATATAAAATTAAAAGTTATTTTTTTCCAAATAACTTTTAATTTTATATACTTTATGCATATTTACCAAGTACATACCTACTCAATCGGCAAGAAGTAAGTTTTTTATCCCTGAATTGTAAAAAGCGTTTATTCTTCTTGCTGGCATTGCAGATTATACAGCAAATATTTTTTAGTGCGGGAATTTTTGTATCATTTTCCGAATATCTTAGTTTAAGATACAACCGGAGACTGATGACAGCGTCTTTAAAACCTGGTTAAATAAATATAAAAAAAGAGCCATGTCACTGTCAGATTCTTAAATGGTTGCCGAAGGTTGTATATTTGTTTAGAATGGTGAAATTGATTTAATAATAATTACCAGGTAATTACTTATATAACTTTGCGTTACAAATAAACATTGATTACTACTAGCGAATATTAATTGAAAATTTCTTTATTCCCCATATGAACTGTTACGAAAAGTATTTCTTTCCAAACCCTAATTTGTTACAGTTGCCTTAATTCAATAATAATCAACTTTTGACAATATAGTTTGCGCATATGCAGATTCGAAGATCCGGTAACACATTTTTAGATGCTTCACTTTACTTCATAACTCTTCTTAACATAATTCTACCTAATCAGTCTTATGACATAGCATAGACTGCAGCCATCTTTCACAAGCAGTAAACGATTGTTTTTAATTTTTGTCTGATATACACATTTTCTATAAGAACGGTTCTTTAAGCTATGCATTATGTAAATCTATTTGTCAGGACCTAAAAGACAAAAAACGCAATCCATTTTAAAACAATGTACAACTATTTAATCCTATAAATAATGCCTGTCAAGCTACATCTGATCAGAGCCAAAAATTGAAATGATACATTGTTGGCTGGTATATTTTTTATTCTTAAACAAATATTTTTTTTAATTGTGGGCAAAAAAATTAGTTTTAAGAGCGGATCTCGTTTAGGTTAGCCTTGGTTAAAATAGCGTATCTGTATAAAAAGTGTATCTATATTAAAACAAGGTTTGACAAACGAAAGATTTGGTAAACAGCAGGACCCGTGCGGACGTTTAAAAAATGTGCGGTTGGCTGGACGCAGAAAGGTAAGACGCCATAGACAATAGAAGAGAAAGATAGAGAATTCAAAGAAAGAAACAAAAATTCAGTATTTGGAATCGCCTCGTGGAATCTCTGTGTTTTTAGTATAAGTGGTTCCACGTGTTGGTTTTATTTATTTATTTATTCAATCAGTACACTACAGAAATAATATTTTCAATTGGCACTACTAAAAGTAAATTAAAGCAGCATACCAATAGTAAAATTTAAAAATAGTCAAGAGTATATCAAGAGACAAAGAGAGAAGAAACATTTAAACATTTAAATAAAAATAAAGACAAAAACTATACAAATTGAGAGATAAACCTTAAAATAATAATAATAATCATAATAACAATGGTCTTTTAACTGAGCAAATGCTATGTGAGAAAATGTCGATGTGGTCATAATCATAGATAGTTTGTCATAATGCTTGTTATAGTTCGTAACCAATGTCTCACAGAAAGCAGCACGTCCATAGTTTGTTTGATGTAGATTTTTATAAAATAATTGTTGCTTAGTTGGTCGTAGAGCAGCTCTCAGTTAATTTCATGTAGTAAAAAACTGCATGAAATTTCACCTCTCATTAGTCTGAGGAAGAGTAAAAAATAATTTCTTCCCCTCACTTCCAAGGGCTGCAGTCCATAAAGCAAGAGACGAGAATCACGGCTATAGCTATGATATGGAAAACGGTGCTCGAATAAAAGGTATTTAGCAAATTTACCTTGAACCTTACCGATCCTATTTTTATCGCAGCTGTAGAAAATTGCCCAGATAATGCTACAATATTCGAGAATACTCCTAACGAGTATAGTACGTGGAGAGCTTTTCGGTCGTGTATGTGCTTTGTTGTTCTTTTTATGAAGCCGGGCGTTTTAAAGCTTTTTGCCACAATACTGCCGATGTGGTAGCTAAATGTCAAACCAATATCGAATACAACTCCAAGATCCTTGTAAGTTGACTAGTAAGTAAGACTTCATTGTTCATTTTGTATTCGTAGAACAAAGGTGATCGTCGTTTATGAAAAAATATTGTTTTACATTTTTTGACATTCCTTAATTATCCTGCATCAAGTGATCAATCTCTTTAGGTCGGCTTAAAGATTCAAATGTGAGCTTACAGATGTAAACAATTTTAAGTGGTCGGCATATAGTAAATATTCGGAATCAAGGAAGTAAGCGCTAATGCCGTTGAAAAATAAAGAGTTTTAGCTGTTTTGTTTCGGGGGAAAGCGTGAAACTCATCAGCTCAGTGTGGAAATTAACTAACGACTTCTCTAGAAAGGGAGCAGACGCTGTGTGTGTGTGTGTGAGCCGAGAAGAGCAATCAGATATTCTTGGGTTGTTGTTGGTTCAGCGTTCTATCCTGTTCGTCTGCCCAGTTCTACATAAAATATTGTCGTAATGGCCGCTATGTGGAAAGAGTAAGAGGGGTAAGAAGATAGCATAAAAGAAAAGATTATCTCATGATACCAGCAGTTCTCTCAAGGGGCACCTAGTGGAAGCCAAGATGTATTGCAAAAATTTAAAAAGGGAGGATAAATTTAAAAAAGTATTTGCAGGAATCGATGTTTCTAGGAGCTTAGAGCTCACCATCCAGACATACCATCGATAACGTCTTCCACGTCTCCAAAATAAAATAAAGTGTAAATCATCTGAGAGAGTCGCCCTAGCTCTGACTAAGCCCCGGACAAAGAGCGATCTGGCAAGTGGACAAGACGCACCAAACATATAGCAAGTGTTCAAGATTTCTAACGCTGTCTTCACGTTTATTATTTATTTTAGTTTTAGGGATCTTGGATTAAAAATTTAGATTAAATTTTATATTTTATTTTTTTACCAAACACTTCAACTAACTCGTTTTTGACCTGCATATTTACCCTCGAAGTAATCAAAGACCGCAATAGTACCTTCTAAAGTAATAACTAATATGTCTGATACAGAAGAAGAAAGAGTTTTTGAAATTGAGGTAGCTAAAAATGGTAGGGCAGGTTGCAAGAAATGTAAACAAAAGTGTTTACAGGGTGAAGTAAGAATTGCAAAAATCATTCCCAATCCATTTGCAGATGGCAAAATGAAAAACTGGCACCATGTAGATTGCATCTTTGAAATGTTTAAGAAGCAAAGAGCTACTACAAAACGAATAGAAACTGAAGATGATATTCTTGGTTTTAACTTAATATCAGCTGAGGATCAGAATTTAATAAAGGACAAAATAAATGAGCTGAGAATATTTATTGGTTGCAGTAACAAGTCTCCTCCAAAGAAACATAAGAAAACTGATAGTACACATAATAAAACTTCAAAGAAACCAGATGATAACAATATAGAGCAATTTAATGATGATAATTTATTTAAGACCTTTCAAAAAATTGTGGAAAAAGTAGCAAATCATCCAGGTTATCTTGATAAAACAGGTATTATCAAAATTTTCTTCGAAAAGGGTTCTGGTGGAAGTGGTTTTAAAGGAGACATTGAAATTTGGTGTAGATTGTTGTTACCGGGTAGTGTTAAAAGAATATATAACTTACAGAGTAAACAACTAGTTAAGCTTTTTAGTAGAATGTTGATGGAAGACCATGAAGTAATGTTGGAACATTTGGAGCAAGGTAAATTGAATGGACAATTTTATCCTAAGTAGTAAAATGTGAACATGCATAAAAATATTGCTGTATTGTACATTTTTTACATCATTTAACAGTACTATTGTCCTGCCATTTCATTATATTGTGTTCATACACTAAACTATTTTCTTATTTTGTTTTTGTTTCTAATAACTCCATCTGTCTGAAGTGATAAAATGTGTGAAAGATTTAAGTCAGCACTCAACATAATTCCAATTCCACAATTATGGCTGTCAGTGAGGTCTTGAGCAGCATAGGTGTCTTGAGCAGGGACTGCAGTCAGCTGTTACACTATGTGACCTCACCAAAGCATTCAATTGTGTCAATTCTGCTCTCCTTTTACAAAAATTAGAAAGGTATGGCATAAGGGGTCAGCTTTTCAATCTATTGGGCTTATACTTGGAGGGGCGACAGCAGTGTGTAAAGCTTGGTTTTCAGCATTCACAATATTGTCATGTGAGGCATGGTGTTCCTCAGGGATCTCTTTCAATTATATGCATCCAACTCATGCGGACAATTCTAGCTAATACCTGGTTTGCCTCAGATTATTTCAAATGTAATTCAGAAAAGTCACAGTTGTTGACATTTTCAAGTTGTGCAGGTTCGGACGATCGTCAACCAGTTAAAATGCTGGGTATTATGCTTGATGGTTTATTGTGGTGTTTCTATTTAGACAGCTTAAAAATAAATTTTCAACAACTGCTTTGAGAGCAGGCTACTTTGTCTTGTTCCACTCTCAACTGGTGTATGGAATAACATGGTGGGGATGTACTTCTGGAGTACTTAGGGTCTTGAAACATCAGAAGCAGGCAATTAGGGTTTTATGTAGTGTTGGCACAATTGAACATTGCAAACCTCTCTTTATTGCCTCCAATATATTAACACTTCCCTCTTTATTTATATTTTGCCAGGTTTGCGACATACATAGGAGAAAGTACCTCTATCGCACACATTCTGAAAAACATAATAATCAGACTCATTCCGCTAATCTAATAATAAAACCCAACTTGAAAATTACAAAATCTCTGAAAAATTCAGACATACATATGAAAAAGCATCATATTCTGAAAATCATAGTTATCAGACACATTCCACTAATCTAATAAGAATTCAGTAAATGTTAAACTTTACAGTGCTTTGCTACAGACATACAAGAAACTGAAAAGGGATGTGTTAAAAACTAAATTTAAAACTTTCCTTGTTAAAAAAGGCTTTTATTCCATCCACAAATATTTACAGGAAGCTTCCACTGTAACCACCTGACTGTTTTTGTTTTTTTTTTGTTGTATTTAACTATGTACGTACATGAATATATATTCTTTACACTCTATGTTAGATTTTCCCGGTTGAGTATTTTTTAGCGACTTTTTAAGTGAACATTTTTTACTTGGTAACTTGTTTTTTCGGTTTATATGTAAAGTTTTTTTTTGCATATTTTTCTGTTTTATTTATTGATTTTAATACTGATTGTTTGCTTGTTTATTTTTATATTTAGCTATGTGTGACAGGCTAGTATTTTAAGTTTTCCTAATACCTCAATTTTATATTCAAAATTCTTGACTTGCTTTAATGTTTCGTTTAACAAATGTAGTCAAATAAAGAAAATAGATAATAAAATGTAATTTTCTGAATTAAAAAGGTTTTTGTTCTGAATAAAATAACACTTATCGTACTTGTATTGTCTTTAATTAAAATTATTTACATTGTTTCGTTCAGCGATGTATCTCCGGTTGTTATCAATTGTAAATTTTAAGTTTACACATGATAACAATTGGACATACATCCCTGATCAAAATGTTGTGAATAATTTAAATTAAACGCAATCTTGAATGCAATGTAAGTTCGACAAAATAAATTTTATTCAGAATGCTCCATTTTCTACAACCTCCAGACAAAGTTTTTATTGACCTCCATTAGTCAGTTACACTTCTGGAATCAATTTTTCTTTTTTCTACTACTTCTTAATTTAGAATAGATTTACCATAATTGATCTGCCACATTGCTGTATGGTGCTTGATGTAGGCTGAATTAACTACGGTTTATTTAAATTCAAGATACAGTACATGTAAACAAGAGTGGTTGTGCGAGCAATATGTCTTTTAATAATGTTGGTTGATTATGATATAAGTTTTTACAATAACTTTTATTTACAGGCACTGCATCTAGAATCTGAACAGACTTTTGCAGTTGGTTTAATACAATTTTGAATTTATTTGCAGTCAGAATGTTTGGATTGGATTATTTTATGATTGCCTTAATCTGACATGGTTTTTATTTTGTTAAAGATATTTGGATTATCACAAGTTATCACAAATATTTTTGTACTTTTGATTAATTTTGGTCTTTTAGAATTGCAAGGATGGACATAAAAATGTGTTTTGGCAAACATAGTATTTCCTGAGGGGCCTTTTGGCAGTATTTTTATGCCTCTTTATTCAAAAAAATATAAATTACATTTACCAATTTTTTGGTTTTTTAATGTCAGATTATAGAGTTCGGAAGGCTTTGCACTTGTTTTTAAAAAATAAAATATAAATGGGAAAAATTGTATATCTTGTATATTAGTCTGACTTTATTTTTACTTCTCTCATAAAAGTAAAGTATTGTAATCATAAAAAATCACCCGCCAAAATACATGTTTTCTCAATTCCATCGGTCTGTTTGTTCGACACATAAAAAAAACTACTTTCCCAACTGACTTCCAATTTTGTTTAAAAATTAAGGGTCATATGGAGATGACCTGGTAACATTCTGGTAAAAATCCAATATCTTCAAAAATATGGCGGCTCTGTGAAATTATTACTAAAAAACTACTTATATAATTAAATTAATCATTTAATTTACAAAATCTCATTAACAGCCTATAGTTTAATATAATTCCAAGTATATAAAGGCATAGAGATAGATATAAATACTCAATCCATCATTAAATATGATTAAAGGACATAATATTCAGAAGATTTAAGAAATTTAACAATAATTTTTATGAAGTGCACCTAGCTGTTTGTATACAAAACAAAACAAAAAAAAGCTACTTTATACTTCAATATACATACTTTTAAAATATCAGTTATGTGAGTATTTAGATTTACACAATTATGTATAAACAATCAATAAAAAAAATATATATAATTAACTAAAACCAGAAAATGGCCATTTCTTCATTGTAAATAGTTAACATTAGTACCTAGCTAAAACTATATTTCTATAAAATAAACCTATATACAATAATAGATAATTATTCATACCATTTATTGTTATAATGTTCTGTTAACTTTTGTACCTTGTATGTTGTGACTAAAATATTCTCAAAACTTGTTCTGTATTTTGGACTACAAATATCCTGCACTTCATATTGAATGTTTTAGGATTATTTGATGTTCCTAAATCATTAAGTAAAAATTCTAAAACTCAGGTGCTAAACAACTTAAAAATCCTAAATTTTTATTAGTATTACTAACAATTAAATGTTTATTAGATTTACTTCTAGTATTGTAAGTAAGATAAGATAAGATAAGATAAGATAAGATAAGATAATTCATGTCAATACAATAATAATTGCTCACACATGTCATAAGTGATATATAAAATTATACAAATAAAATGAATTAAAATGTAATAAAAAACTATAGGATTTAAAAAGACACTAACAATTTTACACATTAAAATAAGAATGAACAGAATTATACATTTAATATTTGAATTTGACTGATATCACAGTTTTGGAATTCCTGAACACTATAAAAAATATTTTTTTGTAGAAATGTTTTAAGGACATATTTGTAGGGGAAGCCTTCTGATATTCAAGGGGATCTTATTAAACAATTTGACAGCCAAGTGTTCCGGCCGACTCTGGCACCTTCCAAGTCTGCAATACGCGACACGAAGATCATTCCTCACATGCGTCAGGTGCTCATGCACATCTCTGTTTGTAATAAATGTGTCTACATTTGATCTTACATAAGCGGTGCTATGTAGTATAAATACTGAGGGGAATGTAAGAACACATAAGAAAAGCGTGCCTGCAATCATCGCGAAATCCCAGCCCTCCAAGTATTCGGACCACCCTTCGTTGTAAACCGAACACCCTGTCCGCAGACGGTGACCCACCCCACAACACTATGCCATATGACATAACAGAGTAAAATAGAGCATAGAATGCAGCCATAAGAACATCATTGGATACACTACCCTTTAAATTACGGATCAAGAAGACACAGCTTCTCAACCTGCTAGACTCTCCACATGGACATCCCACTTCAATTTGGGGTCTAAATGTACACCCAGGAATTTAACCGAGTCTTTGTTTTCTCTTTCATTAAGATCACGTAATGAAAATATGATGGTTTGGGTTTTTTCGGTATTTAATAAAAGCTCATTGGAACTAAACCAAGCCTCAGCTCTCGACTGCGCCTCCCTCGCCCTATGAAAAAGGCCATCCAGCTGAGATCCCCTCAGTGAGAGTGTCGTGTCATCAGCAAAAAGAGTATATCCTGCTTCGGTCTCGCCCAGGGTCAGATCATTGATATAGATCAAAAATAAGACCGGCCTCAGAACAGAGCCCTGAGGAACTCCCACATCAATTACTCTCTCTGCAGACGACACACCACCCACCCTGACTACCTGATACCTATTCTCCAGGTATGACCTCAGCATTTGAATGCTGCTGCCATTGAACTTGTAGAAAAGCAGCTTCCTTAAAAGTATGTCGTGGGAGACACAGTCAAACGCCTTACTCAGGTCGAAAAATTGAACAACATCATATGGCAGATCCTCAAAGGAATCCATAATTTTGGAGAGTAAGTCAAGCATAGCGAGAGCAGTGCTCCTGTCCTCCCTAAATCCAAACTGACAATTACTAAACAAGCCATTGCTTTCGAAGTACTTTTTAATTTTAATTGACATACACTTTTCTATAACCTTTGACAATATTGGGAGAAGTGAGATAGGTCGATAATTTGAAACATCAGACCTATCTTCCTTTTTAAAAATTGGGACAACAATAGCTTTCTTTAAAATATTTGGAAAAATATTTTTTTCAAAACATAAATTTATCAGTTTAGTGAGTGGTACTATTATTATATTCTTTATATGTTTAATAAGCCTTACTGAAAAGCCGTAAATATCAGTGCTATTTTTATTTTTAAGAGAGTTGAGAACATCCCTAACTTTATTAAAGGAAACTTCCCCAAACGAGAATTGAATATCTGGGATATTCAGATTCTCCAGGTTCCGGCAGGGCTCCAGGTCATTCTTTGGTATTTGTTTTTTTATATTATAAGCTACATTGGCAAAGAAGTTATTAAAAGTATAAGTAAAGTATGGTAGATATATATCTGAAGTTTAGAATTTTTATATATAAAGTTACATGCACATACTATGTACAGTGAACGAACATTAAGAATGTCCTGGCTGTATAATAATTTGGTTGGGTGGTACCTCTTTTTTTTTATTTAATTTTTAGTGTATAGTTTTGGACTCCTCACTGATGTAAGCAAAAAGGCCATATAAAATTGTTTTTTTGAATATTTATAGTTATAGTTTAAATGAGTTAAGCCAGTTTTTTATTTATCCTAAGCAGACCTTTCAAAAACAGCAACCGAATCATCAGAATACGAGATAACAAATCCATTATTCAGCTGAATATCCGTTAAAGAGGTAATATACAGCATAAATAATAAGGAACCCAATACTGTCCCTGTAGTATCCCTATCTGAACAGATGAAGCATCACTGAGTACATTGTTAATCTTCACTATTTGTCTTTTTTATGTTATCAAGGTAACTCGCAAAAACATCCAACACCATGCCACGGAATTCATAGATATTCAAAATGTCCAACAGAGCTCTATGTGGCCAGGGTCAAAAGCCTTTGCAAGATCCAGAAAAAATGCTAGGCATTTTTTATTGTTGTGAAGCTGCATGGTAATGGTTTTTATGAGTTCAGTTGTTGCTTATAAACACCCATAGGTCTAAAGTTGCATATATTTATCACCTTATGAATAGATATGGTAGCTAGCTTAAAAGGAGAAGGTACAGTTCCAGAAATGAAAATTAGGTTGATAATATGTTTTAGAGGTTCAAGTATATAAAAGTAATATTTCTTAAGCATAGAAGCAGTAATGCCATCGACACCTGTGCACAATTGTTTTTAATGAATTTATGTGCTCAATGATTTCATTGTTATTTACAGGTGTCAAGTACATAGAGGTAATGTTAAAGTTGATGTGGGGCTGGTGCCTTGGTATTTTTATTTTATTAAACATTTTCGTTCCTATTTTATTAAAATAAGCATTACAGTAAAGGTAAATTTTTTTCATCCATAATAGTGATACTGTTATTCTTCATATTAGTTTCAATGGTTGAATCTGATATTATTTTATAAACTTTTTTTGTAATCATTTAAGTTGCTTTCAATTTGTTCTTTATAATAGTTATATTTACATTTTTTTGTTATTTTGTTCAAGGGGTTTCCATACACTTTATATTTCAACTCATCATGAAGATTAAGTTTCAATAATTTTTTTTCTAATTTTATTTTTCTCCTTTATGGAATTAATAATAATGGTTGTGGTCCATGGTTTAATTTTGTTATTTTTTTCTGTATTCAAACCTTTTTTTTCTTTTGATTGTTGAAGCATATTTTTAAGTTTACTAAGAAATATTTCAGTAGAAAGTTTAACATCTACAGTGCTTAAAACCTCCTTCCAAGGTGCTGATTAAATTAAGTTATCAAGCTTATCATAGTAGGTAGAGGTTTTAGTAATAGAAGTATGTTTTGCTATTAGGGAGGAAGTAGGAGTCTGACTCTCACAGGTAAAGTTTATCAAAATAGGGAAGTGATCAGTTATGTCGAAATCTAAGATAAATGATGTTTATTTAGTGGAATTTTTACTACATTTACTACCTTTTATAAAGATATGATCTATGCAACTTTTAGTAGTTAAAGTTACACATGTATAACCATTTATTGCATGCAAGAACCCAAACGAATTTAAAATTGAAAACTATACACCCCCCCTTATAAAAAATCATTTTTATTTAATATGTCTAAGTTTATATTTCCAACAAATTTATTTGCAGTTTATCATTCTCTGAAAGGAATTTTTCTGGATCATTTAAAAAATGTTGTATATTAGATGATGGGGATCTATAGAAACATGTAACCCCGAACGTAATACCATCCAACTCAAAATTCAGGTTACTGAGGGTAATACCAGATTCAGTCAACTTAAGTTCATCAATATTAGTTAATATGTTAGACTTGGTGAAGATAACAATGCCGTCATTTTGATTGTACTTAGCGTGATTGCAATAACTGTTAAATCCTGTAATATTAAAATAATCAATATTTTCCAATTGCCAACATTCACTTAGTAGTATCACATAGCAAAAAAAGAGATTAAAAGTGTTTAAAAATATGTGTAAACTGTCAAAATTTTTATGAATGCTTCTTATATTTAGGTGTATTAAAGTTACAGTTCTGTTTTTATTGTCAGCTTCCCTATCATCCCTTCCCTATTATCACAAACTGACCTTTCCTGTATCGCAATTTCCAAGTCATCTAAAGCATTTAAAATATTGACCTCTACTGGACATTTAGCCATTTAGTCCTGTATAATCCTGGTATGGTCCTGATGGTGTTCCTAACAGAGTACTTAAATTTTGTCCTAACACCTTATATCTCCCCCTATTTTACATTTTCAACAAATCCCTAACTTCCGGAGTTTTTCCAGAGACATGGAAGCTTTCTTATGTTTGTCTGATTCACAAATCTGACAGCAAAAATGACGTAACAAGATACAGACCAATCAGCATCCTGTCGGCAATCCCTAAATTGTTTGAACAGTGCATTGAAAAAATTCTGTCGAATATATTTCATCAGATTGTGGCCAGTCAACAGCATGGGTTCACAGCCGGTAGGTCTGTTGACACAAATCTGTTTCTCTTTACAAATTTTATAAATTCATCATTTGGAAGCAGTGCAGAAACTCATGCAATATATACTGACTTCAGTAAAGCCTTCGATAAGGTAAACCATTTCATCCTTCTTTCAAAGCTCTCTAGTTATGGTGTTTCTGGATCTTTACTTTCATGGATGAAATCTTACCTTACTATCAGAATGCAGCAAGTCAAGATTGATGGCTATGTATCTTCATCTTTCCATGCATTTTCCAGGGTACCTCAAGGCTCTCACTTGGGTCCCCTTCTTTTTAGCTTATTTATCAATGATTTAGGATCCTTGCTGTCCTCAAGTTTTCTGCTTTTCGCTGATGACATGAAATTGTATCGTCGGGTGACGTCCACTCACGACATGATTATTCTACAAAATGATCATAATATTGTATATGATTGGTGTAGACTCATCGATAAAGATCCTTTTCAGTATTACTTAAATAATGTCCCTTTATCTGAGGTTTCTGTTATAAAAGACCTTGGCGTATATTTAGATACTCAGTTAATGTTTACTGAACATTTTGAAGTGGTCATTGGTAGGGCTAATAAAATGTTGGGCTTTATTAAGAGAGCTACCAGAGACTTTACAAGTATATGCGCTATCAAAATTCTGTATACATCACTAGTCAGATCCGTTCTTGAGTCTTCATGCGTAGTTTGGTCACCTCAGACCCACATCAATAGGCTCGAGAATGTGCAACATAAGTTTATAAAATTTGCAAGGTACAAACTTTTCCAGAGTGGTGTGTGTCTCAGTGATGACCAAACTATGACTTACTTAGACTTAACTACTCTAGTTCGTAGAAGGGAATACTTTGATGTCTTCAATAACTTTAACTACCACATAAAAAGCTCAGAATATCTTCATTGTTTTTATTTACACATTCAAAATTACCAGACACGAAGTAAGTCTCTTCTGCACATTCCATATTGCCGAACTTGGTACTTATTATTTAGTCCAGTTAATAGAATATCTGCTAATGTCAATAAATTCTATGAAGGTCTTGACTTCTTTAATTTATCGCAAGATAGATTCAAGTCTCAAGCTAAATGAATAATCTTAGGTTAAGTCTGTAATCTCTGTATAAACTTCAAATGTATTTTTATACATAAATAAATAAATAATCATTTTTATTTTTCAACACCTTGAATTGGCATTGGTAGCACCTAGTTATTTCTAAATTTTCTTAAATGGGATGACTCTCCAACTCCAAAAACACTTTTTTTGCACTAACTAGCTTTTGGAACAAAAGCAGGGAACATTAACCAAAAATTGTCTTTATTCCAGTTTTTTTACTAACCCGTATGCAGTTTATCTTTAACATGTCTTCCTCATTGATTACAATTAGAATAATTCTTTGAATTTACCTAAATTATGATAATGATAAATAGTCTACATTTTTTGTTGAATTTTTTTAGCTTTGGCAAGGATCTAATTTCAGGAGGCAGAAAGGTATACATCTTAGGAACTAAATAAGAAAATGATCTGAGTTTCTTTGAATTCCTATTTACAGGCATTTCTAAATTTCCACCAACTCTACTCCTGGTACCATGAGCATGATTCCCAAATTATTTCAGTTTAGTAGTTTTTTGAATATAAGAGCAAGTTGTGAGACAATATAATGTACGCACATCCAAGATATTTTCAGAGTACAACAAACTCTTGATATTCCTAACAAATCTAAGAACATGGCAATCCTATTTAGGGTTATTATCTATAATTATTCCTAAATATTTTGTAGATTCAACTGTGGCAATATCAATATTTAAGTTATTTATATGAGTACCATGGAAGTTTGGTCGGTTCGCCGTGCTGATGGAAAATGCTATGTAATTTGTTTTTAAAGTCTTTAAGGTTAATTTGAATGTATCTGACCAATTCTTGATTTTACACAACCCTCAATATTAGAATCACGAACAGACAGCCATGATCGCCCTGAAAACACCACAATGGTGTCATCAGCATAAGATAATACCAAGCCATTATCTAGTTCCATGTTGGTCAAAGAGTTAATGTATGCTATAAGTATGCTTCTAAGAATATATATGATATAGAGATGAATTCCTAGAATTGTAGTAAGAATTCAAGATGGCGGACTCGATGGCAGACCAAAATAGAGGTTAAATTAAAAGTTTGTAATTGTGAACATATCACCCTCCCAGGTTCTTACAGATTTTTAAGGAAATCTAGATACCAAAAACCATATTTTCTTAATTCCTTCGGTCTGACATTCCACGACATAGCTAAAAAAAACACCCGATATACTTCAAATTATGATCAAAAATTTGAATAGTATAGAAATATATTACATCATGTTTGTGTTTAGTCATTAAAATTAAAAAATTACAAAGGTAATTACATATTCATGTAAAAGAACAGATCAGTACTTAGACAATAAATTAAAATACGTGAACACATAAAACTTACATATAAATGCATAAGCAGTAAAAAGAAGAATAAACATAGAAAATGAAATAAAATCAAATAGTCAACATTATGCTAGTCAACAGGTCGCAAGCAGGTATCGTGACTTCATATTATATAGGGGGAATTAAAAAAATCATCAACCAAATAAAAGTAGTAATTTAAGAATATGGTGTTTTATATTATTCTTGAACTCAAGGTTAACTAGGTTCCTACCCGTATTGGGAATATAAACAATTTTAAGTTTAGAGAATTTTTTTCAGACATATTAAGTCTAAATCGAGGCAGCTTAACCAAGCCGGCCGAACTTGTGTTGTATCCATGTGTTTCAGAATGTAAAATTAGAGAATAGAAGTTTTTGTATAGATCTGGATTAAGGTATAATAAATGAACAAAAAAGCTAAAGGCATAATTTTTAGTTCTCTGAAATAGGGTTGGCAATGTGCTCTAAACCCAGCTCCAGTCATCAGCCTAATTGCTTTTTTTTGAAGTCCAAATACTTTGATTGAGTTAACAGCATTACCCCACAGAACAACACCGGATATCAAACTGTGAAATACAGTGAAATATATGCCACCCTTAGTATATTCAAGTTAAGACAGTGCATTAATTGCATCAAAAGAAATAAAGATGAAAGTTTATTCCGTCATGCCTCAATATGTAAATGCCAAGCTAATGAGTCATCTAGAATTATTTCTAATAATTTACAGGTCTTATTTGAAGTAAGCTACTGATAAGCATATTTCCAGTTTTAGAATGTTTTAATTTCAAATTATTTGCAGTGAACCATGTCTTGTTTTGGAGAAATCCTTGCACATTCACAAAGAACACCTACATCTTAACCAACCTTCAAAAGGATCTTATTTGATATTTATTTGTTTTATTCCATTGCTAATTCTGACATTTCAGGAAAAATCCTATTTTTATAATTTAACCTTTTTCTGAGCTCTTGAAATAAAGGCTCCAGTGGTGCTCCAAAATATATGGAAAAATCCCATATTTGATTTTTTAAATTTATGTCTAAAATTTAGCCGAAATTTCCAAGGCATATTGAGCAGTTTCATATATTTTCTAATTTAAATCGTGCAAAAATACAATTTTTACATTTTTATTATAAATTTGTTTTTACTCCCTTTATTTAGGGGAAGAATCGAGAAAGAAATAACTTTTTTTTAATATATATTTTTCAATTCTTTGTAGTTAGTATGCCCTAACATCCCGCCATATTTTTTTTTAAAGTGGCAATATGAGCGGTTCATCAAGGGCAACAAAGTCACGGATAGATGGAAAAAAGGGGTGAAGAAAATCTTAGCGGTCATTTAAAATTTATTATTTCCCAATTTACTAACAACAATAAATAATAAATAGGAAAAAGCATTCTATTTTTCTGGTCATAGAATAACCAAGACGCAAAATATTAATAGATGTTATTAGAAACTTTTTAAAATAAAACTTTCTTAAAAATACATAATTTAGTATGCTTTTGCAATTCCAGTACCAAAAAAGGGGTTAAAGCTTGGCGGATCAATTTCGGAGGATGTGGGAATTTCGATTACGATTTGGAGATATTGGCACTGATTTTTGCAGCGATTTTGCGATTTCAGCGGCGATATCGCAATTTCGGTATCGATTTCGCAATTTCGGTATTGATTTCGCTTTTTCGCCTGCGATTTCGGGATTTCGGTAGCAGTTTCGGAGTAAACGTGCATGCATTTTTGAAGTGATAAACCTCTTAGTATCACTAATGTTTATATAAAAAGTTATTTTCACTTTTTAAAACCTGTATATAATTATATACATAAATAAATCAAATGGAGTATCTACCTTTAAAAAAAAACTAATTTTAATTCAGGTGCTGTGTTACGCTCTTGGTGTAACTGCATGTATAAAAAATCCCTTTTATATTCATTAAAGGAAATAAAGTAGCTTGTTTCTATCTGTTTTTTTTTTATATAACACATGAATTATGGAAATAAAAATGTTTGTATCTTTAACTGAGTGTTTTATGTCTTAGGGCTACTCAGTATAGTGGAAAAAAATATATATATATATATATATATATATATATATATATATATATATATATATATCGAAACCAGAAAAAAATTAACGCAGTTAGAACTATTATATAGTAGTAAAAGGATTTTTTGGGAAGACCGCTAAAACAATGAAGTTTGGCCAACTATAGACACGTGTTTCTGACTTAAGGTCTTCATCAGTACAGTCAACAAGTTGAGCGGCGAGTACAACTAGCGCCAAATTAATACGCCAAACCACACCAGAGTCACCAACAGGAGCAAAACCGACATTTGTGGTTACCAAAAGAACATCCGAAATCTTCGTCGGACTTGATACTCTATTACCACGGAGCAGCATATAGCCACCTGTGGCGAAATTCAGAACCCAAGAGTAATTAAATCGAAAGCAGGAAAAAATTAACGAGGTTAGAACTATTATATACAGATTATGTTTAAATATTTACCTCAACTATTTCTGTTTTCAGTTTGACTGAAATCTGTTTGTTCCCTAAATATGAGTTTATATATTTCTTAAAAATGTCGAAGATCTGCAAAATAATTTAAATTTGAAACAAATTGAGTGCCCTAGTAGGCACTTTAACTAGATATTCTTTAATTTATGAGGGCAGGAAGCTTTTTAACCATTAATTCACATTAGAACAATTGGGTCATTAAAGTGCTTTAAAAGGAATCATAAAAAGTATTGTTAGGTAAAGCCTACTATAACCTTGCCGAATTTTATGCTGACCCAATTGTTTAACATGTTTGTTTTGGTATGTAAGCTTATGTTTTTTTTATATAACACATGAATTATGGAAATAAAAATGTTTGTATCTTTAACTGAGTGTTTTATGTCTTAGGGCTACTCAGTATAGTGGAAAAAGATATATATATATATATATATATATATATATATAAATATATATATATATATATATATATATATATATATATATATATATATATATATATATATATATATATATATATGTATATATATATATCGAAAGCAGGAAAAAATTAACGCGGTTAGAACTAGTAGGCACTTTAACTAGACATTCTTTAATTTATGAGGGCAGGAAGCTTTTTAACCATTTGGTTAATTCACATTAGAACAATTGGGTCATTAAAGTGCTTTAAAAGGAATCATAAAAAAGTATTGTTAGGCAAACTCTACTATAACCTTGCCGAATTTTATGCTGACCCAATTGCTTAACATGTTTGTTTTGGTATGTAAGCTTATGTATCTATATTTGTATGATATAGTCTAAGTTGTACTATTTTACATTTATTTGTTTTTATGTTTATACTTTATAATGTTTAAGCTTGCTTAATGTTTTTTTATTCTATTAGACCTTAGTTTTTATATGGAGTATGCTTTGTCAATGCAAATCTTATTTCTTTGATAATAAAGTATTTTGAGTTTGAGATCATTCTTATGTTATAGAGCTTGCAAATTTTATTTACATACACATCCACACAGGTAATGGTAATCAACCATACAGGCATCATAACTTTTTTTCTAAAAGTTTGCCTTAGGTGTTCTAGAGACTCTAAAAGGTTACAAAAACCCAACTTATATTTTTCGAACAGTTTTGCGATTACAGTACACTTTATTTAAATAAAAAACGTGTTATCTCGTTAAAAAAAATTAAATACATTAAGCACTGGGTAGTAATAATAAAACGTTTGCTTAAGTTGCATTATGCATTATGAAACATATTCAATAGAAACCTTTTTGTTTGTCATTTAATTAATTACTCTTTTTTCAGGCGACATTAGTGAAACAATAAGCCACTTTTATAAACAAAATAAAAAACATCCAATACCGCCAGAATCAACAATTACTGTACAAAAAGTAGATGCATTTCTGGAACACTTGTCAAAACTTACCAAAGAAGATGACCAAATTAATCACTTCTCAAAAATATTAAAAGACTTAAGTGTTGGAGATTTAAAAACTATTATAAGACTCATAAAACACGATTTGAGGATGGGAGCAGGGGCAAAACATATATTAGAAGGAATTCACCCTGATGCCTATAATGTTTATAAAGCTTCTAAGGATATAGATGGTGTAGTGGAAAGGTAATAATACACATAAAATAAAAACATCTTTAGTTACTGTGAGCGTGTTTGGATGCTCTCGGTAAGTATTTATTGCTATCTTAAACAATTACAGTAATATTCACTAAAGAGGTTTAAATTTGGACTAGGGTATTTAAATTTGTCGCAAAATATTTCTCCCGTGCAATTTCTATGACTTTAAGCTTCATAACTGACAACAATAAAGTCACATTGTTGACACGTTAGTCGACCAAATAATTGCAACTGCGTCGGCGCAATATTTCAAATAAAGCACCTCTGGTCTAAATTGACAGTTACAGGTCTAAGAAGACATTGGAACAAATATTTGATCCAAATGTAACAGATATAAAAAATTACGGTGGCATAAGCTATTAGTATAAGTGGAGAACTAAAGTTATACCACTTATACTAAACTAAGTTTAGTATAAGTGGAGAACTAAAAGTTTTGGTTGCTATATTACAACAATGTCATTTAAACCTTTTCGATATGTCTAATCTGTCTTTATAAACGCAGCGATGTGTTTTCTTTTCTTCTTATAACTTCCCTTCGCTCTTGGATTTGTCAATAGGTCGTATAGGCCGCGGCCTAGGGGCGGTACATTTCAGAGGGCTCTTGGTAAGCCATTAAGTTTGTGTGCGATTTCAAATGTCAAGTCCTTTGTGGATTTTTAAATGCTAAATCCCATTTGGTATATCCCAATACTTATTTCTATTTTATGTTAGGCACAAGTTACTATGCGGCTGGAGAGGGTGGCATGGCGGTGGGTCGCGGGCGGGCGATGTAACAACTACATCGGCTACTCTCCCGCACGAGCACAATCGCTAGCCGGCGCGGCGGCCAGTTAGTATTGTCAATCGTCGGACTTTTGTCTGATTTACGGAACTTTTTAGACATTTTTCGGACATTAAGAAAATTCGGGCATTTTCGGGCTACTTGCATGTAACGAAAAACTAGATCATATATTTATATATACTAAGAAATATTATGGTATGTAGTGTGTTTTTTATTAATATGATTGAATTTACTAAATTAATACCCTTACGCGAATTAAATTTTCTATTGGGAAGACGCAAGGGGTGGCCCAAATGGAAAGTAGAAAACCGGCACTGCTTCCGTCATAAGAAGGAAGTATTGTAATCGTGAAAAAATTGCTCTGTCTGTCTTTTCGTGGGATAGCTGAGAGCTACAAAATCTTCGTAAAAATCAAGGGTTATATGTGGATGAACTGGTAAGGTTTTGGTAAAAATCCAAAACTATTTATAGGTTATAAAGGTATGAACTGGTTAAGTTTGGTGCAAATACAATATGACAAAATAAAATGGTGGCTTAAAAAAACAAGTATTAAATTACTTATCTAATTGCTTTAAACTATGAAACGTCTGGTATATGGATGAAAAAACTGTTTATTAACTTTACTTTAAATGTTGCAAAACACCCAAGCATGATATAGGGTAAAACGTTGAAACGAATCCAATATGGCGCAATAAAATAGTCACTTAATGAAAAGTTAAAAAAAAAGTGTTAAAAACTATCTATTCTTTTTACTTCAAATTATTAAAAATCAAATGTGATATAAGGTAATTACTTCGGGGCGAATCCATATGGTGAAACGAAACGGCCGGCGGTTTAATAACTGTTTAAAAAAATCAATTTCAAAAAATTTCTTATCTCCCTATAGCCAGAAAATGCATCAATAGGTGCTCATAGAAAATCTAATTTTAAGATTAAATCGGACCTCAATAGATACAAAATACGGGGTATTTTCTCATAAATCGCCCAACAATATTGGTTTAATTTTAATAAATATAGGTGTATATTATATAGTCTATAGAAAATAAGTATTTATGTATATAGAATATCTCAAACAGGTGTAGCAGACCCAACATATGTATTTTTTTTTAATGAAAATCAATTTTTTATTTGATATTTTATTTATTCAGCAAACCATATAATATACAGCCATACATTCCATTAAAAAAATGTTAAGGATTTGTATTTATAAATAACAAATTTCTATAAAGTCCCCTTATATGTTTTTTTTCTGTCTTAAAATGCACCAGGTCCGTCGATGAAACCAACATTAAAGCCATAATTAATAAAAAATGACAAAAGTTGGGAAGTAAAAAAATATCCTGGTAATTATTTATTAAAACAGATTAAATACTAAACGTGAGTCAACCTACAACATATTTTGTTTGACCGTGGTTACCACATGTATAAATACTTCTAGGAGACGTGCACTCCCAGATCAGAATTTTGAAACCTTGGTATTAATGAACGCAAATACGTTGTAGATTTTTGTTAAATGTTTCTCTTATTATTTGTAATATATTTGTGATTTAACAACTAGTAGTGGTTTTCGTGAAATACATATTTTTCTGTTGTGGTGTATTTAAATACGTTCATAGTATTTAATTACAATTTTTTTGTTTAAATGTTTTTAAATCCTTTTTTGTTTAAGTAATAAATACCTTTTTGCTACAAGTGTAATTAGTACTTAATTACTTTACAGCAGGGTCCAGTGTTTAGTATTTAGGAATTAAATACATCTGAAAAATATTTTGCCCAGATGTTTCCGATCGATTTGTCACAGAAATCATATTTAGGGGAAAAATCACAAGGACCATTTCTTTACAGGATATTATTATATATTTTACATAATTGGTTCATATAAAATGTTAGATTTTTTTATTGAAGATAAAAAATGTTTACTTGTTTTTTAGAGGCCACTTAAAGAAAAGTGCATTATTCTTAAGTTAAACTTTGTATATGTGAAAAACAAAACTTATATTAAAATAATATGCTAGGCTTCTATCCACAAATGGAATTTTATAAAGTCGGTGCCTCTTACTAGGGAGAGTAATTTTACCAATTCAATTATGTATTGATGCGTTTCATATTTTTGAGTCAGTAAAACTCAGACTGGGGCCAAATTGCCCCAGTTCAACACAGAGAATCCATTTTATGAAGCGTGAAAAAAAATCCAACCCCATCATGTTGAATATCAAGTTAAACAGCTCATTACAGGGTGTGAGAAATACATGCAATTAGTTAAAAAAATATGTAGTTTTTAATATATGAGTGAGAAGCAAAAGAGGGAAATTTTTTTCAAGTGCATACCTTCCTTATTCGTTTCTAAACAATTGTTTTTTTTTTAAATAATTATAGTTGCACATGGTATTCCAAAGTTCTGAATTTGGTCTTTCTTATGAATTCTATAAAATATAGGCGATATTTGTAATGGGCGTTGGATAACTGGGCTAAATGCCCATAATTTAAAAATTTTTGCATTATACGAGGTACTCCACAAAGTAAAGGCACGGTAAAGTTTGGAATCCCTTTATTGCAGACATTCAAAAAATACCCGAGTTTAATACCTTATTCAGGGTGGATTAAAAGTTATGAACCTAAAAATCAGGAGGACTTTAGGACCGTGTATTTCTAACGATTACGGACATTTATTTATAACCAGTTCTTTTTAATTGATTTAATAGTAACAGAAATACACTTACGTTGAAATTATTTTTGTTTAATACATGTTATCGAAATAAATATGATGTTATTCCAAACAAAGCATATACTTTTTTTATTTTTTAATAGTAACATATACAATATTTTTTAAATTTACATTTATCTTATCACTTAAATTAGCTGTTATTAAATCCCTAAACAGCGAGTCTGTTGGTATTGGGTTACTAGGCGGTAAAAAAAATTGGTAAACTAAAACATTTGACAGCAATAAAAACAGTTAACGCTATGATAAATTATTACTATTTAAGATAAATGGGCTACTTCAAGAAATGTTTAATATAACTACCCTTTTGATCCAAGCATTTTTTTGTCGAATAACACAGTAATATTTAAGAAAATCATTTCTGAATCTTACTTTTATATTTTCAGCGGTAGTATTTTCTTCATGATAAACCACATCTTATCATCCATCTAGTGTTAAACATTTCGCTCGTACTGAACACTTGCGCCATCCTGCTGCAAAACCATATTCTGTTTGTCTGTTTGTCGGTCTGTTCGCGGCATAGCTAAAAATCTACTTAACCGATTGACTTCAAATTTTGGTCAAAAATTAAGGGTCATTTGGGTATGAAATGATAATATTTTGCTAAAAATGTAATGTGGTGACGGCTTAGTGAAATGATAAAAAAATTATTACCTAAAAAACTACTTATTAAATTTATCCGAAGTGTTGCACAAAAATCAAGTATTATGTAAGAATCAACTGGTAACATTTTGGCACTGACTGGCTTCAAATTTTGTGTAAGAATTAAGTGATATATAGATGAAATTAAAATTGTGGCATGGACTCAAAATAGCGGCCAAATAAAATGTGTGTATTCGTGAAAAAATCACCCATCAAGGTTTTACATATCTTTTACGTTTTAGCGTCCCTAGATCCTAGATACCAAAAATGTTTTTCAGCTCCGTTAGTCTGTGAGTTCGCGGAATTGCTAATGAACTTCTAAACCGATTAACCTCAAATTTTGGTAAAAAATTAAGCATCATATGGAAATGACTTGGTAACATTTTGATAAAAATCCAATGCGACGGAACAAAATGGTGGCCTGATGAAACGTTAAAGAAATATTTCTGAAAAACTAGTTATCCTGTTTACCTCAAAAATCAATATAAATGAACTGGTAACATTTTGCTTCGAATCCAAGATTGCGGCTTATTAAAAAACTTTAAAAAATCAGCCTGAAAAAACTACTTGTTAGATTAATTTCAAATTTTGTGGAAGCATTAAGTGTAATATAGAGATAAGATAAATTGGTAATATTGTGGTACGACTTCAAGATGGCTGATCAGAATAATGGCCAAATAAAATGTTCAAAAAATCAACGTAAAAATAAAAAGAAAATGATCTCAAAAAATTAAATTCATATATGGGTAAACTGGTACGAATTCAACATGACGGAACAAAATGGCGGTCTTTAAAAAGCAGTGAAAAACTACTTATTCAATATATTTAAATTATGCCTTAAAATCAAGTGTGGCATAGGTAGAAACTGGTAAAATATTAGTACATATACGATATGGTAGAACAAAATGGTGCCCAATAAAAATGTTTGAAAATACAGTATACATATATGTAGTACTGAATGACTATGTGCGGAACTAAATTGGGGCCACTTTTCACTATTCCTTATAAAAGGAATGATGCATAAGGAGGAAAAATCCGGGTAAAGGAAATTTACTGTTTGTTTTTTTATATTGCGTCCTGGGATATCTTTAAAGTAGTGCATAATTTTAAGGCCCATGATAAAGATTAGATTCAAATGAGTCCAGATATTTGGAGGATCAAAAAGAGTTAAGTGTAACTCCGTTCTTATCTTTTACATATACTACTCAAGTGTGAAGGAATAATATGTTGCTGAAATCAATATGTATTAGAATTCCATCATCTGTTAAATTAGCCTTTTAGTAAGATATAGTTTGATGTTGAGCTGCTATTCTTCCTACATGATCCATAACACTTTGAACATTTTCATTAAAATTCATTACCAAATCTGCAACTGTAACTGTAGATTCTGGCTAAAGGTTTTATCTGGTCTTCGTAAATCCACTTTTTTGTGTAATTTTTTTTCAATTGTTTCCAACATTTTAAATTCCAGTATCTTACTTGAACAAATTTCACATTTCCTAAATAAACATTTTGGATTATAAGAATCACAGCACAAAAGTACTTTTAATTTCTGTAGCTTTGAAAGAGTTAGTTCATAGTTTGCATTCAGCAATTTTAGGCCATCTAATCCAAAATGGTTTAATTTTGCAAAAAGTACCATAAGTTATTTTGTTTTTATTTGAATTTCGCATTTTCTTGTATCTTTCCGTTAGCTGATCTCTAAAAGCCTCACCAAATTGAAATTCTCGCATAATTTCTAGAGTAACCTTATTTTTGTCTATTAAAATATTTACCCTGGAATTAGGTGAAAGAGATTCATTTTGAATTATTTCGGTTCTAGTTTGTTTCTTTAACCTTTGAAACCTTTTTCTTTGTTTTTTTTACTGAGATCAGTTAACCATTGGAGCTTAACTTTTTGTTCCAAAATTTTATTTGTTTTGTGCAGTTTACTTCTGTCACTTCTTACTCTTCTTTATCCTAATTGTTTCCTAGCTATCTTTTTTTTTTCATTTGCATGAACTCCAAATTCCGATTCTTCAAATTGTTTTTCTTATTTTCTTTCGGTATCTCTAGGAGTCATGTGTAATACAAATTTGACCTGACCTTTTTCCTTTTTTCTTAAATATTGTAACTTTTTGTTTGTTTTTGTTCTAATTTTGCAGGATTAAGTTTTAGTTTTATTTCTTCCCCCCTTTTTTTTTATTCTGAACAGAAATTTGTCTTTTGATTTTTGACATTTTGATCCCCCGTATCACAGAATATTAATTTTAGCTCAAACTCATAAATACTCGAAAATGTGAAATATGATATCCTAAAGTTACTTAAATTGCGTAAGTTAAGGTAAGGAGGAACCTAATGAAGGGATGCCATTTTTGCACATCTAAAGGGAAAAATATGGGGCTCTGCTTGAACACTTAAAATATACGAAGTGACATATTAAGTTATTAACAAAAAAAATAATGTACCAAGAAAATAATAAAATGTATGTGTGCTTAAAATAGCACAGGGACTGTAATTATGTCAATTTTTGTAGAAATACTTTTGTATCTATGAATGTACCGGTAAATGTTTACTTTCGCCTACCATCGCCAATATGCTCGAAATTTGTTTAATTGAGTTAGCTGATATTGATGGATATCGATTATAGATTAAGTAAAGCGTCTGTAACTTTAATTTTTACTGTATTACATTAATTAATTAATGACAATTGTTTCAACACAGTGTCTTCTTCGGATGGAATTTACAGTTTAAGTCTCTTTTACAATTTATAATGATATCTTTTAAAAACATACAATAAAAACATCGGAATTTACATGTGGTAAAAGTAATTTTCAAAGGTTCAACAATGGGGAATTATGCAAATCAACCTGATCATTTAGTAACAGTCCAGACGTTTTAAAATTATTAATTTTCTTTTTCTACAAAATTGATTTTCTTGGATTTTGAAAGAGTTTAGTAGATGAGTTGCGTAATATGAATTATTTAATTTTTTTATGTAATTAGTTTTATTTTCTTTTTTTGTCTTTTCAAAATATCTGCGAGTTTGACAAATATACATTTTAAGACACTAACCATACTTAACCATGTAAACTCCCAATTTCTTCTTTTTGTTTTGAGGGAGCTTGTTATTTTTTTTCTTTTCCCCTAACGTATTGTTGGTCTTAGAAATATAACAAAAATGACAAGCTCACTCAAAACAAAAAGAAGAAATCAGAAGTTTAAATGCTGAAGTGTGGTTCGTATCCTAGAAGGTGTATTGATCAAACCGGCAGATATTTTGAAAAAATAATTAATACATTTAAGACATCTGGGCTATTACTAAACGATCAGGTAGATTGGTATAATTCCCCATTGCAGAACCTCTATTAGTTTTAAAATTTTACTCCTGTGTTTTACCATGTTGGCTGAAGCGTGTAAATCTATCGATTATGCTATAAAAAGTGCCCTAATTGAATGTTTTCTGAGATCAAATAATATGATGGTGAAAGATTTGTCAGTTTCACAGATTTGTAAGTTTCACTTAATTTTAATATCAATTTGCGTATTGATTTATAACTAAAGACTATATTATTTTAGTTTCCGCACGATATACTCGATATGCCGAAAGAGTATTGCGAAAACATTCGCCCAATATAAAAAAACATATCAACCAACTCACCTCTTGAATTACTCATAAAATAAAAAAATGGAAAATGCAAGAGTTAAAAACTATTAAAAAATTGCATTTATCTAATTGCTGTTACTTTGACAACTATGTTTGTTTTTAGACGTCACAGCGTTCTTAAAAATATAATAATATATCGTTTTCATACTTTGTATTTGGATCACTGTATACTAAAGTAGCAAAATGCAAATAAATTATATAATTGATAGAAGCAATTGTACTAGTAGTAGTGGGAGGAATGCTAATGATGGCTGTGCTTTTACGTACGAAAAGGAGAACAAGGGGGAATTTAGTAATACTGATAGGTATATGACATTCGACTCATTTCAATGCCGTCAACACAAAATGGCAGCATTTCATTTCTTAATTCACAGTTTAGTCAATTTTTCATTAAGTAAAGAACGTTTTAACAATTAAATGAATCGGATAAAAACTATAGCTAACAGTTATGAATATAATGATAATTTTGTACATAAATTAGTAAATAGATATAAGCATAAGAACATGTTAAAAGATGCGAGATATACGAGAGGTCTAGAAAAAGTATTTAAAAACGTAGGTTTTAGAGTAGCCTACAAAACGGAGAATAGTTTGAAAAATCTCCTTGGAAACCCTAAAGACAAAATCGACTTGAAGGAGAGGAGTGGCATCTATGAAATTAGCTGTAATAACTGCGATCTAAAATATGTTGGACAAACTAAACGTCCCATAAACATTCGTTTTAAAGAACACATGGCACATTTAAGATATAGAAGAACAGAAAAGTCAAGCTTTGCCCAACCTGCTATGGAAAGCAATCACCAAAAAGGAATAAATAATTTTAAGTTAATTAACAATGTATCTAATAATAGATTATTGGATGCATTAAAGAGTATAGAAATAGTTAAATGTGGTAAGAAACCACTAAATAAAAACAGGGCCTATACCCTATAGTCCCCTCTATTACTTACTTGACAACGGTGACCACATTTACCTATAAATAGTCTCGGTTAGGATAAGTTACTTTACTTTATATTATCTGCTGATGATGCTAACTTTGTTAGCGAAACGCGCGTCCAGAACGTAACAAGTTGTTGTGTAGTGTGGTTAGACCTCTTGTATTTTGAACAAAATTCTTACTTTACAAAAAATTCCAGAACAATGGAAAACAAGCATTAAAATTCCCATATTTAAAAGAGGATTTAAGGCTGATCCCAAGAATTATCAAGAAATTACTCTTCTTAACAGTCTCTAAGCTTCTGACTAACATCTTGGCTACGGAAATCGGTCAGACCGGAATAAGTGAAGAACAACAGGGTTTCAGACAACACAGATCAACCATCGATGCGATATTCATACTCCGCCAAAAAACAGAAAAAGCAATTGAATATAACAAACCGGCATTTATGTGTTTTGTAGACGTTACGCAAGCGTTTGACAGAATGATACTTAAAGATGTATTAAGGCTATTGAAAAATAGAAAGGTCAATTCTAATATTCTCTAATCTATCAGTTATTAAAGAGCTTAATAGAAACAACAAGACAACAATAAAAGTAGGAAACGAAACAGCAAAAGAAATACTGATGGCAAGCGGAATAAGACAAGGAGATAGCTTCAGCCCGATTCTCATCAACCCTATCATAGACGATTTGATTAACGAAGTCAAGACCTGGAAGAGGATACGAGGGGGGAAACGAGGCCATGAAAATAGTTTGCTATGCCGATGACGCAGTTATCATGTCAGAGGATGAATGTATAAGTTGGAGAATATTGCCAAAAACTTCAACATCATTATCTCTGTCCAGAAGACCGAATCGCTTACGATATCCAAAGAACCAAAAAGGTGCAAGCTGGCTATATATAATAGGACAGTGAATCAAATCGTGAAAATAAAAAATCTGGGAATAAATAAAAATAAAAACACAGAGCAAAGTTAAAATATACAAAACCTGTGTCAGACCCATAATGACATACGCAGGGGAAACCAGAGCGGACACGGCAACTACCAAGAGATTCCTAAGAACAACCGAAATGAGGATAGTACGGTCAATCACAGGGCACACCTTACTTAACAGAAAGACAAACATGCGAAATCCAAGATGTAGTGAGATGGGTACGGAACAGACGAAGAGAATGGAGAGATCATGTTGATAGAATGACAGATGACAGGTTCCCGAAGATCGTTAGAGCAAACGAAGCGAATACCTTCAGTCTACCAGGAAGGCCACCCAAAAGATGGCATGAGAGCTGAACATCAGCCTTCCAAGAACAAAAAGGTGAACATTGTTGAAAATAACAGGACCCAGTCCTAATTGAGAAGAAGAAGAATTTACTGCGATTCTGATCCTAATTTAAATGACACCCACATTAATCTTGACTGAATTTATATTGCTTTATAAAACAAGAACACTCCTAAAAATGACAGGTTCTTTTTTAGGTGTATTATTTGGATTATTTTACTTTAGTATTAATTAAAAACAAATAATTGCAATGTAAGAGTATTTCTATTACTGTTAAATCAATATTACTAATTAAAAAGTGTAAATATTTGACCATTTTGAAAGGGGGCTGCAACTTCTAATTCACGCTATGTAAAATGCTAAACTCCTCTTCCAAAAATTTTATAATATACAGGATGTTCCATTAAAAAATATGGAATTTTGCTGTGATCCGATCCGATTCTGTATAATGCAAAATATTTTTAGATAATACTCATTTATCACAGTAATCCAATGTCCATTGCAATTATCTCCTATTTTTCTAGTATCAGAAATTTGGGCCACGCTATATTACTGTTATACTTAAAATTGTAGATGTTTTGGAAACCTGAAAGTTCAAAACGCAGAAATTAAAATTTTAACCCCTGTGTTTCCCATGTTGGCTGAAGCGTGTAAATCTGTCGAGTTTGCTATAAAGAAGTGCCCTAATGGAATGTTTTCTGAGATCAAATATGATGGCGAAAGGTTTGTAAGTTCCATTTAATTGTAATAGCAATCTGAATATTTATTTATTACTAAAGAATATATTATTTTAGTTTCCATAAAATTGTAATTTTATTTTATAAACATTATTTTGTAAATGGAATAGAGCTACTTTAATAAACCTTTTATTTTTTTTAGAGTCCAGGTGCATAAACACGGAAACGAATTTAAGTATTTTTCAAGATCACTTAAACCAGTTATGCCACATAAAGTGGCTCATTTTAAAGATTTTATTCCAAAAGCATTTCCTCATGCCAAAGATTTAATACTAGATACTGAAATTCTAATGATGGATACAAATACTGGAAAGCCTTTACCGTTTGGAACACTGGGTGTTCACAAAAAGGCGCAATTTCGCGATGCCTGTGTATGTCTTTTTGTATTCGATTGCATCTATTATAATGGGGAAAGTTTAATGAATAAACCTCTAAAAGAGCGCAAGAGAATTCTAAATGAGAATATGAGAGAAGTACCAAATCACATCGTGTTTTCCGAGATGCAGGAGATAGATGAGCCGAAAAAATTAGCACAAATGATTGCCAAAGTTTTAAAATTAGGTGAGAATAAATCTAAATAGTAAGTCTAATGCTGAAGAAGGGTTGTGGTCAAATTAATCTGAATATTATTTATGAAATTTTCATGTATATCCTAAGTTCCTGCATTTCACGATATTTGCTAGTCATGCATTTCCGTACTCTGTGTGGTCTAGACTTCCACACCACGTTGAACATGATTGGCTGTTTTTTGTAAACAATATCCTGACTTTATTTACTCATGCTGAAGTTGAACTTACTCCACTTCTGGTTAGATTCAATGTGGATTTGCTTGTTAAATTTGACTTATTTTGATTATCTCTTCTAGAGTTCGTTTCTTTTAAAGAAGCGTCTTATTTAGATCGAATCTACCAGGTTATAGATTACTTGTATGGTTTTATACAGGCTGATACTACATATTCTGTTTGATTTCTGCTGAATGTACAGGTGCTCGTAACATGGTGTTTTACTATGGGAACGGTCTATGACGGGATCATCAAATACTATTTTAGTTAACGTCATTAATTATTATTGACATATTTCAATTTCCTATTTTAACACATAAAGAAACAGTACATACAATTTACATGTATTGCTTTGTTATTTTGCACTTATTTATTTGAAACTATCAAACAACATTTTTATGCCCTTGTTTTTTGTTCAATAACTCAGTATGTACTTATTAACAGATACCAAAAGAAAATTATAATACTTTAGTCTCTAGGTATGTCCTGGCTGGTTCGCTCTTATGCGAAAATTACGAAACTTGTTTGTCATTTCCTTGTCCGCCCCCGCGCCCTCTCTCATTTACCCACAGCTTCCACTCAGCCCATGATATCTACGTCATATCACACAGGACGGGTCGTCACTGCTAATGGTAAAGCTCAATAGAATAATAATGTTGTGAATGTGCTTAGTTAAATACCAATTTTCATAAATTTAATTTAAGTGTTCCTTTGAACTAAGTAGAAATATTAGGCGGTACCTTATATTCTTAATGGACATTGCTTTCATGTTCGTTTATTGTTTACAATTGCAAACACTATCAATAAATTGCTATTTATTTAAAAAATGTTAAACATTTTTTGTGAAATAATAATTATTTGCAGTAATCAAAAAATTTTAACGACTTTGACATGTTGCCAGCTGACTGAGTGTGTAAGCTATAACAACTCACCTTTTAATCTAATATTTGTAGGTTTGGAAGGTTTAGTTCTAAAAGATATAGCGAGTAAGTACGAACCCGGAAAACGACATTGGCTTAAGGTAAAAAAAGATTATTTATTTGATGGTGCTATGGCGGACAGTGCAGATTTGATTGTGTTGGGTGCGTGGTATGGTAGTGGACAAAAAGGAGGTATGAAGTCCGTTTTTTTAATGGGTTGCTACAATCCTAGGACCAAGAGATTTTGTACTGTGACAAAAGTACACACAGGTATACATTACAATGATAATAATTCTTATTAACATTGTAAATAATAGTTACAATGTATTTTATCGAGATTTTTTTTTAATGAAATATAATTTTACGAACTTTCTTTTAATATACTTATTTTGTGATACACAAAGAAGTCGACATAAGTATATTTTAATTTTGTTAGTTTTATATTGATTAATTCTGCTTTTTTTTCCAAGTAACATATTCTTCCCCATGTACTGATTTCGGTACCAGTTAAAGTTTCAGTCAGGTTTACGTGATAAATCTGTGTCATAAGACAGATATTGCAAAAATAACCATACAAATATTAATGTATAGAATAACCCTCAAGCCTAAGATATATTACAAAGAGTGAAAAAAAAATGTTATGGATAATACCTTTAATTTTGTAGATATTTGTAGTCATGCGGAGTTTTTATTTTAAATTTTAGTTATTTATTTATCCTAATAAACAATATTCTAAAAATATATAACAATATCTGATTGAGGTTTTTTGAATTATCTTATATATTTGTTTATAGGTCTTGACGACAAAACTCTGGAGAGATTACAAAAAGAATTAAAAATGGAAAAAATTATCTGTGATCCTGATAAGGTTCCTGACTGGTTAAACTGTACACGAACAATGGTTCCTGATTTTGTAGCAGAAGATCCAAGAAAACAGCCAGTTTGGGAAATAACTGGCGCTGAGTTTACTCAGCAACACGATGTGCATACTGCAGATGGAATTTCTATAAGGTATACCTTATTGGTTTTCGATGAATTCTTGAAACATCCGTTGTTTTATGCACATAAGGATTTGGTCTATTGGCCTGCTATTTTACTTCACCTTATAACAGCCTTATGTTGTATTAATAATAAAACATGGCTTTGTCATAATTTTATAAAAATCTAAAAATAAGTTTTTCAGCGCCTTTACCGTTATTTTCTTGAACTGTCCGTTGTATATTTTTCTTTCTTCGTGTTTCTACTCTATAAAGTATATTTTTAATACAAAATTGTACTATATACAGTATATCTTAAATACAAATTTATCATGGATCTTAGGGGCTAAAAGGAGGGAAGGGGAGGGGAGCTGTCTCTCTGCCTCCCTCCCTGGCTTCCATTTAGGTGACACATAGCAAAAAGATCGGTAGCTCTTAATAACTGGCAAAGCCGGAGTAATGGGATACGGTGCTATTCTTAAAGAAACATACTAACTCAACGTGTCTTGTTAAATGGCATACACTGCTGGAAAATAGGTTTGTCCAATGCAATTCCTAAGGTAATTTTGAAGACTTATATTTGCAAAACAAATAAAGATGGGGTTTTCAACATGTTTTTAGTAATTTGTTTTAAAGTAACGCTTGTTAGTGACAATGTCATATGAGATCAAAACACATTATATACAGCGGGTTAACTATGAACCTTGCAAAAATTCGAAATTTGATTTCAGTCAATATTAAAAAAAACGAAAAAATAATTAAAATTTTTATGCCAAATGACAAAGACAAAAAACAAACAAATTTAACGAATTCTTAATACATTCGATATTTTTGTAAATTTTCTTAAATATAAAATTAGTCGGCATTGTCTGCAACTTATAATCTATTAATTTCAGTTTTTATTTTATTTACTCAATTAAAGAATTTGAAATTTAAACGGAGCATCTTAAACAAATGCGGGTGTTTGAGAAGGCAAGGTTAGGGAAATCAAAGGATTATTAAAAGAACTCTCAAATTTATTAGCGTTTGCTCGTGATTAACTCCAGAGGGCTTAAAATGCGGCACTGAAAAACAGCTATGACTGTTACCTTATATGCGCATGTCAAAAAGTTAATGGACGTAAGTAAATATTTGACTGACTTTTTTCTCATATTCGATGTCTGTTAGGAAATCTAAACCACTTAACATTAATAAGTCTGGTATAGCTAAATATTGCAGAACCAGGGAGGGATGGACCCAATTGGAATTCGAGACATTTCCTAAAGGTGCAGTCGTTTGTAGGCTAGTCGACCGGTCCAGGGAAAAAATATTTTATTCTTTTAAAATACTGCAAGATTTTCGAAACTTGTCAAAATTTCTTGTTTACTTGTCGCACTATGTGCTTGATAACAAACTGCTTTTCTGTGGGAACATCTTGGCCGAAAAATGAATGCTTGCCTTGAATTTTCAGCTGCTAATCTGTCGCCTGTTCATTGAGTATCGCACGTCAAACTTCCACTTTATTATGAGATTTAGGATGATAAATGAACAAAAATAAGCGTAAAGGAGACGGTGAAAAAGAGAAACATAGAAAACAAATGAGGTTAAAAGAAGAGGCAAAATCCTGCCTTAAATACCGATTATCGGGACAAAACAAGTTTTAAAAATGCTAAAATAATGAGTTGAGTGAAGTTCATATCATGCAGATATCATGTGATTTATATGCAGCAGCAGCATCAAGAACTTAAATTCAATCCGATATTCTCCTAGAGCTAACTAAAATCCAAATGACATGTGCTAAAGAAGTACAGTTACAGATCTATTTATAAGCTTAACGAATGATCAAATAAGTCTTCAAAAAATCTTACTAGGGAGTTTTAAGTAAAGACCGACTTTCCAGTAATTCGGCGTAAACTAGTCAAACAGTTTTTGACGAAAAATCCCTGGATGAAGTGACTAGATTTGAAAACGAACCTTTTTAAAGTAACGACGAGTTAAACATTGTGTCGATCTCAAGCGTTATTAGCCTTATAATACCCTTGATACCTTAATAACTATAATTACATAAAAATACTCAAATATTTTTGTCAAGGACATTTAAAAGTAGAATTCAAACCATGGACGACGTTATATCAAGATTACTTTATAATAAAATTAGCTCGTTTATGTAGCTTTATGATAAAAACGGAGAAAATGAAACTTAGAGAATTAAATAATTGTAAATATTTTTTAGATTTCCCAGAGTGACTAAAATACGAGAGGATAAGACATGGGAAACAGCTACGAATGTAGATGAACTGAAAACTTTATTTAAAAAATCTAAAGAAGATACAGATGTAAGCTTACTCCTAAAGGAATATAAGGGGCAACTTGATGACTTTGATGATTCATCTTCCTCTAAAAGCACTGAGACAAATAAACGAAAGATATCGGATGACAGTAGTATTGGTGATAGTGACTCGTCAGCCGCTAGTACACCTAAAAAACAGAAGAAAAATAAAGGAAAACATGGAAGTAATGACGCGTCATTCGATGAAAAGTTAGTAGATAATTACCAAGGTGATAAAGATTTAAAAGGAATTAAAAAACATTTTAAGAAGCCCACACCTTATAAGCGTAAAGATAATGTTGCACTAAAAAAGATGAACATTGAAAATCAGTTGCCAGATCTCTTTGAGGATATTAAGGCACTATTTCAAGCTTCTAGTGATCCTAATGTTGAAAGGTAGGTAGTTTCACTTTTATTTGAGAATAAAAATGTTTTTTATTTCAGCTTATAGTGAAGTAAAAAAATATACTTTATATGTATATCTATATGTTTAATATACTATACAGGGTGTTTTTAAAAGTCCACATTTTAAAATTCTGAATTGACATATGTTTAAAATGTTATAAGCAACAACTGAACTCGTTATTTTTCTTAATCTCACAGTTACAAAATTACAGTGACATTAACAGAACCTAAACTGGTGAACTAACAGTTTTATTTCTCATGTGAACTAGATCTTTTATTTTATTTATTAGTATACGGGCGCAAACCCATTTTAGAATCAATATAGATAAACAGTAAATCAAAACAATAACTAATCTAAACTTAGGATGATTGATATGAATGGAACGTTATTAATATATATATATATATATATATATATATATATATATATATATATATATAAATATATATGTATATACTTCCAAAATATTATTCTGAAACCACTGTCTTATGTTATTGGTAGTATGGACAGGGCAATTATCGTGTTGGTAAATAAATGAGTTATTTGGATATTATTGGGCAACTGATGAAAGGATTATGTGTTCCAAAATATTTTCAATATTCTGCATTAAACCTGCCTTCGATGCGATAACATACGCCTAATGCACGGACACTCATCCCACCCCATACATTAACGGAAAATCGTCCAGTTTTGAAAACTAAGCCGCTCGTATATTTTTCTTGAAATCTGCTGTTGTCTGGCCGGTATACAGCATACATTATAGGTGGACTGAAAAGTCTTTTCATTGGTGAACACGATCCTATTCCACCATTGTGGCTGAAAGTATACATAGTTCCAAGCAAAGAATAGCCTTCCCTGATTTCGCTCTACAGTCAGCAATTTTTTTTTTCAGCCACTCGATTTTTTAAATCTGAATTGATAATCCTACTAGTGGCTCTGAGGCAATCACAACATCCTTAGAGACTGTAAAAAGATCGTGTCTCAGGTGACCTATGAGGGCCGCATCTTGTTCCTACTTACACAAGTATAAATTATGTGTACCACTTTTCTCTAAATAGAACTTCTAATATGCCTCTCACTGTGAATAATTCTATATAATATATATCATCTTAACATTGGGTTTAAAAAACAGCTCTTTATATATTATTTGAAGTAATTTGGAAAAAGGTAGTTCAGCAATAATCTATAATAAATAATCTAATAACAACTGCAAATGTAGATCTTTATGTTATTTTCGGATATGTAAGAAAAAAGATTTTGCATAGTTTTATTTTAACAAAAAAAAAAAAATAACTTTTTTCTTCTCTACCAGACGTAAGGCCTACAGATGAAATATAGTATATGGAAATAGAATTTGCAAATTTTATTTTCTTATACTAGGGCAGGAGGTTGAAATGTGTTTTTCCATTTTTTACAATACCTTTTTAAACAGATGCATTTTTAAAACAGTTCATCCGTCAGTGGCTTTTGAAAATTATTTTCTAAAAATAATTTTTGGATTTTTTGAAATTCTATCCTTAAGGGGGTAAAAAAGGAGGATATTTCCATTTTTCATATTATATATGTTCAACTCATTGTAGTGTTACCACGTCTATAGGTATGGTTTTCATTAAAAAAAACATATTATAACCGGCTATGTGAGACCTGCTGGTGACACCAAAAATAGGTGGGTATATAGATTTTACATCGATTAGTTCCTTCCTATCAATTTTTCAAATGGAAAAATTGCCTGACAACTGTCAAAAAATATCATTTAAGTTTGATAAGTTAAAATGAGTATGAGGTAATTATATTATGTTTTTCATTTTAATAATTATTGTTTTAAATAAAAATATTGTTATATTAAATATTATTTATTGAACTCAGGAAATAATCTCACCAAATATCTATCGTGCTAATTTATCCAATGGAAAAATTGGAATACTTTATTTTATATTTAAAATTTACCTGCATACAAAGCATCAACACAGAACACTAACCAATTGCACCACTCTCATTAAAATGTATAGGTGTTAACTTCCGACGGGAATAATACCAACTACAGCTTTGCTAAATTTGTCAAAACATTCGAAAGCTTTATTGACTATTTTACAAGTACAAGGCTACTGTTAACCAAAAAACAAACCAAACTACCCAGAATTTGAGCCCCAAATTTTTTTATGTAAATTAACCCATTTAATTTAATGAGTGGAAGCAAGACGAGAGAGAACGCCTCGACAATGGTCGGGGTTTTTACAATTACGTACTATAAAGTTCACTGATGGGTGATGTTCAGTGATATTAAAGTTAGTTTTGTATGATGGCTTTTATAAAGTTAATTCTAAAAGAAAGGTGGTAATTGTGGTTGTTTATAGTATTAAAAATATGAACCTAACAGAAGATCAAGTGAAACAAGAAAAAAGCAAAATTAATAAACAGTAATGCTGTTTATTAATATCGTCTACTGTCAAAGTATGATATGATAAATATGGGAGTTGAAGAAAATCGTATGTTTTCTTGTTTAAGTAAATATATACTAAGTTAGGTTAGTTGACCTCTTGGTACCTTGCCAGGTTTACGTAATTTTTCTGAATAACTGCGCAATGTCTATATCCTAGTTAATTAAATTCTATAAGCGGGTTACCTTCCAGAGTGAATGATTGACCCCAGTCGCGTCCGTTTAGGTAAATATAACGGCAGTTAGTGCTTGGCAGGTCCTTGACTAGTACGGAGCTATACACGATAATGCCGATGAGTTTCGGTTTTTCTCTTCTTTTTTTAGGGATCTGCTGGAAGTGCAGAGTGGATAATCTCCCCGCTAGAAAGAATCCAAGTGCCAAAAGTATGAATATTCCTATTTTTTTTTAGAGAATTTATCCTGTCTGTTCGTACTAGTACCATATTGTATTGAAAACGGGTGTTCCGGTGCGGGATATGAGTTTCAGAAAAAAATTAACATGGTTATGCGCATAACCGGAAAAAGGTCTGAGAAGAGACATGAAACCTGATGTCGGATAATTTATTTTTTCAAACATAAAATACCCATCGGGGTTCTGGTACGATTTAATACATTTCGATTTTTGACCTTTTTTGAGTTTTATTAGGAAGTTTACCTCAATTTACCACATTTAAGTAAACAAAGTGTGGATGCATTACAATTTTTTGCAAAATAATACAAATTAGAAATGATTTGTCAGGTCGCACTACGGCACTTTTAACACATTTTATTTGAAATTCAGTTACATTTTATGCATGTGACTGTGGCAAGTTAATATATGTGTGTTTTGAAAGATTTGTTTATTTCTAGTATATATTTATTAAATTAGAATTTTTTTTCTTAAATTACGAATATGAATAATTCTCTAACATAATATCTAACAAATGAAGTTTGTTTTGTATTTAAACTCTGCTAATTTAACTGCATGTCATTTAGTCATAGCTGTTGCCAAAGTAAACTTTGTTATTTTTTTATGTGCTAGTAATATTTTTTTATATAGATTAGTTGGTGCAAGTCAGAGTGGAAAGAACTAGGTGGATTGATACCGGGTTAGCACCAGGTTAGGCGCGGGTGCGCGATAGCGCGGAGGCACCATAATTAAAGGAAAAGTATTAAGGGTCAGTTTCGCATTTAGTAGGCAATCAGTTCTACACATATTGTGTCGGAAGGGAAATTGGGCATTTATTTGGTTTTATTATTATTTATTTATTAAGTAATTTTAATGTTTTTTGACTTATAGTTAATAAAAATGTTGATTAGGTTAGGTTTAGGATTGGTTAGGGTTTCTATAAAGAAAGCGCGCGGTAGCGCATCAACAAAATTCGAGATCTACATTAAAACAAATTTTTTTTTTAACAAAAGTTATACTGTTAGGTGAATGTGTTCCGTTAGCGTTAGGTTAGCCCAGGTTCGTCGATAAAACCATCATTAAAGGCATAAAATCACATACTAAAATCGTATCTGAAATATGCGCACACTCTAAAGTAGCGTGATTGACGATAGCGATTTAGGGTCCTGTGATTCATACCGGGTTAGATTAGCACCAGGTTTGTTAATAAAACTATCGTTAAACCGTTTTGTTTAAATTTAGGAATACTATTTGTTGTATATTTGAAGAAAACCAAGTAAGTTGACAATAGCGCATATAATTTAGAATCTGTATTTTCTCAAAAACTTCATAATTGACAGTTTTGAGTTTAGCATTGGAAAAGTAGTGAAATTTCTTGGTTATTTATGGAAAGTTTTGTGATTTTTTTTGATAAAAAAAGGCTTCATTTACGCTTTTTTTTTTGCTTAAATATAGTAAATTTAAGGTAAGCTTCCTAACAAAATCAAAAAAAGGTAAAACATCGAGACCCCTAATCGAAATTTTGATATTCCAAATAGAATAAAAGTACCTTAATTATAATAAATGAACAAAATGTATAACGTTTATATTACCCAAATCCAAAATTATAGTGCTTTCGACTAACTAGTCTTCATAAATTCTACTCGTCAGTGGACAGGCAGAAAGAAGCGTGGTTTTAAAATCAATGCACTTAATTTTTTTTGCATACAGCAAAGACAAAACAAACACCAAATTACATTTTAAAATTTTTATGTTTGAATTTTAAAATGTAATTTGGTGTTTATTTTGTCTTTGTTGTATTTGACAAAAAAAAATTGCATTGATTTTAAAACCATGTATCTTTCTGCCTCTTCACTGAGGAGTAACATTGATGATGACTAAATAGTAGAAAGCTATAATTTTGGATTTGGATAATATATACGTTATACAGACAGAACTTTTTGTTTCAGTCGTGTACACAGATCATTAAGTTTTCAATTTAATTATAATTGTCGGTTGATAATAAAGAAAAAAAACAGGCTGCAAGTATGCAGGCGAAAAGCCGGTAAACACCGGTCCGCAGGTCGACCGCATATTATAGCGGCATCAAATATTGTTCTACTTTAATTTAATTAAGTAAGCGACATTAGCTATAAGGCAATTGTTTAATGTCGGTATTATATGGCTTCCAGAAAATTTATTTTTAGCTTTATACACTAACATTAATTTTACGCTTGAGTTCAAATTGACATCACTAAATTAATATCGAGATCAACTATTTTCGGTCTTTAGCCGTAACATATATATTATAAATAAAAAACACTTGTGTCTCAGCTGATAATTATTTGTGATCAATACAGATTTTTATTATTTTCCTAATCATTTTCATTCTCACACATTTTAGATATTTTTTGGCATATGGTGGTAAAACAATAAGTAAAAAGAATTGGAAAGAAGCAACCCATATTTTCCACTTTACTAGAATAATCTCTGACACGAGTATGCAGTGGCCTAAGAATGCAAAGCATGTGCATGTCAGTTGGATAGTAGACTCTGCAAACAGACTGAAATTTCAGCCTTTGGAAAAATATGTTGTAAAATGGAAGCCAGTTAATAGTGAAGATAACCAAACACGTTATAACAAAATATTTGCAAAGTAATAGCTGATTGTAAAAATTAACAAACTATCTTTTTTGTAATTAAATTATTTAATTTATGTGTATAAATATTGTGAAATATATAACAATAGTGATATACCAATTTTATAAAGAAACCATTAGAAAAAATATATAACCAAACACGGTATAGTAAAATATTTACAGAAAAATAGCTGCTTGTACAAATTAACAAATTACTTTTTGTAATTAAATTATTTTATCTATATGTATAAATATTGAGAAATAAATAACAATATTCATGCAACAATTTTATAAAGGAACCATTGAGGAAAATCTAGCTTTTAAACTCCCCTATCCCTCCCGCCGACCACTTCATTAATCAAATTAAAAGAATAATTCTCACAATTTTACTAGAATTTTAAGAATGTCTGAAGGGCTTAAAGAGTGGAGAAACCATATCACATTCTTTTCCCAGTAGGAGGGCGAAGCAAAGAAGAGAGAAGACGGTAATAAAAACCAATTTTAGCGTGCGTGATCGTTTAAAGCTAGGCAAATATGATCTTGACGAGGTATTCTTTGTGTTAAAGCTCTAGTTTACTCGGTTGAGGTAGAAAAATACTAATTCATTGACAAACTTCGTTTCATTGAGTTTCCAGGAGTTTAATGTTGATAAAAGCTTTGAAAAAAGCTGCATTTTCATTCATTCTGAATTGAAGGTTAAATCGCGTTAACTATGAAATATCGATTTTTCGGAAAACAGATGTTTTATCAGCGTTTGCCACGGAGCACCGTATAATTTCGTCCAAATTCATTAATATTTAATAATGTTTTTATAAAACCTACAGGCCATGTAACGTAATTTTAAAATACTAAACTGCGCTGTAAATTTAGGATCTAGAGATTTTTAATACTTATATAACTTAGGGTCTCCAGGAGACATAATTGCGTTGGCTGGACCTTTGATTTAAGTTTTCATAGTCATTAATTAGATGCCCGAATGTACGTACGTTTTTTACAAGATATAGAATTTTTCCAAATTTTATTTTTTTTTCGGAGACAGCGTGACAATAAGGCCCTCTGTGCTTTCTGGGAAACAAATCAATCTGTAAATTCCTGAAGAAGCAGTAGTAGCCATTTTTCAGCTACCTGAGAGCTGCTGTAATAAGCTTTTTAACTAGGTTGACGTTTTTCAAAACTAAATAGATGAGTGTATATTTACTCCAGGCGTTGATCCAAGGGGAGGTAATGAGATTAACTCCTCCCTTGGCCACCTACAATAGTGTGAATTCTATTGTTAAAATAAAGACGTATAGAAATATAATGTGTGGACTTTTTTACCTGCTTCTAAGATTTTTCTTCCACTAAGGGTACGTAATCTAAAAAATTCCTCATTGAGACCGTTCTGGATCTGTCCGCTCTTGATTTACTCCTTGCTATCCAAGCAAGAAGCCCTAAAATCTTCTTGGCGGAGGCGCCGTGGTAAGAATTACTTATGAGAATTATGGATATGGTCAGATGTTCACCAATTACAAACTTATTTTGAAAAGTATTTTCAGACAAGTTTTTTTATCTTCAGCCCCAATATTTAATGGTGGTTTAGTGACTAGGATTTTTTTTAAGAAATTAAAAAAAAATAATAAATTAATAATAAAATTCAAAGCCTTAGAAAATAATTTAGTTTGATTTTATGGCTTGAATAAATTCAGTTAATAACATGGTTGTTTAGAAATTACCAATTTATTATATTAATTGTTAAAGAAATGATCACTTATTATATTTTAATTTTTCTTTTCGCTTTCCAAAATAATGATCGCTTTGTGATGACGAAAAAAGAGTAAAAGGTACCAAGTACAAACAAAGGCAATAACATCGGATAAAAGAGTCGTCGAGGATAAATAAAAATGATAGCAAATTGAAATTGGGGAATTTAAAAATCCATAATATCATATATAATGATCCTCACCTCTGTATGCAAGAGTTACTTTTCAGGGGGCACGATGAATCAAATGTATCTTTAAATCGCGGTTATTTCAAAGAGCTACTTATTCTTGTTAGTAAATATTGCACAATTTTAAAAACATTTTTAGAATATGATGATAATAGATCAGTTTTTTCTGGGACATCCAAAACAATTCAAAATGAATTAATTGATTCAGTTGCTTATGTTGTAAAAAAAATTGCGGACGAAATTTTAAATTCTTTGTTTTTTCCTGGCAAGTTGGTGAAACAACTGACATAAGCTGCCATTTGCAATTATCCGTCATTTTTCGTTACGTTACAAATGGTCAACCTGTTGAGCAATTCATGGGATTTTATGACGTAAGTTCTGGGCGTTCTGCGCAAGATTTATTTCAATTTTTATCCACCAAATTCGAAAAATTTTACTTGCATACGAAAGTAGTGGCTCAAACATATGATGGAGCTTGCGGAATCTCGGGAGAAATAAACGGTTTACAGACAAAAATTAAATCTATAGCACCAGAAGCGTTGTTTAATCATTGCTGTGCACATGTATTTAATGTGGTTTTAAGTAATGCATGTAGTTCAATTCATCAGGTTAAAGTATGTTTCTCAACCCTATCAGGTAGGTTTTCATCATATTTTTCTAAATCTACAAAGCGGACCCAAGTGTTAGGACAAATTGGAGGAAATCGTATACCTACTAATGTAGCAACTCGTTGGAATTTTACTTCACGCGCAGTTTTGACAGTTAATAACATTAAGGTCAAATTACTTGAGACATTTAATTTTATTATTAATAGTCGCGATTTCGATCAAAAATCAATTAGAGAAGCCTACTGCTTCTGTTTAAACACCTTTTTAGAGGATCGTCGGAACAATTTTTTTTAGAAACATTTGCATTAATTTTTCACCAAACCGATATCGTTTTTTCTATTTTACAACATAGAAATACAGATGTTGTTAAAACAAGAAGTTTACTACAGAGTACTCTAACTAAAATTCGGGAGTTTAGGCGTAACAGTACTTATTTTAATTCAATTTATGAAATACTGGATGTTGGCGCTTTACACTCGAAACGTCGTAAAGGATTTGAAATGTCAGATAAAACTCAACAGTTAAGGCAATTTTTTTTTGAAATTCTTGATATTATAGCGAATCAAATAGAGGTTAGGTTTTGAGACATAGAAAAACTACATTTCTTTGATCTCCTAAATATTTCAAAATTCTCCTTTTTTGCAAAAGAATTTCCTCATGAGCTTTTAAAAAATTTGACCACTCAATACAATATATTTAATATAAATCAACTAAAAAGCGAATTAAACGTTTTATATGGGAATATTATGAAATGTTGACTTTTTTCATGATAATGATTTAAAACTTTGTATGCCAGAACTTTTAAAATTATTATGTATTGCTGTTGTTTTGCCAGTGACAACCGCGTCAACAGAAAGAAGTTTCTCCTCGCTGAAAAGAATTAAGAATTATATTAGAAATACTACTGAACAGGCGCGACTAAGTAATATGGCAAAAATCTCAATTGAAAAAAAGGATTTATATAATCACAGGATGAACAGAACAATTGCAGAATTCCTTTAATTTATAAAAAACTTTAATTTTTAGATCTCGCGTTTTTCCTTTAGAATTAACTTTTGTTCACATTTTTAGAATATAGGTACACTTTATTTTATAAATTTATTTTGTAAATTTTGTACTTAGTTATATGTGGTTATTGCTATTAGTTTTAAAATTTGTATTTGTATATTTAATGTCTATCCTTCGATTAACCCTTTTCCCTCTACTCCCACCATACTGGATAGGTGCGTAATAGGTACAGATTTTCATATAAACAAAATTTTATAAAGTTAACAATTTAAATTAGTAATATTTTTTCAAAATTTATTATGCAATTGACGAAGTAGAGTGGTCACTAGAGTAACTTAGAAATCTAACCATATTAAAAATAATTTTTTTCAAATCTGCCACACCATTTTCTAATACCACAAGCCGCCCCCTGATGCATATCTTAGTTTGCCAATGACATTTCAAGTTCGATAGTTCAATATCGGTTTACTGGTGAGGGGTTGTCGATATTTGTTAGACCCCTAAAATGGATGTAAAATAATATGAGCTTTTCAACAAAAAAATCTAGTTTAGAACTGTCACAAATATATTTTTTTCTGGAATAGCAAAAATAAGCCGATTGTTTTTATATTCCGGGAAAACCCTATATATCATAATATTTATTTTATTATAATTATTAACTAAATAAAGAAAAAAATCCCCAGTAAATTGGATTAAAGCCAATGAATGCTAAATCAGGGTGTCCTCCAGTGCAAGACGATGTTAAACGAACAGTAAAAAAAATATCAGTCACAAACCGAACTGAGATGTCGTGGCAGCAAAATTCTCCAATGGAAAAAATGGATAAAATTACTTTTACAAAGACATAAAAGCGAAATTAGTTTTAGAATTCCAGACATTCTTGCCAACTCCCGATCCAAAGTCACCGAAAAACAGATAAGCAAATGGTTTCAAGTAGTGGAAAAGAGCCTCAAAAACAGCAGGATGTTTTTAGGTATTATCAAGGATATTTTGAGGTATTGTCACATCCAGACCGAATTTTTAATGGTGATAAGACGGCCTTTCAGTTATGTTCAAAATCTGAAAAGAATATTGATACCAAGAGCCGAAATAAACGTTTATGGTTAAGTTGAAGGATAAGAAAAGGAGTCACTGTTTCAATTATCTTCTATGTAAATGGCGAAATATTGCTTTCATTTATTGTTTTGCCTTATACAGGATTACCGAAAGCTGTAATTCGTAGGGTTGGGAAAACCGAGAATGGGTGGATGACGGAAAAATCGTTTTACTATCACTAGTGTGTTTTACAAACGACTCGCGCATCCATCCCGGAAAATGAAACTTCCTGTATTCCTAATCATTCATGGCCATACGCCTCGTTTAACTAGACATTTAAGTGAAAAAAAATTACAATTCTCTCATGTTCCTTAACTCCACCCACATATTAGAATCCTGTGATGTTAGTATTTTTTCGTTCTCTAAAAATAGAATGCAAGAAATGGGTACATGAGTGGAAGTTTGAAATGGACCTAACAGCTGTAACAAAATCCACTTTTTCTATTTTGTTTAGAGATGTGATTGAGGAATTATCGAAAGAAACAGTTATAAAGCGCTTTCGTCACTCAAAGAACAGCAAACCCAAACCAAAAGAAAACTGGAAAAAATTCCGTCTGTTATTACCAAAAAAATACAGGTAAAAAAAATTTAAATAGAATTATAAAGGAACGAGAAAAGGATGAAAGGAAAAATATACGAGGAAAAGAAACTGAAAAATTAAAAAAGAAATTACAAAGAAAAAAACAGAATTACCAAGAACAAGAATTCCAGTCTTCTCAGACTTTAAAAGTAATTCAGTAATTAACTATTAAGACAGCTTTGACAGTAAAAGCTTTTCTGATTTAGGAAGTGAAGAAAGTAAGCACATGAAATATTACCGACAGAAAAATATTATGTTGTTTGTTATAAAGAACAGTATTTCATAGGAAGAATTTTAAAAATCAGTAATAATAGAGCATATATACAAATGTTGAAGGAAGTCCCTGAAAACTTTTATATAGCTTTCAAATCAAGCCTATCAATTTAAACGGAAGTGAATAATTTTATATTGATATATATATATATATATATATATATATATATATATATATATATATATATATATATATATATATATATATATATATATATATATATATATATATATATATATATATATAACAATTCTGTCATCTTTACATTACCATATAATTTTTTTAAATGACATCTTTTGGTATATTTACCTTACTGGATACCGATTTTAAGTCAAACTTGCGTAAATGCCAAAATTCGTTAGTCATGTAACTGTCGTCAACTTAAATTTCTAAATGTTTATAATTTGTTCTCTAAATGCCACCAGATACCGATTTTCAATCGAATTATATAATTAGCCCGACACGATGGTGCCGCCATTTTGAAAAAAAAATTAAGTTGAAATTACATTTTGTATAAAAACTAGAAGTTATATAATTATCTTAAAAAAATGTTTAATTTTATATAATACTTAATATTACAATATACCATTTTTGTCCAAAAATTTTAATTTATTTATTTATTTATATAAATTCTGAAATACAAATATATATAAATATTCAACTGTTTTTATTAATATGTACCTAGGTATTGAACACCTGTATGTGCATTACCTATTTACGAAATGTACATGTACTTAATGCAAATAATGATTATGGTCACTTTTATATTACAAGAATTAGAACTACACTATTACAAAAGAATAAAAAAGAGAGAGAAAATAAAGACAATTACAAAATTAAGATGTCGACTCGGCAATGATGCTCACACACTTCACAGAAGTAGTGTATAAATGGTAATCAAAATGGGTCCAAAAAATGTTCATGTTTAAGAATAAATAGTTTTTAAGGGAAAATGTAAAGAGTTTTGATCTTAAATAGTAGTGATTTTTTTTAAATGTCTTTGAAAATATAGTTTTGTACTCATTCTGAGTGGTTTTAGATTATTAACATACATTTCTCCCCTTACAAGGCTACCATAGCTCAGCAAAGGCTTAACAAGTGCCCTATATATCCATAACAATCAATCATTTATCAAAAAAGTCTCCAAGTATATACATTTATGTATGAGACATCTAATTTTTTTACATAAATAAAGCGCATTTTGGTCCTATTATAGACGTTTATAATTACACCTAAGCACAGGGTGTCCCATTTTGGGTACTTTTGCGGGGTATCTCCGTTATTTTTATAGATAGAAAGTTGAGGGTTAACAAAATTATCTAAATTTAGTTTTACGAAAAAGTAGCACACTGTCGCGAAAACCGCAACTTTCTATCTATAAAAATAACGGAGATACTTCGCAAAAGTATCCAAAATGGGACACCATGTACTTGGTATACTCAGTTTCTTTAAGAGGGTCAGTTAAGTTAATTATCTTAATTCTATTAAAAGTCTGGTCGGTTTGCTGATGTTATTGAGAAGGCTCTATATTTTGATTTCTGAATTAGTAATTTTTCTCTTACCATATGCCATTAAGTGCTATGAAAAATCACCACGGTATCATCCTCGTATGGTAAAGTCTTTCCTTCAATCTCCAAATTATGATAATATATTAAAAAGAAAAGGTCCCATTTCAGGGGAACACCAAACTGATCCACCCGATGGTCAATCATAACATCACCAATCTTAACATGTTGAATACATACGATTTCTAAGATAGTTTTCAGAGACATTCAACACGACACCTCTCACCCCACAGCCCTGCAAACCTGGAATCAGTACTGAGCAGTGGCGGCTCGCGGGTGAAAAAGTAAGTGAAGTGCAAATGACACAAGAAATTATCGCAATAATTTTTTTTCCAGAATTTTTTTTATATGTGGAAGGGTTATAATATTTTTTTACGACTTACCTAAATTTTGTATACTAAATCAATTCTCCTATCCTTCATAGCAGCAAACTTATTTATAACATCCTCATAAAATGGATGAGTTGTCCTAATCTCCTCCATTTCTTTTGAATTGAAATTTTTGAGATATTGTATTTCTTAAATAAGTTTTTACACGTTTGAGGCAAGAAAAACTTCTTTCCACTGAAGCACTTGTCGACGGTATTGTCAAAATAAGGGAAAACACTTTATATGCTTTTGTTAAAATATCTTTATTTTCATTAATTTTTTCCACTTTCTCTTGCAGCGATATATTCCAATTACTGTCACTGGCAAAAATAAGATCAAGCTCATTTTTAAGTCGTTGACTTTTTGAAAATATTTCCCCATATACCTCTAACAAATTTTCAAACGGGCCAGTATGAAAATTTAAACTATATTCGGAAAATTTAGCAGAATCTGCTAAACATAAAAATGTAAGTTTTTCAAAGTCTTGAAAGCTTAGTGTCATTTCCATTAAAATATGGTCCAATATTTCATAAAAAAGGGTTCTATACTTAGCCCTAATTTCTTCAGGTGAAAGCTTAGCAAGCTCACGTTTTTAATGATTTATTTCTGTAATAGAATTTGCTTTATCAAACATGGTATTAAAAAACATGTTTATTTCTTTTTTCACAGAGCGCCTCACGACAGCGTTTTATATTGGATATGCAAAAATGAATGTCAAACGATTTTTTTGAAGAACGCAACTTGAACAATCACATTTACCAACTTCGAATTTCAAGACCAACGAGCTTCTGTAATTGTGGGTATACGCCTCGTAGATGCGGATGTAAAAACATACGTTGGTTTGGCTGAGTGATGAAAAAATGAGGGAATACCACTAAGGCTTGCAAAAAAATTCGACATTTAGAAATATTTTTAAACTTTGCAGCATCAAGACAAATACAGCTTGCGGCGCTTTTTCTTTTTTTTTTGAAGGCCATTTAGATGGCCAGACATCACACTTGCGCCATCGTAACATTGCCCTATTAATTTATGTTTATAGTCAAATTGGTCTAAAATTTGATCCAATAGAGAATATAATTTCTCCGACGTTCTATCGGAGCTGACATTATAAAATCCTAAGAATCTCTCGACCACTGAACCTTCCGAATTAACGTATCTTAAAATTATGGAGCACTGGGAGGTTTCCGTAATATTAGTGGTATCATCAACAATCAAACAAATCACAGAAAAAAAACTGTGTGCTCATTATTTCATTTTTACATGATGATTTAAATAATCAGAAATGCATTCAATTAATAATTATTTCGTTTTGAATAGTTTTCGAGTCACCAGTAAAAACATATTTATTTTTTTTGTGATGATCTTTTAGTTCTTGGGAACTTCTCGATTATTTATAAACCTAAAAGCTTTTTAAAATTCCCCCTATTTATTGACTCGTTGCTCTCATCATGGCCGCGAAAGACTAACTCTTGTTTTACAAGGCACAAAACTGCCTCAATTACCAAGCACATAAATAGTCTATTTAATCGGACGTTTTCGTTAAAATGTATTTTATATAGTTTAGCATTTTCTTTTAAAGTGTCAGCTGTAGTGCTTTGATTTTTACACATGTTTTAGCATTAATTCGCATTTTAAATGCTCCGCTGAGTCTTCATTTTTACGTAAAGACCTTCATATATGTAACCTACCTGTAAATCCTTCCTTATTCCACACTGAATATCTATTGGAAATTAGTAAATAAGCCCAGCAAAACAATTTTTGTAATATTTGACCATTAAAACTCTGATCTTGTTCCTTCCATCGATTAAATGGAATTTCCAACAAAATGCAAACCACATCCGTGATTGGATTCAGCAATAATGCAAATTAATAAACCCGACACCAAATAAAGTTGTAACAACACCATAAATAAATATAACACAAAGTCAAGTAAACCGCAAAGGTACTAACCGGTTGCAGCGAAATCCGCGAAAATAAAAGTAAACAACCACCCCAAACTGAACGTCACGTGGGTGTAGTGTACTGCGTTAGCAATTCACCGAGATCGTTGTATGGCTCTGGTTCACGTTAATCTTCCATGCGGTCGACGTCATCGCGAACGCGTTGTCATGGCTACGTAGTAGGAAAATCGTAAACTAAACATAGCACCTCCAGCAAAGTCGAAGCGGTTTGCGCCACTGTTATAGTGGTTATAATAAAGTTCGACTGAAAGTTTTAGAAAGACATTTCGCCAACGGTCAAGTAAAATATTTATTCGAGATGTACAGTTTATTTTTTTCAAATTAGGTGAATAAATGAATGTAAAAACTAAAATTTTAAGAGATTTATAATAAATATAGTTAGATGTTTGCTTGTTTATTTTTCCTGGTGAAGTAGCACTTCAACTACTTCACCTGAATAGCCGCCACTGGTATTGAGTGGTGTACCGTGTCAAATGTCTTTGCCAAATCCCAAAACACTTGACACCCATATTTAGATGCTGTGTAATGTTATTTATAAGTTCGTAAGTTCTTCTTCTCATTCTGGAAAAAAAATTGTTTTTGAGTAAGTTAGTCTTTCTATAAAACATTTCTCAAATAATTTTGTTAAGTTTATAATTATACTTAAGTTTATAATTACTTTATTTCATCTTTATTTCCTGATTTATAAGTGGTGTGACGAGACCTTAAACTGACTCGGAACTCTACCGGCCTTAAAAATGAAATTAATAATATGTACAAGATAATCAATGGATAGGTAAGTATTTAAAGTTTTTAACATTTTTATTAAAACATTATTGCTACTCGAAGAAACCCCCCCTTTTATACGCCACTGATAGTAGGTAAGATCATTAGTCTGTAAGAACATTAATAAATTAGTAAAAGTTGTAATAACTTTTATTATTTACAATATTAGTTAAATTGTCAGGTCCCACATTAACACACTTATTCTATATTCCTTATTAAGGCCTACTAATATTTTCGCTTCCTCTATTTATCACCGACCAATCTTAATTTTGGCCACATCAAGTGGGTACTGGTACGAGGTACATTTTGGGCTCGTGACATGTCTCATGGACTGCTTTAAATTTATTGTTGTCTGTCACACAGTTTATAAATTTTTTTCTTTCAGATATTTTGATACGAATGTTATGTTCCCTATTACAATATCCACACAGTTTTATTTTAACATTCATATTTTTTGTGGTAATATTCTTGACACTTAAAATATCTAGCAATACTAACATTTGTATAATAGATGAGCTATCGTTCCCATTGGAGAAACACCTTTCTCGAAGTTCTGGTGAACATTCAGCATGTATCATACTAGTTTTAGTACCCTTGTTTTTTTCTTATGTATATGACCTTAAGTTCATTGTTTACATCAATAAATTTATTTTTATATTTTGTTATATAAGTTTTCTTCGGTTTTATTATATTTTTAGTTTTGATCAGACTAGGCACATTTTTAATTCGATTATATTCATTACCTTGCTCATGTTTACTTCCCAACACTCTCACGTATGTAGAAAAATCAGTCTGAACGATTTTGTTCAGATCAGTATTAAGAATTTTTCTGTCAGTTCAGTATTCTTCGAGGTTATTTTATCAAAAATTTCTCTAAAATTCATTTTCTTTGGATTGCTTTATTTTGGTTTAAAGATCGAGATCCTGTGTTAGTAGTTCTTGTTTCATGCTGTTAAGTGATTTTTATATATATATATATATATATATATATATATATATATATATATATATATATATATATATATATATATATATATATATATATATATATATATATATATATATATATATATATATATATATATATATATATATATATATATATATATATATATAGGTAGAAGTTTCTTGGACCATACTAATATATATTTTCAAATAATGGATTTCCGTGGGTTTCCGTCCATGTAGTGACACTATAATAGTTCAAGAAAAAACAACACTAGCTAAGTTTCATTATTACTATAAATTCAGACTGAGTAATTGGGTTAGGTTTCCATGTATTTTTAAGATAAAACCCCCCAACAAGTTTGCTTGCATACGACAGCTGTTCTTTGTTTCTTTTCTTTTCAGTATTTTTGCTTGGGTTGACCAGCCGAAACGTCAATAAAAACATGAAACTTCGGTAATGTTGTTTTTCTTGACACTAGGGTCACTACATGGACAGCAACCCAATAAAATCCATTATTTGAAAAAAAATATATATACATTTTGGGATTTTTCTGGCCGAATCTACAAATGTGTGACTGGCTCCTGTCAGTGACTCCACGTTTGTTGGTTTTCTAGGATTTTTAACAATTTTCCTATATCTTTTAACTTGGTTAAACTGCTCTGCTGATGAAGTCTAATAAGACCGAAACACGTGTAGCGCGGTTACCAAACTTCACACCTTTTTCTTCTTTGCGGACATGCCCACGACCTATTTTTTCGTCTCTTTTTAAGAATTCATCTGCACAATCATCTTTCTCTTTTATAGATATAAATATATATATATATATATATATATATATATATATATATATATATATATATATATATATATATATATATATATATATATATATATATATATATATATATATATATATATATATATATATATATAATCAATCGAGAAAATTCTTTATTCCGCAAACAGATAGACAAGTTTTTTTCGGAATCTAGGAATCCTAAGACATGAAGATGTAAAAAAATTCCGAAAGGTGATTTTTCACGATACATACTTCCCTCTGAAAATTACTTTATGTTAAATTAACTTCACATAATTTCGTGGTTGTCAGGTTAATTCTGGAGAGGATGCTGTCTTTCTTTAAAATAAAAATAGAAAAGCATTATGCTACCATCGTTTATTAATTTAAACATGTTTAATAGGAGGTTTACGTTTTCGATATAATAGATTTATCCTTAACTTACTATACATAAATTAAAAGGCGGTTTATCTGTCTTTTAGGGTCACCTTAATATCCCTAGTTTAGATAGAATTATGATGTTAAGTTTTTGGGACAGACAAAAATCTAAATTTTCCTTGTTTATTGGAAATTTCTTTTGTCTTATAAGGAAAATTACCAGTTTAGAAAGAAAAAACTTTTTTTTCAGCATGATATGTAACTGCAAGTGATCAATATTGTTTGTTTTTGCTTAAATTATCTTCCAGATTTATTTAAAGTGTAATGTAAACAATATGGTTGATGTTGATGTAAGTTTTACTTGCCATGATTTAAATACAAACATTTAAATTACTTTATTTATTGTAAAAAATGCAATTTCATTAATACCATAGCACGTGAGTATTTTCAAAAGCAGACAATTCTTAAGAGTATTAATGACTTTAATCATAGAATTAACATAATACAAATATTGACAAAACACTACGAAGACAGATGTGGCGTGGCTTTCATAGTGTTCAATTCAATGCGCTAGATAACACATTCTTAAAACCACTTCTGTAACTGGGGATGTTTTTGTTTCACTGGCAAGAGTCAAAAAAGTTGTTTTTATAGTTTTTAAACTGCTTCCTTAACTATCCTTTTTTTCTAGAAATTGTCAAACTTAAAGTGGATTGCCTTAATCATTTTTAATCGAGCTTTTCACATAGGGCAATTAAATAGAGAATATTAACAGGATCCACCAACTAATTAGTGCCTGTTTTTCATTTAAATTATGTCAGTTCAATACCATTTTTAAGGACACTCATCAAATAAGCATTAAGCGTGATAACCATCAAAAACTAAATTATTTTTTATTTTTATTCACATTTTCTTAAAATATTGCCAAAACATCTTTTTTTTCTGACTGATCGTTTTGTGTCATAAGCGCTTTCATTTTTATTATTCTCACTCTTGTTTTGCTTTTCGGCATCTGCTGGCACGTAGCCAGCGGGAGGGTCCTGGGGGTTTGGACCCCCCCCCCCCCCGAAACTCTAAAAATATTTTGATATAGGTATGCCTTTTCCTATTTTTTCTAAAATTTGACTGTTTGGACACACCGGAAATGAATTTCTGTTTTGGACCCCGCCGATCCAAATTTCTGACAATGTGCCTAGTATACTTGGCAATTATTGTTTTTGTCATCTACTGCTTTGACATTTATCTTTAAAAAGAAAAGAGTACGAAATATACATTTCTCTAGTGAACAATTAGTAAAAGGATATCTATCTATACTAATATTGTAAACAGGCAAGTCCTGACCGATTGACTGACTCATCATCGCAGAACTGATACTACTGAAGCTAGAACCACGCAATTTGGACAGTAGGTTCCTAAGCAAGTGATAACACGGGGTTTTAGGAAATTCAATGTCTATGGATGTAAAATAAGGGAATAAAGTTTGTACGAGGAAAAATTATTCTTTTTCTATTGACTTGACATTTAACACAAATACTTTTCAATAAAAATATTGAAACACGTGTGCACTTATCAAAATTCATCATAGGTGTAAAAAAAACGGGGATGAAAGTTTACATTATTGTCTCGGGCGAAGCCGAAACGAGGGATGCTAGTTTTGAATAAATCGATAATGAAGAAGGCAATAGTATACAGAAAAATAAATTAAAGACAATTGAGCAGCCTTTCTAATGCTGTGAAGTAATTTAAGACTAACTTGGAAGATTAATACTGGTTTATTATGAAATGATGCATGTTCAAGAACTTACAGTGCCATATTTTCGATTGAGTGACTTCCATTTTAAGTTAACAAGCGAAAACTCTTGCTCGAGAACTGTTGATAATGATTATTGCAACTTAGGGTTAGTCAGTTTTAATTAAAATTATAAGTGTTTGAATTTAAATGTATTAAAATCGTTAATTTGTTTCTCTGAGTTTGTATTAAGTTTACAGAATTAAAGTCGAAAGTATAGTTTTAAAATGTATGCCAAAGTTTTAGAACCACTTCATTTAAATAATTCATCACTTTATTTAAATAATTAATGCTATTTTATCAAAATGCTCCTGGGGAGGGGATTTTTTTTGCTGCGGTGGGGGAACCCCTTGTATCCAAAGGTAAAATAATAAATGCTTGTTTTAAATTTGTGGTTTTTAATGTAGTACTTGGGTCTCTCTATGATGTGAAAATGTCTGAGATTATTACAATTATTTACAATGCATGCGTTTCATAGGTAAATCAAAAAATATTTTTAAGAGATAATTTGGTAACAATATACTTTTACCACACAAGTAAACTTTAATAATGTTTGTATATAATTTAATGGCTTTTCAGCAGAATGGAATAAGTAATTTAAAACGGGAAGATCGGACTGGATGAGTATAATTCACAAAAAGGGAGTGTGCGCGTCGCTAGGCCCGAAGCGTGCCAACAGCAGCATTTAAAACGTGCCTCAAGAGGAAGGCGAGCCATATACGAATCGCTGGTGTCGCATCGCTGACATCGAGTGACTTGACTTTTGTTCCTGCTTTTCGTTGGGTCTGTAGGCCAAAGTTTTATCGGGTGTCGCGTATTTGACTTCTGCAAACCGACAAAATGGTAAGTAGTGTTTCTTTGCTTTTAAGCTGCTTGATGCATTACAATTATAATTCAAATCTTATAGTCGTTAACAACGTCTAGATATTTAAAAAAAATGTAACGGAATTTTCATATATTTTATTTTCGATTTTTTAAGGATTCGTAACCCAAATAAGCTCATTCGTTTGTTATTGTTAACATTATTCTTATTAAAGCAATAGAGATTTGTTTTTTTTTTAAATATGTAAGCTTGCAAAATTTAAAAAAAACTTGCCTTCTAAAAGACATCTATCTGAATTTTAGTAAAAATTAATTCTGATTTCACACTTTTTTTGCGCTCATAAATAAATGAAAAAAGACTAATTTACAAAACAAGTTTTTAAGACTTTTTAAAATAATTTTATTATAATAATTCAGAAATAAATTATTATTTTCTGTACGTGCATATAGGGGACCCATTGTCAAAACATACAGGGGCCCAAAACTTGTAGTTTCGCCACTGTTGGAATTTGGAATGAAATGTTTTTATAGGACTGTTATATTCCTTGATTGGATATTTGATCTAAAATAGGTACTGATTATAAAACAATGAAATTTGTAAACGAAAGCTCTTTTTATTAATTAGTAACACATATACCTAAATATTTGAGTGCCGTAGTCGTAAAAATCGGAATCCACTGGATTGATCTTCATAATCTTCATTTTGCCGCTTTTCATTGCCAATAAACATTTGACTGAAAAATTGAAAAAATATATAACATTTGATTGAAAAATTGAAATAATATATTTTGTATAATTGTGATAAAAAAAATACAAATTTGCAGCTGAAAATAACAAATTTATAATTAAAAAAAAAATCGATAAATTTCCTCTAATCGGAACTTCCCGCGTAATGAATATTTTCTTTTATTAAGAATAGTAAAGTCTGGACCCATTTTAGTTCCCACATAGTCATTTAGTAACACATAGATACTGTCTTTTTATCAAACATTTCCAAGTCATCTCAACATGACCCTTAATCTTCGATTCAAATTGAAAGTTAATCGGGTAAGTACTTTTTTTTGGTTATGCCGCAAACAGACAGACAGACCGACGGAATAGAGAAAACATATCTTTTGGCCTCCAGGGACCCTAAAACGTGAAAAATCTATAAAATGCTGGAATATTTTATTTGACGGCCATTTTGTACCGCCATCTTGAATTCGTACCACAATATTACCAGCTCATCTCTATATCACATTTAATTCTTGCACAAAATTTTAAATCTATCGAATAAGTAGTTTTTTTCAGGATGATTTTTTTGAATATGTTATCAAACTGCCATTTTGTGTCGCTACCTTGTATTCCTACCAAATTTCATCAGTTTCTACGTAGTACTTGATTTTAGTGCGACATTTTAGGTAAATAGGATAAATAATTTTTCAGAAATCATTGTTTTAACATTTGGTTAGTTCCACAAATGTTTGAGTATTTCCCAAAATAAAGACAAGGGCGCCACTTTGTTCCGCTATATTGGATTTTTACAAAAATGTTACCATTTCATCCCCAAATGACTTAATTTTTGACCAAAATTTGAAGTGAATTGGATAAGTAGTTTTTAACTACACCGCGAACAGACAGACAGACCGATTAAACTGAGAAAACATGTTTTTCGGCAACTAGAGACCCTGATACGTAGAAATCTGAAATAACTATTGGGGTGATTTTTTTACGGTACAATGCTCTTACGAGGAAAGTATAAGGAAAATATTAGACAAATCGTTTAAAACCATTTACATTTCGCATTCGTAGGTGGATAGGAACGAAATAAAAATATATACTAGTAATTAAAATAAGACGAGATTTAGAGTAAACATTTTTTTTTTAAATTTAACTTCATTCATTTGGATGGTTGGTGAAGGATTTGTGCAACTGTTACCATTACATTTTGAGCATGCTATAGTGCAATGTAATCCAGTTTTTTTGGAGGTGGTAGCTGTGTCATTGTCTTTGATCTTAGCATTCATCATTCATATTTCCACCCCCCATTCTTGCGACGAAATGTCTCTTCCAATCTATAATTGAATCTGCAGACGTACTTTTTTAAAGTTTTCAAAAGCTGCATCGCGAATAGGCGCTATTTTTAGCAGTGGTTTTAAAAAAGTTATACGTCAGTTTTTAGATCAGTGATTGGGGCAGTATCTTCGCTAGTTGATTATGACGTTAAAGATATATGTCGTTAAAGATAGTCTGAAGTAATAATTTGGTCTTGTATGGTCCATATAAATTCTTCAAACCAGCTGGGACCGCTTAAGGTTCTAAGCATATATTAATATTTGGTATGTTGGTTATAATGTTCGGATTGACGTAGAGAGTTGCCAACGTATGTTTTAATGACAATGAGTTAACAATACTTGGTGAAATCGATATTGTTTCTTGGTGATACTGATGTTGAATTTTTGCCTGGAGATCAGTGTATTTACAAGCTTTAGTAATATAAGGACCAACCAGTTTATTTATTAGGAACATCAATTTATATTTAACGATGTTATGCTTCTTGATCTTATTGGTATATACGATTTCTCTATTGGTAGGTATTATTCTATATTTATTGTTCGTTTCTGTTATTATTATTAAATTATTTTATTTCGGAACTACTCCGGCAAATACTCAGCGAAAAAAACTTTAGCATTCCAATATTTGTGAAAAATTACTTATCGTAAATAGGGACGAGCTATTGCAGTGATAAGCAATATCAAGACCAAAATGGCCTTGGACTTATTCTGGTATACAATTTTTTCAGAATTTCTTCTTAACACAATGGCTGCCCATGATTATTAAATGAATACCTAAGCCATACACTGAATTTGGGGAGAATACTATGGGGGATGAGAAAACAAAAAAAATTGGTAATAGGAATTAAATTATAAGAGGGGTATAGCTTTAATACCTGTACCATATTTACCCGAAAACTTTTCCTAATAATAAACGTGTAACTTTTTCACAGTGTTCCAAAAATCTGATGAATTATTTGAAAAATAAATGAAAATACAATTCGCCTAACATACTTCATAACTAATCGGTTTCGAATTATTGATATTTGATTTTTTAAATTAAATTTAATAAGTTGTATTAGCTATCTTCTCCCAGGGAACTCATCAAGTATTCATGTATTAATTTTATTTTTCAAAGTTTGTTAAAGTTCAGTTAATATTAATTATTTTTGCTATAGTAACGCTAAGTGTATAAAATGCTGCTATTAACATTCCAATATATCAGACAGTTAACTTAAGGAAAAATAATTATTAATTTTTTGTAGAGCATTGCAGTCTGAAAATAACCTTCGGTTCTAAGGTTTATTTATTAACGTCATTTAGTATGACTAAGACTATTGGTTATACTTTGCACTATCAATTTTTATTTCAATTTGCTATTAATTTTGTTGTGTTGTCTCACGGGAAACAATTCAATCAATTTAACAATCCTTTTTAAAAGTATGAATAGAATTTCTTTCCGCATCTAATCATACAATATGATTTTCAACTATAATGCTTTTTTCTTCGAATTCGTTAATGCGATTATGGCAAGTAATAAAGATTTCTGCAAGATTTAAGAACAGTAGTTGAATATAATAAAGTTATTAGTTCTCAACAGTTTAGTAATAATATTTACTTAATATACGAGACAAAGAGTTTCACATATAAAATGGGTGGTACATAAATAATAGGTAAATCTTCAGAAACATGTAATTCCAGAAATATCTGCGTCTTATTTATTATGTTAGCGTGGAATAGCCCTAAAAAGTCTCTTCACGGTAAATATACAGGCACGGATTTCGTAAGATTTGGGGATATAAAGTGAACAATAACGATTTGTGCGACCTGGACAGAGCTCCCTTCAAAGGTAAGATGATTCAGCTACAACGTAGCATTCACTCTCGATCATCTGTTATCCGCATAGACCTTCCACTTGTCAGGGGCGTTCGGGTCTTCTAAGTTTGGAGTGTAACAACAGCTTAGGGGTAACATGTAAGGTCGTTAAAAGATGTCGAGAGAACGAATCTGCACGAGTAGAGTATTTCTGTTTAAATCAGCAAGGCCAGCCACAGCTGACATGATGCCAAGACGAGGTGATGACGTTGAGTTGTTCATTAAGGTGAAACCCATACAATTAAAACCTAGGATTAAGGCAGCAGAATAAAATTACTTTAAACATTGTGATAAACCCCTGCATAGAATCTTCTTTAAAGGCATAGAACACGACTTGTCATTTTTAAAATGATCCGGGCTTAAATCAGAACGGGATTGAATAATGGTTTGTCAAGATAGTGTCATTGGCACTTTGGTGTACCGTAGTATGAGTGTGGGGAATTTTTATCAACTGCAACCTGGCGTACGGTTCTGGAATCGCTCATGCATTTATTTATTGATTGTTCGGTTGCTGTTTGTTTGTATTCTACTTTTTTTCGAAGTGTTAGGAATATTTTAACTTATTATTAGACTTAGGTTCGCCTACAGTTCATGTTGCACAATATACTATTTACCTTTTCAGAGGTGTTGAAGACATATGTAATTACAAAAAAATATGGAACATGAACATGTTATATAATATGCATTTAATTATGTCATTAAATGTTCTATGGGACTATCGCTGCTTATTTGTAAAATAACGCTAAGTAACTTCAGGTAATGATTATGTACACAATATCCATGGTTGCCATGGCTAATTAACACGAATCGTCACATTTAGCGTGCAAAAAAGGCAGAATTCTATTACCATCAAATTCGTTTTGTCAGTAGCGCGCCTCCGCGTTGGGGGGTAGGGCTCGAGCTCTGCTACTGAACTCAAAATTATTTTAATTAAGTAAAATTACTGACGAATTAAATTTCATTTGTTCAGATAACTTTTCACAGTTCTCAACCTAGCGAAAATGGTTACCTCTTACATTTCTTGGGAAAATTTAGTTCTCCTAGACTCCGCTGAGCATTGCTATTATAATTGGATACTATTTCTTCCAGTTTAGGTTAGGATAAAAATTTTAATATATAGTAATAAAACTTTTATTATTTATTATTATTATTATTAATCCATATAAATAACAATAAAGATATTACAATGAAATATTATCTGTATAGAAACTAACAAAAACTAAAGATAAAAAGTAACCTACTAGCTGGCACAAAAGGTAGGATTTTGATTATTCTTCCAATCCTACCTCACGATAGATAGTTTTAATATATTTTTTAAATGATCCATATTTGAGATGTTTTGTTTCATAAGGAATATTATTATAAATTATAGAACATGTATATTTAAAAGAAGATTTATATTTTTCTGTTTGATAAACAGGAGTTTTCAAGTTATTTTCATTTCTAGTAGGTATTTAAATTATAAATATTATTTCAAAATTGAATTTTTTCATACATATAGTTAGGCAATTTGTTTAAAATTATTTTATGAATAAATCAAGATAAGTGGATTTCGCCTCTAAATTCTAACTTAGTTAATTTAAGTCTATTAAAAATTGGAGATATATGATCATATTTTCTAAGACCAGTTGCATACCTGATACTTATGATAAATTAAATCACAATTTAGTTTAGTGTTAGTATTTAAAAATATTTAAAATTGTATAAAATTCTTAGTTTAAAATATGCATTTTTTATATGGTCATTAAAATTTAAATATTGATCAAAAATAACATCAAGATTTGTTATTGAAGTAACTAAAAAAATAGTACAACTCTCATGAGTAATTTTAAAATTAGAATTGTTTTTTATTTTAGTAAGTACATTTTTTGAATCAATTAATAATAATTTAGATTTATTTACATTCATTTTTAATCCACGGTTTTTATTTTTTACATATTAAAAAGATCTTCATTTATTAAATTCACAAAATGTATTATATTTTCAAAATTAATTCAGTATCATCTGCAAATGCTAAAAGTTTACCATTTTTAATTGATAAATAAAAATCAAATGTGTAAATAATAGAGCCATGGACCAAGTACAGACCCTTGAAGTATTCTTTTATGTATCGACAGAATATTAGAAGTGTCAAATATGTATTCTAGAAATTCTAGTAAACTGATTACGATTAGAAATCTAATTAATAAACCATTCACATGTTTTGTCACTGAAATCTATGTATTCAAATTTGGCTAAAAGAATCTCATGATTTAAAGACTCAAAAGCTTTAGCTAAATCAAGTAATACTATATCAGTAGCAAATCCAGTACCCCAATTTTCTTAGCTATCATATTTTAATTTAGTAAGTAACGTTGCGGTGCTATTTTTTTTTCTGAAACCGGATTGATTATCTGGTAAAATATTATAGCTATTAATATAATCTATAATCTGGTTAATTATAACTCTCTAAGGAATTTTGGATATTTTTGAAAATAAGGGAATAGGGCGAACATATTTCTTTTAACTTTTTGGTATTAAAGTATGATATCTATAAAAGTAGCCTAATCCTATTATGGAAATAATAGGTATTGAAATAATAAAATAAATTTTATGACTCTTAATCACATTAAAATCATGGTACCGTTCTTGAAAGTAGTATAGAAATAGGTCAAAGCTTTCAGGTATTTTAAAAGATACATATTTTTTACATCTTCTTAAGTGCTTGTCTTAAAAACAGAAAAATTAAGCCACTTTTGCTCTGACGGCCTCACATTATGTTGTGTTTAATAATTCCAAAATGGGTAAATGTTACTGATACAATTCTGTAGTTTGCTAAATATGTCCGCACATTGCTATATTAGGGAAATATTCCCCGTATGTATATAATTTAAAATGTTTAAAACTGTAATGTACTATAATTTGAGCTGATTTGAGATCCTTTATTGTTGTGCAAAGTATGATTGTTTTTCATCAGTCAGGTATATTTCAACAATCGAGAAATATCAATTTCCTTACCGCAAAATTGTGTTTCGGAAACTTTATATATTTAAATAATACTGTTCTTTCCAGTCAGGAATTATATTAAATGGATAATTTAAGCAATAAATCAATTAGGTAATAAAACATATATTATATTAATTATAAATTTACTAATTAATTAACGGTATACTAAAAAAAAATATCATGCTATTTCGAAAAACATCGTCCAATATGCAGGGTAGTTGAAACACATGAAACGGCCTCCTAAAAGCCAAAAAAAAGTATTAGAGAAGCTTTTCGGTTTTTTAAAAAACGGTGAAAAAATATTTTTGCTAGTCACTATAACGTAATATAATATATTTAAAATTATATTATAATAATGTTATTAAAATAGATTAGGGCTCCCACCCATCCCGATTTAGCCGGGATTATTCCGGAATCGTAGGTTAAACGGTATCATACATAAAAGATTACAAAAAACATTACCCAGATTAAAAAAAAATCCTTCTTGATGCTCCTGTACAATCGGCGAGAATTTAAAGGCTAGACTACTTTCACGAAGAGATCTAACAAATAATTAACAAATCGCCTTGCCTCCATGTTACACTGCTGTATGCGTTAGACAGAGTAGGTACCTGAAACGATAGTCGTAATTTTTCCATGCCCAAAACTTTATTTCGACTTAAATCAGTTTTTAACACCCTTAAGTTATGTAATTAAATTGTTTTTCGCACTAAATTAAATCTTCGAGGAAAGGTAATAAGTCAAAAAAAAAGTCTAAGTCATTTTTCCAAAATGGGTTTAGATCTTTAAGTCATTAAAATGATTTAAATCAATAACTGACTTAAATATTTTTTAAGTCTGTCAGTCTGACCTAGAGCGACCACTTATATTGAAGGCTGTTTAGCCTTATCCAGCTAAACGTTAACTTAGCGACCGCACCTGGGGATTTTTTTTCTGGGACCAAGTCAACACTATCAGCAGCTATTGGTTCTTCTATTAATGGTGCATTTTTGCTTTCCCTTTATGTTTTTTTTCATGCATTAGTCGCTATATGTGCTCAGGAAGAGTGCCGGATTTAATAACCAGTAAATCCCTAGACATCGAAGTCATAGAAGCATTGTATATACTTATTAACAAGCGCCTCTTAACAAAGTTACTACGATTAACGTGCGAATATTACCATTTTTTAAATTTTTATTAAGATGCTTGTATTATTTACCTTTTAATATGTTGGTTACTAAAAAAATTACATTATCTAATTTATAAAAAATAATGCACAGGAAAAGTTTTTTTACACTTCAAAGGATCGTCTAATTTCCACTTTTTTGTACGGCTGTAAATCTAATTTATAAATTTTCCTTTAGAAAGATCAGTTAGCTGTCTAATGTTGGACAGCCCTACTTAAACCATTATACTTATACCAGATTCTTTTTTGTTATCACAAACTTAAATGATTTTTACCATACCACCAGCCACCGTTACACTAATCATTTTTGAACACTTACTTTAACTGGAAATAGGTTTCGTAATTTTGGCGTGTCCTTAAAATAGACAACCCTGAAACTTAATTTATCTCAAAAGTGATAAAAGCAACTCATTTTATCCGAATACTTTGTCCCATCTCTTAAAGGAGGATGGACCTCTGGTATTTAAGTAACGGCTTAAAATAGACCACAAAAGATAGGAAGAAAGTGTACAAATTTATACCGAATGAAACATTCCAGATGTTTATAAACAGTATTAAATATCGAGCCAGAAGTGATCCATTACCTTTCTTTATCGACGAAACAATATGCCATATGCCATGTTTATAAAATAACGAAAATTGTTTGAATTTTTCAATTTTATATAGCCAGATAGTTATGATTTTGCGACAATCAAAAATCAGTCATTTTAACTGGCGAGTAAATATCAAACCCACTATGGATGCATTTCATACCTATCTAGTGACTTTGTAAGTGATTTATATTTCTTCTATATCTTAAATGGCCCCAACCCACACTACTTCAATAGAGAGAGTAGAGACTGAAACTATTTTCAAAAAGTAAATTTTGTTTCGTCTTAGATATTGAAGGCACTATCTTCCACTATTTAAAAGTTGCCTCTAAAACACACAAAAACATACGCGTTAATACAAAATAATGTTTAGTTCAAATTTCACTTTTTGCTGTTCTAAGATATTTTAAATCAGTCAATATTATATTAATTTTTTTAAGTAGTACGGAGAGTATTATATTATATAAAGGACAAAAAAGTAGCTTTTTTCCTCTCTTTTTACATCTTTTCCAGTTAACTTTATGTCATAGGAGTTGATCTACAACCTCCTAAGCGCTTTATATTTGTAATTAATTTGCTAGAAATGATGTTAAAAGTGGAATAGGTTACCATTTTCGAATTATATATATAAAATTAATTGCATTTAAGAATTGCCCACTCTAACTAATAATGTAATTATTTTTTTTTAATAATGCTTTTCTTTAATAAACTGTAGTTTATGTCCACATACTAACTTGGAACAAAGAGCCGAGAAAGGTAGATAAGACATAACACAATATAAAATATGAAACGTGATTTATGGACATGAAAATATTATATTTCATGCCTTTAAATTTTCTACATATTGCTGCTTTTCACAAAATAACACTAGGTAATTAATATGTGTTTATATCCGTCGCTAACACGAGTGGTCACATTTAGCGGATACAAAAATTGCGGTACTTGATTATAATAAAAGACTAGATTCTTTTTTTATATGTGCTAATATATATATATATATATATATATATATATATATATATATATATATATATATATATATATATATATATATATATATATATATATATATATATATATATATATATATATATATATATATATATATATATATATATATATATATATATATATATATATATATATATATATATATATATATATATATATATATATATATATATATATATATATATATATATATATATATATATATATATATATATATATATATATATATATATATATATATATATATATATATATATATATATATATATATATATATATATATATATATATATATATATATATATATATATATATATATATATATATATATATATATATATATATATATATATATATATATATATATATATATATATATATATATATATATATATATATATATATATATATATATATATATATATATATATATATATATATATATATATATATATATATATATATATATATATATATATATATATATATATATATATATATATATATATATATATATATATATATATATATATATATATATATATATATATATATATATATATATATATATATATATATATATATATATTATATATATATATATATAAATATATAAATATATATATATACATATATATATATATATATATATATATATATATATATATATATATATATATATATATATATATATATATATATATATATATATATATATATATATATATATATATATATATATATATATATATATATATATATATATATATATATATATATATATATATATATATATATATATATATATATATATATATATATATATATATATATATATATATATATATATATATATATATATATATATATATATATATATATATATATATATATATATATATATATATATATATATATATATATATATATATATATATATATATATATATATATATATATATATATATATATATATATATATATATATATATATATATATATATATATATATATATATATATATATATATATATATATATATATATATATATATATATATATATATATATATATATATATATATATATATATATATATATATATATATATATATATATATATATATATATATATATATATATATATATATATATATATATATATATATATATATATATATATATATATATATATATATATATATATATATATATATATATATATATATATATATATATATATATATATATATATATATATATATATATATATATATATATATATATATATATATATATATATATATATATATATATATATATATATATATATATATATATATATATATATATATATATATATATATATATATATATATATATATATATATATATATATATATATATATATATATATATATATATATATATATATATATATATATATATAATAATCTATAATAAATCTTGTCATTCCAATCGAAATAATCAAGGAAAATGAAATATAACTTAATTTATTTGATTGCAATTGTGCTGGCAAATTCTACCACACATAAATTATTCACTTTATGGATGCATATAGTTGTTTGGTAATTTTATATTCTATAAATTTTTTACATAGTATTTAAATTGTTAATAATTTTACTTAAAAGGGTTTTACCGATTTTCGTATTTGTTAATTGAATGTGGTAAAATTCGTTATCAGGGTAGTTCCCAGGGACATCTCAAAGAGAAAATATTGGGGGGAGGAATAAGTAAGAAAAACCTAACTGGAAAATGAATTCATATCATGTTTTCACAACTTACGGAAGCTAATTTCCTTACCCGAAGAACTTTGGTGGGGAGCTCCCTCCAACTCCCACACTTGCGTTCCCGATAGTTCTGAATAAAGGGCAATTTACCGTTTCTTCATATGGTAGACCAGTAGACCTAATCGACATGTCTACATCGATATACAATAAAGAAAAACAATTTAAATTATTAGAATAATTTATGTGTGGTAGAATTTGCCAGCAGAATTGCAATCAAATAAATTATGTTTCATTTTCCTTGATTATTTCGATTGGAATGACGAGATTTATTGAATATAAAAAATGCTAAGTTGCTACTTAAAAAAATTCAAATTTTGATCTATAATGTTCAAACCGGCTGCGCTGTGAAAGTTGATTGCTAATTTTTCTTAATAGACGTTCTTTTACCAGTTTAGTTCTGTGGCATGGAAAAGAAAACTTATTTTTTAGACAAAAAAGCGGATATTGATTTACAAAAATCCATATTGGTTGGAACTTTTTCGAACTGTTGCCCTTATTGTAACTAATAATTTTATTGGACTATTGATGGTATTCAAGAACTTTTAATAAACTATAAGAATTGTCTAAGTCGAAAGAAAAAATGTTCTAATTCCGAAATGGTTTCAATTTAACTTTTCATTCTTAATAATTACAATCTGTAGTAAGTATAATTTGTACTATTTTGAACTATTAAAATCATGGACACGTTTCCATTTTAGAAAATATGCCTTAATTGCGAAGAATTACTGAACAAGTTAACATTTTATTAAACTAAACTTAAATGGTAATATAGCGTTTTACAGTTTCTGGCCTTCCTTAAATTCTCGTTGTTTTGGCTCCTTTATGAGCTGGTTAACTATAAACGGAACAAATGACTTCATGTTACCATTAAAGTCTACGAAAGTGTAACGTTCCGGAAAGTAAATATTATAATTCAGTCGCTGTAGTATATGGAATACATTTTAAATAACCGCCTAATTCTCAAAAAAATATAATACTTGATTGGTATAGACATAAAAAATTTAATATTTAGGAGAAATTTAATAAAACGCGTTGCTAGCTGCAGAAAGGATATACCTATTTGGTCATTACTGAAATGTTCCGTTAAACAGAACAACAGGTGTAATTCAAGTTTACATTTGTATTAGAGTATATATAAAAACCCTGGATAATTGTTATTAAAAACTGAACCGTTTTAAGAACATGGACACAAAAAACTTAAGAGGAAGGAGATTTCTTAATATGTTATAATGATTGAAAGTAGTAGCATTAGAATAGTTAATTAAGTTACTGTAATTTTATTTTTTTTCTGAACAGTAACTAATAAATAATCTAATTATGCTTCCATAATATGCGATGCTAAGATATTCGTGTTTATTAAACATATTGAGTAAATTGTATAGTTGAAAAAATTGTAGTTCATCATAAATTAATTAATATACCGTTTGAGAGATCGTGTTTTATATAACCAAGTTAGTATAATAACTAAATAGCAACTATAAAATAGTGTTAATTATAATATGTTAAATGTTTGAATGTGTCTAAAATATTTAAATCTACATCCTATACAGCACTTTTGGTTAACTTTCAATTTAGATACACTATTGGCCGGTTGCAGAAAGCTCAATTAAAGTTTAGAATGTTTAACGGAATGTCAAATTTGACAAAGAGTTCCTAGATTTCTATAAACAGCTTGTCAAATCTGAAAGCTCGGTTAAATATTCTAAACAGCAATTAAGTTTTGTGCAAGCGGCTGTATATTTTTTTAATATCGTTTAAATTACGTACCACTCTAATACATTCTTAAAAAAATAAATTGTGTGAAGATTTTAAATTTTGTTGGCATAAGTTCTGATTTGTTATTGTATCTCAAAAATGTGGAGCAGATATATTACAACTGCGAGTAACATTTAAAACGAAACAATTTATTTATAAAAAACGTAATTTCTACTTAAAGTTGTTTATCTTGAGCTAATAACATTTTTAGTTTTGTCAGGAATAACTATTTTACTTTTGATTTGTTCTTCAGTGTTAAAAATATATTAAATAGATAATGATTCTGTGTTTACATCTATATTATTTATATGTACTATTTCTACTATGTTTCATCTATTTTTATTTTTATTATTGTAAGTAATATTAGTAATCACCCAATAAAACCCAGAGTAACAACATTGTTTTTTATTAAATATCTTTGAATAACATTCATCATTTAACCTATTAACCTATAAATTTACCTGTTATTTAATAAAAATACCATCTCTAATGAAATAAAAAAATACAGCATTAGAATAGCTTGTAGAATGAAAAATGCCTATAATATAATCAGTTAATTTTTAACTTAATAACTAAAAGCGAAACAGGTAGATTAAGAATATAGGAAAGTTTTATCTTGTTTTATCATCTAAGACTTTTCATGACTAAAAAATAATATTCGCTGTATATTTACTACTAGAATTTAAACGTTTTTTTTTATTACGAATTTCAGTTTTAAAAAGTCCAATGTTAGTGTAATGTGAGTTTTTGGTAAACAAAATTTTAAGGGTTGTTGAATTAAAAAATAAAATTTGAAATTTTATCAAGACTATAAGTTGAGTCATAAGCCCCCTGTCAATTAAATAAAAATAAAGATCCACTAAGCTTAAATTTCCTTTTTCTAGTTAAATTTGACATTTAAATTTTTTTTAGGAAACACTCTTTTTTTATCTGTCTAAACTCCTTATAATATTCTCGGCAATTGGGGAATGATTTTTCTTCACTTCTACAATTGTAACTTTGGTAATATTCTAGATCACATTTGTTTACAACAAATTTATTAATAATACGTTTTACTTAATCCAGCAAGTATAACTTAAATATTTTATTTAATGCCTTTCTTTGCCCTCTCTAAATGTTGTTTGAATATATATGTTCTATAATGTAGGTATAATATCAATACCAACATCCGTGTATCTGCAAAGTATTATTGCAACGGTTGTGAGTTTTCTGAAATTGATTACTGAATTACTTTATTTAAGTATCTAAATATTAGGCTGTGACTCATTAAATTAATTTTTTTGGTAATAGCCCATTTTTTCGGACTGAACTCATAGTATACTAAGGAATTTATATAAATAAATAAATACGAAGCAAACTACTACTTTATTTTAAATTTAAGGTACGATTATTTTGAAGAGAAGACATATGTATAATAACTAATAAATTATCCAATTTTTATTTAATGTCAATTACCTTAATTTTCTTTAAATGGCCTTAAAAGGCTCGTCTTTATAAACAATAATTATTAAAGACTATGATCTCTAATGCTTTAATCCTTGAAATTTTAAACAATAAACCATAAAAGATCTATACATGCCTTCATGTCATTGTTTTCTGTGACGTTAAGGACATTAACTCTTATTGATCAGTAATTTCTCTTCACTCAAGTAGAAAATTAAGGCCTAGCCTTTCTTGTTAATTTAATTTCCTAATCTAAAACTATAATTACAGTTCGTCATCCTTATTAAATTGAAAAATTGCTGGATTTGATGCGACTCAAAATGGTTGCGATCAGGGGTGGATCCAGAATCTTTTTAAGGTGGGGGGAACACTTAAGACTAAGGCAAATAGTGTATTGTAAGGAAAAAATGCAGTAAAAATGGAAATTATTTCTTAAATAGGTAAATAGTAAATAACATTGGAGTTTTATATTATTGTAATTTTTACTGTTAATTAACATAAAAAACCCTAAAAGAAAATATAAATTATAATTTATAATTATAATAAACAAACAAGGCTTTTAGAAACTAATAAGAATTATATTTTTAATGTGTCTTTTTCGCAAACAGGGGTGGGGGTGGGTCAATTGACTCCATTTTTGTGACAGCATATGGTTGAGATCTGGAAAGATTTAGTTTACAAGAGGTCAAATAAAATCATAAACTCTCAATGCTGGTAATGCGATTAGGGGAAGGTAATTTTCCAACAAATATAAAAAGGCTACATCAGATGCATAATGCGAAGTTTAATTTCGTATTTAATAAATTTAAAATGCAAAAAAAATGTTGTAACTATTTTTTTTATTTTCGAGATGAATAAACAATTTCAATTTATGTTTCAATTGTGTAGATTTGTATCTCTTGTAAGAAACTTTAGTTGATTTGGAATAAAAACAATAATTCAGTGACCTGTAAAGGTCATTCGATTATCGTAAATCAATTTTGGTATTTTTTATTAATTCTCATAAAAAGTCGATTTTTTAAATTTCCTCTTCTTCAGTTTTTATATCGGGGTTCGATAATTAAAATTATAGAAAGACCCTCAAGAATTCTAAACTTAACTTTAGCAAGAAATAGAAACTTTAAGGTTTACATTTACCATAAAACTTGGTATAAATAGAATTATAATATTATAAGAAAATAAAACCGACTTAAAAAAACCATTAAAAAATAAAAAATAATATTTTGTTCGATCTTGAAAACTTGACTTTGTGAACTTGGTATAAAGCTAATAGAGGCAGAATAAATGGTATTATTTTTAAGACATTCAATTTATAAATATTTTTTGTCATTAAGTAATTAAGAGTTAGTTCGACGCCGATTTCATAAAGTGAAATTTTCAAGATGGAACAAAAAATTATTTTTTATTTACTTATTTTTTTTTTAATTATATCAGTTCTTTTATAACACTATATTTTTAATTTGATGATGGAAAAGTGGATTTCTCGAAATTCAAAAACATATACCCCCGTATTCACTAAAAAGTTTTAAGAGTTAGATCTTTTTACCATGACAACTGAAAATGTTAGTTCACCAGTTATGTTTTGCTTATGTCACTGTCAATTTGAAGTTCTAACTTTTGGAAAAAATATTTTGTTTAATCGTTGCATATGTCATCTTAATCCTATAATTGCCAAGTTAGACTTGGCTTAAATTTAAACTTCTTTAGTGAATATGGGTGTAAGATTATTTCTATAAATTCAATTATTGAACCCCGGTAACGTGAATAAAATGTACAAAGGTTTCTACCAGATATTTTTTTATTTACTGCTTAATATTTGTTTTATATTAGAGAAAACACTATATTAGTTATGTTTTTGTATTTTTTAACTTAACAATCTTGAATTCACAGAGTTTCAATTAAAATTATATCTTAGGCAAATAAAACTATACAATTTATTTTATAGAGATTTTATAAAATTAATTACAAAATTGCTTAACAAATTATTTCATAAATACCCATATCGAAAAAAGTGCGGGTAGCACTAATTTTGTTAAAAAATAACTTCGAACTTAAGCATTTTATGCCAGGTTTCTTCTCAAAAACGCAAAGCAATAATATAGTGCATATCTTAAAAAAAAAGATTTAGATAAAAGACATTACACCAGAAAAGGTTGGTTAAAGAAATAGGAGCAAACCGTGAATCATATTGTTCTTATAGAGCCAATCAGTATTTCAGATAATTACGTCTCCGAAGTCATACGTAGGTACGGCACCCATTTGGAAAGCAGCAGGACCTGTGGAACTCACAACTTCTGGCTAAAGCCCATTGTCCTAAGCAATGAAGAAATATACCAATAATAATCTTTTAAATTACCTTGAAAGGTATATACTTATACACGACAGGTAGTACGGCTTCCGCCACCTAAGATCCACCGCCTTGCCTTCGTAATTCCATGGAGAAGCCCAAAGTATTGCCCTCGACATATCCAAAGCATTTGATCAAATCTGGTATGACGCATGACGCACTTCTTAACAAACTTCCTGTCTGTGGTCTTCATCCCAAAACGTTATACTTATATTGTCAGTTTTCGTTCCAACAGAAGTATCTGTAATGGTTGACGGCCATTCATTCTTTTCCGAGCTCGAAAATACTTTTCTTCTGCCAACTTGTTCACCCTTTACACTTCGCATATCAGACCCTGCCTTAAGTATTGCTCACATATATAGGGTTCACCTTCTCCTTCAATCCTTAATATCCTCGTTCCTTTCCCAAGAGAAAAGCTATTTGCCTGATCGATGATTCAAACATCATAAAGAAGCTTGCATCACTTGAGCATCGTCGAATTGTGGGAACTTTTACAGATACTACCGCGGATTCTGTTCTGTTGAATCATCATCCATTATACCCTTCTTAGTCAGTCTTGCCAGGGAGACACGAGCATCAATTTACATGCATCCCTTCACCGTCCAACTGCAAAGACCAAGGACCTACCACTTTGTTCGCTCCTTTATTCCCAGAATGTCCCGATTTTGCAATGTGTTACCAACAAATTTCTTCTTCTCCTAATCTGTATGTATTTAAATCGCACATCAATAAACTTTCCATTTCTTTATTTAAAACAACCATGGTACCTAGTACTTAAGCCTTCGGGCTTCGTGGTCTGCACATAGGTGAAAAAAAACATTCTATGGTGCATCTGTAAATAGCAATTTAATCAATTGGTGCACGTTTTTCAGTTAAATGATGTCTGTTCCTGTACTGATACACTATGAGTATCAGTATCGAAAACTCATTTTTGAGGAAACAGGTTAACTATTTTTTAACGTTTAACTTTATTTTTGACACCATCCCCTCTCGTATACCTCTATTTTTAATTGCTCTATTGTCAGATTGGCAGCAATATTTTACTTTTCAAAGGGTCGAGCCGCCGTTGATTATATCAGTATCGATTAAGATTAAACATTGCATATAAGAAAAAATGTTCCCGATAAAAAGATATCTGAAAGCTACTCTATTCTCATCAAATAACAATAAATCGCCAATAATTTTCCAATTGTCGACTAAATCGGTACAGGCACTGCCATTTTCAAGAATATTTCCTTCTGTGCCAGTCACCATTATTCAGCAAAATTAATACACATTCTCTAAGTTATTGAACTACAACTATAAATAGATAATACCTTTGGTGGTTATTAGTGGTAAAATTGGGGAGCTTTTATATTAAGTGTATCGAAAAACTCACTTTGTTAGTTTGTTCCTTTTGTCATGTTAATGATTTGAAAATTACATATTGAAAAAAATTTAAAATTACTTTGTAAAATAAAACAATTAATGTTTTTAATACTTAACAACCTATCTATTTGGTTATTAACATACAATTCACGTGTTTCTTTCTTCATTAGGAACATTCAAGTAAAAAAAATTGTTTTAAATGGATACATTGGGGGTTTATATTTAATATAATCCTAATAGCAATATTAAATACCAAAAAATGAAAAACAAATATTAAATATAAACCCTCAGTGTATCCATTTAAAACATTTTTTTACTTGAATGTTGTATGTTAAGAGCCAAATAGATAGATTGTTAAGTATCAAAAACATTAATTATTTATTTTACAAAGTAATTTTAAATTTATATATATATATATATATATATATATATATATATATATATATATATATATATATATATATATTTATATATATAATAAAATCTTTTTTACATCACTATAGAAAAACAGGCCTAACCAAGGCTAACCAAAACGCGTCATCGCCCGAACCAGGATTCGATCAAATATCCTTCGCAATGAAACTTAACGCTGCCACTGCGCCTCGATGCTTCACCACGAGAACTTAGCGAACTTTGTTTATAGGTTTCTAGCTAGGAGAGATGCCACCTCAGTAAAATGCAGAAAATTGTATATCATTGCTACTGGCAGTGATCAATGTTTAGATCTTTTTCTTTTTATCACAAACTATAAGGTAATTTTTAATACCATATTTTTTAAGAATACAATATTGATAACATAATCTGGATAACTGGGCATTAGGGCCATGGAGGCAATGATTGATAGTTGAACTAGCACGCGAAGGGTGCCATATTGCTTTCACTAGGACCGAGCTTGTTCTTGAAATCGCTCCATCAGATGTTAGAACTACGTTTATAAATTAGAAGTTAAAAAAATATATTGCAATATTGCAAAAAAGTTGTACACGGACAGTCTGGTCCGTCAAATTCAGCAAAGGTCTATCACTTTTTCTCAGATCATTCCTACAACGATCTCTTCGACTTTCTACTAAGGTTGATTTTCTAATCTCTGAATTTCCTTCTTCTGAAATGTATACCATTGAAAACTTTAACGTTCGGTTAGGGTCCACTAAACCGACTCTCGTCATAAAAAAAAACCTAGCTACTTTCCAAGCATCGATACACAGTCAAAATCCTTTGAATATTTTTATGACCATCATTCACTTTCTGCTCCCCTGGATTGTTTTGCTTGTCTAATTACTGTCTTTTATCCCATTCAACCGGAAGCTACATAATCCTGTTTGTTTCTCTTCCGCCGATTCTTCCAAAATGTTCTCTGTTATAATCCAATTAGGCATATGAACCCTATTTGTACAATCCATTAGACAATGTTTGACTAGAGAAAATCCATCCTTATCACAATTTCCTTAAGAATCCTATTTCAGACAATCGACAGACGGTAGCTGTCGAACAGAAAAAGTAGCGATAATGATGAACAATCAAACTTGTTTTCTGGTAACATGGCTGTAATTAGCTGTGGAGTGGATCAGACAAGACTACAGTTCTTTGTGAAATATTGTCAACATCAACGAATTATGTTTTATGTAGGATAATAATTTCTACTTATTTCTGCACTGGCTTAGTTGGGCTTTTTGTTTACATGACTATCTATGCAACTGAATGAGAACCATTCTAGAAGAAACTTCTAAAATTGTTTTACGTATTGTTTTTCATTCTGTTTACAAAATATTTTAATATTCAGAGAAAGACATATTCATTTTGACTTTTCAGTAACGACACGAACTTATTTGATCTGCAAATTTTATAAAATATGGTTTTTTTTGTCATGTTTAATATGCCTTTTTTTTCAAATTAATATTTAAGCACCATCTATAGTGATTTTTCACTCAAGCAAAACAATATTTAAAAAGGCAGAGAGATAGAATCAGTTTTTACAGTTAATCACTACGAACAACTCTAGAAAAAGAAAGTTCAAAGCAGGATTTAATGAGTCCATAATGCTTATGCAGCATTCTTTTAAATCTAAATTAATTATGACAACACCATGACTTCCCACTTTTCAATAGCTGTACTAGTGACAATCAGCAAACATTTATTGTTAAAAGTTCGAAAATGAAAAAAGGTAATTAAATAGTTACAAGCTATCCGTTCTATGAGTATCGCTAGAAAATTAGTCTAATTAACTAAGTGTTATAATTATTTTTTAATTGTCGCAGTAAATATTTCAACAAATTATTTTCTGTAAATCATTGAAACTTCAATTCTAAGATATGTATATATATATATATATATATATATATATATATATATATATATATAAATAATTTCCACTGTGCTATTGTCACTTTTTCTCCTCTACAAAACGGTAAGGTTAATTTTCCAATCCGACGTTTCGGATTTGAGAGATCATCATCAACTTTCTTAATTTAAATGCGGACCAGGATTTATTTTCACTTTTCAGTGCCCTTCATAACTACCAAATAAATTGTGATATAAAAGTCATACCGTACCATTTGATTTTTTTAGAAAATCAGCATTATTTGGAAAATTCCGGAACAGCGCTTTCTAGTGACCACTAACAAAATCATTACGGTTAGTATTACGGAAATTATTAGAGAAAATTGGCATTTACACTTTTATCTTGCTGTTACGCCCTCCAGTGCCGATTTACCTATAAATATGTTTTTTCTTAAGTTCTGTTATTAACGGTTCCCGAGCTACAGCCGACGTCCTCTATTATTGGACCACCGTGTACATGTTTTGAAATAAAGAGAATCGCTTAGCCTCACACACGCTCAGCGTAGGGACGCGTCTGTCCTTCTAGATAAAAAGTATTTCAGCTCAGATATTGACCGCTTACTCTAATGAATTTCATCAGGATTAAACTGTAGGATACCGAATCGAGTGCCTTGGAAATATTTACAAGAAAATTACCAAGTTAGTCGGTGTAGCTCGATTATTGAGCAAAACCCGTGTTCCGTCTTGTTTAGGGCAATATAGATCTTTGAAAGTGGTAGAAAACGCATGGTTCTGAAAAGAAAATACCGGACTTTCATTGTTGGATCCAAATTAATTTAAAAACTGGAAACAAGGTTGAATGTTTTAGTCTACATGTCTACGTCAAACATACTTGCGTTTTACTAAGGAATAAATTCATTCACACCGCGTGTTGGACATATAAAGAAAAATTTAAAAGAATTAACAAATTACTATAAAAAGAACATAAAGAATACACAGGTTTTAATTTGTCTCTTTAGAGCGAGTATCACTAATAACAGCTATTATGGAGCTATTAGAATCAATATTTACAGACATGTTAGGGGTACTCAAGTGTGGTCATTTCATTTCGTTTTATTTCGTTACCCTCAGAGGCAATTTAAAAACAGCAAAACATTATTCGGACCAAACATTTTTACATCATTATTTGAATTAATGCGGAATATATTTGTTGAGGCGACCAAATGGCTTATTAAATATTTAACAGCGGTGGATAAAAACTATTTTTATAAATTGTTAGGTATACGCTTAACTATTCGGGCTTTATACATAAATATTTAATATGAATATAATATACTTTTCACTCAAAATAAATAAATATCTTCGTGATTTTGACGATCTAATTCCTAATAGGACAAGTAACTCACGAAAGCTTTTAAATTGCTATAGAGGACAGAAAAATCGATCAATAGTTTCTTGTAGTAACATTTGTTTTTTCACGACATGCACGTTGCTAACTAAAAACCAAAGAATTTGCAAATATGAAAAGTAATTATTTAACTTTATTTTTTACTCAGATAACTAACTTCATAGAAATGACCTTTTCAAGTAACATTCTTTTCCGCTTCAACTGTGGTTGCGTTGTTTTGTAATATTTAGAAAGATTAGATCAGGATTAGTATTTAAATATTATTTTTTTTTTAGAGAGAATGTATATCCGTCCATATTGGTCAAGCTGGTGTCCAAATTGGTAACGCTTGTTGGGAGCTGTATTGTTTGGAACATGGAATTCAACCCGATGGTCAGATGCCATCCGATAAAACGATCGGGGGTGGAGATGACAGTTTTAATACCTTTTTTTTCAGAAACAGGGGCAGGAAAACATGTTCCTAGGGCTGTATTCGTAGATTTGGAACCTACGGTAGTAGGTAAGTTTAGTAAACAACATCAAACAATTTTTTAAAATAAAAAAAGCATAATATTTCATTCAAGTTATTATTAGCAAGTAAAATTTTATATTATGTAAAATTTATGGACCCGTGAAGTCTATGGATTTTAATTTTGATATATTTAACCATTAAGGAGGCCAACGTGGACGATCAATGAAGTCCCGTTATAAGGATTTTTTTCATTCTGATATGTATATGAAATCCTAAAAAGACACATTTAGGGCCAGTTAAGTGCAGCACGGTTAAGGGATATCAAACTGGAGATAGTTATTAAGATATTTGAAGGAATAATGCTAATTAGGAATAGGAACTTATTTTGCACGAAGTGATAAATGATTTTCATTATTTCATATTTTTTATTGATTCCTATTCAAAATTTTTAACACTGAAGACTGTATTCGGTGTAAGTTTGATGAAACATGCTTTTTTCTTCTGCCAGAAACAGCTAGATTTGATCTATAATTTCACATACGCTCATCGTTTTGTGTATGTTTAAAATGGTCCTATATTTTCGTTCTAACAAGTTCGTTTGTCCCACCTAATACATGATACACCTGAGTAACATTGGATTCTTATTTCAATTTCCTCTTAGTTATAGGTAGCACGTGCTGTATTTTAAATGTCTTAGATATCCTTGGAATATTATTTAAGTTTTCTTATCTTATTTATTTAAGTAACTTAGTGGTTTCTTTTGTATTAGAAAAAGTTCGATTCTCGCATTTTAATCTAGTAGTTAAAATTTGTACGATGACATGAAGGGTACGTATCATTTGAATCATTATTTTGAAATAGATCACCTCTAAACTCAGAGAAAGAAGTGTTAATATTTGGTTAAAAGGTAGAGGTACTTTATCATGTAATTGCACCTGATGATGGTAAGAAAGCCCCAGTGATACGTAGGTTTTAACGGCGTGTTGTGTTTGTTTACTTGATTTCTCTGTAGTCTTATTTTTTGTAGTTTCATTTGACAGAACGTTGTTAAATTGTGTTAAATCTTGTACCTCTAGGGTACCACTGTCAACGTTGGTGCTTTGATTTAAAGTATTGCGTACAATCAGTAGACACTAATGAATGTTGACTAAATGACTTATAACTTGAATTTTCTTTTATATTTTGATTTAGTTCTAAAGAACTGTCATTAAAAATTTGACACTGGGCTGACCAGCACGTTAGGCAAAACAAAAGGGTCATGTTCATCATGTAAATCTCCCAAATCGGCCCTCCGTGAAGTATTAAGCGTTATCTCAGAGTTCCCCCTGCGGAGTAGTTATTTGCTATTTCGATAAGCCTGGTTTGTTCCTTTTTAGGTTTCTCACATTCATGTCGTTGGTT